>CM060838.1:48970000-50172500 GCA_030762175.1 Metallyticus violacea | reverse complement strand
CGCTCTTTAACATCTCAGGTCATCAGCGTCCCATTCAACTAAGGGCGTGAAACGGCCGACAAATTTTGCTCAGAGGCCTCTCTTTCAGGCTTGAGGTTCTTTATCGTGCCGTAAATGTACGACACGGGACCCACTGCTTTACTTCCCTTTCGAAGGAAGCCATACTTAGGATTTTTACGCCCCGAAAAATCCAACGGTCCTGGCCGGGTTCGAACCCGCGTGTTGGATTTAGGAGGCAAGTATGGTAACCACTACACCACCAGGACCGACGTGTCATCAATGAGATTTCTTTATATTTTATATACATTTTTAATGTTTTTAAAATGTTATTCTTATGACTTTTCTTATTTTATTGCATTTATTTTTATTTGTTTATTTTTTGCTGTTTTATATCTTATTTTGAATATCTAATTTTATATCTTAATGCTAAATCAAACATGTCAAGTGTGTCATAAAAGCACATACGGTCAATTGGACCAGTGCGTCTCTTTAAGTTTTTTGTATTGTATTGATGTCACTATAATATATAACACTACTACTGCTACTACTAGTACTACTACTACTACTACTACTACTACTACTACTACTACTACTACTACTACTACTGCTGCTGCTGCTGCTGCTGCTGCTGCTGCTACCACCACCACCACCACCGTCACCGTCACCGTTTGCCGATTTTGGTGGAAATACTGCGAATTGTTTATCTCCGCTCCTACTGAGCCTTCCCTGTTATTCTTCCATGACGCTAGTGCAGCCGTGTAGGAATACTAACTGAAGGCACAAATGCGAAACAACTTTATATTAAATAGTGGTTAATGCCCGTTTTAATCACTGAGGAATTACAGGCGGTGGACACTGATGATGCATGAAATGAAATGATAAATTGGGAAATGATTGAAACAACTGTGACAGCCTGAATTGTTAATGGACATAATCAAAATAAATTTATCACCAGTTATGACTCAGGTTAAGTGGATAGAATCCTCTCTACTTCCTCATTCGATATAAACTCAGTTCGGTAACGCTAACACTCGTGTGATAGCACTTAGTTCAAGAAAACAAAGTTTGTTTACAAAATGCAGTCATGTTAATTCTTTAATCCCTCGCTCGGTTGCACAGCATTTGTGTTCTCGAAGCTGATACCTTTGCACTATTCCTTCAGCAAGTGCACTGAATAGCAACTTCATTATCCATTCAAACCGAATCGCCGTAAAATCCGAATAAATTTGCTTACTCAGTATATGTGTTTGTGTGTTCCTGTATGTGTTTTATATATATTAAAGTATTAGTTTAAGTTAAAACGTAACATATCGAACATTGAACATTTTCAATCCACTTCTTAAACTATTTTCCATGTTTCATATTTTTTTTCGAAATCAAGTACAAATTTGTCCCATTACAGATAACCCGTTTGGCTCTAAGAATATAAGTAAATACTTTTCTCTAAGTAAGTTAAACTTAAGGATAATGTAATAAGGTTATTATTTCAAAAGTTTCTTTGTTTAAGTACGATCCAGTTTTTATGTACCACTTAATAAATAAACGGTTAAAGAAATTAAGATAAAAGTAATACAAGTTCGGAGTAAGGCGATTTTCATAACATCATATATTATTCAACCGTTATTGTTATAAAAATAATTATTAATGTTTCTAGCTGCAACTTTAATAGGCAATGTTTTACTTTCATGACAATTATTACAACTTTTTAATCGGTAAACTGTAGTGCATTAAATATTAACACCACAGTAAGTGAATAATGCTACTCATGCACTCTTTATTGCCATCAATCTTTGCACTATGTGTTTTTCTTCTCTCTTGGTAATTGTTCATTGAGCTTTAGTGCATATTTACCTATCGTTAAACAACATTTTGACACTCTTTCCTCCAAATTTTGCTAAAGGAGCTAGACCTCGATATTTTTTCTAGGAATAGAAGAGGATCGAAGGAATCAATTAAATGTATAAGAGTGGCTGAAAAATTAGAGACAAATGGGGGAAGTAAAACTGCTGTAATCAAAACTAAATTTGACTCAGGACGCTGTACCTGCATTTAAAATAGTCATATTATATTAACTTTAAAGGGAATGTGGTCATTTTAAATCAAGACCCTTTGACATTTGAAAAGCTAGGACCCTGTAATAGTATATTGTAATATAAGGATTGAAAGGTATGTATGACTCATCCGAGTGTGATATCGAGGGTTGCATTTTAAACGAGGGTCGCAATATGCCTTTCAATAAGTATGTTTATACTTATTGTTTTTATACGACCATATCGTAATGTACTTTATTTTTAATTTGTTTTAATTTGGGAAAGTTATAAATAATGAGAACTGGAAATATCGAATCGATTAATATTCGTTCATATGTTTGTATAGTTACGCGTTAGTGTTTTGTTAGTCGTTGATTTTATTGAAGCATTTAGTTGTTCAATGATATGAAGGTTAATTGTAAATTACAATGGAAATTGAAGAACGATAAAAATTTTGAAGGAATTCCATCCGAGGTGGCTAAAGCCTCGACTAGTGTAAGGAATGATTTGCTGCCTGAGAAATCTAAGAAACAGTATAAGCGAAAACGTGATTTATTCAAAGTTTGGTGTGATAAATTTTAACTGATGCACTTCGGTTAGTATAACTATTCATATTAGCATCATGTAATTTGTGTTACTTAAATACTTTCGTAAATTTGTTCTATTAAATTGTGTAACATAACAATTTCAGTTGCTATTTATAAAATAGTAGCGCTAAGTATTGTAGGAAAGTAGTGTCGCAAAATTATAGTGCTTTTGTTTATTTGGTTTATTTACGGACACTCTTTAACATCTCATGTCATCAGCGTTCCATTCAATTCAGGGCGTGAAACGGCCGGCATATTTTGCTCAGAGGCCTCTCTTTAAGACTTGAGGTTCTTTTTCGTGCCGTAAATGTACGATACGGGACCCACGGCTTTACTTCCCTTCCGAAGGAAGCCATACATACTTAGGATTTTTACGCCCGAAAAAATCCATCGATCCTGGCCGGGTTTGAACCAACGATCTTGGATTTAGAAGACAAGTATGGTTACCACTACACCACCAGGACCGACAAAAATAACGGTGCTAAGTTACTTTCTAGCATTAATCTTCAATTGTTTTATTCCAATGCTGCTATACTGCTACTTTCAGTTCTAAAATTAGGTGGGCACTAGCTACTTTACGATACGGTAGTGTAAAAACTATTTTTTGTATTTCATAATTATAAACAATCTTAATTGTTAATTAAAACTTTAAATAATGTGCTAAATTATAGCACTGATGCTTAATAATTATGTCATTAAATTGCTATCGTCAACTGAATAATATGTTACGACAATATTAAGAAATCAAATTATATATTACCGAAAATTGAACCAATCATTCATCTTCATTGAGAATGCAAACTGTTAAAAGTAATAAAGTACTGATAAGGTTATTAGTTATCAAACTATTAGTAAAAGTTGATAATACCAGCCTGTTTTGAAATATATGCCACAGTAAAGATTCTGAAATATTCTTAATATATTCTGTTCTTCCAATTTTCGAATAACTCGTATTCCTTCTGATAAGTGCCGTAATATTTTCCTGGTATTCCTGACAATCCAGTCTTTTTAGCTTAAGCTAATAACTTCGCCAACAATAAACCAATAACCAAACGAATTAAATAATATCCATCGGCGCCATGACGTCATAAGCATAATAAAAAACCGATTGCCTTTAGAGAAATTCATTAGAAAATGCACATTAATATTAATTTTGTTTAATTAATATCCTTTCTTAATTCTAATATAAAAATAGCGCATGAAACTCATTTATTTGTAAAAATTAGAAACTCGCCTCGTTTCTCATAGAGTACTACATTCACTGGATATATCATAATAATTACTAATTAAGCATTACATACTTTCAAATTAATATAGTCGTAAGGATGTGAGTTCAAAATAAATTAATATTAACGTGTAACATTCTGAACACACAACCAACGGCAAATTCATTTATTCGCAAATGGTGATAGGTGTAAATAACATAATATGTACATTTCTTTTCCCTTTGCACATTCATTTTACTATCGATTTTTCAGACGGTAGCATATCGAAAATTTTCCTTCAATAGTGCTTTCACTACATGAAAGCAACTTTTGTTATAACTTCAGTTATAAATGTTATTACTTTTCATAATCAATGGAACACTATATATCCCTTTAAGAAATAGCAAAGCTCATTGAGAAATTTGTGTGAAGTCTTTATATAGATTTTCTCATGCATATATCTATGTCGACGGCATTATTTCATATTTTGCTGACCGGACAGACTAGCATTTCCTCGCTGCCGATGTTATCGTGCTGGTCGTAAATCATAAATGATTAATGTTTCGATAATAGTCGATACTCCAATCTGAATATTACACTTCATGGACAGTAAAACAGAGCATGCACCCACCATCTTAGGTGCAAAATGTATGCCTTAGTGGTAGTAACTGTCACTGATAATTACAAGTGATGCCTTCGCTTCTAGAAATTTAGATGTGAAGCAAATGGCGGATCATATACGCATATTTTGACGAAGAAAGCTGCATTGTGTAATAAAGGTGTATTAATTTTGTGAAGAAAACGATAAAGATGAGTCTTCTACAGACCTGGAAGGTAATTAAGACTCATTCACTAGACATCCGTTTCTCAGACTGCAATGTTTATACTCTGTCATTAATCTAGGCGTGATTCATTGTGTGAACATACAAGAAAACCCTATTCAAATAAAAAATAGCAGCAAAAATCAGTTAGAGACAATTTATTATCTTTGAATTCGATAATGATATTCATTTTTCTGCAAAACTGGAGGGTTCCATCTAGGTACCCTTCGCTCGGCTTCTGCTACTCCAGTGGAGATCGTGCATGCTTCGAAGTAGCACTTGTCTTCAGAGGCCACTACTGGTCATTGACGGTATTATGCAGAAAACCTAATATGACCATTGAATATAAAGAAAGTAAATGGGCTATCACTGAATGTAGGCGCAGTTTTGTTTGGTCGAACCTGAAGCGGTATTTCCGAGATGCCTCATGCAATTAAAATATTTCCGAAATTAGTATAAACAATTACATATATTATACATATTATTACAATTAATGTGTACAATTTATGTATTCATATTAGTAGTTGAGTTTTTTATGTATTTCATGGAATAGTGAGAAAAAAACTTGTTGACAGAAACTTTAGAAATAAGCCAGGAAATGTTGATTGTAAATGTGTTTTGGGCTGGACAAAGAGCTTGATGATCATGTACCTTTTTTGTATGTTTTTGCAAGAGGCTTTGTGTAAGAATGGTCGCCCCTTTAGGGTTTCTGGTAAAGCTTAGCAGGACGGAACAGGTTATTGTGTGAAACGTCAAAAAGCATAGTTTTGTTAAAATCTAAAGGCGAACCGTAGTATGAAACATGCTGATACAACAGGTCATTGGGAGTGAAATAAATTATAGAGCCCAACATAGTGGAGCCAAAGTGAAAGAATAATTCAAATATAAGGCCTAAGGGAACAGCCAATCAGGAAACTTAGGAAGAGAATATGTAAACGCCTCGGCCAATAGATAGCCATACTGTTTAAATTATTCAATAATAATATTTTGAAATGGTAGGAGATGACCTACCGACCGGACGAAAGGAAAGTTTATAAAAGGTTGGGATCTCGAGGCCCGAACAGCCTGAGTTTAGATATCGGATAGGGTGCGTTTAGTTATCGGAGGGAGTGAGTGAGTGTAGAGTTTAGCTAGCGGAGAGATTATGTTCAGAGTTTATTCATAGAGAGTAAGGTGAGAGTTTAGTTACCGGGAAGATTAAGTTGAGAGTTGAGTTATTGGAGAGATAAAAAGTCAAGAGTTCAGTCATCAGAGAATTATAGCGGGGAGAGTTATAAACAATTGGTTTAGTTATAGTCAATGTAATTAGACAAGTAGGCACTGTTCAACTCAGGGAATTATCAGTGAGCTGGTTAGTAAGTTAGTTTGAACAGTGCAAGTGTGAATACAAGTGAATAAATCGTGTTATTTTCAATTCCAAGATTTGTGTTCATAGATTACCTAATTCCTGATCTTTTTCCCCCGTTGACATGAAAAGGTCACAAAATTCCAGCGCTCTGCCGAATCTAGCTGTGGCATAGCGACACTTTGAGATAGTGGCGGGAAAAGAGATGAAGAACGTCTTTAATTCTGTATAATACTAGAATATCCTAATTAATTGCAACCCATCAATAATTAACCATCATACCTCTTCCTTCCTCCCCACCCCCATAAAACAGGCGCAAACCCGAGGGATTTCCTTGTTAGTAAACTTGCACAGACAAAGTATATCTGCACAAGTGAAGAGAGCGAGGAAAATAAGTAAAAACATTATCCGTTTAAATTTTCGTTATAGGAAAAGACACAACTTTATATTTCACCTTAAGGTCAATTTTTAAAAATTTAAAATAATGTAAACATTTTCAACAAGTTACAGTAATAACAGCTAACTCTAGTTGTTTTATTTTATAATATTATAATGCCTACTAACTTAACAACAAATTCATCGCACTTGTACACGGTATGTGTGTTAAATAACTTTGTTACTATATAAATATCGAACGATACATTTATATATCACATAGGCTAACATTCTGCTGATCTACTACTTCCAGGTCTAGTGAAATTAAAAAGATGGTTTTAACGCCTAAAAATAGTTATGAATATTCGAGGAATTAAGAATTCACTTATATATGTGATGTGAGAGGTTATGAAACATTGTGTAATTTTCACATGCAAAGCTCGTTAAATGTGCTCGCGGGTTTAACACTTATCTTAGAAGGTCATTAGAGGTGAGGTTCATATGTATTCTCACTGTTTCCACTAAATCCGTTTGTTTTGTTCGCTCTGTCAGGTAATGTCTGTTTGAAAGGTAACTAATAATGAATAACGATTTCGCTGTATATTATCCAACGCTGAGAGAGCTTCAAATCTGTAGTAACCAATAGTGTTAAATAGCTTATTGTTCAGCTTTTGTGTTCCTCTCCCTCTTTAATTCAATTAGCGTTTAACTATTTAATTTAGTAGACTGTCTTCGCAAAATTTTGGTCAGATTTCTCTTCTTAAAGAAGCAAAACCTTGAATTGTATTTTGATTTTACTAGTAGCCCATAATACGCCTCAAGCTTGTAGTCGTGAGGAAAGCTGTTAATAAATTAGAGAAATGTGTTTATATTTGAATTCTGATTAATTGTGGTTACTAAGTAAATTTTGTAGAGTAAGAATACCAACATTGATATGAAATAGTACGACAGTTCTCGACTTTAAGATGTGAGCCATTATTTTTGGGAATTTGAGTTACATTTATATAAGAGGGTTTCCTACTGGATGAATATGCATCCAAAGAAAAAGACGAAAGACGAAAGCAAAATATATGATTTTCCCAAATGAAATCGATACTTTTTTCTGTAAATATTTATTGGTTGGAATATATGAACACATAGAAGAGTGATATATGAGTAATATATATGCTACTTACTGTCACTATGTCTTTTCAACCAAGTGTCCCAGCGCATCACAAGGTTATAGAATACCCTGATCGAAGAACCCCGTGGTTGACTACGGAACTAATTATCACAGAAACTGAATCCCTTTGCTTGGTAACGCAGCAGATGCTCCATGCAGGCACCCATTAGCCGAGTCTTCTGCTGTTCAGAAAGATGCTTGAAAACACACTGCAAGCAAACCTTGTGGTATCCTAAACGGCGATGAATTGTGTGAATAGTTCCCTTGACCATGACAATGTTTCTGCAATCTCTCGAGTGGATGATTCGGCAATTCCCACTTTCAAGGTTGTCTACGTCTGCAGTTGATTCCTTTTACCAGGTCTAGGCATGTCCTTAGAGCGCACATATCCGTAACAAAATTCACTACCCATGTGAACACTGTGCTTCTTGACAGACAAGCATCCCCATGCACATTCGTCATACGACGAAAAAATTCGGGTCCACTATCACGTCCTACATCCAAAAATTGAATTACTTCTCGCTGGTCCGTTTGGACGAATCCCTGTTGGGAACTTATTCATTTCAACTTGCGTCCGCACAAACTGAGCGTCAGACAACACTCTTCTTTCTTTCTTGCATACAACGCCACTACCAGAACAGACACAAAGCACCCATAGTTAATCTACCATGCTACGACAAAAGTCTTAGTTTCCTTTCGATAACCCTTATATATTCATCTTGCGTTTCAAGAGGTAATCCAACTTTGCCCAAACATTTGATGGTTCGTGCTTGAACAGTACTCTCGGAAATGTTCCTATCATAGTTATGTAAATGAGTTATATACATTTGGAACCAACTAGTTAAAGCCTAGAGGGAATTTTGAACTTGAAAATATGCTGAAGGATGCACCCGAGGAAAGACTTTCCAAGATACCCAAGAAGAGTGATTTATAAGTGTAATCTATTTTACTAAACAATATAAAAGTATAAATTACATGTTTAGTGAAGTTTGTTTTTGAAATAAGGCGCTTGTGTAAAAGCGTAACACGGCAATATAGCATTCAAACAACAATAAATCATTCAAAACACGTAACTAACATTGCAATATACACAAGCCTTGACTTACAATCATTTATTGAATCCTCTGTAGATAGTAACAAAACACATGCAATTAATAAAGAGTTTTAATGCGAGCTCTGACATTACAATCAGTCATCAACTAATATTTTATAGTGTATAAACATTTTACAAACTCTCTCGTTAGGAATATAGACAGATTTTATACCACACTTGGATTGCAATAAATGTGTCACATTGGCAATTCAATACAAGTTTCTGTACTAAATTACAAAGTTACGAGAGAAAAATAAGTACACCAGACGTGCATAAATAAAAACTATAACAAAGCCCCATTATACTTGGGTCACTGGATATGAGCTTAGGGAAAAGACTTCGGACCTATTTTGAATTGAAGGCTGAAACTTCGGGTCACCTCAGCATTCCAAAGTTAGCTCGACTGTCTCACATGGAGACAGGGCAGAGCAATTCAAAAACAGTTACACTGACAGGGTGGCGGAGGTCGTTATGGCACGAATTTATTAGCGGGTTTCGATTCCCGCCAAGACCATCCTTCCTTACTAAGGCTATTTCCAGGTTCTTCTTAGTCCTCATAAATTGCAAATGCCGGGAGGTATGCCATAAATTTGGACCTTTAACGCTTCCTCCTTTAAAAAATCTTTTGCGAATTTATCATTTCATCTCTCTCATGTGTCATCAGTGTTCAACGTCTGTGATGCCTCAGTAGTAAATACGAGCATTAAACACTAACAAAAAAGGCAAGTATGTCACTAGCACCGATCGACACAGTACATTCTATGGTTATTCTAGCCAATAAGAACAAAATGCTAATTGGCAAATCACTTGACCATGACTGATAGGAGTCTGCACTGGTGGTGTAGTGGTAACTATGCTTGCCTCCTAAACCTAAGATCGCGGATTCAAACCCGGCCAGGATCGATGGATTTTTTCGGGAGTAAAAATCCTAAGTATGGTTTCCTTCGGAAGGGAAGTAAAGCCGTGGGTCCCATGTCGTACATTTACGGCACGATAAAGAACCTCAAGCCTGAAAAAAAGAGGCCGCTTAGCAAAATTTATCGGCGTTTCACGCCCTGAATTGAATGGGACGCTGATGACCTGAGACGTTAAAGACCGTCCATAAATAAACCAAATCAAACGATAACATGACTGATAGGAAATAAAATGGAGAGGCAGAAGATAGACATTCTAAAAGAGGAACTAGGT
The DNA here is from genome assembly GCA_030762175.1 of Metallyticus violacea. NCBI lineage: Eukaryota > Metazoa > Arthropoda > Insecta > Mantodea > Metallyticidae > Metallyticus > Metallyticus violacea. The sequence goes on along the minus strand of CM060838.1, from coordinate 50,162,694 downwards.
GCAATAACAGCGCATTACTTAGTCCTCATTGTTTACAGACCATTGCAATAGATAGCCGCAAAAGTATTAAAAATACTTTATTTTGTAGCTATATCAACAAAGTAAAAATTAATTAAGAAGTACAATAGCATCAATCGGTTTATCGAAGGAACTAAAAATACGCAAATAAGTAAAGAAGTACTGAAGGTGTCAGTATTAATTTTCTTAGTGAAGCCGTTTTGATAATAGGGATGTAACAAAGGTGAAGTCACTAGAAAAACAAGTATCAAACTTTATCAGATATTATACAGATAGGGATATCTACTTTTACAGTTTCACAGAGGTTAAGATGAACGCCTCGGAATCAATATATATACAACTCACACTAGTGAAATGATACTTGCAGATATTGCCAGCCATTACCACAAAGACCAAGGTTTCCTGGACGCTTGTGTCTGAATGCCTTGATATATGAAAGCGCTGGCTACCCTTTGAGCTGTCTCTCGTGGCATCAAGAATTTGCAAAGGGAATTTAACCCTCTGGATTTTGAGAGCATTTCAGCTATCACGCTTTTAACACATGAGCAGACAGAACGTATTTTCTGTTTCGCCTGCCCATTCCGTACTGCATGTTTAAGTACTTCACGATGGCGTAAACATCTACACATAGTTGATCGATCATAAGTACAGTATATATTCATTTTTGTAAATTCAAATACACTAATTTATTTCGTATTCCACAATATTCGCTTCTGCCGGTTATTGTGTTCCGTGAGGTGACTTTGTCTATATTCGACTCTCAGCTTGCTGAAAATGATAACAAATAATATTTAACTCATTTTAGTTAAGGCTTAGAAACTCATATGTTTGCTGCTTACAAAATCCCGAAATGTGAGTTAACACTAGTTCATATGTTTGGGGTATAATTGCTATTTATTTATTTATTTATTTATTTATTTATTGTTATAGATCTAAGGTCACTATACCTTCTTCCTCTTTATCAATCTAATGTTTCATGAACATTAACAAAGACGATACTGATACACATGCAAACTATAAAACATGAAAGACCGTAAATAAATGTCTGCTAATACCTGAACATGAATATAAAAATAAAATTGAATAATGAAAAATATTAATGTAATAATAAGTAAAACTAACAATAATAACAGCACAAGCAATAACTCATACATATTTAAACCTACGTACATCATGAGAACGGAAATAGATGTAATAGTAAAGCATATATAATAAAAACACTGTTATAATTATTACTATAATTATAACAGTAATAACAATAAGAGTATCATCAATAGTAGAATGAAAATTTCTACAGAAGGATAAAACAAATTAATATCTCTATTGCAACATAACGAATATAACAGTAATTTATTTTTCTAATAATATTAAACAATTTCTCATTAAATGTTCTTAAATGTGGTTAGCATTCCAGAAGCTAACTACATAGGAAAATTATTTATCTAAAATGTTTACCATTTAAAACTTGGGGGCTCAAAACATCACATGGGCTTTGGAAAGAATTGTCAAGAGAATTACGGATATTAATTGAGTATTGCCGAATTTACATATAAATCACCTCCAAAAGCTTGGAAAATACTATACATATAATGTAAAGACTAGCTAAACCACAGCCGCGGTCTGCATTGTAGCAAATGACAGTTCCTTGAATGTATGTATATAAGTACCCAGCGGTTGTCAATGAGGACATTTTTATGCATTGAGAAGTGCATCTTTACTTTACACTGACTGCAGGAAAATGCTTGAAGAATACAGATTTGTGACAACTACCCTTGCATAATCTCTTTACAGCTTGCCCCTGAGATTTGTTTAGTCATTAACGGCTTTACACGTCGCTCTTAAACGCGCCCACTAAGCAGGCATTCCTAAGCGCGGGTAGAAACCGACATAGAAACGTGACGCGCAAAAATGTAGAGTGAAAAAGCACACCACATTCTAGTCTGTATGCTTTTCTGCGTTCAGAAACGCAACAGTCAGAAGTGGACATTTAATGCACAAAACCATGCCGATTGCGTGGCATGTGGAGTGTTGAACATGTCGAAAGTTCTGCGTGGAGCGTCCTGGAATGTTGGACACTTCTCCTGTAATTACATCCAAATGCAGCCAGCCATGTTGCGAGTGCAAATCAACAATCATATTCGTTCTATTGCTGCTGCAATATAGTGAGTGAAAATAAAAGGAATGGGCATACTTGGGTGAAAGAATACAGCCCGCAATAGTTGCTTAGCCTTTAATTAAAGAATTACGTGATACTTAACCCTGACTACTGTAAAAACTAATTAAAGATAGACAGTGAATTATTGTACATTCTACTGGGCTTGGTTAGGATAAAATTCGCAATGCAGACACAGTTTTGAAGAAGAGTTCTTCAGCAGAAGAACGCCTCGCAGCCACACTTTAACAACATATGGTTCCTTGGTGATTTGAAGTTTAGTACAGGATTTTTTTCCCATTTACAGTGGGAAAAACCGGTTTACAACAATCGCTCAGTTGATCAAAAGCTTAATTCCTAATTTTTTGTACTTTTTTAGACCATGATGGCACGTCACCTTACGGTCAATTATACTAGATGAAGGATGATAGATGTGAATTTTGCCGAATAAGTTCAGAGGATTATATTGCCTAAGTTTCCCAATCATTAATCTAAAGAACTGAGGGAAAATTCCTGAAAAACAACTCAGAATACTAATCCGATCGGTAACCGAAATTGGACAAGCGCAAATGCAATCGCAAGATTACGGCAGTATACTTGTCCTTACCGCCACGGTGGCTAAGGTCATTAAGGTGCGGACTCGTGAGCGGGAGGTCTGGGGTTGGAATCCCATCAGGGAATCCTCCCTGATTGAGGTTTCTCCCAGGTTTTCCTCAATTCCCATAAATGGCAAATGTCGGGGAGGTACCTAAGCTTAGGCCTGGAACGATTCCATCCTTTATAAAAAAATTCTTTCCCAATTTACCATTTCATTTCATATGTCATCAGTGTCCACTGCCTATGGTGCCTCAGTATTAAAAAACGGGCGTAAAACACTTAAAAATAGTCCTTACATTTTACCCACCATAAGCATTGACGTTGATATACAGAGGGTGCCAAAAATGTCCACACACACTTCAAGCAAAGAAACACAATGTTAACATAACAAAACTGAATTCACACAAACAGAAAATGATGAGCACTAATCATCTAAAACTTTTACAGTTACAGCAGTTCAAAATGACCACTATCGGCGACGGTACACTTCTGAGTACGTTGAACTACTGATTGAGCAAAGTTTGCGAAAGAGTCCTCAGCGATTGCAGCACATGCCGTTTCAATTTCTTCCCGATTGATTGTACACAGTTATTCCGGTTAACAGTTCCATTCAACTTAAATTGTGTATCATCGAACCAAACAACTTTCCCTACGAAGGCCTCGTCCTCTTGCATCATGTTCCGATACCACTCACAGTGCTGCGTTCTCCAATCAGGGGCATCTTCATTTAATGCATGCAAAAGTCTTGGGATGAAAACTTTCTGTTTTAATAATACGACGGAACATCATACGATAATCTTTGCTTCATTTGCTCATTATTGATTTACAATAATTGGCTTCATTTGTTCGTTGTTGATTTACCTGTCACGTAGCAACACTATCATAATGTATGTGAGTCACATCTGTTTACAGAACATCATACTACACATTAATGTTGTTTTTCGGTCCAACTTTGAAATGTATTAAAGATATCTACTATGAAAGTGTGAATACATTTTTATTGCACTCTCGGTATATTTATAAATTCTTTCGTCCATCAGCGAGAAACCTCGATAATCTCTTTCCACAATTAGAATTGTGCGTGTAAAGGTGAGGGCAGTTAGAAACGCCGCAGACTTGCATTTGCGCCTGACTGTAGGAATGCATGCGTTCCAATATTACCATTACACGGACACCGACGTACCTGCATTGTTAGTCACAAATCAAGAGGTTAGCAGTTTGCGTGTAAAGACTACTATTGTGCGTGTAGCCTCATTTATTACGGCGTATATTTAATTTCCGTTCAGATTCTTTTGCAGTGCCAAACGTCGGAAAAACCGATGTCGCGATAATATCGCCCTTATTCCCTATGTAATCGGATGACACGAGCCGTAGCACCAGCGGAATGACTTTGGTGTATACTAGTGTGGTTTGACATTGAAGGTTTCATCATCTATGTTCTGAAGCCGAAAGAAAAATTGAAAAAACGCGCATTACAAAATGAATGCTAGTAAAAGTGTTTTCGTTTTTCCTACAGGACATGTCAAATGCCTTATTTGAAAAGAAAATATTTGAAAATAGTGTATTTAAGCACTTTAATCGACCATAATATCCAAGTCTCAGGTCCTTTGCTGGCAAGATTGCAGCATTGTACGGTTCAACTTAAGTTTGTGGGCATTTTTTAAAATATGCATTGTAAAATCATGAGAAAGATCTTGTATTACAAATTAAAAGTTAAGAGACTAGTAAATACTCACCGTATAGGATTCATCTACAAAGTTTGAAGTCATGTGATGCAAAACCTCCTTCCTAAGTGCAAAATAAATTAACTAAAGTATTGCTTTTTGGTGGAAAAGGCATTAAACAGATGACAAAAGTAGTCGTGGAACCGCGAATAACACAAAAATAGAATAAATGATAGGGGTAATTGACAAAACATGTGCATATAGTACTCCCAATCAATAAAATTTTAAACGTCAATAAGGTCCGTTCGCATTATTCATATCCAGATATTCCGGCAGCGTTCTCTCAATGCAGCCACTTTGCACTGTTCTCTGTTGTACCCACTAACAGATAAAGTGAGGTTATTTTAATTTTAGGTCGGCAAAGCGCTGTTTGTTACTAGTAGAAGCCAATCGGCAATGCCATATAATGCACGTACAGTTGTCATCTTGTAGTTTGAGGGAGACTGTCAACCAGTGGGTCTGCGTTCGTGTGTTACTCGGTGCTTTCATTGTGTGTAAAAGTGTGTGCTTTGAGGGCTTGCTTCGTTATATTTGCCCCAGCGCTGTTTAAATAAACAAATTCAAAACACGATAGCATTAAGTAAAAATCGTTCAATATCTTATAAAATAGCTAAATACTGTTTCATATCCAAACAGAATTACAAACTGAAAGCACTATAAAAGCAGCATATTTAAAGTTATACACTACCAGTGTAATCACTTTCTTGTCCCAAAGACCACAATCATTTGTAAATATTACAATCAAGATAATGTTATTTTAAACCAAATTGAAATTTAGGAACAGTATACACATCAATACCAGGCAGCAGAGCATGAAGGTAAAATAAATTGCCATATTAAGGTCAATCACAAACCAGTTAAAGTTGTGCAAGGTGTAAAGAAATGTTCAATATATTCGAATCAGAACTATGAAAAATCTCCACAACGTTTGAATATTAAATTGCACATAAAAGTCATTGAATTCGTATTTTGTTACATTTTTCAAACACATGCAGGATAGTATCTAAATAACGGAGCTGCATCTTTCTAGCTCAGCGGTAGTGTGGATGCCTGGCCATAAACATAAACAGATAGGAGCAGCTTTATTTGTCAGGTCCTCGAATTGTATTTGGAAAAATAACATTTTCTTTTTTTCATCCTCAAAACAATGAAGGCAATACATCTGGGTAGACTTAGATATCAGAGATATTAGCATATCCTGAAAAAGGAGAAGTTTATTTCTGGAATTTGAGAATATTAAAATTATACTTTTGCTCGTTACATGAGTTGTTGAGATATCACGTTCTTGAGATTCATAAATAGCGTTTCGTTACAATGAAGGCAATACATCTGGGTAGACTTAGATAGCAGAGATATTAGCATATCCTGAAAAAGGAGAAGTTTATTTCTGGAATTTTAGAATATTAAAATTATACTTTTGCTCGTTACATGAGTAGTTGGGATATCACGTTCTTGAGATTCATTAATAGCGTTTCGTTACCCAATACAGAGTTATTTATCGAGAGTTAATTTCGGCATTTGCAGGTAAATGACAGATTGCCAAGTTTAACGTGAAAATTATATTGAATGAGCATCTATTAATGTTGCCAAGAAGCTACTTTTGTACTGGAACTAGAAGATGAATCATCATATTAGGGAAAATTTAGTTTTCTTCGGTATCAATCAGATTTTTTGAAAAAGCTCAGCTTAAGTTTAGCTCAGAATACTGAATTAATGAAGTAAATGGTTAATAATGTCCGAGAAACTGGAGATTTAACTAAAATATTTAACAGGTACTGAAAAAATGTGGGGTTAAGCAACTATGTTCTCTCCGGGTGGAGAGGAACTTCCCTTGGGGAAATGAAGATGGATATAGTACGGAAGGATATCCTTCGTTTTGAATATGCCCAGCTGCTTCTGTAGAAGTAGAGTGGCTTCTCATTGCATAAAAGTTTGCTAACAAGTAATGTCAATCATATCATTTTGGAAATTTATATTTATATATATATATATATAAATTTCCAAAATGATATGATTGACATTAATTGTAAACAAGAGATAATGTGTGTATTAAAACTCTAGTTATATTTGATTTATGATATTCCGTAACTGTTTTTATAAACTGTATTTTACATGCATTACTTGTAGTTAAATATAATGCACATTTTTCAGTTTTAAAGAATTTTACAATTCAATGCTGAAAAATACAGTAAATATAAAAAAAATAGTTAATTTCTGGCTATAATGTCAGTAAAACTTATTTATTCATTTGTTTATAATGCACGAAATCTTTTCCTATGAACTGTACTTTAGGTTAAATAATTACCTATCTTTTTGTTTAGTGTAGTGCATTTTTAAAATTATAGGGCAATTTTGGATTAATCTGTCATAAATGCATAATGCCTAGAGTACCTACTCAGCATTTGCTGAAGAAAATCTGGAAATAACGTCATCATTCAAGGAAGACACCCCTGGCGGGATTCGCATCGCGGACCTCCAGTTACTAGTCCGTACTTAGCGATCTCTGCCACCCATATCGGACGTGAGTGAATAAAAGAAAAAGCTTTCCTTTGAATAACATAGGAACAATCTGTTTCATGGATCCATGTATAGAAGCTTTTGTTCGCCTGTTTGAATGTTGAAAAAAGTGTGCTTTACATTACTTTATTTATTGTAACATCACACCATATAAAATAAAAACACAATAAAAATAAAATAGCATGTGTATACATTTTTAATTTAAAATTTCTGTTTCATTGGATTGTGCCCTGTCCACCGAAATCTGAAATGCATTGTCAAAAAAAATTATATCCTTCCGCGCCTATGCTAGGGGGAACGGCGGAGAAGAGAAAGAGAAGAGGCCCCATGACTGAACATGGATAGAGGTGGAGAGTTTTTTCATTACAGCAATTTCACACACAATTAAAACAATTATGCTTGGGAAGACTCTTTAACATTGTTTGTTGATCATTTTCTTGATAATAGCATAAATAACAGACTCACTTAGCGATAATTTTGTAAACTATTTACAAAGGAGGAGAAATATGACTTTTGTGCTGTGGTCAACAACCATGTGCTTTTGTCGACATCGCATCTCAGTTTTCATTAAACAGATAATAGTGCCCTTTTAAAAATAGTCAGTTAAATTATTAGCAAAAACAAAAATTTCACGGCTTCCGTGATGCTGAAATTTCTTCATACAAATTTGGATTCTTTATATAAAGGAAAAACTAGTAAGTTCTACTACGATAGTGTTTCTCTTTAAAAGGCGAATACTATTTATATTTTAGAAAGCCTTTGTTCTTCACTTCGCTCTATCATACAGTAGTCTAACATTTATGGGTGTTCTATATTTTTCTGAGAACCTTAACCTTATTGGTGCTTGCTTGTTTGCTTATTGGTATCTCTTCGTTAGAGACCTTCTCGATGCTAACGAAGCATCTCCTCGAGTACTTCTTTTAATTTTTGAAACAATTTTTTGTTGATCGGTCTCTCTGCAAGAGTCGGGCGATAATTGGCAGGGAGACTTAACCACCGAAACCGTACAGGTGCGGCCCTGTCTCTTCAAGGCGTAGACCACGTCCATGGCGGTTACGGTCTTCCTCTTGGCGTGCTCCGTGTAGGTGACCGCATCTCTGATGACGTTCTCCAGAAACACCTTCAGCACGCCTCTGGTCTCCTCGTAAATGAGGCCGGAGATGCGCTTCACTCCTCCTCTGCGAGCGTGGCGGCGGGTGGCGGGGCTTCGTTATGCCCTGAATGTTGTCCCTGAGGACCTTACTGTGGCGCTTGGCACCACCTTAGCGGAGTCCCTTGCTGCCTTTACCGCGTCCGGTCATGCTGGGTTATTGGAGATGATCCTATCTGGGCGTATCTTCGAAGACGATACCTTCTAGAAAGATTTCTGGCAGAACTGTAAAGCATAAATAGAGTAGTAAATGAAAAATTAGTCTTTACTTTGTAAACAAAAGGTGGCATCGTACGTATTGGTAAATTTATATGTTGACTTATTGGGGCTTCTGAGCTTTCGCGCTTGTTCATATCCGCGACAACAGAAGGTAAGAACCTTTACAAGGGGCTCGGTTATTTTCGTGTTCACAACCGAACTCCCTATATGCCACTTTTGTATACTGCTTTTTGCAGGAAAGCCAGCATCAGGAAATTTGGCTGCAAAAGCCTCCCGTCTTTTCTTAATAGAGCCGATACATATTGTATGCCTCCACTGCTGCAGATAGGGTTCGGCTGTGAACACTTCCTCGCATTAGATATTGCATTGTCGTACTGGCACAGACGTGGATATATCTATTGCTTGTAATAACGCTACTTTGATTTCCTTTCCCGTTTCCGTTAGTAATCTTTCATTATCTGGTTCGTCGCGGCCTTTACTGTATGCACATTAAAGATTGACTGAACGTGGCTGGTCCCAGCGTTTCTTTGGTCACCCAGTTTATATGTAAATGATTATTCATTCAGGTCGGCTTTTTTCCTTGCAAATGTGATGGGTAGTCATTCCGAAAACATAGCTCAAGCTAGTTCCTCACATTCAAAATACCAATTTGTTGAAAAAAGCAGAGTATTATAACAAGCTTTTTTTCACAGTGTTCTCATCTGAAGTCAAGCTCACAATTGGTGTGAATATTAGAACGACTGAAAATCCTACTGCTCGTGCACGCGTATGGTCCAGAACTTTCGAAATTTCCTGGCATTTTCAGGAATTAAGTGCAATTAGACCATGATCTAAAATATGAGAAACTATGATAAAACTATTTTCCTTAAAATAAAATTCCGTATTAAATATAACAATTGTTGAAAAGTGTAAACTATGCAGATTGATTTCGATGAATTGCGGTAGGTGCATGCTATTATTTACAATAAAGCAAGAACATTAAAAACCTAACATCTATTAAACATTGGGATGGGCTTGGAGCAGGAATTAATGGGGGGGGGGGATGCTCGGGGGATGGCGTAATTGATCGCTAAGCTGATCGTGGTTTCGATGTCTGCCCGGGCTGCTCACCGGATGGTCGTTTGCTCCAAATGTGTTGTATTTGATCTCAGGGTCCACTGGAGTGTTTCGTGGATCAGTATAGATCCACGGGAACGAGAAATGTGTTGCCCAAAAATACACAAGGTTGACTTGTTTAAAATATTTTATTCACATGTAAAGTACTTCCTGACTGTTCGCCGCTGACTTCGCTACTCACTTAGACTGGCTTTAGAAATGACTTGAACTGATTGTTTTCGTGTGACTTAGGCGGACTGCTTTGGTGTGACTTAGGCTGCCGGCTTCCGTATATCTCTGGAGTGAATCCTCCCGTGTCTCGCCTGAATGAATGTCTGAAAGTCCCTCTTAATCTATGAATAACTCTTCTACTTCTTCTTCTACTTCTGTACTCCAGTTTTTCTACTACATCGCCACGCCTCTCGCTAAATTAAATTCCCTCGTATTTTATCTATTTCTGTGTTACATGTTCGTCATTGGCTATCCTAAAATTATTTATTTATGTCTAAGTTCTCCTTATTCGTTAACTTTTATCCGAAGACCATTGGCTAGAATTATTCTTTCCCCCCTGATCTAATGTCTTCCCACGAACTTGAATTTTCCCAGAACAACCTGTCATAAATTTCGGCCCTTTCCTTACATTCTGATTTCTATTGATAATCTTTTGCCTTCCTTAGTTTGTAGATTTCCAAATGTTCTCAGAAATACGGCACGTGTTGATGGCTGTTTTCGGCTTTCCTGTAATAAAACATTTTCGTCTCCGTTCTGACATTTTCATTTTCTCTTAAATTATTGCTACGTCTGACTTTGTTAAATACTGTTCCGTTACGGCCACATGTTTCTCTTATTGTCAACTGCTAAGTATTTCCTGGGTAGAAAGTTCGTGACCTAACAAAAGATAGTTTACCCTTTCTTCAGCCTTGTCTAAGGAGCGGTCAGTGGAGAGGTGTCAGGTATACATCTGTCTCTTTCTAACATATTTTACACAAAATGTATACAAATCCCTTTTGTAAGTTACAAGTTACAAACTATTTCTATTTCTGTTCTACCTATCTCTAAAATATTTATTATACCTATACATAATAATTATCCTTATCAAATCTAATGCCTTTATAAATATAACTCCGCAGCCTTTAGTTATTTAATTAATAAAGGCAGCCTTATTTCCGGCTTCAGGCTTTCTGCGATATCCCTACAAAGAGTAGCAAAACAATTTGAAAATCTGAATAGATTTTGAGATTTTTTGATAAATTTATATCAATTCTTTATAACTGTTTTATATGAAAGTAGGGACATTAGCAGTGCTTAAAATACGCATTACTTTATTTGCCTTTGTCAACAAAAAATTAGATAACACTAGATATAAATTAAAAAGGAAAAACCAAAATTACAAGGAATGAGTATTTTTAACACATATGATAGATTTCTCAGCATTTAGGGATGTACAAACGTTTATCCCATTATCACCTCGTCCCATCTCATATGCAAAATGTAATTGTTCCTTTTCTTTACTCTGTTTTGTTTTTACTCTGTTTTGTGTTCAATGTCTTAACTCTTCGAGAACATGAATGAAATTTATTAATGATGGTGAAAATGTGTCTTGGGTCCATTGAAGATGAAGGTTTCAGATATTCGCCAAGGAAAATCCGGCTCCACCAATCAGCAACAGATATTCCAGTTGTCAATGTCATTTAATACTTTCATGATTTTCCCGTCCTTTTCATGGCAACAGGCGGGTTGATTGTCAGAGCGGAAGTAACAACCGCTCTCATTATTACAATTAAAATGAAAATGAACGTATATTATAACAGGAGATGCGGGAAATGTTGTCCTACTATATACACACGTTTCTGGCGTCTCTACAGAAAATCATTATTCGCACACATCAGTTCATCTTTCTAAATGTGGTCAATTTCTGGCCTGATATTTGCTTTCAGTTGTACTCATGTGTAATAAACTTTATTTTTCAACTTCCTCCATAAATAAAAATAACACACCGTTATTGTCAGTGTCTCATTCCTGTAACCTTCTGCAAAACTGCAAAACTTTCAAACAAATTAGGCTCCATTACTCTGTAAGCCTTTACTGTACATCATACATAAATTTTCTCCTCATGTATGGAAGTTTTAGGTATAAAATCAGGATTTTCTGTGTTTGCGTCGAAATATGACCACGTAAATGTAACCGTACTTCGTCAGTAAAGAAGATCAAGCGCGGATCAATTGCTCTATCATTACTCTATCATACTCTTTCATTACATAGATTTACCTGAATAACAGGATCTTTTTCTCTTTTTTTTGAGCAGTGTTTAACGCCCGTTTTTACTACTGAGGCACCACACACGGTGGACACTGATGATACATGAGATGAAATTATATATTGGGAAAGGATTTATTTAAGGAAAGAAACATTCCAGGCCTTAGTTGAGAGTACCTCCCCGGCATTTGCCATTTATGAGGACTGAGGTAAACCTGGAAAAAATCTCAGTCAGGAAGGACGGTCCTGGCGGCATTCAAACCCAGACCTCCCACTCACGAGTCCGCGCCTTAACGACCTCGGCCACCCGTAGCGGTACCAGGATCGTCTACCTACAATTCGTAACAACAGTGATCTTGTATGCTTTCAAGTTTAAATTTGCTCAATTTCAAGAGGTGAAGTGATGCGTTTGAATGGCAATTTTCTAAAAAGTTGCCAGAAATGTTTGGATGTAGCAGGACATTATTTCTAACATTTCCTGTCCTAGATCACATGCTTATTTTTATTATAGTTGTAGTTATAAATGAGAAAATTTGGATCAGACGCGAGGATATTACATCCACTTCGCCAGGAGTTGCCTCTCTGATAGCTGACTCGTTAGCTGCTGTGAAACGGGCTACAAAACCATGAAATACGTGGTATCTCTTATTTATAAGTACATTCACATTTAAAAATTTTCCTTTTACTAAAAATCAGTATCTTTGTTTATTTTTCTCCTTTTCCCTACCCTGTGATCCAAAGTCAGTTTGCTCAACGGTACAAAAGAGTACTACGAGATGGATTGAGTAACTGCTTGAGATTTTTATGTTGCTCTGAACAAAGCGGTTTTTATTTCGCTATAAAAACAGGAGAGAGAGGCCAAAGGCTGCTTCAATTTGGTTTACGTGAGCAGCAGCAATAAAACCTTTCGATATATTGCCTAAAAATCATAAAATGTCCGTAGGTAATTTTGAGTCTTGCACTTTTATTGTCAGCATTATCTCCATGATGTCAGCTCAGGATATGAATGTATCGAGGTTGCACATTATTTGAGAATTAGATACATGGGGTGTGTGTGATTTACAGTCAACAAAATGAGAGAGCGTGCTGCGATTTACGTCGAATTTGATTGCTGCATATTCTGCATCTCATTTGTCCTGTACTTTATTCATTAATTGGCAAATGGCCATGCTTTACTCGGATTTATGTCTCGAATTTCTCAGTCTTGCTAAAAACAGAAAGTGTACAAAATACGCAGTGATTAATACAATATAAATATTACGCATAACTAGGAACCCCGGGATAGCAAATTACATTGAAATCCATGCCAATTACTAAAATATTGGCATGGATCTAAAAAGTAGTTTTTCAATTTGGTTCAGAGTGATGGAATATTCATTTATCTCGTCTCAAGGAAATGAAACCAGGGAAGTGGAGTTTTGTACAAAGTAGCCCTTTTTTCATAATTTCAAAAAGTATCTTACAAATTTTTGTTCAAATAAGACCAAATGTCGGTCCTAATGGTGAAGTAGTCACCATACTTGCCTTCTAAACCTAAGATCGCGGGTTCGAACCCGGCCAGGATCGATGGATTTTTTCGGGCGTAAAAATCCTAAGTATGGCTTCCTTCGGAAGTAAAGCCGTGGGTCCGGTGTCGTACATTTACGGCACGAAAAAGAACCTCAAGCCCGAAAAAAGAGGCCTCTGAGCAAAATTTGTCTACCGTTCCACGCCCTGATTTGAATGGGACGCTGATGACCTGAGATGTTAAAGAGCGACCTTAAATAAACCAATTAAACAATTCAACATCAACGGCTAAATTGTTTAGATTTATACAGGTAACTGAAAAACAGTATAATATGGTATTAGTTTATAACTTTATTGCCTGAGTAAAAGTTTAAGAAACGTGAGAAGAGAGTTGTGTATTTTTATGAATGCAATAATTGTATATCATTATATACCATTTTAATAACTTAGTTTTTGTATATCAGAATTATAAAACATATTAATATTATTGTCGCTTTTCTTATGAATTACTTTTGAACCAATGCCTTATTTTATTATAACATCATTGTACCAATGGAGATTAGTTAATCGGTTTGTCTATTATTGTTAATAGCAAAGAAGGTTTTAGCGCAAGAAAGTTAGCCCAAGCTAGAAAAGCTGAATTGTCACTAATACCGAGCAAATCTTTTGCTATTATTAGATGTATGAACACTAAAAATATTAAGGATGGTTTAGATGTTTTAGTTTTGGCATTTGTTTCAGAGAGTCTTAGAATTATCAAATTCTGCTAGTTAATTTTGTAGCTAATGATAATGTATTAGTATTTTGTTAATTCTGTAATTATATATGTTGCAATGAAGAGGAATGATTAATTCTGTTTTTCTAATGTATAATTTTTCTTATATTTAGTTGATGATAGAATTTTAGCAATGAAAACAGTTTAATTGTGTGATTGTTACAATGTAATTTAATGCATCCGGTGCCACAGCGAAGCATTTTATTAACGATTTTGACCAACAATAAAGACAGTTTATAATTCTGGTATAAAAAATAAACATTCTGCTTTATTTATATATTTGTTATGCCCTTGTCTTTTGTCTCTTTCTCTTTATTTATGTTGTCATATGCTTTATCTAATTCATCTGTCAACTTATTTTTATACCGAATTATCTTCTTCTGTTTCTTTATTATTTTCCGTATGTCCAAATAATATTGCTTAACAATGCAGGAATTAGATTACATATAAATGGCTTAAATGAGATTAATCGAAAGCTTAAAAAAGGCTACATTCCTCATGAATGTGTGTTCAAAGTTAGGCTTTGTTTAATAAAATATGTCATTCTGTTTTCTTTTGTGTTTATACTTCTCAACATCAGCTAATTGTGTTTGTTTTTAAAATTGTATAAAGATATAATAACATATATTCAAAATCCTTAAGGCATGAAATTTTTTGTATGTTTTTATTTGAAGATGAGATCAAATAACATCACTTTGTACTTATGCACTCCAGTTCTGCTTGACTTTAATTTCTAAATTATTTTTTTTTTACTAAGGGTGTTTGTAGCTCTGTATGTAATAATGTCATTGATTGTTGTGCTTTTTCAGAACAAGGCTCACTTACCATCGTGCGCCGCAGTAGCACCAAGAAAGGAGGACCTAGCGCGAGTCCTGGTCCGCCTTCGCCGTCCGCTCTCACTGACGATGAATCCTTGGACAATGTGGACCTCTCTACAGAAAATCTGCCTGCCGTTGACACACCGGATGCATGCGACAAAGCCGCGATGAGGTTAGTAAAGAAGGGTTTTTTTCCGGAAAATAATTTCTGTTTGAATGCAAAAATCAAGTGGAGACTATTTATCCCTAAATTTGTAGCCTTGGCGTTCATTTTAGAAGTAGTTTGTGTTCGATATATATGGGGTGTAAATAAAGTAGTAGTAGATATTACAGATATGTGGTTGAACTTATGCCGAGGATGTTGTTATTGATTATGGCGATGGATCGCCCTATGCCCTATGGCGCGTGGCAACCTGCAACTGGGCAAAGAGGTCGAAATCACACGGCGAGTATGGCGAATGTTCCAAAACCTATCAATACCAACTGCCCTGCAATTGGATCATCCCTCTATATGACAATGAACGTTGTCATACAAGATGCAAGGTATTATTCCTCAGGAAGTGCGAAAGTTTACAATGCTTAGCTGGCCGCGGATACTGGAGAAGGGGTTAATGGCCCAATCTGCTGACTCCTTCTGGTCCCAACGATACGCCCTATCCTATAGTGCAACCGTCCACTATTCTAGCACATCGCTATCAGACGCTTCCTGCAATTCTGCATGGCTATGGAGTGTATTTTTGTAATGGACCATTTAGATATGTATTCTAGAACGCAAGTATTGTGAAACACTTTAGCACATCTCACACAATACTACACAATGCTATGTACAGCACTACTACCTCTCGCTTTACCAAATGCTTTCGGCACTACACACCTCGACATTGGTACTGATATCCATACAATTCCTGAGAACGGCATGCTCATATCTGTCTCCCGTAAGTGTTAGAACTACTTTGTTTATACTACATTTAATTATACAGACTGTCTTCAAAATTCGCTGCTCTTAATACGTTGTTCCCTCATCAATAATATTCAGGAATAATCTCATAACTTGTGTAAATACTCATGAAAATATTGTTGTGCATACTCATTTGAGTAGGTCTTATATACTGGCAAGTTAAGTAATAATTACGATACTGTCAGAAATCTTAAAAGGGTTAAGTTTGTGTCAATTTATAACATTTTTGGCTTAACAGTTCATGTTATAATCATTACTGGAAGTAATCCTATTACTATCAATATATATGTTCTTACTAATTACGACACTTATATACACAAATTATAAATTTGTTGCATTCACTTACCTGAAAATAACATCAGGAGTAAGAACCCTGGAAAACAAATGAATCACAGTGGGAAAAATGCGTGTTTTAGTGAAGATAAGTCAAGTTTCTATGCAGGCTATTAACCCTCCATTAATAATTTAACATTAAATTGATTAAGAACCATATTAATATTTCTCATCATCTCACTTTCATTACGACTTATTCCTCCTCGAAGCAATTTCCCGTAAATTTTGCGCATACTGGGTTTCATATCAGTTGGGGCAAGAACAATGTACTTAAAGATGACTGTTTCTGGGCACCTGCAGCAATACCATGCGTTTCTGTCTCGCATCATAAACGGGAACTAAACGTGGTGCCCAGATTTTGAACAACAGCGCAAACGGCAAAGCCGTGTATTCTCCCCAACCTATAAACATCAAAATCTTATGCACAAGTTCCGGGAAAATCATTGGGCTGCTGGGACCTTTGTCGATTTACTCCAGCATGGCACCAAAATCGACTGGAAGAGCTATAAAGAGCTGACTGAGAGGCAGCCGCCCTAGAATGACATTATTTTTCTCCATGATAATGCCCGCCCCCACACTTCCCGACTTGTGAGGTATACATTTCCGAGATCTAGCAGGGGAACATGTCAACATCCTCTCTTCAGCCCAGGTCTCTCTCAATGCTTTTCGGAGTCCAGAAGGGAGAAAATTTTGACTAGGTTTAAAACGAATGAGAATTTATGCTACTGGAGCCTAAAAGCTTCTAAAATAACGGGGCTGAACGTCTTGTCTCTCAGTGGGATAAATTGACTTTCCGTTATATAGTTACTATTGAAGCAATAAATGCGGAACCTTTTTACTTCTTACACATTTTCATTTGATTTTCCCTCACATTTACTTATATTATTTTTAAATTTAGTTTTATTGTGCATAATATGTATTTTAAATGCATATTTTAAGAGTGCCATCTCTTATTTAAAACCTATGATATTTTTATTAAATAATGGGGAAATGACATATAAAATATTGAAATATGATAAATTGCCTTGAATGCATTAAATAAACCGCCATGTTTTTTTTTTAACTTGTCTAACTGAGCTTATGATTTACTTGTAGTAGTGGAATACAAAAATAAATAAGCAAATGAAACAAAAAAGAAAGAGTAAGACACTAAATTCCTGCTTAAAGCGAGTATTGGATCATCTCTCTCTGTTTCGCTGTCTTTGTGCACAGTAACGGCAAATTCAAAATGCCAATTTACCGAAGTGACAGTACAATGGATTCACAAAGCAGAGTTTTTAGAGACTTTTCTGAGTTCTCATCTCTGAGCGAGAAAAGCATCTATTACTTCATTTTCCTAATGAACCAACCAATTAGTGGGGAAGTAAATGTTCATAAACATAAAAACGATGAAACCACATCTGTTGCAATTGAAGAGAAACACTTTAGAACATGGCTTTGGGCTGTAACTTAAATTGCTAATATGTAATAAAATGTCTAGAACTTAGGAAAAACAAATCTTTCGCCTAGAAGTCACTACAAATGCAATGTTTAGCACACTGTTTCTGCCAGAGGTCCTCCAGGCATAATCTCTCCTACAAATAAAGCTGTAATCATTGAGGAATTACTCATAGGGCTAATTAATATTAAATGTAGCGTGACGTAACGTTTAATCAAATGCTCGAGCACAGCTCTCAGCTCTGTTTACCTTATTAATTAATTGCATACAGGCCGATAAGAATGGCTGACCGCTGAAACGTACTAGCTACATATTAGCAAATATAACCGCACCGTAATATATCTAATGAGCTATTGATTTTCGCTGACTTGCTTTAGCTCCACATGGGATTCATTTGCGTATTGCACAACAAAACACGTAGTTTAACAATCAAAATAACAGGCTGATTTCCATTAAGTGAATTCATAGAAATATTTACAGACGTGTATTCTTCTCACTTCCAAATAATCTTAGTTTTACTTGTCCTCAAACTGACATGAGCATTTAGAAATTTCTGTAGTAAAAGAAATCTACTCCGACAGTTGGCAAATACCATTTATAAGTCGAGGCTATGAAACATATTTTGATGTCCTTACCAGAGGGCCTCTGAATGCTGAAATTTTGGAATTTTGAGCACCATCACCGTTACTCTTTAATGTATTAATTAATTAAATATATATAAGCACGCACTGCGTATATATTTATATTGATTTGCTATGTAACATTTGACGAATAACGCAGTAAATAAAAGGAACAAATTCTGCTGCAACACTAGCGCATAAATTTAGCTAGCTTAAAGCTGTGTAAACGAGAAAAGTCGCAAGAAATAGTTATGTTATATATTTGTCTTCTAAACACAGGGAAACATATACAATACCTAATTGAAAACAAGTTGAGCGTGGTTGCTTGTAGTTAATGCAGCCGCGGCAACCGCAAAAACAAGAGTAGAATCACCGCGCTTAAACCTAGTGGTTTTATTTTAGTACTTATATTTTAACTGAAAGACTAACATGATTCTGTATTTTAAACTAATAATAATAATAATAATAATAATAATAATAATAATAATAATAATAATAATAATAATAATAATCACTAGCCTGTGTTATGAGATGTTGAAAATGATGCTCCTCACCGGCAGTACATTGCCGGCATCTCCATAGGAAATTCTTCTATTATTTAACGTTTCTTGCCTAAGTACAAGGCGATTCGGAACACGTTTCTTGTCATTGAGAGATCCTGCCTCTCGTAACTTTTAAATAAGTTGACTAGCAGTTTCTGTATCTGAAACACGACTGCCGTGAATCGCTCACACCTTCTCTACAAGAATATATTTTCACTAATGTTTCGTACATAAAACTCCGTTTTTAAAGACTATATGTAGCAGCATAACTAGCGAGGAACATTTAGCTCACAGTTCACACGATGAAAGCATCGATTAACACACTAATACACTCAAGTTAGCTACTAACTGCATATGCATTATTCCGCCTTGACGACTGACTACTCTCGCTATGTAGTTGCCGTCTGCCGGCCCATAACTCAAATAATTTCACTGTATAAATCGTGACATTAGAATAAATTGGTTCAGTATACAAGAAAGCTGTGAGTAATTTTACAGGACAGCGATCTGAAGTTTACACTCAGTTATACCTGGAAAGTTGGCGATGAAAATTTAATGTGCTTTTGACTATTGTATGTTATCAGCATGTTCTACAGATCTGAAGAATACAACGCTAAATTATACGTGTATAAAGACATGGTATCTCATTTATCTTCCTCACCCAAAACAATTTTTGGTGTTAAAAACGTTTGTTTGAAACTAATTATTTGACACACCAGAAAAAGTTATTCTGAATGAGCGAGATAAATGGGGCACCATGTAAATCCATTTCTGGATCCAAGTTTTGCAGACAGAACCTTTGTATTTCGAAATTCAATTTTCTGAACATGAAAGATGAGAAAATAACTTAACTTTAGAGGGAGCAGATTTCCCAAAATTGAGCAAAAGAAGGAATCCAATCAATAAACTCGCATATGCCTCAATACCAATGTATTACTCACAGGTTTTCACTTACAAATTTCTAATAAAATAGTGTAGTGATTTTTTTTAATGTAACACTCCAATCTCATACACTTTTTGTCTTTCTCTGGCATCCGCTTTAACATTTTCCTCGTACAACGCTGCCTTTTCAGCACACAAGGGCACATAGAGGGATATACATTGGGAGATAAATGTTCAGAACCTCTTATATCTGAACATTAACGTTTGAAAACTCTTATGAATATGTTCCAATTTGTAGCTGTTTCAAATGTTTTGTGTGAAGTTACGTTGAAATACTTGAAAAAGCAATGTTGTTGACTGCTTGCTGATATTATGAAACTTTGAAATCAGTTTTAGATTGAAGCTGAATAACACGGAAAGTACGTTTCCTGTTTACTGTGAGATTCACCATTTGAAAAGGACCTAATGCGTGCTTGAAATTAACTTTTAGAAAGTCTTTATTTTGTTTTCTGACCACGACCACCAGTCTTTATAAACATGGATTTGATTATTTCCTATAAAAAAACTACCTAAAACAAATTTGCTTTTGTAATTGGAGACTTTACTCGTCAATATTTCCTTCCTTTGGGAATGAAGTGTACTTTTTATGAACTGTTTTCTAACTTTTAAAATAACATGAACGTTTTCTTGTAACTTTTTTTTGTAAAATTTATACATATATAATTATTTGGACAATTCTTTATCGAAATAAATTTTTTGCTGCAATTTTCTTCCCTTGGTTGTTAAAATGTTCCTAACCTGCTCGGAATTAATCACTATACTATCCACAGTATATCCAAATCATCTCTAAAGTAAGTTCTATTTGACTAGCAATAAATGATACTGATATTGTATTTGGGTACTGCTTTTAACAGCCAAATCTTCCAAGCAACTTCACAAACCTTATCAGCTGCTTCCCACATTACCATCCAGTTGTCAGGTTTACCAACTCAGAAATATCTGAGCTCACTAATGTGCTCCCGTACTGAGAGAGTGCTAGAGTAACTTTTTGTTGTTACTAGAAAGCGATATTTGTTTGGCTGCAATTCATAAATAAAATAAATATTGTCCCGTTTACTAAAAATGGTTTTTTAAATGTTTTCGATTCTGCATTTCTTATTCACGATTTTAAATGAATGTTTAGCTGAGAGAATACGTGTTCAGCATGAGCTTAGGTCTATTTCTGTACTCTTAAGAGCAGTGACGCCATCTCCCCACATAAATTCGTATGAAGGAACAGATATATTAAATCTCTGTTACTGATGTTTCAAATCTTGCATACTTTTACTGCTGTCTAGTATCACACTTTCACTTTCTCACTACTTCATGCAATCAGGCTCACCCTCTCATCGATTGTAACAGAATCTTTGCGTATGCTGATCGCCTCATTTCTAGTACTCTTGTCGGCATTTGTTCCACCTAATCACAGTTCATATTTAAACTAATACAATTATTTTATTATATGGAAATAGAAAATATAATTTTCTTCCTCTCGTTTATATACGTTCCGGTAAAAAAGAAACTAAAATAAAATGCAAATTCAATAAGCGATTATCATAAGCCCCAGTTACTCAAAGCATTTCATAGAAAATAAAATTTTCTCTCTCTCGTTTATATAGGTTCCGGTAAAAAAGAAACTGATATTAAATGCAAATTAAATGAGCGATTCATAAGGCCTGGTTAAGGCCTGGTTACTCAAAGCGTTTCACTTACAACGATCATTTCCATTTATATTTCCTCGCTATTACTCATTGTAACTTTTCAGGAAAGATTGCTCCATTTCATGCCAGATCTGAGCTGTAGTCTTCGGTCTATATTCATACACCTTGTTTTTGGGATATCTTCATAATAAAATAGTCGCAAGCATCGATGACAGGCGATCTTACAGGTCACTGAAAGCTCCTTTTATTTATTCGAGCCGGAAACATTTCGTTTAGAATGGACATAGATTTCTGGCAATGTGAGCTGTTGCCCCATCCTGCTGAAACCACAGATCCTCAAAATGAATGACAAGAAACAAACTGGTTTCACTATCAGCGCTTTGCCTTCTTCATCCTCAAGGAAGTAGGAATCAATCACTCCTAAAGATGCTATACCTTTCTCGTGAACCTCATGGGAATTTTGTCTGCCCAGAAACGACAATTCTGGGAATTTACTAATCCACAATATAAAAATTCACTTCATCTGTCAATGATTAATATCATCCATAATGTCCAACAGTTATTTCACAAAACTTTTTAGCTGCTGATCGTCGAAGGCTTCTGAGGAAGGCTTGCCGCACATGTTAGAGGTTCTCTGAAACAACAGTCACTGTTATCCTGGAGTTTCTTCTTTAACCCAAAGAAACCACCGAACTTCACAGTTTTTCAGCTAGTAACACTGTGATTCCAATTATTGTTAAAATGGCAACTAAAGAGCCTTGGGTTGCTATAACAGATTCACCAGTTATAAAGAAAGGCTTCGCAATAAAAGCTCAACGACACGCAGAACATGTTTTGTGTATAGCAACACATGAGCTTAAGGTCAACAGTTTTCCCCTCAAATACTTGGCCCACAACCGCCTTTAAAAAGCGTTCTCTTGGACGCATGTGGGCTCTGAATAAAGTATTGCGACAATTTTAGGAGGCAAGTATGCGCAAGCTCTGCCCGGGAAGGTTCTGGATTGCAGGTTCAAACAGGTGTGAAGGTGTGTAGTACAGAAAGCAGTGGGTAATAGTTGCAGTGCTGTATGTGGTTGAATTGGCCAACTGTATGAGGTATTCTACAGCGTGTTTACGAAACTGAATAGCGTTCTTGGGTGAAAATCTAAGTGGTCCGCAGTAAAACTGCACGTTGGTGTCGTGACAGGCTGCAGGAATGGTAAATATGCTCTCCCACATCGATCAGTTTCACTTTGATCGAGGGCTATAGGAGTCAACGAATTGGGCCTACCAACTTTTCCTCCAGCATCACCTGCGACCGGCTGTGTGAGGCAAACGTCTGCACTTCCTGAAAAATACAACGCCTTGCATCTTGCATGACAAGGCTTCCGTTGTTACGTGGCATGTACGATGACTCAGTTGATGACCAGGTAGCATTGGAAGAGGTCTTGGAACATCCACAATACTTGCCCATGTGATTTGACCTCTTTCCTCCGAGGCACCGAGGTTTGCAGATATTCCCTCCTTGCTACATGCCGTAGAGCGGTCCATCGCCGACATCAACAATAATAACCTCACCAAAGGCATACGACGGATTTGGGAAACAATACAGAGGCAGAAAACTGAAGGTCTGTATGTAATTGTCTCTCTAAATTCAATAACATGTCTGTAATAGCTATGCTGCCACTACTTTATTTATAGGTCGCATATTTGCTTTTCTGATTACATGGAAGAGAAGATTTAATAACTTTTTAACTCCTTTAAAATAAATAAAAAGCATGTCTTTAAGGCAAACAAGAAACTGTAAGTATCAGAAAATTACGCCTATAATTAAAACTATTAAAAGCCCATCATTTCATTCATATTCCTAATGCATCACAATACTGTTTCTGATTTCTTCTCCCGTACTAGTTTCTTTTCTTTATTCACAGTTATGTGACTTATATTAACATGTTACTTTTAAAATACCTATTAAGTAGCACGTGATCACACATTATCTGTGTATTTTGGAGATAATCAAGGAGATAAGAGATATTCAAGTCACAACCAACATTCTCTTCAGCTTCTGAGAGTGTAGGTAGTGAGTGTTACTGAAAACAGCAATGTGTCTATCCCTACATTTGCCTGCATAACTCTTAAGAACCCCAAACCGCTAACGAGAATAAGAAAACGAGGGCTGGACGTTTCTTTGGGAAATCTATGTTTCACTCTGGCACAACTCACACATTATTGAGAAGTTTCAGATACGATTTAAGACAGCTTCATTACCTACCCTAAATGTTGTAAAGCTGTTCTACTTCACGCCATTTCCAACAGAGTTTTATGTAAGTTATCTTGGATGGCATCCCTCCCACTCATAGTACTGAGAAAAATGTTAGCCAAGTGGAGAATATTTCTCCTTGTTCTCTGGCAGAGAACATGCTGATACTTTTATACCCTACCAAATTCTCTGAAATAATATTTAACCTTATCGTTGTTACAGCCAATACATACATATCAAAGGGCAAGAATAGAACTATTAGCTCCTAGCTAAATTGTAAAAATGGCATAATACTAATTAACCATTCGGGCTGTAAATAAGTATCGTCTTTCGTTTGCAGCATCCAGCCATTTCCTCTTCTTATTACCGTATTTCTGTAATGAATGCATTTTCCTTCCTTCTTTTCTCGATGCTATCTGAACTGTATGTACCTGCATGGGTTTATTACTCGACTAATAATGCGTTGTTCTAAGTAGGGGTTCCTTTGTCCATGAAACCTAAACACCGCCGTTAATTAACACGATACGAGCCAGCAAACGCCACAAAGGATAGACCTATCCTGCGTACGTAACTGGCTTACTAATTATCTGGTTTCCCTAATAAAACTTGATTAAATACCACCTCTTCTAGTGCGCGAGATTTTCCTTTCAGCTGCTAGTGTGCCTCAGTCGAGCCTGGAACTTGGTAAAATATTTCGTTTAGCAGATTTTGCAAAAGCAAACAAAATTATGATATTTGTTAAAAAAAATTGTAAAACCTTCGTAACTGTGTACAAGACAGTCGTACAAAGTTCTCAGTTTCTGTATGCCTAGCTCCAGTTTGTCAGCTGCAATTAATTTCCTGATGTACACCTCTTCCGATAAGGAATTTTGGAATTTGTTTATAAGTTAAAAATGTGTGTCCCTTTTCCTATCATCAGCTTTAATATGCTTTTCTCAACTTTTTCATTTCTAATTTTGTTATGCTTTTAAATATGGCGCCTTACATTTTAATATGCACATGAGAAATAGCACAGAACTATAGAATTGTATCTTATTTTCTTCATTTTCTCTTTTTAGCATCTTCTAAATATACTTCTATTTGTTTAATGCATTTAAGTATATTAAAGTAATTTATAGCCCTCACTGTGTTAAATGGGTTTTCTTCTATTATTGTCATTAAGGGGAAGTTATATTAATATTGTCACGTTCTACGACAGGAATGAGGACAAAGCTCTATGGGAAGTTTGTCTAACAGAAAGAGTAACTACATGGATATCATCACCTGCTTGGCTAGAAAGATGAAAGGAAATTATTAAATTGTGCACCTGTAATTTCACTAAATCACACCTCGAATTTATTACCATATCACAGGCTACCAAAGAGAGTTTCATACCTTTGTAAATGACTTTCAGATGTTTTTGAACTGGTTCCTCCTAGCGGGAGGAGAGAGAAATTGAGACCCCAATAGGTCCGATCTACTTGCGAGTTTGTCTCGAACTGCTCGCTTCACCCATGATCACTTTAATTGCTACGTAGATGGAGAAACTCCAAACCACCAATCAGATTACAACGCAAGACCGTAGGTTTCCAGAAATGTCAACGTCATGCAAGCAACGAACGTTTTCACTTAATGGACGATTTTCCCAATAATGCTAAGACACACTACAATAACTTTTACATATACCTATCACAATATTATTCGTTATAGTATTGAAAATTCATTTTCAATACTATAACAGTTTTAAGAGAATAGACCATGTCTGAATTTCTGTCTTCTGTCTTTTTGTTTCTCCGACCAAAAAGTAAAATTTCCAAAAGTTAAGTAATAAAAGCAGTAAGGTGGATGATAAGGCAAGACTTGCCTGGGTGGTATAGTTCTGTAATTCACCTTATACACACAGTGTTCTCAATTCATCTAATGGCAAACAAGTTGCAGAGGCATAGGTTCTAACAATCTAGGAGGTCATGAGGTCGTCTAGAGCCAGGAAAATTGTAATTAAACAAATGAGACAAACTAACTCCCGCTTTTATCCAAAATATAAACTGAGATCTTGGTCACTGAAGCAGACATTAGTAATTATAAGTATACCTACCATTTGATGGCTTTTTTATAAGTATGACAATTAAAGGCGATCAAATACCGAGATATTCTTAAGCAAAAGCACTGCTATAAATCGGTAATGTGGCAACTCGAGAGTTTTCGCAGCCATACATGAGCGACCAAAACATAATACCCTTGTACTGTGCATAAAACCATACAGGAAGGAAAGCGTATGTACAGTGACTAAAGAGTATGAACATAGTTTCTCTATTGACATAAGCGCTACTTCTATTCGCGACCGAACTTTGCTGCTTACTAGAATGAATAATTCTCTCGTAAGCTGCCGTTAGCGACTCTCTCTCCCTGCTACTTCGTGCCATGCCCTCCTTGTGGCGCTTAAGTCAGGCACCAAGATATAAGCGAAATTGAAAGCCTATTGGACTGGCTTTAATGACAATATTTAAACACCCCAGAGTTACAAGAAAAAGATATAAACTTCAACAAGTTATTTAGTTGTATAGCGCCATTACAAACATAAGAAAATATAAGCACTTATATGATAATGGATAACTGGGATATATCCATTATTATGAAGCACTAAATAAACGGTAACAAATGACAAAAGGTAACTACAAGGGCTGCTCAATAAAGAGTGATAGTAATTTATATAGACATCATTTCTCGCGCTACAATTTAACTTTAAAACATTTTATTATCTTCATGCGTTATGTACACATAGTACTAGCTTTCATTGTTGTCATTTCCGCTTCTCCCTTTGAGAGGTTTGCAAGTTGAGGTATGTTTAGTTCTGTCTACAGTAAACTAGAGGTGAAACACGACGAACAGTAAACTGCTATGAAATCCTGCTTCTATTCGAGGCCTATGCAATGTTATAGGAGGCCTATTAAGAGTTTGTCCTTCCCTAAAGCACAGCGAATGGTGGTCTAATGGTAACCATAGTGGTAATCATACTTGCCTCGTAGATCCAAGATCGCGGGTTCGAACCCAGCTAAAGTTCCTTCAGAAGGGGAGTAAAGCTGTGGGTCCCGTGTTGTAGATTTACAGCACGTAAAAGAATCTCAAAGCCTGAAAGAAGAGGCCTCTGAGCAACAATTTATCGACTCTTTCACACCCTGAATTGAATGTGGTGCTGATGACCTGAGATGTCAAAGAACTTCCATATATACACCAAATCAACAAAATAATGCACAGCGAAGTGGTTTAAAATGTTCAAAGAGGGCAAGTAATTTCAAATGGGCGGACCGGACACTCCAGTTTGTGCTGTAACGGAAGAAAAAATTAACACCGCTGCTGTCTATTCGAGAGGATGGTCGAATAATATTAACAACACTATCAGAAATTCTGAAAAGTTTACTGGGTGCCACCCAAGGGTTAGTAACTGAATAGTTGCACACTAGAAATGTTTGTGCATAGTGGGTTCAAAAGATTATGATTCCCGAAAGTGGAATATGTTACAGGAAGATGCACAGTTTCTTTCAAAGGTGATATAATTTGGCTATATCATTTCGATCCTGAGAGCAAACAGGAACATCAAAACAAGTGGTTGCTTCTGCTGACAAAGTTATGATCATGTCAATATTTCGTATTAAAGTAAGCACACCTAATTGTCACTGGCAATATAGAGAGAAGTCCTGAAAACTGTGAAAGGTCATATCACATGCAAAAGACCGCAAAAAGCTGGATGCTGCACCATGATAATGTACGGTCGCATATCGCAAATTTTGTTACTGAATGTTCCATAAAAATCGATGGCCCCTCACCCTCATATAGTTCAGATTCACCCCCGTATGACTTTTTTCTTTTCCCCAAATTGAAGGAACACCTTTGCGGGAGGTATTTTCCATTATCAGAAGGCTGCAGTGGCGATTCTGAAGGACTTGTCAAAATGGTTTTCAGCATATCTTTGAAGACTGGCAGAAATGCTGAGACAGACCCATTTCATCCAACAGGAACTACTTTGAGAAAAAGCATCAAAATTATGGGGGTAATTATAGGTATAGTGTCAGAAGATAATTATGATCGTTCTTTATTGAACAGCACACATAAGAATGAAGGGGAATTGTAAGAAGTTGGACTTCCTTAGAGCTACCTCACCCAAATGTGTTTTTCTGCATCTCTTATTACATTCAAAATCTAATAGCGACAATGCTGTAAATCAATGCTCTCAGAGTTGACCATTTGAATCTTGTCTTTTGCTATATAGCGCCAATAGTTTCATAAACTGCTACATTGAAGGTCTTAAAGTAACCATTAGTGACTGTTTACAATTTGTTGTAACACAGCCTTTAAATATGATCAATAAGTATGAATAATGATGCTACTACATAAAACCCAAGTTGCTAGAGGAAAAAAATGCAACAGAGTGCCTTAGGACAATATAAGAAATTTGTAGGAGTAAATTGCTACCATACCGAACAAGATGACTGGAAGGGAGGGAGAACTGTGAACATGACCATACCCATTTTGCAAAAGACGATTCCTATGTTGAGACTGAACCTTAAAAGAACCTTACACATAGTTATACGTGGTTAGGTTGGCATACACCCGAGCTCAAACGACATAAATAAATGATGACATGAGGATTCACCACCCCATCCCCCCCCAAAAAAAAATATGTCGCGCATTGTAGGATCTTTGGAACTTAATGAACATTCTGTGTTATGATTATGAAAGCATAATTTTGACACATGCTGTACCTCATCGTATAAGAGTAAATACTGCTTACTATTCTAATTACTTGTAAGATCAAAGAACCTCTGCAAGGCATTCACTTTCAGTCAAGAGTTGATATCCAAAGAGCTTTAGATCGATCAGTGAGAGAGCTATCCAGAAATGTGCTATAGATGGAGAGCCCGTCTTCCTAGGATTTAGCAACATATTAATGACATGATAGGGAACTATTTGAAAAGTAGCCTAAATAAATTTAATGTGAAAGAGTAACTTTGTCTCTTCAAAGGCCCTAGTAATTCAACATTCTTTGGATATGAGTGCCATGGTAGGAAAATGCGAGTATCACATTCTAAAATTCTCTTCTTTGCGTCAAACTTCACATTTTCATTAACACAAATTCAGTAAATACTAAATCTTATAAAATAGTTTTAATGTTATTTTCTTATAAAATAGTTTTAATGCTATTTGCTCAAAAAATTAAACTAACTTATCCCATCTTTAATATTAATTAACTTCCTTTGTGCTTTTTCGTAGATTAGAACAAAAGACACGTTTAAAAGAATGTGAATAAAATATACAGTATGTTGCTAATTACGAATGTTACCTAATTATTCAAAATCATAAGAAAATGGTTTGCTACAATGAGCTCAGCTGCTCACAAAGCGTTGAATTGTGATGTTTAAAAGGCATGTGATTTTTATTATAGCAATGCTAACACAGTAGACAAATGTAGCAAAATAAGAATAACTCGAGTTGCATAATTCTCTAAGGAAATGATATGTTATTATTTAAAATAAAAATTAGTACTGTCATAATTAGTTGAATTTATCATATACCCAGATAAATAATTCATTATTCTTAACAGTTAACAGTGAAAACAGCAGATAAAAGATAGGGCACCTCAGAACAAGATGAAAAGACGTGTAGAAGGAGCAAAAGAAGAAAACTAGGATAGAAAATGAATATTTCTATAAAAGTTTTCTCACAAAGAAATACAAGCGATGAATTTATCATCCGTTATGCTACAAAAGCTTTTACTTGAACATCGCAAAACTAGAAAACACTATCTAGGTACCGGTGAGGCATATCCTTTCTCAGCACAAGGACATTTGATGCTTGTATTGCAGACACTCTAACGTTACACAAGCGAAGCTGTCTTTTCTTTTCTTTACCGTACAAAAGGAAACTGGAGCAAAATCCAATCAGCTCTGCACGGAACGAACTCTGCCCTTCGGCCGTCCATTTCCAGCTCATCCTTGAAAAAATGCTGTACTTAGGTAAGAATATCCCCTTGTACCTTCCTTTCTACCCTATCTTAAAGCAAAAATGTTTCGCTTTGTACTGTTCTGTTCTTAATTATGTTTCCATTTCCTAAATCATTCACTGTTTGCAAGTTCCTATAATACAGCTATTTCTTTTCCTTACAATTAAACCATCATTTTGTTCTTGAGTCCAATGTTCTGTGTTCGATTTCATTGAAGCCGTTATGAAAGGCCCTTACAGATGATATGAGAGAGGTCCATAAGTTTCCGGCTTCGCCGATAAAGATTATAGCCTTACAAAATCCTTATCTGGTGTCATATCTTATGTGTTAAGTAAGTAATTACAGCTATAACTTTCGCTCCGCTGTGTTCAGTTGTTCAGATATAGTTACAGAAAGAAGGCTATGTGTAGAAGATTATGACATGCTCAGAATGGAGTTTCCAGCTGTTATTAAGTTCTTCACAAAAGAAGGTCTTACGCCAAATAAAATTAAACAGCAATTGGATGGTGTATATGGGAAAGCATCCCCCTCACATTCTACCGTAAAGGAATGAGCCAAACCTTTTCGAATGGGTCGAGAAAGCAATGAAGACAAAGAGTGTGCAGGTCGGCCCTTGGAGGTGCTCAGTCCTGACAGCATCGCTCTTGTGGAAGGAGAAATTATGGAAGACCCGCGGCCCAAAATTACAGAAATAGCAGCAAAGTTGGGCCTTTCTAAAGCAACAGTTCTTCAATTATTCATGAAAATTTAAACATGAATAAGGTTAGTGCTAGATGGGTCCCTAGACTTCTTTCCTCACTGCAAAAGCAGCAACGATCTGTTGTCAGGCATTTTTGGAGCACTGCCGTGGCAACGAAAGAAGTTCTGCAAACCATTGTTACAGCAGATGAAACTATGGTCCTCTACTATCATCCTTGACAAAAAGAGAATCAATGGAGTAGCACTGCCTCTAAAGTCCAAGGTGACTCAGTCATCCAAGAGGATCATGGCCTCAATCTTTTGGGAATGTGAAGGAATATTCTTCACTGACTTCAAGGAGAGGAACACCACAGTAAATGGACAGTACTATGCTGACCTACTGCACACACTACGTGCTTCTATCAAAGAAAATACGAGGAAAGCTGAGCGGTGGTGTGCGCCTTCATGACAGCGCACCAGTGCATACAGCTCTTGTTGCAAAGGAAGCTGTGAAAAAATGTGGCTTCAAGGAGATCGACCATCCACCCTACAGCCCATATCTAGCTCCCAGTGACTATTTCCTATTTTCAAAATTGAAGAAGGACTTTCGAGGAAGGAAATTTAAGTGTGACGAAGAATGGATACTGGATGATGGATGCTGTTTATGCCCATTTTGCAGACAAGACTTCTGACTATTTTGTGGGAGCGGGGATTGAATTGTTAATTCAAAGATGTGAGAAGTGTAAGGCAATAACCGGAAACTATATTAAAAAGTGAAATATAATGTTTGTCTTTATCATACCTAGAAAATGGTGAGGCCGGAAACTTATGAACTTACCCTCGTATCTTCTATGTTTCTAATGAAATAGAAATTTTCTGATTCTCAAAAATTAATTCATCGTATTCCAACATTTTCTGTTTTCAAAAATTCATTTCCAGCAGAGCGGCTCAGGTGTTAGCGATTGGGACCTACATTTCCTGAGTTCCCGGGTTCAAATCTCTTTGGATCGGCCAGCCAGTCTGATTTGGGTTTTTCACGTGGTTTCCCCTTGTTACTCACGCTGGATGGATATACTTTCCACAAAATCCTCTGCTTCTCAGTTCATTCCCTTCTTCATCGTTGAAGAGCTGCAAGACCAGTTGACATGGGTTCGCGGTGAGCAATTCCCTCGCTTGAAAACTAGGACACACTCCATGGAGAGGGGTTCCACCAAAGTCATAACAGATCAACAAAAAGTACAAATTTTGAAACATTAGATATCCTACCTGGACCCTTACCTACCACCCCAAAACTTGACTGCACTTCACCTCTTCCTCCCGGAGATTCAGTAGAATCAGAAAGACTGTCGTAGCGCTTCCCTGCCTGAAACCCTCCTCTGTCTTATCTCATTCAACCCGCTATATTTAGTCGCTTTGTCACTGGTATCATGAATGCGCACATCGTCGGTCCCGATGGTGTAGCGATAACCATACTAGTAGACCTAAGATCGTGAGTTCAATCCCGGCCAGAGTCAATGGATTTTTCAAGCGTAAAAATCCTAAATAATGGCTTCCTTCGGAAGAGAAATAAGGTCGTGGGTCCCGTGTCGTACATTCACCGCACGATAAAGAACCTCAAGCCTAAAAAAGAAGCCTCTGAGCAAAATTTGTCGGCGGTTTCACGCCCTGAATTGAATATGACACTGATGACCTGAGATGTTAAAGAGAGACCGTAACACAACATGCTCACATCTTAATAATGTTTAGAATTTTCTACATCCTTCCTACTAATTTCTTACATAGAGCACTTTTGAGTTCCATTATCATTTACATCATTAATGAGATTGGTAATCAGCTCTCTAATATGTTTCTTTATGTTAGTAATGTTCAGTGTTCAAGAGAAAACTACCACAATTCAGCAAATAAATAAATTTTCCTCTCACTTCTTTTGTTCTTACTTCTTAATACGGGGTAGACTGGTGCTGCCATCTCGACAGTAGTTGCAGTAATTTTTGTACCGCTATATGGCAACACTAGCACATATGAGAGTGAGTGTTTAAAGTTTCATGCAACTGGGCAGATGTGTTGAAATTCTATAGTACTTATACTCTGTGTGTAGTGTGTGGCAATTTTTACGATGGATCCAAGATAGAACAGAGAGTGTGCTCAAATTCTGTGCAAATCTCGGAAAAAATGCTACTGGAACCCTCGCAATGATTCAACAAGGATTTGGGTGACAAAGCATGAGCTGTACACGGGTGTTATTGAAGACGATGTTTGCACTAGTAGGCCCGTCAGCTGCACAACGCCTAACCTTGTGGCTGAAGTTCAACACCTCGTTCGAGAGGATCGGTCACGAACCATTGAAGACCTTGCTCGTGAAGTGGGAATTGGTTATGGGACATGCCAACGAATTTTAACTGATGAATTGGGCATGCATTGTGTCGCCGCAAAATTTGTGCCAAGGATCCTGACTGCTGATCAGAAGGCGCAGGCAGCGTGTTGAAGTTTGCACGGAGCTTCGTCAGGCCATATCCGGTGACCCAACCTTATTGTCCACGGTCATCACCAGCGACGAGAGCTGGATGTACGCTTATGACCCTAAGACAAAACAACAATCCTACCAGTGGGAGAGCACGAACTCACCAAGACCCAAAAAAGTGAGACAGGTAAAGAGCAAAGTCAAGAGCATACCCCTCGTTTTCTTTGATACAGGGGATTGTGCACAAAGAATTCGCCCTACCAAATTCCACGTACAACTGTGACTTTTGCGATGGCTCCATGAAAATGTGCGGAGACAACGGCCCGAACTTTGGCAACAAGGGAATTGGCTGTTGCATCACAATAATGCGCCCTGCCACAATTCCTTGTTCACCAGGAGCTTTTTGATGAAAAACAATATGACGTAAGTCCCCCACCCACCGTACTCGCCTGATTTGGCACTTCGCTCTATTCCCGAAACTGAAAAGCAAGTTCAAAAGACATCTACTCGACACAGTTGAGTGGGTTCAAGAAGAAACGCTGTCTGTGCTAAACACCCTCAAAGAACATGATTTCCAAGATGTACTTGGAAAATGGCAGAATCTCTGGGACTGGGAGTACGTGTGGAAGGGAACTACTTCGAGGATGACGGCGGTCATTAGTCTCAAAGTAAGTTTTTTACCAGATGGCAGCACCAGTCCCGAATATGCTGGATATCACCTCGTATATCGAATAACTAGAATCAAATAAGAAAGATTACAGTTTTTTAAGTTTGACAGTTTGAAACAGCTGATTTGAAACGTTCAAGCTTGTTTTGTTTATTACGCTTTCTTTCAGATGTTTTTGAAACATTTTTAATAAAAAGATGCTACAAAACTATCGCAAAAGTGCCTCCGTTTTCTAATCGGTGTCCTGATCTTGGTGGAATGTGAGGTATGTCAGTGTTGCGATGCGGCGAGAATGACTGTAAAGATTTGAAAACATAATTAGAGATTTTAAAACACTATTACGGGCGAGAACTTAGGATAAGCGACTTTAGTCTTTTTTGATACCAAGTTGCTTTCCTTCAAAAATTGTTATTAAAGCGATGTTTTCATATATTCCAGCAATACATAGGTTTAACAAATTACTGAAAATTATGAAAGTACACTGCTTGGTTGTTAAGTTGCCATTTATGCCCACATTCACGGGTAATCTGTGATTGGCCGCCACGAGTGGTCGAGGTCATTAGCGCGCGGACTTTTGAGTGAGATGTATGGGGTTGGATTCCAACCAGAGCCGTCCTCCTTGACAGGTTCTTTCCAGCTTTTCCTCGACCTCATAAATGGAAAATGCCGGGTAGGTCCCAAAATTTAGGCCTTAAACACTTGCTTCCTTTAAAAAAAAACATCCTTTCCCAATTTATCATTTCATCTCGTGCATCATCAGTGTCACCGTCAGTAGTTAAAATGGGCGTTAATCACTATTAAAAAATGTGATTTTACGCATAAACCCGCTTAAAAAGTAAATATGAATTTAGAAACTGTGGTTTACTATCATCCACAGATGGTTTTTGGTGTAGTGACATAATCTGGAAGATAACGAAGTACCAGAATAAATGAAAATATCAGTTCTTCAGTATTCAAAGCATGTGGCACACGTTGAAAGTTCTGGCACATGATGCTTATTGTTCCTAGAGCATATAGTTTGTTACATTAGTTGAAGCTTCAGAATTTATGTATAGTTTCACATCTTCATGAGGAATGTCATTTTCTCCTCACTGTGAGCGAACAGAATGTGAATTTTCTGGTAGTTGAAACAAAAATTCCTTCATTCTGAAAAGTAATTTTATGGGTGGCAGTTTCCAGATATGCTTTACTCCCTTGGTTCCTTGTTAACGCAATAACTGTCATATCTGCAGCATGAGAAGAGCGATTTACAAACTATTGTGAGTTAATAATCTTTAGAGAAGCAAGTTTTTCAGCAGGACGGAACCACTTCACAAATTATCCATAAAAATAAAACAATATCAAAGGAACAGCTC
The DNA here is from genome assembly GCA_030762175.1 of Metallyticus violacea. NCBI lineage: Eukaryota > Metazoa > Arthropoda > Insecta > Mantodea > Metallyticidae > Metallyticus > Metallyticus violacea. The sequence continues at coordinate 50,128,017 of CM060838.1, read as the reverse complement.
CAGTATTGGGGTGTGTTAAGGGACTTCCATGTCCGAATATTGCTGTATATAATGCGTCTCCGTAGAACTCACATCTGTTCCAACAATTCTGTAACATTGAATCAGCAATTATTGATTTGATATAAGCACAGCGACCCGCAAGAAATGAATTGCTTGCAATGAGAACATGCAGAACACATTCGGTCACATGATAAAGAGAGTCTAACCTTATTAGGATTGTAGTTACGTTTTTATTGCCCCACCTGTGTTTCAATAAGCAAAGCTTTTTGGTCTCATTTTTCGACAAATACATTAATGTCGCAACAGGTTGCAGCTAGAGGCAGAGATAAACAAAACTAATAACGCATTATATTAGTCTCTGTGTGTTCGCTGTACGATTTAGAGGGCATAAATTTAGCATCTTATGTTATGCATGGTAAATTAGGTATTGCACCTACTTCAAATTATTAGATTAAATTAAACCGTACCATAGGAAGCGTAACTACTTAAAAAAAAAGTTCGGGTTCTATGTTTTCAATGCTATCTCCGCTTTTAGTTTCAAAGATACTAGAAATTTTAAAGTTGAGAATTGTGTGGTAAGATAATTTTTATTACGGGTGTCTAAAATTGCCGTCCTACTCTTTATTCTTTTCCTCAATCGAAAACAATACAAAAGAAATATTAGCCAGTAATAGCTACGAACAAAGATATTAAATTTAAGTATCTATTATAGAAGGCCATGTTTTTGGAATGGCAGACCAAATTTAAAGTATAAAAATGTCTACCAGGCCGCAGAAAAAATATTACAATAATGAGTAGTATATACCAGCAACAATTAGAAATATTTTATTCCTATTACATATATGAGTAATAAAAATGAACACTGGTTATTTGGCATCAGTAAACGCAGATAAAATTGGAAGGTTAATGCGAAACCTGACCTTCCTTGCCAACAAGGGTATTGAAGTATTTCAACTTACAATGTTGCAATGCGTAAGCAGTTTTTAAGGTGAACATCAGTTCTGACTTTGTGCGCTTCATTCTTCCAAACAACTATCCACATACATTTTTGCAAATAAAGAACTCGTGACTAATATGTTTCCTTGCCCACGTATTGCTTATAAAATTCTATTAACCATAATAGTTTACACTTGTCCCTTTAATTGTAAATCACAGTGCAATTCACAACTTTCCATGTGCAGAATTTCTCGTAAAATTTGGATGCCTGTAGAAAGTGACATTGTAAGTTCAAAATAAATAAATATGTGTGATTTTTGAGGTCTTAATGGCATATCTGATTCCAGTTTCAAATCCGAAATGAGTAAACGCTAATTTCTTTGCGGTTATTGTGTACTATAATATAGATAATGTAGAAAAGTGAATGAAGTTGATATGCAGTTGTTATTTCCAAAGTTATTATTTCATTTAAAATTCAAATATATGATGCGGAAGTCCTGTTACTTACCTCTTTTCCTTGTAGATGTGCATTAACTTCTTTGAGATAAGTAGTGTATTTGACTAAAAATACAAAAATCAAAAATTCAGTATTTGTGTACAAACTCAGGTTATATTTTTACTTTCTTTCATTTTTCAAATGAAATTTTTTTTTTCCATGCTTTTAACACCATTCAGCCACCTTACTTCCTAACAGTAAGTGCATATGATCATATTCTAAATTAAACGACTTAAGAACTTTCCAAAACTGACTATGAAATAATATTTTCACTTGATAAAAATCACATAGCGCACTTTGAGGAACTTGGAAACAAATTTTCTTAATAAATGATACAATTAAAATGTATCATCAGTGTATTAACTGCCTGACGAGCCTCATCTGGAATCAGGTTTACTAAACTTTTGTTTTCCAATCGCTTGTATTTTGATTATTGAGAGCGTCATAGGTCGCGTCTATTCTTTAAAATAAACTCCGTAAAAGGATGTGTCCAAGGGAAAGGTTCGCCACTTTACAAGTCTGGATTGGCCCCTTTGTTCAGAACCATACAATTGAACATAAACCTATAATGATTAATAAAAATAAATTACATGTTAATTGACGTAAAATTATTTTACTTTAAGAAGAGAGGTTTACAATTTATTTCCAAATTGACTCCGAAGAGCTCAAATAGGCTAACTATCGTTCTAGTAATACGATTGCTATGTAATACATAGCAGATGCCTTATTTTTAACTTATAGTTCAACTAAGATCTCAATTCTACCATAACCTGCTTGTAATCTAAATATTAGTGACTTGTGGGGAGTCTTATTATTTTATGAACGTTAATCTAAAATGATTTTCTCAAATGGTCTCTTACCGCCACGGGTGGCCGAGGTCGTTAAATCGCGGACTCGTGAGCGGGAGGTCTGGGGTTCGAATCCCGCCAGGACCGTCCTCCCTGACTGAGGTTTTTTCCAGGTTTTCCTCAGTCCTCATAAATGGCAAATGCCGAGAAGGTACCCTAAACTTAAGCCTGGAAGTTTCCTTCCTTAAAAATAAATCCTTTTCCCAATAAATCCATTTCATTTCATTTCATGCATCACCAGCGTCCATCGCCTGTGGTGCCTCTGTAGCAAAATCGAGCTTTAAACACTATACATTCATTCATTCAAATGGTCTTTAACATTTTTAATTCTTTCATATATTTTGTATGTTTGTGACTTCTTGCATATAACAACTAAAGTAACTTGCGTATATGAAGCTTAATAATATTTAATTTAATACTGTCATTTTACTCATTTCCTTAGATAATGTTCTTAAATAATAATAATCTTAATCTTCTGTAATAATAAATAACAGCTCTGTAAGTTTTTATTCTTTTGTTACCTGTAAATGTTCTTTCGTCCACATTTTTTCTGCTGTGAAGTTTAGTAGTCAAAATTATCTGTTTTGCTGCTGGATTCTGAAGTTTTTAAAATATCTTTTAAGAGACAAAACTGCAAACTGAATAATTTTGGGTAAAATTTAAGGGAACATATTGCACACCAAGGAGATGCATATCATAATGCAATAGTTAAATGGTTTTTTATTTCGAGCAGAGGGAACAGAAATATCTTTGACCAGCAAAAATATGATACAAACTTACGTTGTTTTATATATATAAAAAAAGCGGAAATTTATTTTGTTAATTTTGTACATAACTATATAGAAGTGGTTGCGTTGAGTTAACTTCCTATGATCCGTGAACTTTATTCGCTTTGAATTGTGTAAGTGTGGCAATCGTGAAGAGAAATAAGTTGAACGTAAACACATATTTACAGTGTAAATCAAGAATCGATTTAAAATTACTTTGAAAGTTTTACAGTCTCTTATACAGAATGTTCCGCTTATAGGTATGGAGAAATATAATATAAGTGTAAATAATGGTTTATTAACATGCCGTTTTACATAACTTGATGTAGAAACTCTCCAAACTTAGGACAGTCGTAAATGGGTGTCTCCAGTTTACTTTACAGACATCTATATTCCACTCATGCCGAACACGAAGTTGTACATACTCGAATATAGCAAATATCTGCTCGCATTGAGCTTTCTGCTGTAATATCTACATGCTTATTAATTTATATAAGCACGCACACAGACACGCATATGTCCATGCGAATGTTGTATGAATATGAATAGGTGCTTTGTGTTGTAAGATTCAAATCATAATATCTTTCTCTGTTTTAAACCGTGAACATTTAATTTCTAATACAAAAGCGGAACACCCTGTATTTGTTCATGATAGTTCGTGTGAAAGTATCTTTTAGAGTTTCACAGTAAAAACTGGGTTTTTTTTTTTTTTTTTTTTTTGCTTGCCTGCTATAAAATATAAAAATAAGTGTTTATGAACTTTCCTTTGTCAAATTCTGTTTCCTTTCTTTGGCTTCTTGCAAACTTAGGCCAAATTATATGTCCAAAGATGACTAATTGTGTATTTCTCTACTTTTCAGATTGCGATGTTTATTACGGCAATTAGAAATGGGGGAGATTTCGGCAGAAATTCTCCAGAAAAATCTTCATTATGCTGCTAGAGTTCTCGAAGCTGTCTTTATCGACGAAACTAAGTAAGTATGGTAATAATTTTTTCATTTATGCTTTAGAAAATCTGTTAACAAGTCTTCTCAAGAGTAATAAATTGGAAGAACAACTTGTAAGGAGATGTATATTTAAATGCTTGAGTATAATGCACAAAAATGCGCAAATAAAGTACTTTTTTGTAGTTCTGCTTTTAAATGTCATATATTAATACCAAAATAATGAGCATATCAGTTTAATCTTGTACTTTGTTGTCCCACTGATGTTGGAGTATTATTAGTTTTCTATGCGAACAGATACGTCTGGACACGGCAGAGGTAGTATATTTTATAAAGAAGAGTTTTTCTGAACTAAAGAAATTAGAGCTTCCTTTGATCTGTCTATCATTTGAATTTATCTGTAAAAAATGTTTTCACCTTGCCTATGTTTCACAAAAAATGTCTTTAAAGCTAACTTTCAGATTTTAATAATTTGGTTACAATTTTATCGCCTCTCAAATTCATGTCGAGATTAACCGAATTAAATGGCATCAAGTCTTAAGTAATTTTTAAAGGAAGATATAGACGATCTAAAAGAGTGAAAAACGTTTACCTATTGGTTATTGAATATGTCACTAACTACAACTTTTCTCGTGTCCAGAAGTAACGACCGCCGGTAGCTCATTGATAAGTAACTGCTTCCCACTAGAAATAACTGCTAACGCTTTGCCTTATTAACTTTCCTAAGTATTTTCACTTCTTTACAGCACAGCTTCTTCTAACTCTTCCAGGGGAAAAAAATAATCGGTGCACTGTAGGTCGTCATAACTTGACGTGTGAAAGTTGTAAAGAGGTATTATTAAGAGTATGCTTTTCTTTGCAGCTATTCTAAGTGATGTAAGTAACATGTTATCAAATATGCCACCGAAGGTAATGTTAACTTTTCTTTCGCATGACTGCAGGAAGTGTTTGTTCTACGTTGAGCTGTTACGAGAGACCTGACCAACTTTTCTGCAACGCAGGAAGCTGTAGACTATCTGCTTTATAAGAACGTGATCATTTTTATTTTGAGAATTTAAAGATTAAGCATGTGCAATAAATAGTATAGTATTCAAGCTCCTTAAATGATAAATTCGTTTTAAAATGTCATATTATTTGCAGAAACCATGAAAGTACACAGAATATATTCAGGTGAAAATATTTCTTTTTTTAAGCTTAAAAGTACTTTGAAAAAAGGACAATGAGCATTAGACTTTGTATTTTCACTTTTATATTTACCAATAAGTACAAAATTCGTAATTCCGTCGAATTAACACTTTAATAACTATTCCTGCATACTTTAAATTGTATTTATTATTACATTGTTATCTCCATTTATGATCATCTTTCATGACAAAAAGTATAACTTATACACAGGCCAATAACATTATTAATTAAGCTTACTGTTTTCAAAATGGATTCTGCAAATAAATTAAGCAAACTGTAACCTGGATCTGCTTATTTCGATGTTTTCTGTTAAATTTTGTTTCAGAAGATTTCTGAGAAAAATGCATTGAAGTTGATACCTATACTTTTATTATAATTACTATGTGTACGTGTTTAATCAATCTTGTGGAAATCTTTAAATACGGTACTTTTGTGTAATAATCACATTTTTCTTAAAAGTATTTTAACCTTTTTTACTGGAACATATATAGCTGTTTATTGAAATATCGTAGCTTGGCCTGTACCTATTCAGCTGAAACGTGCTCTGTGTACAATGTACACTATCATTCTCCCATGTGTTTAGTATTTATTTATTAAAGCTTTCAGTTTAGTAGTGGATGATTACTATTGGGGTAGCTGATGTCTTGCCTAGAGCTGGTGTGGCGTAAGCAATCGAGAATTTTCATAACATAAGACACTGCGATTCTTCGCTGCTTTACTTTGCGGATAACTCGAATTTGACTCGCGCGGCCATTCCTAGCTTGAAGCCTCCTTGATGATGTATAAAAAGGTGAAAATCGAAACATCAGATATTGCAGTGGAAGCACAAAAAAACACGAGAGAGTTTGATAACTGTTCCCAACATATTCCAAAGGAATGTTGTAAGCTATTTAATAAAGCAGTGTTTTTTCCATCTCTGTTTTTAGACCTCTGCTGGTCAATTTTCCTTAAACTTCTGAAAATGAATAATATTCATTGGTTTTTCTTTTGTATAGTAATCCATAAGATAAACATAGCACAAGAGTAATTGCGGACTGTGCATGAGAAACGATATAAATCCAAAAATTAAAATTCTTAGAAAACAAAAAAAAAATTGTTACCCTTTCATTATTAATTATTTTTCATTTTTTCGTCTTTTATGTTATTTAAAATGTCTTAGTCTGTATTGTGATGTGAAGATATGTGGCTTTATTTATAATCAAAACATATATGAAGGGAAGTTTCTTTAAGCCTGGAAAAGATGTAAGTATTGTCCAAAAGAGATAAGTAGATAAGTTGGAATGCGTTACATCATCATAAAAAACAGTATCAATACTAATAAATGCAAGTTAAAATTACGTAACAGAAATAAGAGTATTCAAAGATTATTTTCCTTTATGTAAGGCCTAACAATAAAACTAGTACTACTTGTACGTTGCGCTTTAAGTTAACAATTCTAAAGTTAAACTGAGCGCAAGAATTTATGCCTGTAAAAAAGTGTTGTCGTTTTATTGAACAGCTCTCGTATTTAACATTTATCACTTATTAGAAATGGGATGTTTCAAACATTTTCAAATCATTACAAACATCAATATGCTCATACGTGTGTTTAATACAGTGCAACTTAGAATAACAAAGAAATGAACACAGTAACGATGCGTATTTATATACTTTAAACTTTGGAGCAATCGAGAAACAGCAATGAAAACTTGAACAGTCAAACTGAATCAGACATTACTTCAACTAGTAAACGGAAAAGAGAATGTATGTGTAGGAGTCACACACCTCATCAGCGCCCAACAGCAGGACAGATGGGCTCAGATAACCACCATGTGGGACCTCTACGCAGGACAGAGGACTCCAGGACGAAGGAGAAGAAGGTGGTGAGACACATTCAAGGAACATCTCGGGAGGTCATTGGTCAAGCGTCGCCCGCAATAGAAGCGAGTGGATTTTTTTAACGCCCGTTTTTACTTCTGAGGCACCACAGGCGGTGGACACTGATGATACGTGAAATGAAATGATAAATTGGGAAAGGATTGTTTTTAAGGAAGGAAGTGTTCCAGTTTGTGGTACCTCCCCGGCATTTTCCATTTATGAGAACTGAGGAAAACCTAAAAACCTACAGTCAGGGAGGACGGTCCTGGTGGGATTCGAACCCCAGACCTCCCGCTCAACAGTCCGGGCCTTAACGACCTCATCTACCCGTGTTGGTGAAGCGAAGTGGAGTAAGAAGTAGCAAGGTCTCGTAAAAGACAAACTATAAATCTCTGTAGTTTTATTCATTAGAATCCCTAACTCACGTGCAATAGCTAACCACGTGAATCACAAAAGGGGCTTTTCCCTGGAACAGGAGGCCCTAGCCCTTTACAGGACATAATGAGAAACACTCACATATAGTTATACAAGATGTTCATGCTTAACGAAAAAGAAACAGTGAAAAACAGTACACAAAATACGTGATTGTGGGCAACTGTCTACAATTGATATATAATTATCGAAAACATTGTGGGTTTTGTATACCGTTTCCAGGGTTTTTATTATAATTAGCTGTCTTGTTCTTACTTACGAATAAGTAAGTAAGAACAAATGCACAAATAAAGCATTTTCATACAGAGGAGAGAGTTCGCCCATGTGTTTCTACTCTTCGGCCTAAACTAAAATAACTCTGGATGTTAAATAATATTGCACAGAAGTGTTATTGCATTGTAATCTTCTGGGAGATGTGCCGCATATGATTGTCAATAAAAACCTGTTGAGAAATTATTTCTCACTTAAAAAAACATTGGACATTCAGAAGAAGAACTGAAGTTTGCTCAGTAGAAAGACAAAAAACTTTCGAATTTTAATAATTGTACATATTAAATAAAAGTATTAAGAAGCTGTTATCGATAAAACTAAAGAGGGAATATTTATATGACAGTCACTTAATTTCTTTTTCGCCTCCCCCCCCTCTCTCTCTCTCTGAAGTTGGTAATGTGAGAAATTTGAATTTGGAACGATACCGTAGAACCAAATCAACAGGTAGCACTGGATCGTTTTAGGAAGTGACTGATATTGACGTGCACATAAGACAGCGATCTGTTGTAGAAATCCTGAAGGTGAAACGTCGATTCGTATTCATGAAAGGCTAAAGAATGTTTATGGGAATGCAAAAGGGGATATCATCATTGTTATGCGCTGGTTCTTCGTTGTACGGCCCTGAAGAGCAAATCTCATTAGCTGATAAAAAGCAAAGCGGCCGCCAGCCAACTGCAGCGACTCCACGCATCAGCATGAAGGAAGTTGAAGATTGGAGATGAGCAGTTGTCGGAATCAGTGGAACTGACAGATAGTGAGTGTCCGTACGATTGTTCAATGCGGTATTATCAAGAAGAGCAACTATGGGTACATCGTCTCTATTCTTTTAATCTGCACAATATACCCCCAAATACCACCTCTTTTCTTCTCACCATTCTTCTTCGCTTATTGCCTTGTACTCCATTACACTAACACAAATTGCATTTCCTAGTGGCACATGAGTGCCAGAATAATTTAGAGGGTGAAACTACTGTGGGCGCACTACTGTTGAGCAGAGATACAGTTTACGGAAAACGACTCTCACTTGAGAGCTGAATTCCATTTTTCAGAGAGATATAAAGGGAGGAACGAAACTGGAGGTCACTACCGCTCTGGGTAGTTCCAAAATGACTCAAGTCAACATCATTAGCGTTATTGCAACATCTGTATAGTTGAAAGAAACAGGTATTTGGATTATTTGCGCAATTATCATGGTACAGTAAAGCATACATAATCTAATTGTGCATACAATGATAAATAATAATAATAATAATAATAATAGATAATTAAACAATGCGTTAATATTTGTTTTCCCATAATTACTGAACAACAAATATTACTATCGAGAGGAGTACATAAAAAAAGCTTTCAAAGTTGAGACACTATAAAAACCTTTATCGTGAAAATATCAAATTAAAAAAGCTATATTTAAATGTTTTATAAGAACCTTAAAATAAAAAGCTAAAATATGAATCGTACCTTAATATTATAGTAAGAAAGTGATCCGTGTCATTTGGAATTACAAACAAGGCTTTACCTATATATCATTATTGAACAAGTATTTAGTTTTATAATTAAAGTCACAGGCTGTGTGCAGCTGGATGGCTGGCTGGCTGGCTGGCTGTTCTTACAGAAATTTCTTCACCAGGCTTTCCTACTTTTTACGTCCGTTGATTTAGTTAGTTTGTGGAGAAAGTTATTCCATGATTCTCCACGTTATCTAGTGTCTGGCCTGCACATTTTGCTATAAATAGTTCCATTCTTGAAGGCCATAATCATTGTTTTACTTATATTCACCGTAAGTAGTCACGTATCACAGTAGGTCTGTAGTCTGTTTAGTCCATGTTTAGACCTTCTATTTTAATAGAAACAATTGTCATGTCATCTGCATATAACACAGTTGGTACCTGCATATTTCCTACAGTAGATGGGGCCTATTTTTTTGCAGTTGTGCCTCGATTATGTCATTAAAAGGATTAAAAAGTAGGGGTGAAAGAATGCAACTCTCCTTAAACCTCTCCGACTAAAGAAACTCCCCGACATTCTATTCCTATCGAATTTAACACAGAATTCCACCTTTCTGGCGAATGACCAAAGTAACACACACAATAATTTGCTCTATATGTGCGGCAAAAGAATCTTGGGAACATATTCTGGCGTACCGCAAACAGGAGGAAGAAAGGAGAAAATGTAGCGTCAGACCTATTTTTTAATGGAGGAGAGGTCAGAGGCAGTGCTGAACTTTGCTGGTAGACAGAAAGGAGGAGGGAATGGGTAATTTTTTTATACAAAGTGAAATAACTTAGACCGAAAAAGACAGACAAACTGGAAGGGGGTAGGGGAATGTTAGACATACTATTTTGGCGATATTTAACACATTTTATATGGAGTGTTAGTTATTTATTTTTGTAATGTTTTTCTTATGTGTTTTTCTTTGTCTTTTTTCAGTTTCAATATTTTATTTCATATACATTGTTCGTCCCTTAAGAGTTAAATATCGACTTTTGCAATTTCCTGTATTTCATAATGTATTGTAAACGCACGTGCTTTCCAAGAACCGTGCAATGTGGATGCGTTATATTTGTGACAAACATATATCGTAAATAAATACAACACCGGTGCTGCTGCTGGTGATGATGATGATGGTGGTAGTGGTGGTGGTGATGATGATGATTTTTTTTTTTTTTTTTTTTTTTTTTTTTTTTTTTTTTTTTTTTTGTTCTCTGCAGTAAACAATTATATGTTTGATATGAATGTTGCTGAACATAGAAGTTGCATGTTCCATTTCATCAACACATACAGAGGCAGAAGATGTAATAATGTTCTCTTTTTTCACATAATGTTTTCAAAGACTCTGGTTTCCTCTTTGCAGCACATTGTCACTAATTTCTTCAGAAAGAGACTAGAATAAACCTACTAAGCTTTTCTATCAAAATTAGCTTAATAATGCACTTATTATGGCCTGCTGGTATGCAATTTTTTTTTTATTTCTAAACTAACGAAATCTTAATCCTTCAGCACAATATGCTAATTACATTCTTCTGTACATGTGCTAAGTCTTGTCCTAAGGGATGCTTCTAGGCTTCCTGTGCGACTTATTGTGAACGATCTTTAGATCTTGTGGTGTAGTTAGTTCGATAGATCTGACCATTTTCCGATTGAGGAAAACTCGCTGCAGTAATGCACACTATATATCAACAAGACGTTAGGCTATGTTTTTGTTGTTTTTTTTTTTTACTCTAAATGGGGTCATTTGTCGGTTCTGCTAGTGCACAGGTACTTAAATGCTTATCTGCATAGATTTGTCCGTCGTACCCTTCTCTCTTTAAAATTATTAATTTAATTATATATTTTTTGTCTGGCAAGAAAGCATAAGTTTAAGTACAATAGATACAATATATCTTCTGATATATTTTTGATTTATGTTACACAGCATTCTATACCCACATTGAAGGCGACACGTGCGCAGTACACTAAATAGTTCACTTATACGAATTACTTCACCATCCATCCAGATGTCTCCAGCTGCTTTATCAGCTTCTTGCAGTCTCCAATATTTGAACACCAACCCGTTTCAATAGTCTTCAGTTAAAATAAGTCTTCTTAGCTTTCACCTTTGTTAAGTCTATCATCTTACATATATAATACTTTACTTTGCTTAAAGCTGCAAGTTGCATGTTAGACTTCAACTTCAGTGGCATTTTGTAAGTTTCAAGGCACGTCTTTAATAGATTTAAATGCAAAAACCTTCTCCTTTATCAAATCACTGCCAATAATTTCGATTTTGGCGCCGTAGAATGCATCCTTGTCTCTCCATGAATACTCAGTAAGCAGAAATAATTTAGCTAACTGTGAAATACTAATAGTAATGTAAACTTCATAAATCACGTAAGATGATAATTTTAAGTGCAATTTGTCTACATTTTCTTCTCAGGTATTTAATGTTTGAGTATAAAGAAATGTTTTTCTCGTTGTAGTTTAGCAAGTATTTTCGTACATCAGCGAAAGTAAGTGGAAATGAGTATTTGGGGCTGAAAATAAACAGGCAGCATTGTACAGGAGTACAGACTGCGTTCCTCGATTAATATATCATACATGAATAGATTCCCTTCAAATTTCACTTTCCACTTCACTCATTAATTGTGTAAATGTTAGAGTTCGCTCGACCTCTCGTCCGCTCGTAATCTATGTAAACCCTTTCGGTCATTCGTGAGTATACTGGTTCACATGAGCGACCTCCAGAATAAGTGAACGAAAAACAGTTTCGCTACTCCATACCAGCCTCAAAAAGCTCCTATCCTGGCATGATGTTTGCTGAAGCCGTCGATATTGCATATGCTAACGTGAAATGTGTCAAAACTAAATAAATCATTTATAACAGATTCCTTATATATCACAGATTGCTATGATTAATGACCATTAAATGACTCCATATTTAGGAATCCGTTAGATTGAGACCAGGAGAATGAACATGTCCACTAAGACTTATACATTTTTTGTGAGAATGTCCGATCTAGAATATCACGAAAAAAATGAGACAGCGCCCCATCATACATGAACCGCATACGGTGCATTAGGTTTATTTCAACAATACGTTTAAATTATCCGCTTCGCTGAATGATGTTCCTGTCAATGTTCAGGAAACATAAAAGGACCACTTAATGTGTCATAAATTTATTCCAGGTTATTCATTTATGCTAAACTATTGCTTTGTCTTGTTTCCAACCATTCAATGACAACTGGTGTAGATGACAGAATGCTTTGACTACAAACCACAACAAAGCACCAATTTACAAAGGATACCTCGGCTTATTTGAATGCACCACAAAAATGACTAAATAAACGACTAAGTGGACTTGACAATGTATTTATACCAACTTTTTGCTCGTTTTTAGGTTCTCTGCATATTCTTAGAAGTTTCTCATATGTTAAATATTTAGATAATTCCCTATTACGAATTGTATTCATAATCCACTCAATATCGGCACTTAAAGCCAGGGTCACAGTAATTTTATATGCTGTTATGAATTTAACGAATCTCTTTGCACGGAAGAATACAAAGTTCTGTTTATAGTGAAACACGTCGAAGGGACTTGTTTCCAAGCGAAAGTCTAAAGTTTCTTTGGTGGTTACCATGCACTAACTTCTTGGTTTCTTAAACTGAATCCTTGTTAATAAAGTTTTGGATCTCTGTACGATTTGAAACTAACACCGCAGAATATTTCTTCAAATCATAACTAAACTTAAACTTGAATATAAAGCGTCTGTTAAAAATGCGTTATAATTTACTTTGTGGTTGTTTATAAACACTTAACTCGCAAAAAATTAAAAAACATAAAGCCAGGCATCCGCTTATTATGTGACCTTGTTTGCTTGTATTAGACCTATTCTGTCGCCAAAGCTGAGATGAATCATTCCCTAATAATAATTTAACGCAAGGTGATTATTGTTTGGTATGTATACGAGACTGTTCAACAAAGAATGATTATAATTATTTTGACAACATATCTTTACTGGCCCTCATAATGATGAACTATATTAAAAGTAGTTCCGGTTGTGTGCAATGCCCAGTCCCAGCTTTTGTGCCTGTCTTCAAAGACATGTTGGAAATAAAATTTTAACAGGTCTTGCTGAATCGCCTCCGCAAACTTCACCATTATTTTTGGTGATGGAAAATGCCTTCCACGAATCTGCTTCTTCAATATGGGGAAAGGAAAAAGGCACATAAAACTAAATCTGGACTATAGGAAGGATGTGAAACACCTCACATTCACTTTTGTGAGATAATCGACATTTTTATGTGTGGCCGTTCATTATCGTGATGCAGTATTATGCTTGTTGCACGGAAATGTGGCCTTGTAGAGTTTTCAGGACATCTCTATAGTTGTGTGTGCAGGTACGACATGCTGTTAAACAGTTTCTAGAAAAATGAATGAGATAACCATAACTTTCGCAGCAGAAGCAGCCAATTTTGCTTTTTGGTGTTGGTGATGGAGCTTTCTCTCAAAATCGAATGATGTAGTCAAGTTTCATCATCCGTGCTTACTTTTGAAAGAAATGTCGTATCTTTCTCTAACATCTTCAACTGCAAGTAAAGCTGTACACGAACTTCCTTTTGTTGAGGAATCAGCAGTCTTGCAACCCACCATGCGCAAACACATCTCATATGCAACTTTTTCAGTTACCAACGTATGGGTGGTACCCAGTAAATTTTTTAGAATCTCTGAAAGTGTTCTTAATGTTATTCAATGGTTCTCTCTCACAATGACAGCAGCTGTGTCGATGTTTTCTCCAATTAGAGCACAAACTGGAGAGCCAAGTCCATCTTACTTTGAAATTCTTTGCCTCCTCTCAATAATTTTATGCCATCTTCAAGCTGAGTTATAGGGAGAAACAAGCTCTCATTATGCTGCTGTAACACTGCATAGGCCAGCTAAAGATTTGCTGAAATGAAAGCAGAATTTTAGAACGGCTTATTGTTCCTTGCGTGTTATTGTTACCTCCCTTTTGCTGTAGGCGGAACAGAGCATCCCTCAATAGGCGAGAACCGAAAGTGACAACAATGAAAATAGTATTGTGTGTACGTTACGTATTAAGCTAACAATTATAAAGCTGAACTGAGCGGAAGAATTTATGCCTTTAAAAAAGTAAGATCGTTCTTTATTGAAAACCCCTTATAGGTGAACTGACTCATTTGGTAAGGAGTCCGGCAGCGACAGAGGAATTATTCTGCACTCCGTCATGTCCAGGTTATCTCAGCCTATTATCCAAATTAGTCCCTTAGGAGTTGCTTGATGTGAAGGCGGCCGGGCATAGTGCTGACACACTACTTTATCTAATGCCGAAGTGCTTTCATCTGTATATTCTTACTTGTATACAACTCCATGTTAAGGACCTAGGAATAAAACGAATTTAATCTCCTAATTTCAGTTATATATGATCAGGAACATAAACAGATACAAAGGGAGAGTAAAGTGTTGCTGAGTCTTTAATCAGCGTTGTCAGCACTTGATTAACCCTCTGCATGAAGATGAGCCATGCTATCTCTCTGACCACGTAACCAAATTTCGTGTGCATTCATACGTGATTTCATCTCCAACCTTACGCTTAAGTGACGCTCTTCATTAGTGCATTCACGCCTATATGTTTTTCCCTTGTGGTCCACTGACATTATTGACTGAAGATGCTATGTTTACGGCATTGTGCAGCAGCCGAAGTATGTAATTTCGTTTGGAATATTGTACATTACGGAGATCTTACGAAACCTTACTAACTTCACAGCTCACTTTTTCGCATTCGAAGTTGCATCACAAAATTTATGAGATTACATAAACTTTAGGGTAAAATACATAATATTTTAATGTTTATATATGCATATATGTACACATATGGAATTATGAGTATAGAACCCTCATTTTGACGCTTGGCCGACTTAATGGGGATTTGCTTGGCACCGGGAAGCACGTTGTTTGCCGGCGGAGTACGACATTCATAGCCCCTTAAATTCAAGTGCATAGAATTCTACACACACCAAACACCAATTTTTTTTGGTCATACAATGGCATTTCGTGCACAAGATAGTGATTTTCTGCTCTCCAGTATATATTTTGTGTCACTACATGGTCATAGAAATGAAAACCATGCTTCGTCTGTAAAAATAAAGAAATAAACGTGAGTATAGAGCGAACATTAAAATTATCCAACACCCAATTGTATAAATTAACTCCATTCACATTGCTTGGTGGCAACTCCTGAACTACAATTATCTTATAGAGTTTTCATTTTAAAAGTTTAATGACGTTCCAAGACGAGGTTTGCTAAATTCCCAATTCCTGTGCAAGCTTTCTCTATAACAACACGGCGTTTTATTGTCTTTTCTTATCAAAAACAGATCGCTTTTCCCTAAATCTATTCACTACTACCCGTTTCTCTGTGAGGCGCACGAAAAGTACGAATCTCCGTCTCACTTCTCTACAATAGTCTGTTGTCACATTGGAATCATACATGAATATTCTGTATGCTAAAGTATATGGACTTTTTGGCATTATAACAGCACTAACGCACTATAATACTGAATGAAACATGTGATCTCACAACATTTCAACTTTTGTACAGCACAAAGACTACATGTCAGCACACGGAGAGGCGGAAAAGTGGAGAGGGGAGCAGAACCGGTGCAGGCAAATCCCCATTAAGTCGGCCACGTGTCCAAATGAAGACTAAGTACAGATGCCTCCATGACACTTACTGTAAAGTCTCCCATATTTTAAGAACCAACTTGTTCTTAGAAATATGTCCACTTCTAAAATGTACGCTCTTTTCGTTTGTCTTAAAGCCCAACGCTTCCATTATGTAATTCGTTTCGAGCTGTTAATCACCGCATAATAGTACTTTTGGAGGGAAGGAAACATGAGGTACAAGAAATCATATTTAACCTGTAGCATAGGCTATTGTTGCTGCTAGTTATACTGTGCATTATGATGCAGCAGAAAAATCTCTGGTTTTTCTACCAGTTGGAAACCTTCGAACATGTTTCCCAACTTTTTCCCTATCTGGGTAATACACGAATTGATTGTTGCGTTTTGTTCTTAGTGATAACCCATGTTTTTTCCTTGAACAATATGCTCGGCATTTTCCGGGAGAAGGTTAGTTTCTAATGATTTTCGCTTCTTTGTAGCCATTCAATTATCTGAGTTTCAAATTGTGAAATAAAGGATCACCTGTTATCACACATGACAGGAATATCTTACCTCCTTCCATATAACGCTGAAGAAATCTGCGTCCGGCTCTGTTTGTTCTAATGTTTTTGCGCTCAAAATATTGTAACCAACTAGTCCAAACTTTCCTTCATTAAATTTTATAGTATAATTAAAATGTAACTCTACTACCCCTTTTCAACAACATGTGTTTTGCTATAGTCTTCTTGAATTTTCAAATGTTAAGGTACACCTACTGTACCATGTTCTGTGATTGAATTTCAATGACTTTCTCAGTTAAGATTAGATCATAATTTTATTTTTTTTTTTTAAATTCGAGCTAGAGTTGTTTTTATATAAGATTCAAAGACACATCCTAAGGAAAATGTAATGTTTTACCTAAGTATTTTAAAATCTATCGTTTTATATAAATTTTATTCTTATCATGCTCTCAAAGTTTGAATAGTCCTTCTTCTTAAACTGTCTATTATGCCACTTAATGTAGCATTAGAGATCGCCTCATATTCAACTGCTGTATTCTGTTCTCTCCAGGCTGCGGATTCGATGTCGGGGGTCGGTCCTGGCGGTCTAGTGGTACTTTTCTCGTAGGCTCAAGATTGCGAATTTAATCCCGGCCAGAGTCGATGGATTTTTTGGGCGTAAAAAGTTTAGGTATGACTTTTCCTTCAGAAAGGAAATAAAATCATGGGTATAAAACCTCAAGCCTGAAAGAATAGGACTCTTAGCAAAATTTATCGAACGTTTCACGCTGTGAACTGAATGGGATCTGAGAAATAAATAAAAAGGTGCGGAGATAACACTTGTTCTTTCCCATCTTGTTGTCCTTTATCCCTTTCTCTCATGTAATCCTAGAGCTTGAAACAAGTCGCTGTTTCTGCGGCTTTGCCTCCATAAACAGATGTAGTTTCCGACCTTCCACCATTCGAAAAATGTTTCCATACCATGGCAGTTGTCGATCTTCAGCTGATGTAGTTCCTCTCCCGTATTCTATCATTCCTATCCGATCCCTCCTCGTTTTTCCAGTTATTTGTCCCAAGCATTTCATTTGATCTGCGTTAACTCATATAATTTTTATCGTTGTCCACTTCTCACTATTATATAACAACATTGCTTATACACTCTTGCCATTTTTCTTTCCAAATATGATACAAGCACGGGGTATAATATGCATTGAATGTGTTTTGTACTCTTTTACGGATCTATCCCTGCAATTTGCCTGTGTTCCTATGCATTCATATTGTTTCACTTGTGTGAGCTTATTCTTCTTAACACTCTATATTTATTTACTCCACCTAATCATCTGTGCTTCTTTGTATGTTTGTTATAACCTTTCCAGCCATTGGAAGACCATCGGCTTAGTCTAGCAGTAGCGGCTATGCTTCCCATTTGAATTAGTTTCTGGCTGAGGTTTTTTCAGGAGTTTGTCAGCTCTTAGCATGCCTGGTAAACTTCCCGAGTTATCATTCATCATCTGGTATAAACGATCTGAAAGTCATGATACCATAATTTTAAAAAGCAGTAGAAGCTACTTAAAAATTTGACGAAAAATGAATACGTTTTTAATTGTTTTGATTTTTATCGCAAGAACAATTATTAACAGATTTTCATAAACATTTTAAAAATAACCTGAAGTTTGTTTCATGCAGTATTGCCAAATACTACAAAGCACTACGAAAAGAAATATCCGAGGGGGGGGGGATTCTTAATGACTTAAACATCTGCACACATTTTCAAAAATCAGCCTGAATGGCACTATTCTTTTAAAACGTGCTTCGAATATGCGAAATACTCATAGATCTTTATGTCAGTAAAATCATGTAAAAACATGAGGTGAATATTAAAGAACGTGAGTATTGTAAGGTTCAAAATGACTCATATTTTCGGATAGTCCACCTCCAGTTACATATAATTTTTACCTTTTTATTTAATACTTAAAATATTTTAATATATAATTCCATTGCCTTTTTTCTTTCTTTTTATATAATTTTATTTTATATATACTCGGCAAGCCGAAATCCCATTTATGACGTTTGGAATAGAACCTGGGACGCTTCAATAGGATGCGAGCAGTCTTCTTTGATTTACAAATTAAACCTCAATTCTAGGTTAGGATTAACTTTATAGAAAACACGTCCGTTTTTCTTGAATGTTGCTCTCCTAAATAGTTAAAATCGTCCACAAATTGGACTAGCTCGAGCATTATCTTCAACCAATGTATGTACCAGGTCAGAGCAAATAGTAGGATGGTTAAAATCACATATCCCACAGGAGGAGGTCGTGGTTTGAATCCTCCCAGGGAAAATGGCTTTCCTTTCCCTTGCTAGCTGTTCATAACACTTGTATAGCACATCTCATGGGGTGTACCCATCCTCGTATATAAACAGTGCCAGCGGTGGATAAATTAATTATTCATACGTGTGCTACAAGGGAGTCTAGCTCTTTTCAGGACCGTGTAGATGTCTGTTACTGTCAAATTATAAAAAAATTATATTTCAAGAGCCTCAAACTCTTCTTCGTAAAGAGTATAGGTTTAAGTTTCAAATCTTTATATCTTTGTCTTGTCAAGAACGTATTAAAACTGTCCCGTGTTTTTATAATTTCCAACTAAAAATAGACAGCTAAAATCAATGAACTAGAAGATAGTTTCATCAATAAAAGTATATGTGGAATATACTTAAATATTTTAGAAGTCAAGTATTAATATGTTTTCTCCCAAAATTAGCTATTTTCATTATTTCCAGTTCATTCCAATTCAAGTATATTTGCTAATATGAACGTCGTAATTTTCTTTAAAATACTTAACTATGTTGTAGATGAAAGTATTGAGAACTGAAATTAAACAAGTCTTCTGTTGTAGTTCTAAACCTACTGCGACAAATGTGTTTCCATATTAGGTACTGCCAACCTGCCAATGCATCCTCTCGTATTAGGCGTTATTACTATTATTATTTATTTTTCATATTTTTATATCTGTATGTCAGATCCATAAAGTCGTGCTATGTTGACAGAATGGGGGCGTAGGCTCTGAAGCGATCTATCGTTACGATGGAACCAAGTTTTATGTAAGCTAGGGTTGCTTAGTAAGAGCAAGACCTCGCCAAGGAACGAGAGCGAAAAAGTGCTTAAAACTCGTCTACTCCCTCAAGCACTCATCATCCTCTGTAGTGCTGCACCTCGTTTCCTGCAGTTTCTAGAGAAACAATTCCCAGTCTTCCTTTCATAGCCGTTGGGTCCCAAATTGCTTCTCATATATCCATATGTAACTTTCAAATTGTAACATTTAATTCTGCGTCATTATCCAGGTTATGAAATATATCTTGTTCAAATATTGTGTCGCTTCATACACCCTTTACAGAATTTTCCAGACTGACTTATCTCCCAGCACTCTTGTGCCTATATTTATATTTTGCTTATGGTTTAACTGATGGCTCTTTTTCTGCAGCATTAACTGATTAGCGCTGCATTATTACTGGATAATATCATAAAAAATCGTTTATACTTAATACTGAACTAACCATCATAGAGTTTCTATCCATTTAAGTGGTTACCGTGAGCTGGGTGACTCATACTAGGTTTCAGTTCCCTTGGGCTGCCATCCTGCCCTTAGGTTTTTTTCGTGGTTTCCCCTAGTGACCTAGGCGAATGCTGGTATGGATATTTACATTCCACGAATTTTTCGCTCTCCCATTTCATTCTGTGGTCCTTGTTACTGGGTCGAAAGTGTCAGGGGGAGGTAGGCTGGCGCAGTGTGACGGTGACTTTCAAGAACTTTCCGACGGACTTCACTGACGCCATAGTGTTCTATCTGGAAACAAGTTAGGGATCTAAAGCTGCGTCCGCGCAGTCACGCCCATAGATCCTGGCCGACCTTCCCTTCTTCACTTTCTTTCGGAGGTGCCCCGGGGCCTTGGTACAAAGGACCAGCCATGAGCAATGCTCAAATACCGCACCAGACCAATCATCCACTTTTTTCTTAAGGAAGTTAAGAATGAACTTTTCAACTTAACATAGTATCAAATTTGAACTATGTGGACTTAATGGTTACGAAATTGTGAATATTTATTCGCTTTTATTTATTATTCGATATAAAAAATTGCGAGTGTAACAAATTTAATCTGACATGAAACTTTGCAGGATTACGTTTCAAATATGTATAGATACCTAAATGAAATACTTATCAATGTTTTTCTTGTAATGTATACTTGTTTGAAATACGTGAACATATAGTACTAATAGTGATATATAGATTGCATACCAGCTACACATAGTCACCTTCTCTGTTCAATCAAGTGTCGCAACATGTCACTGAATTATGCATTCCCTAAAAGAAGAGATATATGGTTTGCTGTGGAGGCAATCTTCAACAGAATTTCGGAGCTTAACTGATGAACTTATGCTGCGTAACACACACACTCATTCTCATATAAATTCTTCATTTGATGGTAAATTTCGGCTCCATTAACACACCCAAGTGCTCGCTGGGCAGATTTAACAGCACCAATTCAGCATGCTTCTACATATTAGAACTACACCTACAGACAAGACTGCTTTCTGACATACAAAACTAACTGAAGCAATAACACTACTACAAAAACCTTAGTTTCGTTTGGGCAATTATTAAAAAAAAATAACTTTAGGTTAATATCATGTGAATATTTGGATTTACAGAAATGCTTAAATTGCCGTTTTTATCATCTTTGTACTATATTAACGTTCTCCAGAATGTTCCAATAATTCATATAGAAATTTAAGGACCATTTTATACAGATGAAATTGCTAAAAACATAACGAGGCCTGCAGAATCTAAATGTAAAGACAGCATACAAATTAATTTTTCTTTCAGCTATAGAAAGGTACTGAATAACAGCATGATTTTATCGTGTCCAGTAATAATACATAGGTCATCCTAAATTGCTTTTCTTTCAAATCTTAATGTTGTTGCTTTGTTCTTTTTCGAGGGAAGTTTCTACAACTGCCTGTAGGACATTTGTGTGCTTACATTTTGCCAAAAACACGAACTGTGCGCACGCCTTTTAAAAATTTCCTACCTGGACAAAATAGTACTGTGCTCTAATAGAGGAAGAACGGGACTATTTAACCGATAAAATAAAAATGTAATTATTTGCAAAAACTCCTCAAATTTCAATCAGCACTCATCTAAGCGCTCTCAGGAAGGGCAAATCATATTGGCAGTTCACCGCAGTCCTGTAATCTGGAGCTATTTGATATATTAGTTAAAGTATAAAAAGTATACCATTTTAAAGACAAAAAATGAATAATAGTTCATAAATACGGTACACAGAGCACGTAAAACCTTAAAGTGAGACTCTCCTCGCTAATTCTATTCATTAATTAGGGACACGTTGTTTAATTTCTATCACATCTGTTGAATAGCTAAAGGATAAATTATTATTTGAGCACTTGAGGCTTTTGCTTGTTATTAATATGAATACTAGAAACTAAATATCGTCCTTGTAAAATTATATAATACACAGAGGATTCAGCAACTGGAAGTGATCGGTGACTGTTTAGCAGTTTATCTACTAATGTGTGCTATTTCCACAGGAAAACAGGAGGAATCCTACAGATCAAAGATATGTTTCGTAAATAATTTCTTCTATTAACTGTCTGGCCCTTTGATTACAGGTGGAGATGGTGGTTTCCTGCAGGTATATACTAAATGTTTTTACACGTTTGCTTATTATGGCGTCTCTTCATAAAACTGCTCGTCTGCGTATCCCAGGGTTGCCAGAAAGAATTCCTTTTCTTCTTCTTTTGCCTAAACATTTTTGGAGCCAAATGTGTCGCTGAAACACGTTGTTTATTAAAAACTTAACTCCAAAGATAAACTTTAAAATAAAATAACGTATATAGAAATGTTTCTTTAGTTTACTTTTAATTTATTGGGTTATTTGGGGAAAGACACTGTAATTGAAAAAAGAATTATAAGGAAAGTCCATAGGTGAAGTGCACTTTTTTATTTCTTAGTTCGTTTTTTTTCTGTTAGAGCACCGGAAGGTTAAATAATAGAAAATGCAATAACAATGATGACTCCTAATAGAAACCATTTGCCAATCAGGTTTTAGAGCCCCGCACTTGATAGGCAGAGGGGAATGTTTTAGTACATTTTCAAGCAGCGCATTTGGTTTGACGAACCACATTGCACCTATCAATAGTGAAGTTGATATGAAATGAAATCGGAATTCACGGCAAACAATTTCTATTCAAACCCCACCTTTCCGCTGCTATAATCGAATTCGATTCATTTCGGAGGAACTTAAGCAGTCTAACCACTCGGACCTGGTACCATCCGGTAGAAAAGGTATATATTAAACGAGTTATATAGCATATGGAAAAAAATGTTATAAAGAATTAACGAATTTAAAAGGCTTGAAAATAAGTTTTTTGAGAAAAAAAGAATGGTCTCGGATGTTTCAATAGGGAGCTAAAGGCATTGATATTGATCAACGTTTTAGCAACGTTTTGATATGACGTATATTCATAGTACAACCAGTGTAATTGGTGGAGGCGCAGTTGCACCTCAGTCTAACAAAGAAATTATGCAACTCAGTGTACAGGTCTTTGTGAAGGTGGTTGGGCATTTTGTGTAGGTAAGTTTTATGAACTTCAATTGATAAACTACAGCATGTATGTAACACAATAAATTTATTTCAAGGTAAGTTATTGTGTTTCCAATGCTCTGGGTCATCCATAAACATATTTGTAGTTTTTGGAGTACGAGGGTAGGTCCATAAGTTTCTGGCCTCACCGATAAGGATTATCGCATTCACAAAGTCTTTATCTGTTAAGTAAATAATTACAGCTGTGACTTCCGCTCCACTGTGTTCAGTGTTTCAGATATAGTTGCATATAAAGGCTATGTGTAGAAGATTGTGACATGTTCAAAATGGAGTATCGAGCTGTTATTAAGTTCTTCACAAAAGAAGGACTTACTCCAAATGAAATTAAACAGCGATTGGACGGTGTATATGGGGAAACATATCCCTCATATTCTATCGTAAAAGAATGGGCCAAGCTTTTTCGAATTGGCGAGAAAGCATTGAAGACGAAGAACGTGCAGGTCGGTCCTTGGAAGTGCTCACTCCTGAAAACATCGCTCTGTGCAAGGAGAAATTATGGACGTCCAACGGCTCAAAGTTCAACGGCTCAAACAGCACCAAGTTTGGGCCTTTTTAAAACAACAGTTTTTCTAATTATTCATGAACATTTAAACATGAATAAGGTTAGTTCAAGATGGGTGCCTAGATCAGTCCAAAAGCAGCCTTTAGTCATCTGTTTTCAGGCATATTTAGAGCTCTGCCGAGAGAGAGAGAGAGAGAGAGAGAGAGAAAAGTTCTGCAAATCATTGATACAGGAAATGAAACTATTGCCCTCTACAATGGTCCCTTGCCCAAAAGAGAATCAATGGAGTGGCAGGCGTAAACCTGGCGAAGCACCGCCTCTAAAAGCCAAGGTCACTCAGTCAAGCAAGAATATCATGGCCGCAATCTTTGGGACTGTGAAGGAATACTCTTCGTTGACTTCAAGGAGATGAGCACTGTAAATGGGGAGTACTATGCTGACCTACTGCACAGACTCTGCTTCTATCAAAGAGAAAATTCGCGGGAAGCTGAGCGGTGGTGTGCGCCTTCTTCAAGACAACGCGCCTGTGCACACAAATGATCTGTGAAGAGAGTGGCTTCAAGATCAACCATCTACTCTACAGCCTAGAACTAGCTCCCAGTGACTATTTCCTCTTCTCAAAACTCAAGAAGGACCTTCGAGGAAGGAAATTTAAGTGTGAGGAATAAGTGATGGATGTTGTTTATGTCCATTTTGCAGACAAGACTTCTGACTATTTGGGGGGGGGGGTTGAAATGTTAATTCAAAGATGTGATAAGTGTATTGCAGTAAAGGGTAACTATACTGAAAAATGAAATATAGGTTTAGTCTTTATCATGCATAGAAAATGGTTAGGCCGGAAACTTAAGGACCTACCCTCGTAAATGCCCGAAAAGCACTCCGAGACCATTTGCTCTTCAGGAGCGTATTTTTGCATGTACTTTCTGCTCGTAAATTCTCTGTGTCTGTTTTATTCGCACCGAAAAATTAGTGGGTACAAATATAAGAAACTAATATTTTGTATGTGCCCCATTTATGTAGAAAAAAGCATTAATAACCTGATGATCGTAGTCGAGCTAGGCAAATGAACAAGAAATAAAAGTAAACTTCTCAAAAATATCCAAAAGGAAACTTGAGCCCAATTGTGAGAGACTGAATCTGGCAATGCTTAAGCAGACGAGTGGTGCAAGTATTTCTTTAAGGATAATTCCTGCCTTCCTAACAACTCCTTTACCCAACCCCACCAGTACATAATCAGAGAATGCATATCATGATGAACATATGGCATCAGTATCTCCTTTGCGCCTTATTGATTTTTAGAATTACGCTACATTATAAAAATCAAAATGCGATGTTGATGTTGTTAGGCTAGATTGGTAATTCAGAATGAATAGCGATTGCCTTTTCAAAGAAAGTACCAACATTTAACAAACATATTGCAACAGGTTGGTTTTGCGACATAAACTGAATTTCATGTCTGCAACCGCCGCTCGGTTTTTTTATTTTACCTTGATATCTAAATTATTATTATTATTATTATTATTATTATTATATAATTAATTAGTTTAAGAACGCTCTTTAACGCTTTGGCCATTATAATCTCATTCAATTCAATACATGAAACAGTACATAAATTTTGCTCAGAACCTCTTCTTTCAGGCTTGTGAAGTTCTTTTAGTGCCGTAAATCTACGACTTGGTTCCAACAACTTTACTTCCCTTCCAAAGTAAGCCATACTTAGGATAAATTTGTTATATATATTTCTTTTAATTATCATTTAACATGCACCTATAAACAAAGTGTTCAAAACTAATAACAGAGTGTGGTTTCTTATTAACCACACAGAAACTATACTTATTAGGATTATGAAATGACCGATATACACGGTTGTTTTGACAGAAATTATTTAACAAAATAATTACTTTATTGTCACAAATAAGATTCAGTACATTTTAAATACCGCCACGGGTGGCTGGGGTCGTTAAAGCGCGGACTCGAGAGCAGGAGGTCGGGGGTTCCATTCCCACCAGAATAGTTCTCCTTGACTGAAGGTTTTTTCCAGGTTATCCTGTCCTCATAAATGGCAAATCCGAGGATGTACCCTAAACTTGGGCCTGAACGTTTCCTTCCTTAAAAAAAAAAATCACCGCCTGTGGTGCCTCAGTAGTAAAAACGGGCGTTAAACACTACTCAAAAAACACACTTTGAATATTCTAGAAAAATAAAGCAAAGCAGTATTTCTATAAAACCTTTAAACTTGTGGAAGAAACATTGTTTTTACTTTTTGTACCTCAACTTGTAAGTTCATAATTCATTCGTCCCCTGAGATGTTAAACAAATTTTCGTACAGCATTCACACTCCAGCAAGCAACTTTAGATTAATTTTGTTATGCGTCTCACCTGCAGAGGAAACTACATACTATTGTAAATTCATTAATGTATGTTTTAGAGTACATGAAACCCTTTCTGAAACATTCTTTTTTCTGTATGCCACTGAAAGTCTGCAAATGTTTTATTATGTGATCATGAAGAATAACACAAATAAAAAAAAACGCACAAAACAACCATATCATCGTAATTTGGACTGCATTATAGTGGACATGTGCTTTTCACTAAAAATACTTACGGAGCTTAATTTTGTAGGTTGAAAATGACTAATTTATTTTTTAGATAGCTACTTGGTCGTTTGGAAATGAATGGCTGTTTTCTGATTTTTTTTTTTTTTTTTGATTAGTGTTTAACGCCCGTTTTTACTACTGAGGCACCACAGGGGGTGACACTGATGATACATGTGAGACGAAATGATATATTGGGAAAGGATTTTTTTAAGGAAGGAAATGTTCCAGGCCTCCCCGGCATTTGCCATTTATGAGGATTGAGGAAAACCTGGTAAAATCCTCAGTCAGGAAGGACGATCCTGGTGGGATTCGAACCCCAGGCCTTCCGCTCACGAGTCCGCGCCGTAACGACCTCGGCCACCCGTGGCGGTATACCGTTTTGTGATGTAATGTTCACTAAATGATCAATAATTGTTGAAAATTAGCTTTACTAATCCAAATAATAACTAGCTCTGGAAATTCTTAAGCACTTAGTATCAAATTTGGTACACTCAAACTATTAGATCAATATATATATATATATATATATATATATATATATATAAAGAACATAAAATTTTAGCCACTGCCCAACAAATAAATAACTGATGCGTGAAAGGCAAAGAGGACAGATTGGTTTGTAGCTATGACCTATTTTACCTCTCCCACTGTCCAGTACCAACATAACTTCATTCCACTTAATTTTGGTTCTTTTGCGTAGAGCTTAACGATGATTAATAACAATTACCATGGGTATCTGTATATTTTTGCCAATTAGTAACAAGTTTAATCATGTAGAAACTATTTATCAGGGTTTCCCCAATTATTTTCAAGTGGCCACTAACAGTTGTAGGTGCAAGCCTGAGTTCCTTTAGCAATGATGTCCATCATTAATTTCCTAAGGACCTAAGAAGAATTGAGTTGAAAAACTGAGCAAAACTTGCCAGAGGTAATGCTGGAATTAAAATATATAATAAATATTACACACATTTACAACTTTTTTTGAACATCAAATAAAACAAAATATTGCCAAAATAAATGTGTATACTAGATTTGTTTTTCTTTGTCTAACGTTTTGTGTTTTTCTGGATATGAAATCCTTTTACCCCATACCTTATTATGATAGCTCCATATCCCTCCAATTCTTATGGTAAAAGGGGTAACGTGTTTTATTTCGTTTGATATGTAACAAATTCTTCGACTTTGTTTTTATATTATAAGTCTAAAGAATATGATTGCTTATTTATGTCAGAAGGTGATTAGATGATCTTTGTATCACCAATTTCAGATGTTTGTTCAAACACTACCTGAGAACAGTCTCATGTTTAAATTTAGAATCGATGGCGTTCGTAGCATAGACAAATGAGAATTAAATTACCAACTAGCAGTATTGAAATCGGACCTCAAGAACAAGTAACTTTTTAATGAGTTCCCACCTTCAAATTCCAGGGATGTTGCCTGTTGAAACTTCTCCGTCACTTTCAAATTAAGAAAGTTGCTCTGCTTATGTTTTTAACATCGCGTAGAGGCGGTTTCTTTCATTTAATGAATTCACCTCACGAAATAAGGGTAAAATAAAACATTTTGTTTTACTTTTTTCTTTCGTGGGGATGTTTGCACTTCATCTCTCTTTTCAATGGAATATCAGACTCGCTTGCTGCAACAAATAGTTTTGCTATCCTAATGGAAGTTTTTTTATGAGTCAGCATACATCATTTGTGGTAATCTTTTACCTATCTGCCGATCAAAGTTCGATTTACTACTCTTTTTTTCTACTTATTACCTCTCTGCCCTCCCTAGCTCAGCAGCGATTAAGTGTGATGTAAATAGCGTTTAAAGATGTACTTTCATAAAGTATGAAGCAGGTGCAATTTTTATAAAATCGAAGGTAGCAGATTTTGTAGCTGTTTAACAAACCAATGAAGCAATACAAAATTGGACGTGATAGTTAATATATTATTTTAGAGTGATGAATTAAATTCACGCTATTAAATTTCAATACGATAAAATATAAATAATATAAAATATCAACATTTAATTTAAATAATTAGCAATCCAATAATAGGCGGATGTTTTCTTTTAAATTTTTGCTCTGTTGTTTGTACAAGTGACAGTTATTTTTATTATGTAGTTCCAAAAGATAATTTATTTTTTCAATTAAATATTTATAGATAATGTAGATATTTATGTGTTTTTTTTTTCAACTCGTTATTGACAAAATGATTCAATTACAGTACTTATAGTAGGAACGCCTTGGGTATCTCCCGGGTTCGAATCCTGAGTGCACATTTCATGAAATTGACTGTACTGGCTCTGCAAAATAAAGGGATGGTATAATTGAATACCAACCAAAAACATTTATTACTAATTTTTTAATAAATTAAACAGCTATCAGGCATGTATATACCATCGAATCCCTCATAATAATAATAATAATAATAATAATAATAATAATATAAAAATAATAATTGTCGAATATAATCATTCCGAAATATTTACTATTGACCCTAAAGCTTAAGTCGTGGGTTGGTGGCGATTGGCCATTTATGTTGGTATTACCCACTCTTGTGAATTAAAGCTTGCGATATTTTTAGGTTACACGGTTTAGGGCAATAATATAAATTTTGACGCCGAATCGAATTCCTCTGAATAACTATGACCAAATGCCCCCAGAAATTTCCATTTTCATACTTTTTCTTCTTAAAAGCACTTAAAAATGTTCCATAGAATAATAATACTGATACTGAAATAAATAAATAAATAACTTCCTTTGCTATTATTATTATTATTAAGTTTATGTTAGACATTTTTCATACGGTAAAATATTGCAAGAAAAGGAATATAGAAAAATTAACAAATCGAAATGGTATTTTGCAGAACGCCATTCATATCTCTTATGATATTCTTCTCTCCTTCCCCTATTTAATTATCGGATAATGGGTATCACACAGCTACTGTAAAGCACGTAAAACACAATATACGCCTTTCAGAGATGAGTCATTTGCAATAATTATAAAACTAAACTACGTTCGCCAGCTCCTTAACCTAATTATTTTATATCAGAAACGTCATAATTCAGAGACATTGTAACATTTTCTCAACTAAACATGCAATAGACCTTTGGGATAAACACCAAATATAGTACCACCACGGGTGGCCGAGATCGTTAAGGCGCGAACTCGTGAGCGGGAGGTCTGGGGTTCGAATCCCGCCAGGAACCGTTTTCCCTGACTGAGGTTTTTCCAGGTTTTCCTCAGTCCTCATAAATAGCAAATGCCGACAAGGTACTCTAAACTTAGGCCTGCAACGTTTCCTTCCTTAAAAAATCCTTTCCCAGTTTATCATTTCATCTCATGTATCATCAGTGTCCACCGCCTGTGGTGCCTCAGTAGTAAAAACGGGCGTAATACAATGAAAAACCAAACAAACAAATAAAGTAATAATAGCAACGCTTAAAAATGTTTGACTGTTATTCAGAAACGATCAGTAAACAAGTAAAACCGAAGATCAGAATAAAATAACTATTAAATAATGTGTACTTGATAATATCTTTTATTCCATTGACAAATGTTGGAATTTAATTCCTATTTTAGAAAGGAATCAGCATATTTTTATTATTATAACGTTTTAATTCATAAAATTACAACTTCTAAGTTTAGCAGCTGCTCGTTAAACAACTATGTTGACTGCGGCGATAGCTAAGACATTAGATGAATTCATTGAGAAGTAAACTCAACTCGGAGTCGGATTTAGAAGCAACACCCATGCCTATTCAATACACTGTGTTGCAATTTGAAGGATTGTTATCAAGCGAATTTCTTTTGTTTATGTTTGTAGATGTTGATTCTCAATTTTAATAATTTTCTTTTGCTTCTACTTAATATCGATTATTTTGTGAGCTACTTCAAGTAGGGCCAGTTGCATAAAGACATAACTAAGTTTAGAACATAAAATTAACCTTATAATGTTATCCTTGACTTGGAAATTTTGGGGTATAGTTACTAACCTAAAATTATTTCGTCTTAACCTCAAATTAAATCAAACTCGCAAAATTTCACATTAATGTCGTGTAGATACAATTTCTTCATTTCGTAAACACAACAGGCAGAGGAGTTACGTTCAATTGTAGGTTATACTAGGTTAACCTTACAAGCGGTATATTGTACATATTTCTGATTTTCGGCATCTCATCCAAAGATAAAATTCTTTCTCCTCCTGTATTTCATGAGAAAAATTCTGTTCCTAGAACTAAATAACAAAAAATTCAAAATGCGGTTTTGCTTAGCAAAAGACGTGGAAGAACTAGCACAGATGTTATGTCCCCATTAAGCGAAACTAAGCGAAATCATGCTTTGAATTCGATATCAATGATGCTTAACTTTAAGATTCTATGTGACAGGGAACTTCCAAATATTATTGGAGGTATATTAAAAGTTTTTGCCTGTAGAATCATCCAGAGCAATAGCAGTTTCCAGACCTCGGTTCATTAAAATGCCAACCGAAGACGGTGTTACAAGGAAATTGAAGTTATGCTTCAATAACATTCGCAACTTACCTGTAGTTTTAGGTGTTATAGACTGCACACATATAATCATTATATTCCCCGGGTGTTATAATGCAGAAGTCCTCAGAGTAGGATTACTATACACTTTGGCAATTTTCCCCCACGTATGTTCTTTATCCTTATTTGAGATCGAATCTGTGTTTTCTTTCTTTCTTTCTTTCTTTCTTCCGCACTTATTCCCCGATATTTTAGCACCAGATCGATAATTATATCCTTCTCGCGTGTGCTAATAGTTGCCGTTCGCATTCGCTTTGACTTATCCTTGTCCATGTTTGAAGACATTCAGGGGGAAGAAAAGAAAATCTGTCTAGTAGGCAGGAAAACTGAATAATTGTTGTTTTTCTTAGGTTGAACAGTTGAACATCAACTCGCACTAAACACGTTTTTCCTATTACATGGCAATGTTGTCATAGGTTTAACGATTATTGCAAACTCAAGATTATGTAGTTATGCAGCAGAAATGATGACCAACCTCTAATTATTTTTAAATTACAGTTAAAATTAATCCCCAGTAGCAACTTTTATACAAATAGCCCGTAGTCTGTATAGTTTTTTTTTATGTAATTATGAAGTGAAGGATGCAATACACTGCTTTCTAGATTGCTGAGGAGAATGGCACTGCCGGAACAGATCTTTCTTGTAAATTTGAGATAATCTCGTGTCACTACAGAAATTTACAATGTGATGAAGGTTAACGATAATCGCACAGCCCTTGTATGCTGCTGCTTTAATATTAATGTGTTCTAAAACATTGAAGAGTAATTGCAATTTAGCTGAAGAATTTCGCCTTAATTATTCCACCCAGAGAGTATGTTGCAAGGATGTTGTTTTAGAGTTTAGAGCAGCCAAGTATAGAACTCATCGAGGTGTTGACGAAGTATACATTAAATTCAAATCCTGTTGCAATTCCTTTACATTAGATTGCTCTCAAAATGTGTGCTGAGAACAATGGATTTTAATTTATAAACATACGACATAACACAAATATTGCTTGTTATTCTTGAGATGTTATAATCACTTGTTCTAGACTGCTTTAGGCATATGCGCCGGAGTGAGCTAACCGATATTACTGCGCATGGTGGAGAAACAAATGACATGGTACTAAGGCAGAGTATAAGTAAATAGTTGGTATTCTTTACCATTTACAAGTAAAGTATTAGCAAAATAAAGCCTCGTTACATATTGCAAGTCAAAATTCTTGAAATGTGCTCCAAATTCCGTTACTTAATAACAAACCATTATATGTATCTCACTTTGCTCCGACATGAGTTTCGGCTGTTATTAAACTGAGTTTCGCAGTTATTGCTTGAGCACAAGCTTCATTTTCGTTATCTCAGTGCTTTGAAAATGCCTTTGTTTTTTTTTTCTTTTTTTTTTTTCTTTTTTTTTTTCCTCTCTCTAATTACATTGTCAAGTTACAGGTTTGCTGTAGTAAGTCAATAAACAAAGTGTTTTAATATCTACTTTGATCAAAGGAGGATTAAGTATCACATAAAACTGAAGTATTCCTAAGGGACGGTTCTTCGCAAAGGTATATTCCGTTGCATCAAAGAGACTTCTTTATTTAATGTTAAAGAAGATCCATGGTTTGGAAAATGAGAAATTTTAGCTATGATATTTGACAAAGCCTCTTTTTTTTCACACAGTAAAGCAAGAGAATAATAAAATGCCGCATTATAAAAGTGCTGCATAAGCACTTAATTGTGTAGAAAATATCTCGTATAACAAATAGCAAAATAATTCTTGTGGTTTTTTGCAAGAGTTGGGGAATTTAATGAAATATATAAATATATTAGAACGAGAATACCCCTAGCTAGCGTGAAATCGCTGTGCAAGTATAAATTAATCTAAATAATGGAAATTGGAATTGATTTTTGAGGTTTGATAAAGTTTCTAATTTCGTTTTCCTTATAATTTAAAACAAGAATGCATTAGATAGTATTAAAATTAGGTGGGAGTATCCATAAGGTATGGGGTTAAAAGGATACAGTTCCAGAAAAACTAATTAAATATATTAAACCGCCATATAATTTAACTTTAAGAAAGTAATTTTTGTATGTAATTAACAGATATAGCATTTTTAAATAGAGCAAGCTCATTTTTAACTCAACTTCAGTCTGACAACCAAAATTATCTCAACCTTCTGAAAGTAATTAAAATAATTTCACTTATTGCGAATGATTCAAATTAAAGGTATTGATGAAAAAATATTTACCCGAATTTATTTGCCTATACTAATATTTAATTAATTTTATGGCAAATTTTAAATCTTTGAATATGCTATGTAACTTTCCGAAAAGCGTTTAAATAAAAAGTGTTGTATCAAAAGTTTTCTTTTCTATGCTGCAGAACTGATAAAAATACACTTATCCAATTTTAATAAACATAAATATAAACTCAGTTTGGGAGAAAACTAGCACGTTTCCAAACTACCAACAAATATATTTTTAGTTCTTGTTGTTCGTTTTAGCGCTATTTACAGAATCGTGTATTTCACAATTGCGTTTTGCAGAAAGATGAGTCTTTTCACTCGAACTATATCTCTGAAAGAAATAACTTTTTTTTTTTTAATTTGATAAGTCAGGATATTGAGAGTAAAAATAATTCTTAAATTTTAATGTAATTTTGGACAGCATTTAAAAAGCATAGCCTACTTCTTAATATGACCAGCACAGACCATAGCTATAAAAACTTCGACGAAGATGGTGGTGTTTAAGTGAAGTCCACATTTTTATAAAGCATACTGGTTCAGAAAAAAGACTAAAGTGACATATTTATGACTAAAGTTCATAAATATTTTGACAGATTTCACTCATTAGTAACCGAAGAACTATTACAGATAGCAACATACTGTTGCACGTGGAACATAATATACATAATTTTAAAGCAAGATGGTGCGCCTTGACACTGCCTCAGTGTTCGTGATTGGTTAAGTCTGTATTTCAACGTTAGGTGGCTTGCAAATAAAAGGATTTCGTGCTTAAGTGATCAAAAATGAATGAAAGTTATTGAGTTAATGGCAATGCAAAAACCGCAAGTTTCCTTCTCCAATAGTTTTGGAGTTATTTATGAATGAAACACGTCAGGGACTTTATAAACACACTGTATGTTTCGCATTATCTACTGAAGGACGAGAGCTTCAGAAAAAAATTGACAACTATTAAAACAATTTTACAATTCATTGCTTTTGAACACTTAAAATTTCAAGTTTAGTTAATCTTCTTAACACATTGATGGATGGGATAGAATGACTAAAAGAAAAAACAATCTGAACACTTCATTTGTTAATATTCTCAAGATTGTTTATCGCTTTATACAGGATGACCCAATGGAATATGACGGTTTTCAGAACGTCCTTCTGGAACACTCGTTTAGAATTAAATAAAAAGTAAAAAGTATCACAATGCAATTTATTAATCTCAACTTGTTTTTTTAAAATCACAAGTGACCCAAATGGAATATCGTGGATTTCAGATTACTGCCATTTCTAGCAAGTTTTCATTACAGTATGGTATTGGTTGCTATGTGACCTTTCAAACATGCATTTATTCTGTCCGTTTAGTAAACAAATTACGGATAATTAGACAGTTGAAAAATGTGTATTCGCTGTTATAAGATTTACTGAATCTAAGTTAATTTCCTGCATTCATAGAAGGTTTAGGGTAGAATTTAATGTGCCACAAGACTTTCAGATGTATAATAATAATGAAACTCAAGTTTGTTTTAGCAGGATGGCGCCACAGCTCACATCGCTCGTGAAACAATGAACACTGCGGATCCTATTTCCTAGATGTATATTTCTCGATTTGCCTGTGTTGCCTGTCTAGCACGATATCCATATCTGACGGCTGCGGACTATTTTTATGGAGATACTTGAAAAGTAAAGTGTACTGCGACAGGCCACGGACCATCATGCAGTTAAAAGAAATATAACTCCGGAAATTAGAAACATGGTCATGTTTTATTGTAGTGAATGACGGTGAACTTCAAGAGTTCATTATACGATGTGTTCGTTGTCATGGAGTCTACTTAAAAAAAAATGTGATTTTTAAAAAACAAGTTCAGATTAATAAATTTCATTGTACTAATTGTTCCTTGAAAAAGTATTTTCATTTAATTCTATACGGTTGTCCCTCAAGAAGGTTCTGAAAACCGTCGTATACTATTTTTTCAACCTGTATATAAAATAGTAATCTTTTATTGTAACAGTACTAGTTGATATTGAGCTGTTTATCCGGAGTCAAAAAGGTGAAAATTGAAGCTCTCTAAATTACCAAAGTAATTTCGTACCAATAGCATACTTACGTTTGTGGGGAACGCAAGATATTAAAGCTCTATGAAAAAATGGTTTCCAAATTTCCTATCCCTGAATGCATTCCCTATAATCCTGTCACACTCTTTCTGCTTTACTATATGTTTTCAATGTGTTGTCTACTTTTCAGATTTCCTGAACACTAGCCTGTTGGTGTTGTATTTCTTGCACCATCTTCTCTACTATTTATTAACATATTGCTGATCGAGTGGAATGTACTTGTCAAGTGTTTGCACTAACTCTCCTCTAGGGTGTGAACTATGTACTTGTTTTCTTTTCTTGTCACGTGTGTTGCGTTGTACAGGGAGCAGACAGTTGCCAGCGACGCGGAGCAGAAGACACCAACGTCGTCGTCCATCTCGTCGTCGAGCAGACCCCCTCTGCAGCCGGTCCAGCGCCGGCGTCTTCGCACCCCAGTTTGGGCCAGGTCTCACACAGATATACATTATTAACAGCACTGTAAAGACATTTCGTTTTCGTCTGTATATTTATATTTATGCGAACCTCTTAAGTATCAACTCATTGTAACTCGTAAATAGAAATTCTTCTCCGTTGACACATAAATTATAAAAATAGTTGGCTAAAGAAAATCAATGTTTAAAGATGTTTATAGTTTTTAGAATAAACTAAATAACTATTTCCAATTAAATGTCCTGCAAAATATGTACCGATGGCGCAGCTTGTTCCATTTATTTTCTGTGCTAAATGTGTGTTTAAGTTACTAGAAGAATTATATAGTATATAAACGCTTTTTATGTTCTTGCATTGCATGTCGAGACTAAAAACAATTTGTTCTAATAGAGAAATTCAAACCTTCGTATTAAATGGATAACACTGAGCACATATCCCACTAGATCAGTGCCAAACATGCAGTAATTCAGCACAATGAAGATGTACTCCTTGTTGAAGTATCCGCAGAAGAAATTTGGTCAAAATGTTGCAGAAATTTAGTTTTTTTTTTTTTTTTTATAAGGTTATAAAAGCATAAATCTTCTTACTTTGATAACATGTTTATTGTTTTTCTAAGTTAAGTGTTTACACTTTTTGCATTCAAAATCTTTCGCACGTACTTTTTATGCAATTTTCTTAAGATTTTCAACACCCAATCAGAAATGTTAAACAAAATGACTGTCTTGATTTTCAAAACGTATTTAAGTTATCGTGCTACTCTAAAGGTTAACAATGGGGCATCAACAGCTGTATCGACAGCGATATCCCTTCCCCCTCACTGTTTTAACCAAGTGTTCGCAATGTTACTATCGTCATTACTAAAAGATACATTACTATCTAAAGACTACAACATTTTCAGAACACACGAGAGAACCAGGCTATTCAGGCACGGACTCGTGAGAGTAAGGTTGGATTCGATTCCTGCCAGGACCTTTCTCCCTGACTGAGGTTTTTCTCAATCTTTGTAAATAATAAATGCCGGGAAGGTGCCCTAAACTTAGGCCTAGAACGCTTAATCCCTTGAAAAAACTTTCCCAGTTTATCGTTTCATCTCTTTTATCGTCAGTATCCACCGCCTGTGATGCCTCAGTGTGAAAACGGGCGTTAAGAGCTGTTAAAAAAGAATACCAACTAGCACCATAGAATTTGTTACGCAAACTTACATAATTACGAACCAAGCGGTGGTGGCTCAAGAATAATGCTTGACACTCGCATCCGAGAGGTTCCGGGTTTAATTGGGCATCTATCCAGGTCCTTAGTTTTTTTTTTGTGGTTTTTCCTGGTTAATTAGGCGAATGCAGGGATGGATATTTCCATTTTACAAATTATTCGCTCTCCCATATCATTTGGTTCTGTTACAGAATCGAAAATGCCAGGATAAGATGAACTGGTGTGATGGTGTCTTACCTTTGAAAAGGTTTCTGTCCCGGTATGTGGAATGGAAGCGGACCTTACGAGGAACTGGAACTGGGGAGGGAGGTTCTCACTGGCGTCGGGGTGTTCTGTCTGGAAATATATTAGGGACTATATCTGTGGTCCACGCAGTTGCTTCCCTCATGGGCCCACTTTTGGATCCGGGGCGTGGCAACTCCGAGGCACCTGAGTTGCTCCCACAGGCTCAGCATGTTTGACGCCTTTTTATTTTCCCTATATTTTCATTTTTATTCGTCCTACTTCCCAATTCTTTGTCTGATGGGTGCCCCCGTGTTTGATGTGGTAAAAAAGTGACTGGGTAATGGCGTAAATTCCAGCACTGGATTATCGTGTAGGACAGGAGTGTATCCTCTGGTGAAGGTTAGGCCCGGGGAGGGGCCATTTTAAGAGCTGTGAACTTCCTGCAGACGATTGTGTCTCTTCGTCTTTCTACTAGAGGGTAGACCCTGAAGTGGCCTTGTTCAAGCCAGAACAGGTCACCAAGTTGGGGGAGCGCCCAGGAAATAGCTTACCATCGGAGACAGTTGCAATGACGGATGATTATTTCGCTATGGTATATGAAAAGAATTTTATACAAATGATATGTAAAAGAGTGGATGTAAAGGAAGTAACCTAGAAGTCCTTTTCTCATTACTTAGTCATCAGTCGCACTTAGGAAGGTCAGTCGTTCAGCAGAGTAACGCCGTTTGTTATTCAGAAGGGTATTGATGACATTTCTATCCCATTAAGTCCTGTACATGCCTCCGAAATTGTTCTCTTTGGGTGGAGACACTTGGGCTGTCCCAAACTAACTCATTGCTCAAGGTAACGATACTCCGTGAGTATCCGATTCGCGTTGAGTAACATAGAACTCTAAATTTATCGCGAAATTTATTATCATATCTGTACTATACGGCATGTCAAACCCAGCATTCAGAGTTGTCTGGAAGACCAAGAGGTCAGTTTATCGTGTTCAGGCGAGGAGAGAAGGCGAAGTACAGCTGACCCGTACTCTCTTCCTCGCCTTTAATAGGGTAGAATTACCGCAGAGGATTGGCTATGAGCTGATTGCGGTGCGCCCATATATACCCAGCCCCTTATGATGTTTTCATTGGCAACGCTTCGGACATACTCGCTTATTTTGTAAGAGTGCCAAATCCATCTGTGCAACCTGAGGAATAGAATGCCATGAAGGAGTCTGTTCATTCGCTCCCATCTGTGTCAAGTGCTACGGAGATCATCCAGCTTCGTCCCGCGAATGTCCGCTATCGAGAAGAACCCTGTATACAGGAAATCCGGGTGAAGGTGTTGGAACCGGTTGATTCTTCTCAGCGGGAGAGTCCTCCCTCTGAGGTTGTGAGGATGTGTCTGCTTCATATAAACCAACAAGACCCATGGGCTTAAAGAAAGAATGATGATTCGTCCTGCGCCTCCAAAAAAAAAAAAAAAAAAAAAAAAAAAAAAAAAAAGGAGAACAGTTGTTAGGCTTGTCCCTTTATTTATTCACAAAGGTTATCCTTTCGTGGGATGTGAAATCTGTAGTCAAAGACCAGAACTTTAGAGTAGCTTTTAATGTCGACTACCTCGGCACTTGTGTGTCTCCAGGAGAATAAACTTAGACCACTGGATTCCTTTCAGCTTCACGATTACTCTTCGGTGAAATTCGACCTTCCTCCAGAAAAAGGTACTCCCGTGCACGGCAGAGTTTTAATGTTAATCAGAGATGACTGTGTAGGTATTCTCTACAGACTGCAGCAGCTACCGTTTAATTTTTCTGACCTTAGTTTCACAGTTTACAATACCTCCATCTGTTCCTGTCGCAGAGGTTGATCTGGATCATCTTTTTTTTCAGCTACCACCCCCTATCCTGCTATTGATAGATGCTATTGATAGCCTTTAATGCGAACCATCCCTTATGAGAATGTGGGATGAGAATATGATAGCTTTTTTTTTTTTTTTTTTTTTTTTAGATCGCCAGAATCTTACTATGCTCAATACTGGTCAACTCAATTTTCTTGCTGGCAGTACTCACACTTTTTCACATTTGGACCTATCTTTCTGTTTCGCCTCACTTTCTGTACATTTTACCTGGAACGTGCTTTCTGATTATTACTCCAGTGACCATTTTCTGTGTCACATTCGTATCCTGTCCACGTACATTCTCAGCGCGCGCCAAAATGGCTTATAGACAAAGCGAATTGGAATCTCCTTCGTTCTCTGGTCATCTTCTTAGGGTGTACTTTTCCATTAGTTGACGCCATGATCGAGTACCTCGATACGGTCCTCATTACAGCCGCTGATCAGACCATTCCCCGGTCGTCTTCCCACCCCAGACGCTTTCTGGTTCCTTGGTGAACCGATGAATGCCGGGAGACATTACGTGTACGTCGATATCCTTTGCGAGTTTTTCGTCGCCACCCTATGTTGAATAACACGATTCGTTACAAAAAAAAGCCTCTCGCCTAATGCCGTCGATAGGGTAAAGGCTTCTTGGATTGCTTTAACCGCTCAACACCTTCATCTGTTTAGGCGCAGGCAAACCTGGGTTTACGCCTATAGCTGGTCTCAAGGTACAAGGCCATGTACTTGCTACTCCTACAGATATAGCCAATAACTTAGGTCGCACTTCGCTCATATTTCCAACTTCGCCAATTATCCTCCTGCGTTTCTCATGATTAAAGAGCAGGCTGAGTCCAGAAGATTCTGCTTTGCCTCCGACAACCAGGAGTGCTATAATGTCCCGTTTACATCTAGAGAATTGAAGAATGCGCTTTCTACATCTCGGCCTTGCGCTCCAAGGCCAAATGCTACCCATGTTGCAGCATTTATCAGCGGAAAGCATGACTTTCTTGCTCCAAATTTTTAATCGTATTTGGTGGGATGGTACGTTTCCGCGCGCTTGACTTGTGGCCGCCGTCATTGCTATTCCGAAACCTGAAAAGGACCCACACCTTCAGATTTCCCTCACCAGTTGCATGTGCAAGGTGATGGAACGCATGATTAACCGGCGGCTTATATGGTGGTTAGAGTCACAGCATCTTTTGACGAACTTTCAGTGCGGTCGTCATCATCATCTCTCTCCAATTCGACCATCTGGTGTTTCTTTCCACCCACATCATGGGTGGATTTGTAATAAAGTGCCAAACGATTGCTATATTCTTTGATCTGGAGAAAGCATATGGCATTTGCTGGAGAAGCGGTATCCTTCGCACGCTTCATGGATGACATATATGTGGTCGGATGTCTTTTTATACAGGATTTTATGAAAGACCGGGTGTTTAATGTTCGTGTGGGTTCAGTTTTATCATTTCGTTTTATTCAGAAGAACGGAGTACCTCAGAGCTCGGTACTTAACGTCACACTGTTTGCCATCGCTATCAATTCTATCTCAGGGTGTTTACCGCAGGGATTAAATTTTCGTTGTTTTTCGACGATTTTGCTATCTTTCTTTCCTCTCAGCGAACTTGTGTCTTAGAACGCCGCCTCCAATGCTGTTAGGGCCGCTTTTAAGCTTGGAGTGTGAACCACGGGTTCCATTTTTCGCCTAAGGAGACGTTCTGCATGAATTTCTGGCGCTATAAGGCGCATCCTTCACCATCTCTCCATCTTGGCCCAGATGTTCTGCTTTTGCAGACGAAGGTAAGTTCCTTGTTTTCTTGGATAGTTGATAGAAAAGTATATGCTGGTCATCGCATATATCGTAACTAAGAGGCCGGTGTGACGTTCTCTTTGTCTTTTACGTGTTGTGACAGACTGATCGGATGGCTCTTTTGCGTTTCTACCGATCTCTAATCCGGTCCAAACTTCACTATGGCTGTGTAGTTTATGGCTGTGCTCGACCTTCTGTTCTTCGTCATCTTAAACCCAATCATCATTGTGGAATCCGTGTCGCCATTGGAGCTTTTCCTGCGAATCCTATGTCCAGCCTATGTGCGTAGTCTGGAGAACGTCCGTTATCTTATCATAGGGACATTTTACTTGGTGCTTATGGCTGTCTATTAGCGGCGCTATCTCGACATCCCACAAATGAGCCGTTTTTTAATGTCTCTCTCGCTTCATTTTACGCAACTCGGTTTTTTACTCCTAGGTGTGCTGGTTTTCGGGAGTTGTTAAGGACTTTGAACATTGATTTACCTGCTTTTTTCTTAGCCGGAGAAACTTCTTCTCCCCCTTGGCTGTTAGCAGAGGCCTCCGTTCATCTTGGGCTAACGTCCTGTCCTAAGTCTTCGACCGCAGTACTTATTATTCGTCGCCATTTTAGCGAGATAGTCTGCTCATTTGCTAGATGCAATATTATATATACCGACGGCTCGAAATCGGACACAGGTGTTGGGTGTGCCTTTGTTTTCAATGGCGGTAGTTTTACGTTTGATCTTCGCGCAGCGAAAACTATTTTTATGGCGGAGCTTTCTGCTAATTATCGGGCGGTTTTATTTGTTCCTGAACAACGGTTTGGGAACAGTAGCATTTGTTCCGATACTTTGAATTCAGAAACCTGTACAACTACCATTGTTTTGTACAGAATCCAGGTTGCAGTGTTTACGCTAGTAGATGCTGGCGTCAGCGTGACGCTGCTATAGATTCCTGGACTTCCAGGCAATAAAACCGCAGATGTCGCAGCGAAATCCACCCTATTAGACCCTGCTGAATTTGAACAACGTTTTTACTCGGGGGATTTTTAGTATTCTTTACATTAGAGGAGTTTTCTCGCGCTGGCGCGAGGAGTGTAATTTAATTCCTGCCAATAAGCTTCGAGAATGTAAATCCACCCCTTTTAATGATCAACTTATTCTCACGCAGTTCGTCGCGAAGAAATTTTAGCACGTTTAAGAATTGAGCATTGTCGTTTTAGTCACCGTCGCCTTTTTAAAGGTGAATCAGCTTCAGTGTGTCCTAATTATGACCACCCCTATACAGTGCGTCACATTTTACTTGAATGCCATCATCTAGCGGCTTTTAGACTGTGCCTGGGTTTGCCCTCCGCTATTGAGGAAGTTCTTGCAGATGATGGGGTTGCTGTTCAGCGAATGCTCCATTTAATCTCATGCTTTTATATATTTTATTTATGACTATTTTTAGACTGTTTCAAACTGTTTGTTACCAGCTCTTGCTGATGTGTTTTAGTACCGGTCTTTTATTTATTGTTGACCATTTTACCTTTGTTATTTGTTATGGGTTTTTTATTTTTATTGCTCACAGTGCTATTGTTGCTTGTTTTCTGTACTGAATTTTAGAGTAGATAGACTATTTATTTTACTATTGGCACAGTTTTAGTGTCTTTGGGCGCTAATGACCATAGCAGTCATTTTGCGCCCTTTAAATTATATTCATCATCATCACACAGTCACCACACGTAGATCCTGGGCGCACGCGTCTTCTTTCCTCCCAGACTTCTCCCAATTAAGGGCATAAGCACAAATGGCGCTCCGCCCCAGACCATCCAACAGAATTGCGAAGAACAAAGAAAACAGTACACCTTGGAGCGCTATTTTACTCCACGAGGAATGGTTTCCATGTTTCCTTGTTTCATTGACTATGGTTTTTCAAGGTATATAAAGGTGCTGCACTGTATTTTCCCAGAATCACTAATGCACTAACTCTGTAGTGCGAGAATTAGAGAAGAGCCGCAGGTTAGCCTTTAGAGTGGAGCTATAATATTTAAGATATGCAACAATTAAATCCATGATTTAGTATTAAAAAGTATAGGATCTTTTTCGAGACTGCAGGAGCAGTACGAAAATTTTATTTTCTCCACTTCAAATTAATATATAATTTTTTTATTTGGTCAAAATTATGTATTCTATGCAGTGTGGATCGTTCAGCACATTAGTATATAAAAATAAAAAATGTATTAAAAAACTATTAGAAATATCAACAAGAAAGGTTGGCCATGTGTCTTGGTAGAGCAGCCTGTGATTTAAAAATGTTGCAAGAAATTTGCTTCAAAAGTTGCAAGATTTAGTGGAACTCTTAGAGTAAAGTAAAGAGGTTCTAACGCTCACTTGAAAAAAAAAAAACTCCACATAAAAGCTCTCCTTGATTTACCGAACCAAGAATAAAAATCACGCATTTTAGTACACTACTGTCTGAGGGAAACCAATAGATTTCATCATTCGGAGAAAACAGTAATGAACATTCTCTTTAAAATGAAAGTGCTTAAAATCAAGAATAAGATCGAAATCGCATCTGTTTTCTACTTCATTACTCGTTTAAAAAATATGTAATAGCTGCCGTCAATCATGGTTATTCAAATTACCGCTATTGATGATCCACGATAACTAGTAGAAGTGCCAATAAAATGAATAGTACTATATAATCTTATCTTCAGCTTACTAAACGTTACTTTCAATAATATTATCAACATCATTACTACTTATACTTAAAGTTGTTAATGCACGATTAAAAAGTAATAATAAAAATGGCATTATAAAAAAACGAACCGTAAAATCGTTTGATTCCCTACTAGCTGCTACATGGAAATTTTATTCATCGATAAAAATCTAAAATGTATCTTTTGTATACCAAAATTATATGTTTTATTGTTGGGCAAAATTTATAATAAAATTCTGCATAAAATTATCATAGTAGCAATTAAGTCATTAAATTATTTTCATTGGTAAAAGGCTGTCTTCAA
This sequence comes from Metallyticus violacea, assembly GCA_030762175.1. NCBI lineage: Eukaryota > Metazoa > Arthropoda > Insecta > Mantodea > Metallyticidae > Metallyticus > Metallyticus violacea. Next base: position 50,084,494 of record CM060838.1, on the reverse strand, counting down.
CCCAATATTGTAATTCGATAATACTAACGAAACTATGCATTACTGAAAACAGGATATAGCATTAATTTTATTGTAGAATGCATAATTACAATTATTGTTCATCCAATATTCCCTCTGAACATTGGGATGGGGATAATAGTACAATCAATCTTTTCAGCCTGGGGTATATTCTCTTCCGGTAATCTATCTTCGCTAACAATAATAACAATAGGACAAACGACCTAAATAATCGATATAATGACCTTATAAGTATGATGAAAGAAGGCATTTATTTCAGAGTAATTCGTTATGAAATGAACACATGTATATTAATTTAACTTTAATAATATTCTTTTACAATTCTGGTATACCAAAGAGCCTATGAATCTCTTTATAATGTTATACAAACATTGCTTTTGTAAAAATTACGAATCTGGTTTCGCTCATTTCTTAAACATTTGCTCGTGAAATAAAATTACAACTGTTAATGTAAATTATAAGTTGTTAAACCCATTCTATCTCAAACAGTAGGAACTGTACGAGATTGTGAATACACTTCAATTAAAAAAAAAAAAAAAAACTAAAGAATATTTAACTTAAGAATTTGCAATCCCTCAATTAATGACATTGAATACTGTTTAGTACATAATCGCTTTATAAAAGCAAATTTCAGCTCGTTACTGAGAAACTTTTGTTTAGTTTGGAAATAAAATATTAAGAAAACTAATTTTCAGATAACTTTTTTGCACTGTAAGTATATCTTCAAAAAATACCATTCTTACTTACAGTAGAAAAAATGGGCAGATGCAGATTCATGCAGATCAAATCGTTAATGATAAAAGTTTAGCAGTAGATAAAACAGAAAAGTGAAATGCCAAACCGAGACATTTCTTTCCGCTTAAATGCTCTCTGGCATTCATCTAAACTGCAAATGCTAAAACAGTTTTACATAAAATATCCTTGTCGTTCAACCAACAAGAATCTTAGCGCATTCCCTCTAAAGCCATAATACCAAGTCTATCAAAGCATATTTGGAAATAAAAAGCAATAAAATAAACGTCGTATTGTCGCCCGTTACGTTCCATTGCAACATTTACGACTTCCTTTACATTCAAGTAACAAATATGTAGTAATGTACGATATAAACGACTTCTTCAGATCCCAACGATGGATCTGCAGTATCTGTAATGTCATAAATATATGGTAGAGCTCGGGAAGAATATATAAAGAGCCACTTCATGAATATTTAGCACGTTCCTTTGCAGAATTTAACAGTTCTCGTCCAGTTTTTCGCTCTGAAATCTTTTCTGCCGACTTTTCATATATTGATTTGTATCTGAGTCAATAATGGTAAGTATTCATAATGTTCAGTGTCGTAATTTTGCATTACTCGATATTTACTCTCCTTTGTGGACAAATAAAAACAGTCCAGCACCGCAAAAATGTAATCACAACAATTGTAGCATTTATTTAATAATTTTATCTGCAATCATTTAATAATTACTACTTATCCACCGTCAAATCGCCAAGGTATGGTATTCACTACCGCAATGAATTCAGTAATGAACAGATATAAGTAAACCGCACGTAGAGTACCGCTTGAGAACCAAATCACGCCTCCTTTTACGAACGGCAGCGGAGAAAACCAAGCGGAACTCAAGTCAACTAGTGTACAATAGATATTTACCCCATATGGCTACAGAGGGCGTCATGCCACTAATGGGAAGGAGGTGGGTTCGCTATCACCCTGGATCGACATTTTTTAAATCATAATTTATCCTCACTTTCCATACTGTAATACATGTTACCTTTTTAGGGAGGACAATGCATAGAAAAGTTATATTGTTAAAGCATAGGTTGCAAATTTTGGTTTGGTTAGGTTAGCTTAGGTTAGCTTAAGTTAAAAAAATATCCAGGTAGAACAACAAATATAAAAGTGATAATGTTAACGCACAAGATGTACATTTTGGTTAGGTTAGGTTACCTTAAGTTTAAAAAATACCCAGGGAGGGCAACGCATAGAAACGTTATACTGTTAACGCATACGTTGCAACTTTTGGTTAGGTTTGGTTAAGTTAGCTTAGCTAAAGTTAAAAAAATTCACAATTTATACTTTAAAAGTGAATGCCTTTTCCCATATCAATTATTTCCTTTGAGTTTTACAGTGCTACAATGCTTCCCATTTGGTTGCGTTGTATATTGCATGTAATTAACAATAAGCATGTGTCCTAAAAAAATATTTTTTTGCATTCCGTTGCTTGTTTCTGTGCATTATGACTGTTGTATCCACCTGTATTTTGTTAAAGTCACATTATCATAGTACAACTCTCGAACGCTGCCCTCCGCTCCTGTTCGTGAAAAGGAGGTTTGACGGTTTAACAAGTGGTACTTTACGTACCAGTAAGTAATTTTTCTTCGTAGCCGCTACCTTGCGCGAGTTGAAGAGTAATCGCATACACGCTTGACGGTTGGAGGAAGGAAAACTTACTGAGTTAAGTGGTAAACTTCCCACAGTGTCTATGAACAACTAACTCCCATGCTATCTGAATGAGAGAATACTCGTCGAGATATTGCGTAAGTGTTAACACCACGCAATACTTACTACTTACATGTACTTCATATTCAAAATGACTCCTATAAAACATCGACTTTAAAAGAAACACGCTTGAACTTTACATTGTTTATAACTAGGGCTCGCATTCTTTGTAAAACAATTATTATTTACACTCCTAAAGGAACTCGCATGCAAGATTAAAGCTTTGTATGTGTTAAACTGGGCCTATAGTTTAAATTTTATACTACATAAAAAAAACTCTTTCTTTTAAAAATTTGTATAATTTTTTTTCAAAAATTTGCATATAATGCATAAAATCCAGTTTAAATAATTTTAGCAAAGTTCAATTTCAGACGTATAATTGCAGGAACAAGATTATTCTTTGCATTCTGTTTTATGTCATGTGGTGGTTGAATACTACTGCCTAACCTAGAGCTTTGTTGTTGATTTATTTACGGACGTTCTTTAACCACTCAGGTCATCAGCGCCCCATTCAATACAGAGCAATAAAATTGATATAAACATAGGAGTGCATGCTATTTTGATTAACAGAATTTTGCTATGCCTATTTATACTTTCAATGCGCTATCGCAGTTTATAATGGGAGGAGTTTTGTTTACATTATCTCTTCAACCTGCTTCTTTCTCTTCTTGCCAGGCGATAAAGTGAAGCTAGTAGGACTATTTCACTTATGTGACGTCATCTTAAGATCGACCAATGAAACGAAAAAAAGTTTTAAATTTGATCAATCACAGCCGGATATCACAGTGAAATTATCGAGAAAAAAAAAACTATCCAATTCATTTTATCATGCGAAGTGCATTTTGTCTGATGGTCAGTGTAGCCAACTCTATACCTCCATTATATAATTCCTGAGCACGCGTTGCTGACCATTTTTCTGTGTTTTCAGTAATTGTAAATTTAACTATCTTAAAGTGTGTTCACTCAAGCAATTGTTTTTGCGTATTAAGCCAAACGATCTGAAATCAATTTATAATTTATGCAACAATATCTGCCTAAGCAGCCATAAATCTAAAGTGTTTTCTCTGTTTTGTTTTTCTCAGTTGGTATTAGTAAATCTAACGGTAGCGACTGTAATAATCTACTTATATCTGTTTCGTTGTCACGGTTTCTGAATAGGTATATATTCATAAGTAAAGTATAACAGTTTATACAAATAATAATAATAATAATAATAATAATAATAATAATTTTATTCTCATTCTATTCATCTCAGAACCTTTGGCGATATTACTTGTGATAAAATGTGATGATGCGAATGTGTGAACTGCAGTTTGAAAGTTTTTTTCAAACCTTGGTTTGATGCAACCCATAACTGAATCTAGAACTCACTTTTTCCTCCATTAATAAAAAATGTGTACGAATCTGGTGCTAGTCCTACGTTAAAGAGAACATCTTTACTTGGGTATCAGATATTGTAATATCTGCAGCTTGACATCGTCAACATATATCAAAGATGTGGTGGTATGAGGGAATCATTATGTTCCATCAGCAAAATCACTTGAACTCTGGGCTGAGATCACTCGAGGGTAGTTTTCTGTTATTTTTCTATAGTGTGTTTAACGATGCACAAAGCAAAGACAGATGGATATCTTAAAGACGAATATCTTTGTGTCCTGAAATTTTGCAGTAGTTAAGGAGGCTTAACATAAGTTACATTGGTGGACACTGCACATTGTTTATATTGACATAAAATAATTCAAAATTAATAAAATATTTTTGCGTTTTTGTTACATACTTAAAATATTTTAACAAATAAAAATATTAATATTTTCCGGATTTTTTGCGCCTAAAGTCCAAGACCTATTTATAGCATAGGATATGACAATTCTGAATTCTGGTTTGTTAATCTCCACATTTTCTTTGTGACCAAGGCTGTTCAAAGAAAATTTATTTTTGTACAGACCCTCAGGTTGGATAATTGCTAACAAATCTTCATCATCATTGTCACGCACCTATTGAAGCTGAAGGCATGCTTTCTTCAGAATCACTCATTTTGGAATAATTATTTTCCTTCGTTCCTTTCAGCTAGTTGTATATCTGTAATTATCATTATAAGCAAATTAGTATCGTTACATTTGTTGTATTTAAACCAACTATGATCTTAATGCACATTTAATCATTTAATTAAATTGTTATGTAGTATATTTAATTATGTAGTCATTATTAAATGATGGCGAATAAATGTTGTATGCAACTAGCGGGATGGGTTTAATTTCCGCCTCTCATGTAAACACAATTGAGCAGTAATTAAGCGCATATTCCACTAGTTGCGTAAATAACTTATTTCAATTTTGTTAGGCTTCCAACATTCACATCATTAAACTAATCGAAACACTTTCTTTTACTTTAGGCATATTAACATTTAATACGACTTGTGGGATGGTTAAATGAAATTCTAAGGTTAAGTTTCTGGTGGTAAATGTGGGTGGACTGACTGTTGGGAGAAGTGCAGAGTAATACTTTTGAAATGTAGAGTTAAGGATATGCGTGTATTTAGTCGATTGCCGTTTGTTGGTGATTCTCTCTGTATATAAGTCGAGCACAATAATCTTAAGTGCAAGTCTAGAGCGAAGGCGATTTTGGAAAAAATAATGTTCCCCCTTCTTTTAATACAATAAATAGGAATAATGTGTTCAATAGGATAAGCAAATTAGTTGGCAAATCTCATTAAGCATTTCGATAAACATTAATATTAATGCCTTCTTGCACATAAATAAAATAGTAGTACTAACATTTTATTAATTTCTACAACCAGGATCGTTCTACAATAATATGTAGCTCCCCCCCCCCATTTTAAAACCCTATTTAATCTTGCTTTTAAATCGCATATGAAGTGTTTGATGAAAACAACTTGAAATACCTATCCATTATAGATAATGGATTAAAAATGTTCTGTGAAAGTTTATACAAAATATTAAAAAATATATCGGATCATTAAAAAAATAAATGTTTTAAAAAATCTTATAATAACTTTCCTACTCGCTCATAGTTGACAAAGGAAAAACGGACAATTTTTCTGTTAGAGTTCAATATAAGGCATTTTTTTTTCCTAACGCCGGTTTTCTAAAAATCAAATTTTAAATTTATTTAATAGCTTAGGTTACCGTTAAGCATTGAAAGCAGCAGCTTCCATACAATTATAATGCATTCTGTTGTTGAAGCGAACCTTTCGAATACGTCAATTACTGCAGCTTGTAAATTTAAACTTAAAGATTCACATTGTTTAACACTGTTTCTAAACATTATGATGTGTAATAATACAAGGCAATAAACGAAATGTTAATCTTACAGGTGATAAGAGCAGAGTCGTCGTCTTTCTTGGGTCAGAAGAATTTCCCCACAACCAACTCACATCGTAACAACAGACATAATTTCACATATTTATGTTTCTTGCAGAATTACACAATCTAAATATGTAATAAATAAATATATACTTAATTTTAACATATTTAATAGACAGTAATAATCTTATCAATCAGTTATTTCAATAGCAGCAGCATAAAACGATCTATAAGCATATTTACTGTTAGCTAATTGTCTTGGAATGTGAGGTTGTGCCTGCTACTTAGAACAAGAGGCAATGGAGAGCAAGAGTCATTGTTTGTAAAAAAAAAATTAAAAAAAAGGAAATATTAGTATTTTATCGGCAAGCGTTAGTTATGAAATTAAATCTTATGAGACAAGGGTCAATTCTACAGGTACAAGCGTCGAATGTAATTATTTGAATGCGCTCCTTCTCTCCATTGCTTTTATTGTATACTCTTGTCTTCATTTTACAGTCTGTTTTTATTTTGTTTTTATTTTGTGTGATGTTTATATCGTTATTCTAATGTGTAGCGTACCTCCCAACCAATGGAATGAGACGATGGCCGTCAGTGCAACCATTCTTTCCTCTGTTATGTTTTCTTTGTGTGCAAACAAAGTACCTTTCTACAACAGTGGTTTGTTTATTCAGCATGGAGTGGTTAACCTCTACTGAAGCACTAAGTGTAATGTATTGTCTACAACTGTTTTATGCCATACATTTTAGCTTCCACTTCTTTTTTGTTTATTTCCTTAATGTTAGTTTTAAGTTTCATGGGTGATGCTGGTAGGTAATTCTCCAGGGAAGATTTATTAATTTCTTGTTTATTTATAAATAAAATTTAATTATTTATAAACAGTTTATGAATTTTAAATCAAAATAAGTCACTTGTACTATATGTCGCCCTTGAGAAACCCTGCAGCACTCCCATATTTTAAGGTTATGTATGTTCATAAACTATCCTGCCAACATACTGTTCTCTCTTTTCTTGTAGAGCTTATGTATTTTGCTGTTACTATCTCTCTGTGTAGACCATGTTTACTCTAATACTCTTACATTCTATGTAGCAATTTTGTTGTTTAGTGTTATCTTTCCCATGTAGACATTTATTCTATTAGAAAAGCTAGCTTCGTGGATGTCTTCGATGTAAATTATTTTCAACAACTGTAATTATGTACAAACTATTTTCTTTATAGGTTTGTATTTAAAGTAAGCGCGCACTGGCTATAATCTTGTTGTTACAATATAATATACATGTTATCCAGGTATCAATTGGCATCCCTAGTTGATTACAGCTTGCACGTTGTGTTTTAGACTTGTGGCCCCACGACCGAAACTGCCTCCAACTGTTGTACATAGGTGTGTCTGATTATTTACTGCATACCACAGCTATAAATGTGTGTCTGTCGCTTTCTTCACAGCCACTCTGCTCTATAATCACATCCTCTTCTTGTAAATATTATGACTTAGTGGTGTGCAGTATCTATACGTTTAGAAGCACTTGAAAATGCTTGCTTATTAGCTTATTGCTTCTTCCTGAGACATAAAACTAACTTATTTAAACTTTATATATCAATATATCAGATGAATTACAATTTAAATAATTACCAAAAGAGTATAACTGTGAAAAAGCATGAGCAGCTTGTTAGCTTTTCTGTTGTTAGATTTTTTTTCCAGCCGAACAAACATCCTCAAATTAGGCTGAGTTTATTTTACTAATATGGTATATGATAGCACGGCTGCATAACGCATGTAGTGCTGCATAATATTGTCAAGTAAATTTCTCAAAAAATGATAAACTCTTAGTTGAACTATAAAGTAATTTATTTTCAAACTGTTACTAGGTGACTTAACATCTACATAAAATTGTATCAATTATAAAACATCTTCATTTTGTAAAACCCGAACTTCAAATTGAAATCACAGTTGTATTGTCACAGTAATGGGGCTTTATAAATTCAAAACCAGACCTAGAAACTTCGCTTATGCCATTGATCTATATAGTTGAGGATATTTTGCTGTTTTATTTATTTAACTTTCTCAAATCCTTTGCCTAACTTGTTAGTTGCAAATGAATAGTTTTACAGTACACTTTAAAAGCCTGTTCATATTTAATTTTAGCTTTAAATTTAGCATTAAATGACAGTTTAATTTAATAAGGCTTCAAAGTTATAATTGCATGGTGAATAAAAACTAAAAATAAATGCATTAAGAATGCACGGAAAAAATAACAATAAGCAAAAATAATACTATAATGATTATTTTAAAAATAGTACAGCGCTGGAAATTCAAGCGTCAGTTACAAGTATAACAACTTTAAATTTTTTCATTTTGTGTTATTTTTGAACATCTTGATAATTTAGCTAAGAATTGTATGGGTTTTTATGCTTCTTTCCACCTGAAATACACCTTTTCCTAGTATATTTTGACCGCCTCAAAGATTCTAACTAACATTAAGATACTTGTTATTCTTTTACTACTAGTTTATGGAAAGTTTATTGCTTTCATACCAATTAAAACCTGGTGATTTCTGCAACTGTTTGTATAGTTTTTTTTAAAAAATATATTACTGTTGCAGTCTCAAGAATAACTAGCTAATCATACACCCACATCCAATATTTCTATAGATTAACTGTTTTCCATGGTTTTCTCGTGACACCTTAAAATTATTCGGTCGATTCTTGTTATTTATGAAAATTAGTATATGGATTATATCGGGTGCTTAAAAAACCACCAACGATGATTAGTGTATTGTAGGGGACGGCAAATTGTTCATTTTTCGAAAGGGGGCCTATGCCCGTAAATGCATTTGGGCGCTGTTTCGCGTCAAAGTAGACGGCTCTTCGGAAAAGAAGAGAGACGTGCGTTCCACATATTGTAAGAAACTTCCATCAACCCAACAAGGGCATCACATCGTGCATTTAACTACAAAAGGGATTCGAATTGTCACTTCCAACGTTATTACATAGGCAGAACAGAGAATGGCGTATCCTTTAAAGACTTGTGTTTTTGTGCGGAATGTCATACGGCTGCATGGATCCTGCGCTGATGTTACAGGAGTCTCGAGACGGCATCGTGAACTTGCACAACGTGTAGTATGGGCGGAAGAAAACAATAAAGCGCACGTGGCTTATAGTAATCAACACATGTACAGTGTTCACATATGGGCTGAAGGAGGAGGAGGCCTTATCGATGGATCCATGGACTTCGCACACAACCACAACTCTTTGAACTTGTGCATCAATCTCTGCATCGCCCATGTACGCTCTGTAATCACTTTGGAGGTTGACAGTTCGAATCATTTTGTAATTAAATGCATTATGTGATGCTCTTATTGATATTGTGAAGAGTTCTTGACAAAATGTGAAACCCACTCCCATCACCATTTCCGAAGCATCTGCCCACAGTGCCAAATCATAAATTTCCACACATGGGTACCCTCTTGATAAATGACCACTTTTCCTTCCCGCACAATATACTAAGCGTTTTCTATGTCTTTCTTTCTTCTTCTTCCTCCTCAAAACTTGGCAGTCCGAATCACTACTTTATTTAAAATACATTTAATTTAAACAAAAACCACATCAAATTAGATGTTGTTGAGAAAGATTAAACTTTGAATGGGTTGGGCGTTTTGGGGGCGTGTCAAATTCAGAGGGTCCATGGGCAATCTCAACAATACTTCCAGTGGATATAAGTACAACAAAAACACATTTTTAAAGTATATGTGCATATAATGTGCGTTGCATTCACTTCAATTTTCGAATTTTCAATGACAAAAATTGCAGAAAGTTTTGAGGATTTTCGAGGGCTCAAAATTTCCTATCTTCTTTCTGTAGATACAAAATTAAGACGTTTTCGATAAAATTAAAACTGTCGTTATTTACAATATATTCCTTGCTGATAGTTTAAAATCTTTCTCGTTTCAAAGTATTTATTGAGCTCTAAAAATAAACATAATCCCCCAAATTTTACATGGCGTGTGAGTAAGGCTAAAATTTTAAGGTAGCATTTTATTTATATAAGGGAGCTGAAACTATAAATAGAATCAGAATGAAACAAAAATAATTAAAGCTGAACTCTGTACCAAAAAGCACAAAAAAGGGAAACGTAATCCTTATACGTACCTAATAGAAAACGGAAGTACTCAACATTGTAAGATAACCCTGCTTTCGAACATCTGTTGTACCCGACTATATTGATCGGTTAACGGTTTATATTTTCTATAAAATATATGCATTCTTGTAATCTAAAATAAATGTTTTGTGTCGTAATTCCTTGCTCCTTTACCAAAGTTCATGATGGGATAATTAAGTAAGCAAGGTACACCATAATAACATTACTTTTAAATTGGTGTCTAAAGAAGGATATATCTTCTTTTGCAGATGAGCATGTTTGTTGAGGACCAGAATAGTACAGCAAAAAGAAAAAAAGATTTAATTACAGCTCTACAGCTTCCCGTAGTAAATTCATAACATAGGTAAACTGGTTTAGAATGCAACAACAATAGCACAAACGTACTGTTCAACCCTCAATAATTTATGGCCTCGTTCTTCAGGATAATAACCAGCAATAACCTCCATCAACAACCACTCAAAAACTACAATGTAGCGTGTCTGTAAACACTCGATCAACGTCATCGCTGAAATCATTAAACGAATGTTGGGATTTTATGTTGCACCAATAAAATGATGAACGTCACAGAACTGCGTACTTGAGGGCAAAGTGGGCAAATACATAGCCGACTCAGTAAATTCATGTAATCACTACTTCCCTTTGAATAGACGCGTTTGTGAAACACTTTTTCTTTCAGTTCTGCAAAGGTTTCCCCTATATTGACGAAATCGTTAAAAAAAAAAAAAAAAAAAAAAAAAAAAAAAAAAAAAAAAGTTACATAATCTCTTGATATGTTTTAATTTGCACTGCTCTAGAAAGACCAACTTATGGCAAAACATCAAAATAATATTTAGAAACAACACTACACCTTTAGCAGTTGTAATAGTGTTAGTAGAAAATCGAAAATCGTAGAACAACCATTTAAATAAATTGATGTCTCGCTAACAGCCGCGTCGGTCCTGGTGGTGTAGTGGTTACCATACTTGCCTCTTATACCCAAAACGCGGGTTCGAACCCTGCCAGGACCGAGGGAATTTTTCGGGCGTAAAAATCCTAAGTATGGCTTCCTTCGGAAGGGAAGTAAAGCCGTGGGTCCCGTGTCGTACATTTGCGGCACGAAAAAGAACCACAAGCCTGAAAGAGAGGCCTCTGAGAAAAATTTCACGCCCTGAGTTGAATGGGACGCTGATGACCTGAGCTGTTAAAGAGCGTCCTTAAATAAATCAATCAAATCTAACAGCCGGCAGGTTAAGGAAGTTTGCTGAAATAAACCCAAAGGTCAAATAATACGACGGAATACACGAGAAATGTTTCATAGAAATGCATTGCACAAATGTTGAACTAATAAATATATTAACATTAAACTTAATAAGCACAACAATAGCTTGCAAGTTAACACAGAGAAATAAATGTTACAACAAAGCATAAAGAACGGTACGTTCCCATGAAAGATAAACGTTTAAAACTTCGTCCCACGAAAATAACATACACTGGCAGGTAGTACAGATTAAAATTAGTGTCCTAACATAACTATAGATACTCCAAAATATATAAGAATTTCAAAATAATATCAATTAACATTATACAATTCTCAAATTACTAATATACGATTAAACCACTTCTAAAAGGAAAGAGTTAGATATTATAGAGGAACTAACTAACATTTCAAAAGACAGCAAATGCTGTTTTACACTTATATTACATTTTAACTTCTTTTTACATTGCCAATCCGTGAAGTTGATCTAGACTAGTATTCCAAAGAAATGCATTACATAGGAACAAATCAGGACTTCATTAAGGATATGGAAAATATAAATGTCTAGAAATCAGCCGACCCGGAAACAGCTGTTGGAGTAGACATCCATTTCTATGACCAGTTATCTTGTTGAAACTTAAGCTTTGCATATAAAGATTGTTTAGAGCACAAAATGTGTACAAATCCCCCTAAAACGTTAAATAACTTGCTCGTTGTACACTTCTGTTTCCATATGCATCCTTAAGGACCAATCATGTTGTGGGAAGTCAAAGCGACCCACGCTGTTACTTTTTTGGAATGTAATGATCTCTGTTCATATTCATCCGGGTTTTCCCCAACCGAGAAAACGAGCATTTTACTTATTGACATGATCACTGTGTAGCACTTCACATTCCTCTGACCACCGCAAGTTTTGGAGACACTGGGGGACCTTGACATACAATACGTGCTCAATATTGGACTTCATGTTAGGGAGCCTGGCTGCTTCAGTTCATGGACTACCATGTTAAATTTTTGTCCCCCAGTCAGTTTCCCCTCCCCCTTGCCATGCTGTATAATACATCAATATATATGTGATGAAATGTGATAAATGGTACTTGTAAGAGTGGGGCAAAGTAATAGAAAATAAACGTCAAGTACGAGGATAGGTTCATAAGTTTCCGCCTCGCCGATAAGGATTATCGCCTTCACAAAACCCTTATCTGGTGTCATGCCTTATCTGTTAAGTAAATAATGTAACTTTCGCTCCGCTGTGTTCAGTTGTTCAGATATAACTGCATATAGAAGGCTATGTGTAGAAGATAGTGACATAATCAAAAGGAGTTTCGAACTGTTATTAAGTTCTCATAAAAGAAAGACTTACTCCGAATGAAATTGAACAGCAATTGGACGGTGTATATGGGGAAGCATACTCATAAACTACCGAAAAAAATGGGCGAAATTTTTTCGAATGGATCGAGAAAACATTGAACACGGAGAGGATGCAGGTCGCCCCTTAGAGGTGCTCACTCCTGAAAACATCGCTCTTGTGGAAGGAGAACTTATGGAAGACCGGCTGCTCAAAGTTACAAGAATAGCAACAAGGTTGGGCCTTTCTAAAACAACAGTCCTTCAAATTATTTAAACATGAATAATATTAATGCAAGATGGCTGCTGCCTAGACTTCTTTCCTCAGTCCAAAAGCAGCAACGAGTCATCTTTTGTCAGACATTTTTGGAGCACTGCCGTGGCAACGAGAGAGAGTGAAGTTCTGCGAATCATTGTTACAGGAGATGAAACTATGTTCCTCTACTATGATCCCTTGTCCAAAAGAGAATCAATGGAGTGGCGTAAACTGGCGAAGCACCGCTTCTAAAGACCACAACCGAGAAGATCATGGCCACAATCTTTTGGGACAGTGAAGGAATATTCTTCATTGACTTCAAGGAGAGAAGCACCACAGTAAATAGGGAGTACTATGCTGGCCTACTGCACAGACTACGTGCTTCCATCAAAGAGAAAAGGCGAGGAAAGCTGAGGGTGCGCCTTCTTCACGACAACGCACCTGTGCACACAGCTCTTGTTGCAAAGGAAGCTGTGAAGAAAGGTGGCTTCAAGGATATCGACCATCCACCCTGCAACGCAGATCTAGCTCCCAGTGACTATTTTCTCTCCTCAAAACTCGAGAAGAACCTTCGAGGAAGGAAATTTAAGTGTGACGAAGAAGCGATGGATGCTGTTTATGCCCATTTTGCAGATAAGACTTCGGACTACTTGGGGGGGGGGTTGAAATGTTAATTTAAAGATGTGGGAGGTGTATTGCAATAAAGAGTAGCTATATTGAAAAGTGAAATATAGTTTTTGTTTTTATCATACCTAGAAAATGGTTAGGCCGGAAACTTATGGACCTACCCTCGAAAGTCTGGAGAATATTGCGACATTTTTAAGGTAACGTATGAAGAAGAAGGTCATTTAGAGAAAAGAAAAGAAAATTCTTTATTTCTCAAACGGTCCGTATAATCGTAAGCAGCCCGAAAACCGAAAGATGTTTCTGTTCCACCACCGAGACAGGAATGCTCTTCTTGGCAATCGGAAACACGCCACGAGCTCGTCACAGTGAAGCATTTTGGAGGGCAGTGTGAAAAAGCATCTGTGACTAAAATAATGCAACTAATGAATGATTTGCGAACATAAAGGTAGCCGATGTAATTATTGTATTTGCATTTACAACATAACAACACAAAAGAAATGTAATAGAAACATTTGTACAGACAGTTGGATAAGAAAATTAATTTTTAAAATTACGTGAGAATGCTGATATAATTAAAATGAAATCCTTTTGAAGTGCATCATGAGAAAACCATAAAATTCCTATATAAGTAAGCAATTTAACAAAAAAAAATTCTATTCCATAGTATAATCAAGAGGAAAGGCAAATATTACCTTCAGTGACTGCTAATCTTCCTCCTACTTTGAGGAGTGAGGTAACATGCCACTTACGTACTAACCATTCCGGATTGTCCGTAATTGCCACTTATTTCACTTCACTATCACAGCATTTTGGTCAAATGGAAAATTATCATGGAAAAGCAAATTATTACGACAAAAAATCCGGGGGGGGGGGAGAAAAATACCAAGCCTACTTCCTTCTACTCACACTAAATGCCCACAATGCAGAGGATGAAATCGTCCCTTCTTTTTTATGCAGTTGCTAGTATTACAATTAACGTAGTGCATCATAGACGACGGCATTATTGTTTGTACAGTATTAGGTTATTAGTGTGTTGTGCTTATCTGTTAGGTGTGTAAGGGGCTGTAAGTATTTTAATTGTAAAACGAAACGCACCAGGATTACCTCATTAGCAAGATAGTGTTATAAAAATATCGAGATGGTTAACAAAAGTGATTATGGTTAGTGCTTTAGTGTTCTGCAATGTGTAACACAGCTGGTCGAGATGAGTGTAAAGTACTAATTGATTCTAAGAAGCACAAAACGTACAGTTAAGTGAAATTAAAAACAAGCCTGTTTTATCATTCTTTGTTAATAATTATGAATGCCAAATTGTTGGTTACTCAAGAATTGATAGGTAGCGTGCATTATATAAACTGTCTTTATACGAGTGTCTTATATTGATATAACATAAGTTGATAATCCACTGAGAAAGTTAGCAGGTCTGCACTCGTGGTGTGCAGCAGTGTCTCCTGTTGAAAATAGCATAATATCTAAGATGCTAGGGAGTACTAACATCGATTATTCATTATTTTGTATTTTCAGCATTAAAGCGCACTTAAATACGTGTTACAGAGAGCTGTTTTTTCTCAGCTTGGCGAAAGGAACGGTGATCAATATGTTAGATGCTCAAGGTTTGATGATTCAAAAGCAGAAAGAATGGAAGTTGGCAAGATACAGAAATTGCAGGTCACTGATTACCAGAGAGAATTCAGAAACGCTATCATTCAGCATGATATAATAGCAAATACTTCGGTTTTTACAGAAAACGTAAAACATGTTTTTTTTTCTAATGTATATTTTATTCAGTCATTTATATCAACTCTTAACTCTTTTTTTTCTGTAAATATTTCATCTTTAACTTTCTTTCGTATTTTTTTTTCTTTTCTTTCCTTTCTTTTAACCTTTAAAGACCCAAACGCGCTTCTCCCAGGTCTTGGAATCGATGCATGAAATAGTTTTATGATGGAAAAATTAATCTGAACTCATCGAAATATCAGCTTCAATTTTAGTGAGTGAAAAGAAAGCTGAAAAAAAGCAAATTAATATTCCAAAAATAAACAATCTGGATATTTTAATTGTTGAGCAGGCATTTAATGGGATAAAATAATAGACATTTTACAGTTACGTCTTTAATTAAACGCTTGCAATATCTGAAGTTAATGCCAGATTTTTAATTGAGAAATGAAAACAAAAAAGTAAGTATATATGAAGATTAAACAAACGCTGCATGTAAGCCCATTAGAATTTTACCCAACATATTTGAGAGGTCCAAATAAAGAAACACATCTGTTCAGGATGTTAAGTTGTTATTTTTACTTCGTAAACTACTGAATAAGTCGCTTAAATATTTCTATATCCCTTTCCATCTTCCCTGGACTTAATTCATGAACGTAGAATTTCTGCATACCTAGGAACTGAGCTCTGTCGTCTTAGTTTTTATCAGCAAAGGCTTTCGGTCGATAGTCGCATTGACATGCCTGCAGTTGTTGCAGCAGAAGAGTTAAAAAAATAGTTCTTTGTTGCTATCTAAAACTACCTTTTAGAACTAACTGGAAACATAAATAATGTATTGGAAAAATATACCAGAAATGGTTGCAACCATCACTAATTCCAAAAGTGTTTAAACCCTCACCCAAAAGTTCCAGCAGTGCAAACTAAATAATCTATAATTGGTCTCATATATATATATATATATATATATATATATATATATATATATGAGACCAATTACGAAGGTCTGAATATTAATTTTATGTTTTATTTAGGTTGATAAGTTATATAGAGCACCAGCAAGCTCTCCAATCAACTTTGATTAAGGAATGTGAAGTGTGAAACAAAATTTCCGTTATCAAGTAGGTTTTACCTCCTGACATGACCCTATAAATCCTATTCAGGCATACCATAGCTATGGATTAGTAAGTTACCGACGCCTCTCTGACTGTATGTTTTTAAACTTTGATGAAAAGCTCAAAAGTAGAATAAATATGGAGGAAATTTCAAATTCGTTTTTATTTTGATAATATATACAATCTTAAATATTATATTCAATATTAAACGGTTTGTGAAGCGAGTAGGAAAAGTTCAAAGTCATACTGGAACCCTGGAATGCTGAGCTTAACAGTGAACAGCTATCGTATTTCCCAATATTTAGCCTTTTCAATCTGAACTCTCACATCTCGCTCTTTTACATTCTGAAATGTCAAAAGTTATCTCATCAAAAGAGATTTAAACCTTTGTAGGTTGGAACATATTAGTTCATGTTTCAAGGTTATACATTTTAGATGTTAATTATATAGTTAGTTGTATTTTTGCGTACTAGAAAGATGCAGTGCCTTAATCCGTTGTTTAAATCTCTTTTGTGCTTCTAAATTTTAAAATTAAATTTTCCTCTCTTAGTATGACAATTGCCACTTTCCTCTTAGTTTATTAATTATCGTTTGAGCAGGAAAAGGCACTATTTTTAGTATAGATAGATTTTCCTTAAATCTTGACACAGGTTTTAAAAGTAATCTCTTCTTCAAAAAATAGTTTTTCCAAACATACTAATTGGTATAATTTTAAATGATATATCCATGCATAAAAGGTGCAATAAGTTTAAAAGGAATAGAGGGTACGTTCTTACATTTTAAATTGCAATTTGCGCCAAATTGTAACACGAGTCGCAGGATTAATAGTTTGGAGTCCTTAAACATTTGCATTGCATTGTGCATTATTTATATATATATATATATATATATATATATATATATATTCCTATCCTAAATCGCCTTAACTGGGAAGCTACGTTAGTAATGTGTACTCCACTGGAAGCAGGGAAAGATGGCGTCACGAGTATGGTGGGCGTACTACTAATATAATCAACCTGAAGCGAAATAACCTATGAAAAGATTCTCAAGGAGATGGAATAACAAATAAAAATGAATAAATTGCTATTACAGTGCCCGTAATTACTACTAAAATGTTTTCAAATGGCATTTGTTAAGATTGTGTAGTTCCATACTACGCTTATTTAAGATATAGTATACACAAGGGGAAATCGTCATGAAATTTGCAAGGTTTACGAGTTCATAAAGGTGGTTCCAGAGATGTATGTTATTGCCTCAATTCTTTCTTCGGTATGGTGTTGGAGGCTGGATTTTGGTGAGTAAGAGATGTCATTACTGTTGCTGTTTGTTAACGAAGAGCAACTAACACGACATGGCTCTAAACCTTCATTTTCTTTTCGTAAAGTATACACTATGCTTCCATTTACTTCATTGCTTCATCTTGCCACTAAACTTTATACGCTATACAGCTTTAGCTTTAGAAACCTGCAATTAAAATGAGACGTACATACATATAGGCATAGTTAAATATTTTGGTTAGTTCTAGCGTAGCTACACATTGAACTATAAGAATAAGTTATTTTTAGATATTTCTAAGAGATGTAGCCTTGTTTTAGAAAATTACTAGTTTAGTAATATATAGGAAGCACTTTGAAAAACGTACTTAGGTACTTCATTATATCATTGCATGTTAGTTGCCCGCCAGACACTGTCTCCCACGTATTTTTATTTTTTTATTTCGTTGTGTTCATTAATTAGGGTGTGTTCACGATTAAATTCGCCCCTCCAAGCGATGGCAGAAAACATAATTGCATGAGGGAAAGCCGTTGTAAGCTAAGCTGGAATCACGCGATTAAACTGCCTACTTCACGGTTCAAGCTTTTGCCGCTAGGTACAGCTAAAATTTATTGCCTTATTAACCATTCTGAGAAGCTGTAAGAAGAAAAATGCTCTTACTCGTACATAACGAAATTAAAGTAAGATTTCTTGCTCACATTTATTTTCCTGTAAACAAATGCATATTACCTAAGGTAGCTATCTGTTTTAACTTTGCCAGAGATGGTTCAGTTTGTATGTCTGTACAGTTTACAAAGTGCAGCTAAAAGAAGCATTCTTTCTTTTCTGTAATTGGAGATGGTGTCTGTTGGGTAGCATTTATGTTTTTAAAAAGGCAAGTGCATTTTCATAACAATATTCAGTGTACTTTTGAGCATCTGATTCATTTGGGAATGAACTGGAAAACAGTTACTTTTAATGCACATGAACTTGTTCGCACTACAAATGGCAGCCTACATATCAACATTATTATATACCAGTAAAGGAAAATGCATATTTTGCATGCTAATTTCACGAACATTTAAACTACGACCTTATTTCAAATCCCTAAATAGTGAAATAACACCACAGCCTTTTCCCAAACGTATACTAACTGTGTCAGAGTGTAAGGCTTTCAATTTCTTTCCACTCTGGTTACAGCTTCATCAATTGTATTTTATTTCTTACGAAGTTCTATAGTTCTAGCAAGGAATTTTGAAGTAAAGAAACATTGCAATGTCTCATAAACATTTGCAGAAACGACGACCTAGTTCTATCAGAAGAACATGCTGAAACCAGAAACTTAAGCGTTATTTAGGTATAGGTATCGCTAACGGAAAATGCAGTTATTTCAAAATGCTCTTTCAAACAAAAACTGGAAATTTTATGTAGATATACTTTATAATTCTTTCAACGAGGACGTTTCACTAATTTTTCGATAATGAAACCATTGCGGGACCGCTGTTTGCACCTATTCATCGATGGCAAATATTTGCCTATGTTGATGTTCTTTCAGCCTTCCGAACACATGATAATAGTAAGACGAAATATCCAGTCTCTATGCTGAATGCTTCCGTGTCTAGCGTCGAAAGCTCTGGAGCAGTCTGTATTGCACGCGCCTAGCATGGCGCTGCATTGTCGTAAAAGAGAATTATTTCTGTGCGTAACTTCCCATCGCCTATGTTTCTTCACTGCTCTGCGCAGATCCCAATGTTTGACAGTAAGAAGTGGCATTGATATTAAATTGTGCATAAAATCAGGTAAACAACTCCTTCACAATCAAAGAGGACAGGGTCATGATCTCTCTTGCTGTTGGTGCAACTTTGAACTTTTACCGCACAGGTAAGGTTGTGTTCCTCCATTCCATAGAAGCCCTCTTGGATACTGGGGTGAAATGATGGGCCCATGTCGCATCGTCCGTAATGACGCGGCTTAAGAAATTGCTGCCTTTCACTGAATAGCGTTGAAGGAAGTCCACAGATTTGTCCGGGTGACAAATGAACAAGGAACCTGTCGTGAACACAATTTGCGATAATCCAGTAGATCTCGGAGGATGGAATTAACACAGTCTATTGAGATACCCAACTCCTGTGCAATTTTCGCCAGTCTGTGATAGCTGCGAATCATCATATCAACCTGCAGCACAATGTATTTACTTTACGTTTCTTTCTTCAATCTTAAAGTAGTTTACAGCTGACGCGCCATTTTGCCTCGACCTACGATACATCTCTTATTACTACCACAAATACCACAAGTGGTGTAGCAAGACCTGAGCATCGGCTTTTTTCTGCGCATGCGCCACACTTGTTGATTAGGTGGTTAGTGTAACTTACTTTTTGTCCTCTTGGTACTTATCTAAAGTAGTTTTAAAAGACTAAGCCTCTAGACAACAATGCTTAACAAAATCTATAATGATAGTAGTTGAATGGCAGCTCCGATGCAACCATTTCTTAATGCTGAAGGAATAAAACAGTCGTCTGTTATGTTTCATGGAAAGTGCTTCAGCATTTCTGAAACAATCCATTTTAAAAGATAAAAAATCTTAATTTAAGATTGGTATAGAGAAGCAATTATTTATTTTAGATCATTAAAATGAAGACGATATAAGGATTCTGAGCAAATGTGGCAGATTGGTTTGAGCAAGCGTGTCATACCATAAAGCCAAAATCAGCAGTTAAGCATGTTCTGAAAAGACGTACTAAAATTTTTGAGTCATATGACAGTTGATTTGAGTAATCAACTGTAGGCAAATTCAGTGAGGTTTTGAACTAAATTACCAGCTTGCATACAGCATAAAGTGCAAATTGAAGACTCGGGTGCATCCATGGTAGTTCACGCGATCACCACCTTTCTTTTTCATTAAGAATATACTATATGAGTTTTGCGTAACAGCCGCTTGAAGAGGTAAAGAAACCGGTGTTTAATAGGCTGTGGTACCAAGAAAGAAAGAAAAATGTTTCTGCTCCTCTGATTAACTAGAAGTATACTACAGACAAATTATTTCCCAAATCACTCTTCTTTGTTAACAGTTAAAGGATCGCAGTATCATTGACAGAAATATCACAATCATTTTACAGAGCTATTTAAAGGGAGTTCCCAATTCGAAATAGCTGTGTCCTAATGGTTTCAGATATGAGTGCTATTTTTTTAACCTCCAATCGCTCTGCTACGTAGCCAGACAAGCTTAAGGAGGCGGATCTGCGCACTGTGCTACTGCGCTACAACCTCGCCATAACGTCCGCCAGAATCAAAGTCAATACATCTGTTTGAGCTGCGCTACAGGCACTTGAACATGGCCGGCACGATTGATTCTCCTCCAAGTGCGAGTTGCAAAGTTTTCTACAGGCATAAGGGAACAGTGCAGCAGAAATTCGTCGCAAAATGAGCCATGTTTATGGTGCGAACTGTATGAGTGCGGGTGTTGTGCGTGAATGGTGTAGAAAATTGAAAGAAGGCCGAGCTGATGTTCACGATGAAGATGGAGAAGGACGCAGGTCTGTCGCTTGTTCAGCGAGTTGATCATGTGGTTCGAGAGAGACGGAAGTTTACCATCAGTGAGTTTCTGTGAAATTTCTGGATATTTTAAGGTCAGCTCTATATGATTGTTACAGCGCACCTAGACTATCAAAAACTTTCTGCGCGTTGGGTCCCAAAAAAGACTTAACTCCATAGCTAGCGGCAGCCTTCTATGATGAGGGTATTGGAAAGCTTGTCTATCGATATGACAAATGTCTTAATATTCACGGTGACTATGTCGCAAAGTAACTGTTACTGACTTGACTCCTGGTAATAAAACCATTTTTGATTAACATTTGTCGTCTTGTTATGCCCCATCAGGCATAATATCAGAGGTTGAAACAAAAAATAATCCCTCGCAGATACTATTACGCTTTAGAGAATAGAGTATTTTATTCCATAAGCAATTGTTTCGCTTTCTTTGCTATGGTAATACCCTTGTATTAACAACGACCATTTATAACACTGGCAGAAATTTTAGAACAATAAGTTTTCGAATAATTTTCTCTTTACGGGCTGTATTGCCTTCATTCAGTGCTATTAAGATTGCAATAGACAATACATTGAGAAGATTTTGAACGTTACATAGATTGAGAAATGCTCTGTAAAATTATTTTATAAACTGTTGAAATTTGAGGAAACTAGTGCAGTTACAGATAAAAAAAAACTGGTCAGCTAGATCGAAATTATTAGAACACTGAGTGAGTGCAGTTCTAGTTTTACAAGCAATATAGGAAGTTTGTGAAAACTCTGTATATAAAATTTGTAGTACTAATATGGTTGCAAAATGTTTGAAGATTTATTCAACTCTGAGAAGACAGTTTCGACTCTATTCCCATAAAGTGAACTGAACAAATAAAATAAGCAGGTTCCCGTAACTTCCACTTTGAAAGTGTTAGAATTGCTAGACAAAATCTTATGCACAGATCATTTCTGGACAAAGATAGTTTCGAATGTTACACGATCTTGTAAAAACTATCGGTACAAAACCACGATATCGAAAACATACCTAGTTTTTTACAAGACGGTGCACCATCTCACATACACAATACGTAAAACATTATTAAGCAACACATACGGTTATCTTGTAATTAGGAAACCTTTTTTTCAAACAGTTGGCCTCATAGATCTTTAGATATGAACTCGACTGATTACATGTTACAGGGTTACCTCAAAGAAAGTTTATTTATCAGTAGATCTTTTACTCATGGGGAACTGAAACAATTGAAAATTTCCCTAGGAATGCACTACCTAATATCATTTATAGGATAGGAAGAATGACTGTTTCTTATTAAACAACACGGTGGTGCTTATACTTAACTTTCTGCTTTGTTTATCCTGTTATATATTTTTCTTTAAGTATAATAAAATCCAAATTATTCCAACAAATTGGTGTTTTTGTATAAACTAAATATTTGCCAAAGTTGTGACCATTTAAAATTGGTAACTAACTTTAGAATACCCTTTACAATGCTGATTTGCAAATGAAGGTGGAGACAGACGCGTTTAAAAATGATAGAAAATTACCAACTAGATAACATGACCGAACAGGATTTGTATTTAAGTCTTCTACTCTAAACAATTAGTAAGTCATTGGCGGCAAGCGCTGCTTCACACAGTAGCTATTCTAATGTGGTGTGCCAAGCATTCACACTAAAACTACAAAGCATTTGGTAAGAGTCTAGCGGAAATAGCTAAGATTGCTTGTTCATGGGCATTAAAAGTGAACTGTTCCGTTTAATATTCACATTGCTTACAAATAAGGAAATTGAGATGCTTTTGGTTGGGTGAAGTCATCTAACTCGTGTTGTGTTTCGCTTGCAGACGGTTGGCGGATGAAGATGACGAGCTGTCCGAGGTGCAACCCGACGCCGTCCCACCGGAAGTCAGGGAATGGCTCGCCTCCACATTCACGCGTCAGTTGGCGACGACCAGACGTAAGGCAGACGAGAAGCCCAAGTTCCGGTCCGTGGCGCACGCTATCCGGGCGGGCATCTTCGTGGACCGCATCTACCGCAGGGTTTCCAATACGGCGCTAATGCAGTTCCCGCCCGAAGTCGTCAGGGTCCTCAAAGTAAGCGGTGAACCTGACCTCTTGTGCTGTGATGATCAGATGATGATATCAGTAAGCGAGAAACACAATTTTAAGTTTGTGGTGCGTGGGCCGCATGTCATACTAACTGACTTAACTATGCACTTCTGCCTGGGATTCCAGCACAAGGCCTCTTGCTAACTCTTTCTAAACGAAATGGTTCATAGTTTCTAGCTTGACAGTGTTACTCTCACTTATGTTCTTTGCTCAAGCATTTGCTTTAATTCCCCATAGGAATTAAAGCAAATGCTTGTTCTTTATTGCTGTCACAAGAATTCTGGAGTGACATTTAAACCCTGCTTATGATTTCTAAAGTGGCGTTATGGGAAATAAATCATGCAACACGATTAAAAAATTTCATTAACTGCATATTATGATTATATTTTCATGCTACTTTTTTACTAATACATCAATTTTACGATTATATGTTTTAATTGATTAGTTTCAATTTAACGCTTAAAAATTAGCGCTCCAGGGTCATCAAATAAATCCTGAAGGTCCCAGCCTCACTCTTTTAGGTATACTTACATTACTGCAAATGACGACGCTCCCCTCTTCGAAGCCTCTCAACTCAAACTTTTTTATCCAACATATCTACCCTAATTAGCATTATCCACAAGGGGAGTATAATTGTTGCATACTTATTACTTTCCAATTTCTATCAGTTACAAAAGTCATTGTGTTTATCTTCTTTTCCATCGCTGTAAACTTAACGACTAATCAAATTTATGATTTCTTACAATGAATAAAGAATGGATAAGAACTCTATTACAAACTTTCAGAGATTGTTGACTTAGTTTTTGGATGTAAAGGACCCATGGTTTCCGATGAATTATTACTGAATAATTGTACCCCTTTCGCCTTTTTAAACTTAACTGCATTTGTCTATGTTTACGTGGAATTTGTTTTGTGTTTCGAAATAAGCTGTCGCTGCATATGTTTGTTTACTCGGCGCAGTGTCATGCCACCGTTCTTTTTAAGTTGCACGCAGTTCGCTATCTCGCCACGAGGGTAGAGCTCTACTGCTGTATGCCACAACAAGGCGAATGGATCCGCGGAACGAATGCGAACTGTGCGGCAACGGTAAATATGGTAAGTCAGATTTAGCTGTTATAATTTATAGTTATTACTATAAATTATTTAATCGTTTTTAAAACGCTATATTTTCCAAGTATTACACGTACTAATATGATTGATATACGTAACTCACCAAGTTTTCTTCACGCTCTGCAATGTTCTATGTGTGCCCCTTTGCCACACCACACACGTCCAGGCGGCTGTCGAACTCGTTCTGCACATTTTATAGCATCATCGTGTTCCCTGAGCTGTACTAGTGTTCTTGGCAATGGAGGTGTACATAAGCAAGGTCCTTAATGTACCCCCAAAGGAAGAATTCACAAGGCATTATATCAGGTGATCTGGAAGGCCAAGGGAACAGAGCTACGGCATCCTCACCAACACGCCCAATCCAGCGAAGCGGAAGTCCATCGTTAAGGTGGCGACGAACAATAATGTTCCAATGATGGGGTTCCCCATCTTGTTGGAAGACAAAATTCCCGGAATCAGAAGCCAGTCGTGGAAACAATCCAGTAAATGTACCAGTCACAGTATTCTCACAGAAGAAAAATGGCCCGTACAACTTTGTGGCACTGCATAGAACACATTCACCTTTGGTGAATCTCTTTGCACAAGGATTTTCAGCGCCCCATTATCTCACATTGAGACATTTAACCTTCCCGGATAAATGGAATTTTGCTTCATCACTGAATATCAACTTGGCGGCGAAATCTTAGTTCTCCTCCAATACTCCTGCATTGTGACGCAAAATTCCAGACGCCGGCCATTACCTTCCGCTTTTAATTGTTGCAGGAGCTGCAGACTGTACGGTTTGAAATGTAACCGTCGTCGCAAAATTTTCCATACAGTTCGCTGCGGTAGTCCAAGTTCGCTGTTTGCTCGAACCGTTAATACTTTTGGTCGACCGGTGCAGACAAGCGAGAGAGATGTCGCAAAGTAATGGCAAGTTTTAGTGTAAGCAGACGAGAGGGATATTTTCAATATAATATATTTTAAAGTATTTCGGAATGTAATCAATTGTTTACTGCCTAAAAATAAGAATAAAAATATACCATACGTGCAAACCTTTTTCGCAATGATGATATTTGTCGACTCACACATAGCGTGCTTATTGTTCGCGTTGTACTCCTCCACATTTGATTTTACCACGAGGTCAGGTTTGACTCTTTATCCATACTACTAGCGCTCTGCGTTGCAGACTCCACTCGCCTTCGCCGAGTTATATGATATGATCAAAGCATTTGGTTGCGCTGAACAAGCTGGTGGGGATACTAATGATGTAATTGGCATATTCCGGAAAGTTTAGCTTCATTTCACAGTTTAGCTATGGAAGGTAAGCGGTATTCTTGAATTTTTAAGTTACAAGTTATTCTAAATCTTTCCAAACAACTGCTTTTTACGCTGTTTACATGTATACCCGAGCCGCTGAAACTTTGCACTTGATATTATGCTCGGAACCGAAAGACTGAATGCACATTGTAGCTAAGTGAACATAAACAGAAGATGCCAAGATAAAATTTCTCCCGGATTCATTTTGACTTCCAAAAGGGGAAAGCTGGCATGTTGGCACTTAATTGTAAATGGAGAAACTGGCTAAATCTGGACATTTTCGTAGATGAAATGCATAGTTTTAGGGACAAGACATTTCTATAAACATTGTAGATAAATAATACGAAAGCTTATATGAATATCAGAATTATTGTATTATGTCTGTTTTATGTGTGTGTGTGTACGTGTGCGTTCTTGTTAATGTTGTTGTTTTCTTATGCTGGAATTAATTTCAAAATTGAAGTATTTTACAAGAGCTTGAACGATTTTTTAATAATTATTTTTTATTAAATAAGTTTAACGCCCGTTTTTACTACTGAGGCACTACAGGGGGATGAACGGTCTTGCGACCCGTGCGACCATGATATGCAATATGTGTATACCTAGTTTAACTGGAATAATTACTACTACTACTACTACTACTACTACTACTACTACTACTACTACTACTACTACTACTACTACTACTACTACTACTACTACTACTACTACTACTACTACTACTACTACTACTACTACTACTACTACTACTACTACTACTACTACTACTACTACTACTACTACTACTACTACTACTACTACTACTACTACTACTACTACTACTACTACTACTACTACTACTACTACTACTACTACTACTACTACTACTACTACTACTACTACTACTACTACTACTACTACTACTACTACTACTACTACTACTACTACTACTACTACTACTACTACTACTACTACTACTACTACTACTACTACTACTACTACTACTACTACTACTACTACTACTACTACTACTACTACTACTACTACTACTACTACTACTACTACTACTACTACTACTACTACTACTACTACTACTACTACTACTACTACTACTACTACTACTACTACTACTACTACTACTACTACTACTACTACTACTACTACTACTACTACTACTACTACTACTACTACTACTACTACTACTACTACTACTACTACTACTACTACTACTACTACTACTACTACTACTACTACTACTACTACTACTACTACTACTACTACTACTACTACTACTACTACTACTACTACTACTACTACTACTACTACTACTACTACTACTACTACTACTACTACTACTACTACTACTACTACTACTACTACTACTACTACTACTACTACTACTACTACTACTACTACTACTACTACTACTACTACTACTACTACTACTACTACTACTACTACTACTACTACTACTACTACTACTACTACTACTACTACTACTACTACTACTACTACTACTACTACTACTACTACTACTACTACTACTACTACTACTACTACTACTACTACTACTACTACTACTACTACTACTACTACTACTACTACTACTACTACTACTACTACTACTACTACTACTACTACTACTACTACTACTACTACTACTACTACTACTACTACTACTACTACTACTACTACTACTACTACTACTACTACTACTACTACTACTACTACTACTACTACTACTACTACTACTACTACTACTACTACTACTACTACTACTACTACTACTACTACTACTACTACTACTACTACTACTACTACTACTACTACTACTACTACTACTACTACTACTACTACTACTACTACTACTACTACTACTACTACTACTACTACTACTACTACTACTACTACTACTACTACTACTACTACTACTACTACTACTACTACTACTACTACTACTACTACTACTACTACTACTACTACTACTACTACTACTACTACTACTACTACTACTACTACTACTACTACTACTACTACTACTACTACTACTACTACTACTACTACTACTACTACTACTACTACTACTACTACTACTACTACTACTACTACTACTACTACTACTACTACTACTACTACTACTACTACTACTACTACTACTACTACTACTACTACTACTACTACTACTACTACTACTACTACTACTACTACTACTACTACTACTACTACTACTACTACTACTACTACTACTACTACTACTACTACTACTACTACTACTACTACTACTACTACTACTACTACTACTACTACTACTACTACTACTACTACTACTACTACTACTACTACTACTACTACTACTACTACTACTACTACTACTACTACTACTACTACTACTACTACTACTACTACTACTACTACTACTACTACTACTACTACTACTACTACTACTACTACTACTACTACTACTACTACTACTACTACTACTACTACTACTACTACTACTACTACTACTACTACTACTACTACTACTACTACTACTACTACTACTACTACTACTACTACTACTACTACTACTACTACTACTACTACTACTACTACTACTACTACTACTACTACTACTACTACTACTACTACTACTACTACTACTACTACTACTACTACTACTACTACTACTACTACTACTACTACTACTACTACTACTACTACTACTACTACTACTACTACTACTACTACTACTACTACTACTACTACTACTACTACTACTACTACTACTACTACTACTACTACTACTACTACTACTACTACTACTACTACTACTACTACTACTACTACTACTACTACTACTACTACTACTACTACTACTACTACTACTACTACTACTACTACTACTACTACTACTACTACTACTACTACTACTACTACTACTACTACTACTACTACTACTACTACTACTACTACTACTACTACTACTACTACTACTACTACTACTACTACTACTACTACTACTACTACTACTACTACTACTACTACTACTACTACTACTACTACTACTACTACTACTACTACTACTACTACTACTACTACTACTACTACTACTACTACTACTACTACTACTACTACTACTACTACTACTACTACTACTACTACTACTACTACTACTACTACTACTACTACTACTACTACTACTACTACTACTACTACTACTACTACTACTACTACTACTACTACTACTACTACTACTACTACTACTACTACTACTACTACTACTACTACTACTACTACTACTACTACTACTACTACTACTACTACTACTACTACTACTACTACTACTACTACTACTACTACTACTACTACTACTACTACTACTACTACTACTACTACTACTACTACTACTACTACTACTACTACTACTACTACTACTACTACTACTACTACTACTACTACTACTACTACTACTACTACTACTACTACTACTACTACTACTACTACTACTACTACTACTACTACTACTACTACTACTACTACTACTACTACTACTACTACTACTACTACTACTACTACTACTACTACTACTACTACTACTACTACTACTACTACTACTACTACTACTACTACTACTACTACTACTACTACTACTACTACTACTACTACTACTACTACTACTACTACTACTACTACTACTACTACTACTACTACTACTACTACTACTACTACTACTACTACTACTACTACTACTACTACTACTACTACTACTACTACTACTACTACTACTACTACTACTACTACTACTACTACTACTACTACTACTACTACTACTACTACTACTACTACTACTACTACTACTACTACTACTACTACTACTACTACTACTACTACTACTACTACTACTACTACTACTACTACTACTACTACTACTACTACTACTACTACTACTACTACTACTACTACTACTACTACTACTACTACTACTACTACTACTACTACTACTACTACTACTACTACTACTACTACTACTACTACTACTACTACTACTACTACTACTACTACTACTACTACTACTACTACTACTACTACTACTACTACTACTACTACTACTACTACTACTACTACTACTACTACTACTACTACTACTACTACTACTACTACTACTACTACTACTACTACTACTACTACTACTACTACTACTACTACTACTACTACTACTACTACTACTACTACTACTACTACTACTACTACTACTACTACTACTACTACTACTACTACTACTACTACTACTACTACTACTACTACTACTACTACTACTACTACTACTACTACTACTACTACTACTACTACTACTACTACTACTACTACTACTACTACTACTACTACTACTACTACTACTACTACTACTACTACTACTACTACTACTACTACTACTACTACTACTACTACTACTACTACTACTACTACTACTACTACTACTACTACTACTACTACTACTACTACTACTACTACTACTACTACTACTACTACTACTACTACTACTACTACTACTACTACTACTACTACTACTACTACTACTACTACTACTACTACTACTACTACTACTACTACTACTACTACTACTACTACTACTACTACTACTACTACTACTACTACTACTACTACTACTACTACTACTACTACTACTACTACTACTACTACTACTACTACTACTACTACTACTACTACTACTACTACTACTACTACTACTACTACTACTACTACTACTACTACTAC
Organism: Metallyticus violacea; assembly: GCA_030762175.1. Classification (NCBI taxonomy): domain Eukaryota; kingdom Metazoa; phylum Arthropoda; class Insecta; order Mantodea; family Metallyticidae; genus Metallyticus; species Metallyticus violacea. The sequence continues at coordinate 50,054,163 of CM060838.1, read as the reverse complement.
TACTACTACTACTACTACTACTACTACTACTACTACTACTACTACTACTACTACTACTACTACTACTACTACTACTACTACTACTACTACTACTACTACTACTACTACTACTACTACTACTACTACTACTACTACTACTACTACTACTACTACTACTACTACTACTACTACTACTACTACTACTACTACTACTACTACTACTACTACTACTACTACTACTACTACTACTACTACTACTACTACTACTACTACTACTACTACTACTACTACTACTACTACTACTACTACTACTACTACTACTACTACTACTACTACTACTACTACTACTACTACTACTACTACTACTACTACTACTACTACTACTACTACTACTACTACTACTACTACTACTACTACTACTACTACTACTACTACTACTACTACTACTACTACTACTACTACTACTACTACTACTACTACTACTACTACTACTACTACTACTACTACTACTACTACTACTACTACTACTACTACTACTACTACTACTACTACTACTACTACTACTACTACTACTACTACTACTACTACTACTACTACTACTACTACTACTACTACTACTACTACTACTACTACTACTACTACTACTACTACTACTACTACTACTACTACTACTACTACTACTACTACTACTACTACTACTACTACTACTACTACTACTACTACTACTACTACTACTACTACTACTACTACTACTACTACTACTACTACTACTACTACTACTACTACTACTACTACTACTACTACTACTACTACTACTACTACTACTACTACTACTACTACTACTACTACTACTACTACTACTACTACTACTACTACTACTACTACTACTACTACTACTACTACTACTACTACTACTACTACTACTACTACTACTACTACTACTACTACTACTACTACTACTACTACTACTACTACTACTACTACTACTACTACTACTACTACTACTACTACTACTACTACTACTACTACTACTACTACTACTACTACTACTACTACTACTACTACTACTACTACTACTACTACTACTACTACTACTACTACTACTACTACTACTACTACTACTACTACTACTACTACTACTACTACTACTACTACTACTACTACTACTACTACTACTACTACTACTACTACTACTACTACTACTACTACTACTACTACTACTACTACTACTACTACTACTACTACTACTACTACTACTACTACTACTACTACTACTACTACTACTACTACTACTACTACTACTACTACTACTACTACTACTACTACTACTACTACTACTACTACTACTACTACTACTACTACTACTACTACTACTACTACTACTACTACTACTACTACTACTACTACTACTACTACTACTACTACTACTACTACTACTACTACTACTACTACTACTACTACTACTACTACTACTACTACTACTACTACTACTACTACTACTACTACTACTACTACTACTACTACTACTACTACTACTACTACTACTACTACTACTACTACTACTACTACTACTACTACTACTACTACTACTACTACTACTACTACTACTACTACTACTACTACTACTACTACTACTACTACTACTACTACTACTACTACTACTACTACTACTACTACTACTACTACTACTACTACTACTACTACTACTACTACTACTACTACTACTACTACTACTACTACTACTACTACTACTACTACTACTACTACTACTACTACTACTACTACTACTACTACTACTACTACTACTACTACTACTACTACTACTACTACTACTACTACTACTACTACTACTACTACTACTACTACTACTACTACTACTACTACTACTACTACTACTACTACTACTACTACTACTACTACTACTACTACTACTACTACTACTACTACTACTACTACTACTACTACTACTACTACTACTACTACTACTACTACTACTACTACTACTACTACTACTACTACTACTACTACTACTACTACTACTACTACTACTACTACTACTACTACTACTACTACTACTACTACTACTACTACTACTACTACTACTACTACTACTACTACTACTACTACTACTACTACTACTACTACTACTACTACTACTACTACTACTACTACTACTACTACTACTACTACTACTACTACTACTACTACTACTACTACTACTACTACTACTACTACTACTACTACTACTACTACTACTACTACTACTACTACTACTACTACTACTACTACTACTACTACTACTACTACTACTACTACTACTACTACTACTACTACTACTACTACTACTACTACTACTACTACTACTACTACTACTACTACTACTACTACTACTACTACTACTACTACTACTACTACTACTACTACTACTACTACTACTACTACTACTACTACTACTACTACTACTACTACTACTACTACTACTACTACTACTACTACTACTACTACTACTACTACTACTACTACTACTACTACTACTACTACTACTACTACTACTACTACTACTACTACTACTACTACTACTACTACTACTACTACTACTACTACTACTACTACTACTACTACTACTACTACTACTACTACTACTACTACTACTACTACTACTACTACTACTACTACTACTACTACTACTACTACTACTACTACTACTACTACTACTACTACTACTACTACTACTACTACTACTACTACTACTACTACTACTACTACTACTACTACTACTACTACTACTACTACTACTACTACTACTACTACTACTACTACTACTACTACTACTACTACTACTACTACTACTACTACTACTACTACTCTATTTTTCAGTTGGCAAGCATACAGATTAAGAAATGAGGAATGTCACCCGTTGTCCTTCTGGACCAATTACAAAGTAGCATTATCGGTCAGACATTTGTGATGTAGAAGTTGCTGTGTTGCCGTTTCTATTAGGTGTGCAGCTAATTTCTGTCGCGTGTTTGAATTGTGCATTTGTGCTTAATTGAACTGATTCATTTGTAGTAGTAGAAATCTTCCCAAAAAAGTCATATGCAGAGTGATTCACAGAGTGATACGTAATCCTTTGCGTCGAGATGTTACATGGACGCAAAATGCTGTTAGAGATGCTACATATTGTAATAGCGCGAAGCTTTTTCCTATTTAAAATCATGAGAAAATATCTACACAGTAGAGCTCTCACTGTCCAAAGCTTTACCTTTATCATGTTTACATTACTACGTAGAAATTAAATTGCTGCTATAAGTAATTCTGGAGCGAAGTAATTCATTATTACATATTGATATATGTTTATGAGGCGGCATTGAAAACTGAAATACCAACCGTTAAACGGCAGTGGCTATTGCAACCTCGCAACTGCAGTATAGCCAACATTACATGAACTGATGCTAGCTATTAAGTGCAAAGTTTCAGTGGCCGAGGTATAATATAACTTTCCCACAATTTTCCTTCTCTCCTCGGTTATTGCGGACGGTACTTATATCTTAATTGGCCATTAATATGAACACGGTGTTTGGTTTCCTTCAGTGCTATTATCTAGTAGTGATAGAATTCATAGAAAACTCTTGCATGGGGTTACTCAGAGTTAGCCGATATGGTGCCACGGTATAGAGAGCTTAACGACGTTAGCACGCTATTCCTGCAGCGAGGCAACCTCATTACACCACATTTGCATCTGTACATACGGATCTACGAGAAATCGTGTTAGTTAATATGCATGACACCAGTAGTGAGAGGTATGTCCGAACTTCTGCTGTTGAAGAACAGCTTTAAAAAGCAGGTTTGGACAACTGTCGCCGTATTGCAATGTGGGCGCAAGTCTCGGACGTATTTTGAAGATTTCACCTGAGGATTGCACCCGTTATCATCCACAGGAGGTTCGCTCATTGCAGTCACCGGACTTCCCACGTGCAATAATGTTTGTAAATTAGTTCTTTCAGCAGTGTGCAGACAATCAAACTTTTCTTGCTTCGATGCTGTGTATATGTTTGCATAAGAAAGTTTATTGTTTAGAGGGTGTTAAAATTTACTTTTGAAATTTTACTTTGTTGTTTGGCATGCTCAACAGTCGGAATAGCCATATCTGGAATTGCAAACTATATTGAAGCGGGAATATTATGGTGGAAGGGGATTTATTAATTGGATAATTGGATTGATTAATGGTTCGTTCGATCATTATATAAATTTTGACTGGAAGAGAAGCAGAAGATTGGTCTTTGGGGCCAATCTTGGTGAGTAAGGGGTATGCGTTGATTAAAGAACGATGTTGGAGAAACTTGGAACCTCCAAAATTTCTCAGACGGTCCCTGTCTTCTTCTTGTTCTTGTTCTTCTTCTTCTTTCCCTTCTCCTCCCCTCCCCTCCTCCTCCTCCTCCTTCCCCTCCTTTTTTCCCCTCTCCGCTTCTCCTTTTTACGCAGAAATGAATCCACAGTTCCGGCTATTATGAGACTTCACTAGTATATTTTTTTTTTTTTTTTTTTTTTTTTTTTGGAAGCGTCTCGACGTTTCTCGGGAAAAAGAATTGGAGAAGTTGCTTCTATTAAAAGATGTGTCGAAAAAACACTGTACAGTTTTTATTAAGAAATGTTGAATCATCAGGGTCCAAAGATCACAATTATTCGTCACAGAAAGAAACCTTGAGTGTGTGGAAAGTCGAAGTGTTGATGCGCTAATCACGAATAAAAATGATACTTCTGCATATGTTTATGTTCATATAAAGCGATAGCACAGTTTTCGACGAAACTTAATACTAACCCAGCTCGAAGACTAAGTAACTCCCTAAAAACTTGTGCCAAAACTCTCCCAAAACTTGTTACCACTCCTCTCTTAAAACTTGTTTACCATTACCAACTTAAAACTTATGCCACTGCTAACTTATTTACCACTGCTGACTACTCCAGGTTTCGATTTTCCGCCAGTTTTGTGTAAATGCGAGTCAGTCGGCTTGATGTCTTAGAAATCTCGCTTCTTGTCAATTTTACATATTATAATTGCAATTCTTCGCTCTCATTATTTTCGCTATTAGTTGCAACTTGCGGGATTCCTATCATTGGTGCTTTTATTTCGCATCTCTATTGTGTCCAAAATAATATTTACATACTTGGAGTGGGAATTCGAGTTTAGGTTCCTGACCTAGACAGACGCAATGGCTTTCACCTAAATGAAGAAAGACAAAGACTTGCTGCTAACTCTGCTTTAAGAAAAAAAGTTTAGATCTGTCGGTGGTTTCTTAGCGACACATAACGGTCGTGAAGGGGAACGTAACCTTCGTGGAAATCTGTCGGAGGTTTTATGATTTTGAGGTGGTCATATATTCATAAAACCCTTGCAGTCTTCCTACACCCTCTTCGATGTTTCTCTGCAAATCAATTTCCAGGCTTACTCAAACAAGAATAATACATAAATACAGACTAAAGATGGTTGAACAAAATACTCTGTACTTATAATAATCAAACCTAAGTATTTGAGTTATTAGAGCGGGCGAATCTACATATGACGATTGTTATATTAGCTTAGTTTAAACATGATAAATTATAATTATCTTGGGGCTTAGGAATCGAGGAATTCTCCGTTGCAACTTGCATTAGTGTATCGAGTCTTCCAACATACATTCACTGTGAGTGTATTGATTGTTATTGTAAGCAGTTTTGTGATAGAGTTTTATACACTTGCCGACAGACTGAAGTGAAGTTTCTATAGAACGTTCCCACATTTTCTGGAAATGTGCCTTTGATTCGCAGTGGTTCCAACATGACGGAGCGCCGACATACTTTGTAGTCGTTGTGAGAAAACGCCCTGATGCACAGTTGTCAATGATAAATTGGTCGTGGTTGTCCTGTTCCATGGCCAGTTAGATCACCAAGTATCACGTTGATGTACCTTTTCTTCTGGAATCATCAGGGATTAGTTTACAAGACTCCGGTCGACATTCCTATGGACCTGGTTACTAGGAATTTCGCATTGCTGAAGATGATACAAATCTCCTGGGATGCCAGAGCGTGTACAACGGTCCATGACGAGTTGCCTTAGAACTTGTCGTGTTCATTTCGAACTACTTAGCGAAACAGGACAAAATTGAACAGTATTGTACAATCAAATACGAGTTATGTTTTATTATTTGGGTAATATTTTATAATTCATTGTTTTTATATCTACCGTATTACGTATTGTTTTGTTACTCATGATAATGAATGTATCTATAGTACGCATACTATAAGATAATAAATGTTTGATTAATTTGTATAAGAACCCATATATCATTGTCAATATGTCTAATTCAACACCAAACTGATCCGAATTAAGTACCGAGACCATGTATTTCTCATATCAAAACACTCATCTAATATCCGTGAAATCTCTCATGGTAGAGTTTAGTAGTCCTGTAAAAAATCTGACCCGTTTCTTCTGATGGACTCCCAGACTGACGTCAAGGTTAAAAACCCTTATATACCAATAACTTCTGATTAATTTCCTTGCTCTTTTAGTATCCTGTCTCTCTCCATCTTCCTTATTCCGTTGTTCTTTATTCTTCTCCAAAACATTAACCCATAATCTCAGACATTGCAAATTCCATAATTTTAAACTCTATATTATCAGTTACGATCTTCAGTGGTACATCAGTATACATTCCAAATAGCCTCTCTCCAGCTTTTTCTGGCCGTACACTGCATCAACAGTGAAGCACATCATCCACTTCTCTACACATTGCGCATACTTCCAGACTAATATTCAAAAATTGTTTTAGAAGTAACATGCCATGTCAAGTTTTTCCATCCTTATAATAGCTAACAACATATTCCTCTCTGCCCAATTTTTTTTTTTTTTTTTTTTTTTGTTATTCTATATACACTTAAGGAACTTATATTATCCAAACTGCCCATATATTAAACTATAAATTATTTGTTTAAAAATCTGTGAAATGTTTCAAAAAAAAAATTGTTTATAAACTGATCTTTAAATACATTTCACCAAATTTTGAACTAACAAAAGGTGATACCATAGCATTTAGTATATAGAATTGAAATTAAAAGTAATTTAGTAAATAGAATAAAGCATTAAACTTAAAATGTTATTGATTTTTTGCTCTGAGTTTAACTAAGCACTCTGCCTGTAATTGTATAACAAAATTTGCAACTGTTCTAGTATCACTAACGTTTTCTTAAATTAGACTGTGAAAAGTTACAGGTGAAACAATGAATACCTGGTTTTACACCATTCATTTCAAAAGCATAAAGTACTATACATTCTGGAGATATTGCAAACCACAAAGAAAATGTTGCAATCATTAATCTTACTCGTTTTAATCAATGGGCGTCAAAATGGTTCACTATTTTCATGAAATCCTGTCATACAGTTCCAATTAGTATATCCATCATTGATGGCATAGATTTAGATTTGTTAAAACTTAAAAAGATCTTGAAAGCACTACAAACTTTTATTTGTGGACTGGACTCACCTAAGGGGACAATAGGAAACTGGAGTTGTCCGGTATTTGTACTTAAGTCGAAAATATTCACTCAAATGAATAAATAAATAAATTAATTAATTAATTCTCAGCAACTTTGATCACTCAGCTTGAGCATTTGAGCCTATGCCCTTTTCTTTTAAAATGAACGCTTCAGTGCCTTCACCATTTGAACCACGTGATCATTTACACCAAATGAGGCGTTAATAGGAATAGATCAATATTTTCTGTTTGTTCGTGCAACTATAAGTATGTAAATTTATCCTTGTCAATGCGAAAATCAACGACATCACCGCGAATAAAGGGAATCTAGGAGTTTGTTTCTATTTTCTATGTTAATCTTTTATTAACGGTACATTTTAATAGTTTTCAAATATTACAAACAGGAGAGATTGTCCGAAAACGCTCCGTGTGTAGTTGCAGTCCTTTATTCATTCATATAGCATGTATGTTTGCTAGCGTGGTTTACAGAAAACTGCTCTGATTTTTAACGCCCAGTTTCTCCTGAAAACACCGATAATACACAGATGATGATAAAATTGAGAAAGAACTTTTTTAAGGAACTAAGCGTTCCAGGCCTATGTTTAGGATATCTCTCCGATATTTATCAACTAATGAGCGCTGAGAAAAACCTGGAAAGAACCTCAGTCACGTAGGACAGTCCTGGTGGGAATCGAACCCCAGATTTCTCGCTAATGAATGCGTAATTTGATCACTTAACCATTCGCATTGTACACAAAGTAAAATAGAGCATAGCTTTTAGGCAAACATTCGGAACAAAATTACATTGCAAAACACCAACATTTACAATAGACTTGATTTTGAGTTTTATTCTGTATAACAGTAAACACTTTTTTATTGGTTTGCAGCATAAATGGTATAAATGCGAAATAAAAAGTTATTTTATATAGACGACATCAGAAAGTCTTACATAAACCAAATTAAGAAACAGAAGAGGATGAAATAAACATAGAAGTGCCAGTTTCTGGGGGGGGGGATTTATACACCTAACGAAGAACAGAGAAAATACTAAATAAATAAATCCGATAAATATAAGAATTAATATATTAAGAATAAATAAATAAAGGAATGTAGACGGAAATGAAGGACGAAAGAAAGTAAAGAATGCAAGAAAAATTAATGAAACACCAAATACCTAAATAAATTTGATGGATAACACGACCGATTTTTCACACAAGCAGGGTCCAATTTAGCTACTGACTCTTTGAGCAATGTTTCTGGAAATCAGAATATTTTTGCACAAAACCATTGATACAGCACCCGACATTGTTTCCCCATTTGGAAGGTAGCACTCTATCAAAATACAAAACACTGTGTGCTGAAAGTAATATCCCTCCTGGCACAGACTGCCCAATCCCCACTATACCTCCCTTCGTTTCGTCAACATCATGCAAGATAGAAACTCCCCTCTAAAAGGTGACGTCACTAATTCAAAACCAAATTGTTGGAAAATACGAATGTGATGGAACTCCTGGTATATTTGAACCCAGTTAGCCAGATGAAGGCGGCGGAGATGCTTTCATTTTAGGTCCGGTGATAACAGGTGAGCACAATTCAATTCGAAGCCGCTTCCGAAGTTCTGAACTCTTTATAATGAAATAGTGTGCTATTTTGCTGCACTTTATGCAAGAGAAGGCTGCAAAATGCGAGATTTAGCTAGACATCTCAGGATGTAGTACAAAACCTTTTAAACAATAATATGAACATAAACATTTTCATGGAAACACTACCTCTTATTAACCGTGCATACACACTAGTTTTAGATTGTCATATATTTCTCTCAAAAGTTTAAATCTTTGAGGCAAATATTCAGAATTCTCTATATCTCGTTTTTTGGATTATTCTCCTGCTTTCTGGAATGGATCTTATCCATTTTTTAAAACTGCATGACTATTTTCAAATGCTGAAAGTTATTGTTATCTGTGCATTTATTCTTGATGGAATAAGCGGTAGAACGCGGGATGAAGGAACAGCGAGCATTCAGTATATTGATATCAAGAGGACGGCGAGATGAAACTCGAAGTTCGCCTTGTGTTAAACTTGCTGCAGTTTCCAACCCCCTGGTAAAGGAACCAGTACCGGCTTTCTGTTTGAGTTATTTAATAACATTTGGGAAAGACTGAGAATCAAACATATTTAAATGATAAAAGGAATGATACACTATCTAATGGGCACGGCCTACATAAAACGTATTGGAAAAAATAAATAAATCACGAAATGATACATGTGATCTCGGTGATAAATAAGATACGCCTGAGCACGTTTTGTTCCAATGTCCACACTCTTCAAACTACGTAAGGGATTACACAGATATTCTAAGAGGGCATCATATGTACATACCATAAGAGAGAACCTTATGCGATCAATTACATCAACTTGCTAATAAAATTAGCATACTAGCGTGGGACGTGACAATGCCACAGGAGAAGATTGAGACTGACGTAGTCAAGCAGAGGTGGTAGGAAGATCAGAGAGATTACGTACACAAATACAACACACACAACAATGACAGGAATAGACTACACACGACAATGCAATTGGAGGAAGGAACATGAGAGGAGGAAGTAGGGAGGAAGAAGAAAGCGATGGTAATGAAGATAATTACTGAACATAATAACAGAAGAAAAAACTACTCAACAACAACAGGAAAGAAGAGAATAGTGAGAGAGAAGTTTGTATCCAAAGAGATGCCAATGAAACATAGTAAACCATAAACTTAGACTAGAAGTATGTTGAAAAAGAAGAAGAGTTGGATAGTGAAAACAATAGAGCTGGAGAAGAAGAAAGAAGAAATATAGGAGAAGATGGTATATTAAAAGAGACTAGAGAGGATGCAGGAAATGTGATGCTAGTTAATAAACAGACATTGACGACAACTTGACAACGGCTAGAGACAAAGAAAGAGTGAGGAAGGAGATAAAAGGTAAGTGATAAAAAATAAATACATTATTAACACCAACTATCCAAACCATCCCAAATATTGAAGAAGAAAGAACATCGAAAGAAAATGTGACAGTCACTATAACAAACAACAGATAGAATTAACACCGGAGAGCAGGTAAGGGCCACAATGAAAGGAGCCAAGGGCAGAGCAGTTAGAGGAGAAGAAAATGGTGGATAATAAATGGTATTGGTGAAAAGTTTTTAAGTGATTAGTGTTGAGTTAATGGGAGTGATACATTTTCATTGAAATATTTCATAAGATATATAAAATAGAAAGTAGTGGAGAGCAGTGAATAAATTATCTAGAGAACAACGGTTATTAATATAAAAAAACAGTATCCATATTCTAATTAGTGGTGATTGTTATAGTAAAGTGTAGTGCAGTGACTGATTAGAAAGAGCAGAAATATACTTAAAGCGAAAGCTTTAATGTGCAAAGTGAACCAAGGAGAATTGGAGATTAGTTTATGCATCCATATGATAAGAATAAGAATATTTAAACAATCAAAAATTTAAGAGAAACAACGTTTAAAATAAAGTAAAGAGAAATGATGTTTAAAATAAAGTACAATACAGTTAGAAGATGAAATTAAACTAAAATTAACCGTCGGGAGCCGAACGGTCAAGGCGCGGGTAACTAACTAGCCCCCTAACCATCTGAGAAAAGTATAATTTCTACTTATTACTTTTTTAATTCCATTTTCTAAATTCTCTGGTTCTTTACTTTATTTTAAACATTATTTCTCTTAAGTTTTAATTGTTTATATATTCTTATTCATGGATAATTACACGAATCTCTACACCACTCTTTTTGGTTCACTTAGCACATTAAGAAGCGATGTTTAGTTGTTCGAAAAATCGATCACTTAGCACTTTTGATTTCGTTTAGTTAGGTTTCCAGTACAGAATCTCTGAACATTGCATCTGAATTTTGACACATTTCTTGGAAGTGATTGTTACATAAACAAGTTCTCTGCGTACAGATCAATTAGTTCGTGGCATACAGTCCTATCTTGATACATGCGCTATAACATTAACACTTAGAGATTTAGATGATAGAAATAATACAGACATCTTCCATCGATGCAAGTCATTCAAAAGAACTAAAGGAACGCTACAATGTGAATGAGCAAATTACATATATGAACTTAGTCTAGCGATTTACCACGTTAATACCTTACACGTCAAAATTATCTCGTTTTGGTGTTTTGACAAAATCATATAATACAAACAATTAATGATCATTGCAGAAGTATTCCATTGGCATCACACAAAATCCTGAGAATGTGAATAAAAGAGACACTTAACAACTTGACATTTTTGGAATGAAGGATTTTCCTTAGCTTTCCAGTTTTGCATTTGGCATCCTAAACTCGCCATAGCTCAACGCAGACCTTGAAAGAATATGTTCTATTGTTAACTATTCTGACGAAAAGCACAATTCGCATGCTTTCAGCAGCATTTATTGAAACTGTTTTAACTAAGCGACTTGATAGAAATGTGAGTTTGAATCGAGATAGATGCTGAATAAAATATGTATATCCTAAAGTTCCTAAAGCCGATGATTCCAATGCGCATATCTGCTTTATATTATTTGGTGATGCTGGTAATTAGTAAATAAGCTTTAAATTTTGTATACAAAAATAATTCTAGTCCACAAAGGTCAGACCCAAACCAATAAAAGACTATTTGCATGCAATGCAATCTAGGAATAATGAAAAAAAACGCCATTGGTTGCATGAATAGGAATGAAAATATGCCTGTCCAATAATTTCGTGTACTATTTATATCATACTGTAACTAGTTTCCCAAGAACGCGGGTTCGAACCCGGCCAGGACCGATGGATTTTTTCGGGGCGTAAAAATCCTAAGTATGGCTTCCTTCGGAAGGGAAGTAAAGCCGTGGGTCATCCCGTGTCGTACATTTACGGCACGAAAAAGAACCTCAATCCTGAATGAGAGGCCTCTGAGCAAAATTTGTCGACTGTTTCACGCCCTGAGTTGAATGGGACGCTGATGATCTGAGCTGTTAAAGAGCCTCCTTAAATAAATCAATCAAAAAAAAAAAACTAACTAGTTTACCACGTCTAACAGAATGACGAATTAATATTCACATTGCCATATTTTTTGTGTATGATGAATTGTAATTAATTGATTAAGAATACTGAGCTTAGTGCACTTTCAGTCACACAATAACCTATTTGCTCTACTTAGGACTATTTCGACTTTTTATACGAAGTACAGCTATTTAAGAATGATTTATTTGCAATCATCATTGTTAATTTTTAGTGATTCCCGTGACAGTTAATTTTTGTTGGGAAATCCTATTATAATGTTAATCCTAATAATCCTAATAATAATGTTCATAAATATTATCAAGCACTAAAGTTTTATTTGTAGAGATTATTTATCGTAATAAATAGACTTACAATGAAAAGAATGTCAGTATAAAATTACTTCTGAGGTAAAAAGGCACCGACTCATTTGTCTTCAATACTAAGTGTAAACACTTGTTTATACCCTGTATTACCGACACATTCCAGAGAATTCCTGATGTTATGTTTATATTCACAGCAAGAGATTGTGCACTTGTAAAATAAAACTGGGCCTCTCTGCTCGATTGATATACAGAGGGATGGAAATATAATATGTATGGTTATGTTTAACATTACCATTGGATACCAGTATAATACGCCTTGCTTGCTATTGGGTAATAGCCCTCTTTCGATTCACGATTCTTCCTATGCGTACAACACGTAAACTCATATTACCTTAGATAGGCAATCGTTGGATATGACTGTACGTTAACTTCGACAGATAAGCCACCGAAGCATGTTCATTTAATTCTCCTTTTATTCTCCTTTTATCCGTAAAGTGTCCATGGCTCCTCCCTAGTGTGTAGCGTAATACGTATTTTTCCAACAATAAACATGTTCCCATGTGAGATTTGTGTCACTGAAGTTTCCTGCCCACTTCCACTTCAGAACTAAGTTGGTATCCTCTCGATCAGTGATTAAATTACTGACGTGAGGCAGAAGGACGAGCATAAGCGACGGATTCGGTGCGGATAACCTGCATGTCCCTTACAAATGATCAGCTACAACTTCTCGTTGAAGGCCAGCCCGCTTGGAGAGACGTTTATTCTGCTTGGAAAGGCCTAATTCTGTTTGGAGATACCTAATTCTGCTTGGAGAGGCCTTGATTGATTGATTGATTGATTGATTGATTGATTTATTGATTTATTGATTTATTGGTGTTTAACACCCGTTTTTACTACTGAGGCACCACAGGCGGTGACACTGATGATACATGAAATAAAATATAAATTGGGAAAGGATTTTTTTTAAAAGAAGGAAACGTTCCAGGCCTAAGTTTAGGGTACCTCCCCGACATTTGTCATTTATGAGGACTGAGGAAAACCTGGAAAAAACCTCAGTCAGGGAGAACGGTACTGGCGGGACTCGAACCCCAGACCTCCCATTCACGACTCCACGCCTTAACGACCTCGGCCACTCGTGGCGGTAAATTCTGCTTGAAGAGGCCTAACACTGTTTGAGAAATACTTTTAGTTTTAGAATATTTTCGGGGTGTCTCTGCTTTAATAATTTTATTTTTAACTTAACCCATTATTAAGTACCAGGATGGAAATGCTTTTCAACATTGAAGAGATTAAAAATATTACTGCTGAGTTCCTTGGAATAGCAGCGACTTAATGTCTTGGCATTGTATTAAATTATAAACAATCCTTGCATTGAATGTATAATTGTAATAAATTTACAAAGAAAAATTAATTAAAATGGTTTTAGGTAACTGTTTGACCGTATGAATAAAATGTCTATTTGTGAAAAGTCTCATTATGTTCATTTATCAGTTAGTGTGTGTTTAATAACATCTTACAGAGGCATTGAAATTATTGCCTTGGTTTCCAATGAAATAATTTCGCACCAATCAACCACGAATTAAATGACTGAGGAGCTGTGCAAGTTCAGAGAGCTATCACGTCGTGTTGTTAATCCACTGCTATGCAACAGACAGTTGTTTACGAAGTAACCATAAACTTAAGTTATGTTAAAGTTGAGGACGTTCGTTAAAATATATTTATCTAATTTTACGAGTATCTAGAATCTAGAGAAAAATGTAACCAATCAGCCAAATGTAATCTACGTATGTGCTGCAGATTTCAAACCGGAACTCGCTCCATGTTACTTTTTCCTGTGGATATATATTATACGTACCATTTAAGAGCTGAGAAATCTTCTTGTCACGTAGATATGCTGAGGAACTCTCGGCTAGATGTTGCTCATGTAACCAGAGGAGGTCACATAAAGTACGTAATGTGATTGTCGACATTTGAATGGGTCTAAACTGAGAGAGTTTGATGTATGCAAAATTAATACACGGTTGATAAAGTAATTTGAAATCAGGGTTGGCTCAAGTGATAACGCTTGATACTCGTATTTGGGAGGTCCTAGGTTCAAATCCTGCTGCCGATTAATATGACTAAAGTTTTAATAAAGGGCAAATGCCGGGTTAGATTCGTCTTTCATTTCATTCCATTTCATCATTAATGCTCATTTCGCGTATCTGTGTGTGTCTGCGTCTTCTGTTTCTGTGATGTCATGAAGATAGCTCTGACATAGGATGCACCACCGTTCAGGGAGCCCTTCAGTGTGTAAGTGTAATCTATGTGCGTCTAGAGTAACTAGCTCCCTCACAACTTCTGTATGTAATTCTACGAGCGTAGAAGAATAAATACGACAAGAGAAGGAAGAAAGAAAGAAGAAATCAGGGCAGTCGTTTTGAAAAATCCTGTGTGTCAATTACAAACCATCGCTTAAAAACCCATTTGCCTTTTCTGTGTTTTCATTTCTGTATCAAGATTGAATATTAATCTGAATAATGAAGAAATAAGCATATGAGGTTGCACCTGAGACCTCAATATTAATTTTTTCTATGCTATGAATCGCAAGAGGAGAGGCTTTTTGAGTGAGCTGCATGGCAATGTCAATGGCCTCGTTAACTTTTTTTTTTGATTTGGTTTATTTACGGACGTTCTTTAACATTTCAGGTCATCAGAGTCCCATTCAATTCAGGGCGTGAAACGGCCGATAAATTTTGCTCAGAGGTCTCTTCTTTCAGGCTTGAGGTTCTTTCACGTGCCGTAAATGTACGACACGGGACCCGTGGCTTTACTTCCTTTTCATAGGAAGCCTTACTTAGAAAATTCATCGATCCTGGCCGGGTTTGAACCCGCGATCTTGGGTCTACGAGGCAAGTATGGTTACCACTACACCACCAGGACCGATAACCTCGTTAATGACGTAGGTATCAAGTCGGAAGAGGATCTTGTAGCAACTAGCAAGAACTATAATTGCCGCGTTACCAACAGAAACAGACCGGGGAAATGTTCAACAGATGCAACGATGTTTTTTTGGGGGGGGGGGGGTGGGGGAGGAATAATTGTATTTATGCTCTTTTCACTGCCGAGCATTACAAGTTGGCAACCGTTGTTTTAGGCATTGACTGCATATATGAAAGTTGGTGGAAGATATTTTGAACATGTAAAATTAATACAAATACAATTTTCGTGGTGCGGAGTGCATATGCGGTGTACAATGACGGCATTAGTTTCTCCCCCAAAATTCTTCTGATTGGAGGCTGCAGGTACATTCACATGACTGATAATGTTGAATACAATATGCCTCCTGCACTTCCCTCACCGGTCTTGAGCCATTGCTGAAAAATTACAGGGGATTCAGAATCTCGAATATGGAGAGAAGGATCAGGGACCCTTAAATGTTTAGATATCAGATAACATAGACCAGGATAATGTGCAGGGGTCCTATGAGGATAGCACGACTCTTCATCTCATCTTCTACAGCGAGAGTAGCGCTTTAGTTCCTAGAAGACATAGAGCCTACAGCTACCCTCATATAGAATTGGTCTGATAGAAATTATTTTAAAATGTTATGTTTTTATTAAGAGTTCATAATGTAGTAATCAAAGGTTTGAACTGTTACTTAGATAAGCTAAGCATACATACCAAAAATAACAACTGTTAAAAGAGACGTTCCCGGACATGATTCCCTGTATTGCACTCAGGGCGAGGGCAGGGTGGAGCTATTGCCCTTTCCCCCCCAAAAAATAATAATCAGTTTTACTACCAAAGAAAAAAATGTTATATTTTATAAACAACAAAGAAATAAATCATGGCGTTTATTATACCGCTGTAAATGCATGTGAAAATTCAGAATATTGCTTAAGGCAAGTGTGTCAATTTTATTTCAGCCGCGGAGCTTTTTCTGTATCATAGTACCCCGTTCAGACTGCATACTTCTATAGAGCTTGCCATTACTAAGCCTACAAATGTGTTTAACTGCTTGTTGCTGGTTTATGGGTACTTACAGCTTAGTGTGTATATAATATATATAATATACTTCTTTTACTATCCTTAGCTTCAGTATATACAGGGGTTGCCAAAATGTACACAAACTTCAAGCAAAGAAAAAAATTGTGTTAACATAACAAAACTGAATTCACACAAACAGAAAATGATGAGCACTAATCATCATAGACTTTTACAGTTACAACATTTGCTCAAAATGTCCACCATCGGCGTCGATACACTTCTGAGTACGTTGAACTACTGATTGAGCAACGTTTGTGAAAGTGTCCTCAGCGATTGCAGCACATACCGTTTCAATTTCTTCCCGAAGTGCTGCCAGTGTAGCTGGTTTTCTACGGTATACAACATCCTTAAGAGTTCCTCCATAGGTACAAGTCCAACGGAGCTAGATCCGGAGAACGCGGTGGAAACTCAATCGGACCGCTTCGTCCCATCCAATGCCTTGGATCCAGTGCAAGGGGCTTGTTGCTGTGCGAGGTCCCTCAGATCTGCCCTTCAGAACATCGATACGGTATACCACGAGCCTCAAATTTGTCTCGAATGCCCGCAATTGTTACTCGCGTTAGCGGTTCTGTTCTCTACACATGTCTCCATTGCCTTTGAACTTCAACAACAGTCTCGGTTTTCCAGTATCACTTCAAAATTGCTTTCCGCTATTCAAACAATAATTTTGGCTCCATTTTTTGTAGCAACGCTATCACAATGTATGTAAGTCACATCTGTTTACAGAACATCATACGATAATCTTGGCTTCATTTGTTCATTGTTGATTTACCTGTCACGTAGCAACGCTATCATAATGTATGTGAGTCACGTCTGTTTACAGAACATCATACTACCCATTACTGTTGTTTTTCGGTTCAACTTTGAAATATATTAAATAGATATTTACTGTGAAAGTGTGTATATTTTTTGGCATATCTCGGTATATCTGGAGCTATGAAAACATTTATGATGGTCCTTTAGTGTCCACTAATAATGTAACTCTGGAACGGGGAACCTTTGCTGATTAAATTTCTAAGGTCCTTCCAATATAAGAAATGGTGACTAACGGACGTGAATAAACATAAGTCCATATCAGTATTATCCACATTTTCTAAATGTTTAAAACAGTGATTTAACACATAATTGTGAACTACTTTGAAACTTTTAAGTACATATTTTTCAAAATCGCTTCGTAAAAAGCATATCCACTAAAACACACAGACTCTATTTTAGAAAATATTCCTAAAAATACTGATATTAATAACATACAGCTGTTATTTTATTAATATTGTCTCCTTCAAGAAACTTTTCAGGATTTATTTGCAAAGTTTAGAGATTTTGTGGTGAGTTATGAACTTTAACTTGAACCCTATTCATTAATATTGCATTACCTGCAAGGAAATGAAATCAAGAAGTCTGTGTGATCACTCCATCAAACACATGATTAGATCTCACTGAAGCACTTTACTATGCTGATGTTCAAATGTGCCTTCAGCATGGCCGACGAGAGAGGTCATACGACAAGAAAATGGACGTTTAGGAGTAATTTGTTAGTTTCGTTTACCTTTCTGCATTGCAACAGCGATGGAGAAAGAACGATTTCGACCGGGAAAATGTATAGGCCAGGGTTAAGACTGTTGTTCGGCTATGGTTGGTAATGACAGGGGTATGAGAAAGCCGTGTTCAGTATTCAGAAAAACGCAATATCATCTCCTCTATCAAAGACATCAAAAAGTTCTTCAAGTGATGAAGAAAATTCACTCTTCCATGAAACATGATGGTTCTAAAAATATATGCAGTTTTTCAACAAGCATTTTGAGAGTATCGTTGAAGAATGGGAGGGATTATTTACTATAGCTATACCACAGTGAAAAGAAGGTTCGAGGCAAGATCTGTTCGCTGCAAGGTCGCTTTCTCCTCCACGTCTCAATTCTACTTCCCTCCGCGCTCTCTTCTCCTACACAATGCTGTTTTCGTCATTCTCATCATGTTGAAGAAAAAGAAGAATCAGCAAAGGGCAGTTAAAAGAGCTGAACATAGCAGACCTAGTAAAAGAGAACTATTTTATCCAACCACTGAAAAATATTCTCTCTTGTTCAGCCATCACTACTTGTGCCGCAGAGCAATCATTCAGTACAGTATCTTGCGCTAGCAGACTCCTGGTTAAGGTCGGCTGACAGATAAACGAAACGTCTCAATGGGCAATGCTACTGAGTGTGCACAGAAAAGAAAAAAGATATTATATTATAAATGAAGAGGAAATGCTGAAAGCTTTTCACCAAGGCCAAGAAATCTGTTTCGTTTAGATTTTGTTTAATAAGATGAAAAAAAGGAATGTTATTTGTAGCTTTGCAAAATGTACTCGAAAGATACTCTCGGTTTTACCTTTTTTTTTTTTTTTTTTTTTTATTTAACTTCCTAGTATTTAAAGATTTAGACAAACTTTTCTGAGCACTTAGCGTGAAAAGGTAGTACAAAAGTACTACTCAACAAATGCTGAGACATTTCAGGTAGCGTATAGAAAGGCTGACAGAGGATTTAGATAGACTGGTATCCGGCTCCTCCCCTAATATGAAACCTGGCTACACATACGCAGTAGACCATTGAAATCGCCATTTCAAAGACATAACATTTCCTATGATAAAGGACAGCAGAGTTTTCACTGATATAGCTAAGGCATTCAGCAATTGAAGATGGCGGTGTATTGCATCTATTTCTCTTACAAATCTACAGACCGTTGATAAAGGATTAAGAAATGAAGAGTTATTTGGGCATTTCTCAGAAACATGAAGAAAGCAAAAAGCACGTAATGTCATTGACTGCTTGGGCTGAGCTAAAGAGAGGAGACATCAGTAGCATCTTAAATTGTGCAGAACATCCAAAATCGAAGAGAACTTAAGGCATATGAAGGTATTTATGAACACACACATTTTCTTGGTTGGATTCAGAGGCCCCGACGAGTCAGAGGACTTTGAATAGATAACATATTCTGAAAATACCAGAAACAAAAACAATTCCAAACACAATATTACAGCTCTATAGAATACAGAAAAATATGACCTTTTTTTCCCCCACCATCGAAAAAACAAAAGTATCTTAATCCTAGATGACGAAGCAACAGATTTTTTTCAAGGTGGGAACAATTGACCGTTCTAAAGAGATACTTTTGAATAGAGAGTGAAATTACGTACATTATCTAAAAAACTGCCTTGCAGAGAATATTACAAATGTATTCTTTTTCTTTCTTTCAGAGAACTAAACGTGCGAATAGTGTTAAGATGGTAATCTGTAGTTGGGCAAATAGGGTCCAAGCTATGATAAAAGATAAGGCACCTCAAGATTCACACATTTTACCTCCAATGATAAACCCAATTAGTATTAACTCATGAACTGAATGTTATTGACGAAGCTAAAGTATTTTTCTATCTTTCAAGTGATCTATTGTTCCATATCAAATAGCCGTTCATGACATAAACTATTTTTGGAAATTCAAAGAAAAATGAAGCAACTCATTTTCATCTTAGAATGGTCAGTTCCTACAAAGTGACTACTGGCTTAGTATGGACTTTTCAAGCGAACTAGTTCTGCTTGAAGAGGGTATGAAAGACATAGCTATAAAAGTTAGAACTTGGGCCCAATGGAGCAAAAATGCCTCATCAATCATCATAGACAAGAGTGGCCAAGGATGCTAACACACGGAACTCATAAACAGAGGTCTTAGTTCGATTCCCTCCAGAACCATCCTCCCTAAATGTTATTTCAAGTTTTCCTCAGTCTTCATCAATAGCAAATCCTGGGAAGATACCCTAAACCTAGGCTTGGAATGCTTCCATTCCCCCAAAAAATTCCTTCCCTAATTTATAATTTAATGTCATGCTTCATCAGTGTCTACTGCCTTCATATTAAAAATGGGCATTAAGCATAATTTTGAAAAAAACTTCATCTTACTTCTCTGTACAATGAAGCTCGTACTGGACATTACACACTTCCTCTTTCAACTTCTTCAATACCAGAATTTAGGTCTGATGGCAGTGGGGTACCTGATCAAAAGCATCAAAGATGAGCTGATTGGAATAAGAAATAACGAGAAATACAAAGAATTAGTGGAAAAGGCAAAGCTGCTAGCCAGCAACAGCTATATAGAATGAATTTGTGGTAAAAAGACAAAAGAACTATGGCATCCCATCCAGCAGATAACATAGTCCTCAATTTGATGGAACAAATAAAAGAAAAACAAATCTTTCTAATATATATATATGAGTTCAATGAAAAATCTTCAGACAAATAAGCAACACAAATATATGCTTCACATAGGAAAGTTGACTTTTCTGATTGATAAAACAGACCTTAAATGCTATTCAAAGAAAAACACCAATTTAAACTATGTTTGAATATTTGCATTAGAAAAGATGTCGGGCAATTTTCAAAGGATAATTACCTGATCTCAACAATGTATGATGTTAAGTAGAATGGAGTAAATTCTATGCTCTAATCTTTGGCAAAGCTAAGTTAATTCCGTTAGAGGATTACATTGCTCATAGTTTTTAGAACTCTTAATATAAGAAAAATGGATCCAATAACCTAGATCCTTTGTTTCAAATTTAAATGCTGCATTTTACATAATGAACAGAATAACCACACCAAGTCATTCATTTAAGAATTTTCGAAAAATGAGAAATTTTTAAAAAAGTTTGTTGGAATTCACACAGTGAAGCTTGATAAGTGTAAATTCTATCTAATCTATCATCTAACACACTCTTATGCTTCACTTACTTTTAAATATGGTGGGACTGGTTTCAAAGAGACATCCTCTCCATCTTCAAGAAGATGTCCCTTCAAAACTGGTACCACCGTATTTAAAAGTAAGTGAAACTTAAGAATGTGTTAGGTGACAGATTAGGTGAATTTACATACCAAGTTATGTTGTTCTTGTTACACTATGGTCTTAAATTGGCTAAATGTGATCACAGATCAGGAATTAATTGACATTTATGTTAAATATCAATAAATATTTCTCTTACATAGATCAATCAGCTTCACAAGAAAAGTATTTAATCACACACATCACCATATTTTCAGGTAAATTCAAATAAATACTACCTGTTTATACTCGTGTTTCAATATTTTGCTCAAGATGTTTAACTCGCAAATGCAGGATTGAAATCTTGAGTTACCCAAATTTACTAAATGCTTAATATGCAAGTAAGTCTGAAAGTTTGCAGTTTTACATTTTAGCTTTGCCATCTAGCTGTAGTTAATTTAATTTATTATTATTCATTTGCTTCAGTGTAATTTTAATAATACTTAATTTGTTTTTATTAATTCATTTTTTTCTTTTTATTTTTAAGAAATCTTTCTTTAATATACAAACATATAAGCCAAAACAGCCTAACAATGTTGTAAACCATAGATCAAGCATAAGGCAACCTCATTAGCTGGAGGTGATTTGACAATCAGAATAGAAGCTTACATAAGAGTTAATTTCTATTTTATATTGCTAGATCATGAACGGTATTTCTTGTAGTATTACAGGCACAATGGTTCAGTAGGTTCTTTAGATGAATACAGAGAACTCAAGTAACATCCGAGGTGAATGAAAAACCATGTTTTGAAAACTACATACATAGACCAGCTGTCTAAATGTCTTAATGTAATTCTGCACACAAAACAAGTAAAGTTAATTTTAATTAAATCTGTGTCTAACACTCTTCATGTTTCACTAACCTTAAAAATATTCGGTACCGGTTTCAAAAATACATTAACTCCATCTTCGGCCGTGGACGACTGGTATAAAAGGTGTTGTTACGTAGTATCAGAAGCAATGTTTCGCTCTGGAGAAACTTTTATGAACTTAAAATTTATATTTTCTTCTTTTTGAATGTCAAAATTCATCAAATGATCCATATGTTTGTAGATGTAAATCTTTTCCCAAATATTCAATTCTACCTGTCCCTGTACAGCTCTCAATAATTCAACTTTTTCCTTTATATCATGATTTTCGGTCCAAAAGTGATATGCTACTGCTGATTTTTCTACTTGTTTGTATTTTAAATTTCTCATATGTTCTTTTAGACGTATCCCCACATTCCTCTTACTTTTTCCTATATAGATCTTATCACATTCAGCACATGAAATCTTGTAAATCCCAGCTTTTTTCTCCTTTGGGGTATTATCTGTAGTATTGTCTTTCAAAACATTGTTTAAACTAAATCTATTAGTAGGAGCCAATTTTATAATAACATTTTTAAATATTTTTTGAAATTTATACATCACTGTTGGATTATGTATAAAATTTTAATAGTGATTTTGATCATATGAAAAGAGATATAAAAAATTATATCAAACTGAAAGAAAAAAGTAGACATTTAATTGCAGATATACGTTTCCTTAACCTATGTCTCAAAAACCATATATGTCCAAAATTTGTAAGAAGAACAGTGAAATTTAGTCGTAATAGCGCAGAGCAATTAGCAGCAGAAAAGAAGGTGATACAGATAGAAAAGGACAAACATTATAAAACATTAGCCAACATAGATCTTCAAATGTATGAAAAATATTTAGTAATTACCAAAAAGTTAGGTTCTGTCATTTGGGATAAATATGTTAAGGAAAGCACTTGATCATATAGAATGGAAAGTAAAGAAAAAAGTAAACGTACCCAAGAAAAAAATTAATAACTTAAATCAAAATCCAAAGAAAATCTGTAGATCAGAGCCAAAACCAAATTATATAGTAAATTTATCTCACAAAAGTTTTAACCAACAAGAAATAGCATTCCTCAACAAAGGCCTAAAAACCTGTGTAGACTTTTCAAATAATGTAGAAGAACATGTTGCAGATCTTGAAATAGCTATGAATAACTTAACATACCAAGATAAACATAGAATTAGGATAAAATCAGAAAAAGTCTTAAAAGAAATGAATAAAAAGAAACCTATCAAAATTAACTACTTCAAAAATATTATCAGGAGCCTTAACTCAAAAGGAGTAGTGTATAAAAAAGCAGATAAGGGAAATAAAATAGTAATCCTAGATAAGCAACAATATACCACTAGCATGTTAAATTTATTAAATAAAAAAAATTTGCCAAAGTCAAATCAGATCCATTGAATGGATACTTGAAAATAGTTAATATAGCCATAAGAAAAAGCACAATTATTCCAGGTACAAGTAAACATAAATTAATTACAAATAATCGTAAAATAGCCTATATATTAGGCTTGCCAAAAATTCACAAACCAATAATGAGCATGAGACCAATCATAAACAATATTAACACCCCCACATACTTGCTAGCAAAATGGTTATCAGACAGATTCAATGAATTACCAAAGTTCAAAAGTAGAAGCATAAATAATTCTATCCCATTAATTGAAGAAATAAAGGATATTAGATTATTACCTACAGATACACTAGTGTTGTTTGATATGATATTGTTCCCCAGCTTACCTAGAGAAAAACTTTTAATCATTTTACAAAAATGGTTAACAGAAGTAGGAATCAATGAAACACACAGAAAACAGTACATACATCTGACAAGCATTGGTATTAATCAGTCATATTTTACATTTGATAAACAGTTTTATAAACAACAAACAGGCTTGACCATCTATCTCTATCTCCTCTATCTCCTTTCTTGGCAAATCTTTACATGAGTAATTTTGAAACAGATATTACTTCAGCCTTTCCACACTTATTTAAGTGTTGGTACAGATATGTGGATAATATTTTTGCCCTAGTTAATAAAATGTTAATTGAGGATGCACTAAAGTTTTGAATATTCAAGAGAGAGATATAAAATTCACACATGAAATAGAAACAGATAATATGCTGCCTTTTTTGGATATTAAAATTATAAAGAGTAAAGAAAACTTGGAATTTGGCATATATAGAAAGGACACACATGCAGATTATTATATCAAAGAAAATGGTTTTAATCCTATAGCTCACAAACATGCAATTTTTAATAGTTTCATATGCAGATTGATCAATTTGCCAATCAGTAAAGAAGAATATAACATAGAATATAAAAAAAATAAAAGATATAGCAATTTTAAATGGTTTTAACGAAGATTTAATACATAATAAGATTAAAAAATTCCAGAGAAAGAAAAGAATTGAAAATTCAACTACATTATCAACAATTAAAGAAAAAATGTCCTTTAAAAAATTTACACATAATCCAACAGTGATGTATAAATTTCAAAAAATATTTAAAAATGTTATTATAAAATTGGCTCCTACTAATAGATTTAGTTTAAACAATGTTTTGAAAGACAATACAGCAGATAATACCTCAAAGGAGAAAAAAGCTGGGATTTACAAGATTTCATGTGCTGAATGTGATAAGATCTATATAGGAAAAAGTAAGAGGAATGTGGGGATACGTCTAAAAGAACATATGAGAAATTTAAAATACAAACAAGTAGAAAAATCAGCAGTAACATATCACTTTTGGACCGAAAATCATGATATAAAGGAAAAAGTTGAATTATTGAGAGCTGTACAGGGACAGGTAGAATTGAATATTTGGGAAAAGATTTACATCTACAAACATATGGATCATTTGATGAATTTTGACATTCCAAAAGAAGAAAATATAAATTTTAAGTTCATAAAAGTTTCTCCAGAGTGAAACATTGCTTCTGATACTACGTAACAACACCTTTTATACCAGTCGTCCATGGCCGAAGATAGAGAAACATATTTTTGAAACCGGTACTGAATATTTTTAAGGTTAGTGAAGCATGAAAAGTATTAGACGACAGATTTAATTCATGTGAACTTCACTGTGTTAGTTCCATATGAAATTTTTTTTAAAGTTTTTAGAATTTAAACAAATTTTAAAAAGTTAATTTTCCCTTAAGCAATAAACTCTAAAAAGGATATCACACACTAAGCAAATGATATGTATGTTAGATTCATTGACTTTCAGGCATAAGGCATGTATTGTTCTTTTTCAGACACTGGATGAATGGTCCTTTGATGTATTTGCATTAAGTGAAGCTGCTTCTAGTCAACCAGTCAAATATCTTGGATATGACCTCCTTAACAGATATGGAATGATACATAAATTTAAAGTAAGTAACCTAAGATAGTTTTAAATAAGGATAAAGGCTCTACTATAAAAAGTTGTACTTCTGAACAACAGATGAAATATTTAATATATAATCCAAAATTACTAGGGGAATTTTACTTATTCATAGGTATAAACAAACTATTAGTTGGGTAAAATGTCCTTTTAATAAATATTTATATGTATGTGAAAATGTGTGGTACAAAATTCAAAAATCTTTATCTTCCAAAGTACTCACAGTTTTCTTAAGATTAATTCATCATTGAAAAGAACCTTCAATGGCATGTTTATCATATTGATTTCAGGTCTATCTTAAAAATCATAATTAAAATAAAGCACAGTAAAAATATAAGAGACACATTCTACTATATTTGTATGTAAAATCTTAGGATACCATGATTTTATATCATATTAAACCAATGTCACTATTCATTTAGTTTAAATTTAGTACTCTATAAAGTGAACACTTTGACTAGGGATGATAAAATATAAACATTTATTTCAGCATGACAATCAGCTGGCTTATTCCATTGTGAAGCAATAGAAACATTTATTAAAATCATTGTGTGATTGAGTCAAACTAACACTAAACTAACACTCTTTTGCTGTACTAACCTGTGTAAATCTGTAGGACTGGTTTTATGAACCCTTTGTTTGCATCATCAGCCCCCAGCCTTGTGGAGGATAAACCGTTATGCTGCAGTCGACTAGGGACTGGTGATGCGAATGAAAGGTTTGTGAAAATGGTCCTACATGTTTACAAATGTAAGTGGAGCAAAAGAGTGTTAGTTCAACTCAATCACACAGTGATCTTAATATATGATTAGCTTCACTGTGCAATGTTCTAATTAACAATTTTAGTTAACCGAAACATACATTTTTCATTTACAAATGTATAATTTAAAAGAAAATATATGACCAACAAAATCAGAAAAAAATGAAAAGTGGTACAGCAAGTTAATAAGTATACCTATTAGAAAAATGGAAGAAGTATGTAGTTCAAGAACAGGTTTTGAATGCAGAATAAACATCATGGCAAACAAGTATTTGTCACAACTTAGTCAGATATTGGATTTATAGCTAGAGGTATTCAAAGGATAAACATCCTGTTTTTTTTTTTTATTTGTTTGTTTACAGATGCTCTTTAGCATCTCAGGTCATCAGCATCCCATTCTATTCAGGGCATGAAATGGCCAACAAATTTTGCTCAGAGGCCTCTTCTTTCAGGCTTGAGGTTCTTTATTGTGCTGTAAATGTACGACATGGGACCCACAGCGTTACTTCCCTTCTGAAAGAAGCCATACTTACAATTTTTACGCCCGAAAAAATCCATCGATCCTGGTCGGGTTTGAACTCGCAATCTTGGGAAACATCCTGGTCTTTAATGTATAGGATGGATGAAAAGTTCTCAGTAGTTTCTTACATTTAATTTACATTTGATTACACATTCCTTTACAGATATTGTTAAGAATGGAGGTTCTGTTTCTCAATACATTTGGTTGTCAATTCACCACTTATACACAAGCTATTCATTTGTTCCATTTATGACATCTGTATAAGTGTGCAGGTATGAAACCTAAGAATTGGGGAAAGCAACTTTTTGCCAAACCTTTACATATTTTATACCAGAAAAATAGAACATAATAACAAATAATAATTCATTTAGAATTGCTTTTTGAGAATCATAGTAAGTGAAAATAAACAAAAAAATTATTACAACAATATTTACAGGACTTATATATATATATATATATATATATATAAATTATTCTGGCATGTTCTCCTAAATATATTACTACTGTTAATAGTATCTTGATGAGTGCTAATAAGTTATTAAGTTCCCTCAATCAGAAACATCTTCTTAAACTATCGCGGTTATATTTACAATATTTAAGAGCTGGTATTCCTATTCAGTTTAATGCATCTTTTTTCCAAAACTTTTCCCCGCCGCTCGTAGCGTCAGCTCCTGACTTAGCTTCTATTTTCAATTTACCTCGTCCATCTAAATTTTACTCCGGTACTGCATACCAGCAGCCCAATAGCAAATGTACCCCTTGTACTTCTCCTACTAGTAATATTGCTGTTGTTAATTTATCTTCTATTTCACTTTCCAACACTGATACATTGCTTTTACAAAAAGGATTATCTTTCGCCCCAACTCCCAAATTTAATCGCCTTAAATTTGTTTCTGATGGCGTTAAATTTTGCCGTAATTTAAGATGGCGTTACTATTGGCATACTAAATCTTCTCAGCCTACTTCAAATGTTACTCCTTGCCTTCTCAAGTTTCGTTCTCCCTCCAAACTTGAACCTCCATCTTTACCTTCTAGCCATCCTTTAGAAATGTTTATTAACAGATTTTTAACTTCGATCAGTGATTCTAAATTTCTAGATAAGATCACTCCTAAAGACAACTTAACTTTAAGTGAGAAATCAGCACTTAAAAGATTATCTAATAATCCTGATGTTATTATCCTTCCAGCTGATAAAGGGTCCTCAGTAGTACTACAGGACATTTCGTCTTACAATGCTGAAGCTTACCGACAGCTTAAGAATGTCACTTATTATGAACTATTGTCTTCCGACCCAACTGTCAAGTTTAATGAAGAAATAGCTTCTTTTATTACTTCTTCTGGTACAGCAGAAGGACTTAGTTCCCAAGATATCACTCTTCTTACTCCTCATGTCCCTCGTACTCCCACCATATATTTTCTCCCTAAAATTCACAAAGAGAACTGTCCAGGCCGCCCAATAGTAGCCAGCTTCGATTCCCCTACTGAACGTATTTCCGCTCTAGTAGATTGTTTGTTACAGCCTTTTGTTACTTCTAGGCCATCCTATATTAAAGATTCCTTCCATTTTTTGAGTTTGCTTAAGAAAGTTGACCTTATGGCACACTCTGACATACTTCTTGCCACTATTGATGTGACGTCACTCTACACTAACATCCCCCATCATGAAGGATTAGCTGCCGTTAAACATTTCTTGAACTATCGAGCACCTCCTCATATCCCATCCACAGATTTCATTTGCCATCTTGCTTATCTGGTCCTCACTCGCAATGCTTTTAGTTTTGATAATAAACATTATCTACAAATTAAGGGTACTGCGATGGGCACCAGAATGGCACCTTCTTATGCCAATCTTTTTATGGCTCGCTTAGAGGAGGAATTTCTTAAGTCAGAACCTTTGGCACCATTATTATGGCTGAGATATATTGATGATATATTTGTGCTTTGGACTCATGGTTCAGAATCTCTCGAGCAGTTCCTTACTAATCTTAACTCCAAGTTTTCAGTTAAGTTCACTTCTTCTGTCTCTCCCAATGCTGCTACTTTCCTGGATATTGATATTTCTTTATGCAATGGCTCTTTCCTTACGTCTGTGCACATTAAGCCTACCAATTTACAACAATATCTTCATTTTGATAGTTGTCATCCATTGCATATCAAAAGATCTATTCCTTTTTCTCTTTCAATCCGTGGTCATCGTCTTTGTAACAACTTTTCATCTCTTGACAAGTATATTAAAAACCTTACTCAAAAGTTCCAAAACCAAAATTATCCTTCTGCTCTTTTAAAATCCCGTATAATCCCATCACACAAAACTTTCCAATGCAAACCTAAAACCTCTAACAAGAACTTCATCAACCTTGTTACCACTTACGTACCTGGAATTGAAAGCATCAGACCTATTTTGAAAAAATGTCACGATACTTTGTTAATGTATCCATCTTTAAATGATTTTTCTAAAATTGTACCCCGCCTTACTTTCAGAACACCTCCTAACCTTAAAAGTATATTTCGCCGTAACCTATCCTCTCCGAATTTACCACGTCCCTTTGCTGGCTCGTATCCTTGCCAACGTCCTAAATGTAAAACCTGTGCACTAATTATGCCGTGCAAATCATTCCATAGCCCTAATTTATCCAAGGAATTCAACATTTCTTCATTTGCTACCTGTTCTTCCAAGAATGTCGTATATATGTTATCTTGTAAGCTTTGTAAAGCATTTTATATTGGTTTAACTTCTACTGTTGTTTCGCTACGCATGAACAATCATAGACGTTCTGTTAAAACCAAGTCTCCCTTGCCTGTTGCCCAACATGCCTTATCTCACTGTAAGGATTTTGATGATGCTTTTAGTCTAACTCTTATTGATGCTTTACCTACACAATGCTGTGAAAGTTTACTCAGAGATAGAGAAATGGCAGCTATATTTTTACATAAAGCGCGTATACCACCTGGTTTAAATCTTACATATTAGTTGTTTTCTTCCCACACTCTCATATCTAGTTTCATCTGTTTCCATGCATAACGTTACCTTCGATACTCAATATTTACTTTTATCACCTTCACTTGTCTAGCTTCTTGCCATTGAAGAACTCGCAGTAGTTCGAAGTTTAGCAGTTTCAAGTGTGACTCTTTCTCTGTGTTTTATCTTTATCTACTTTTATTTTAGTGTTAATTTGTTACATTGTTAATAGTGTTTCTTTATTTTTATGTTTCATTAATATTGTTTGCACCTCTGGTGCTGCTTTTAACTTTGCTTATTAGGCTTTATTTGCTTTTGTGTGTTTTGCTTTTGCGTGTTTTGCTTTTGACTTCTTTACTATTTATCTATTTTTCTTTTAATTTTATATCTGTGTTTTCTAAAATACTTTATTATATATTACATCTTATACCATGGCACCTATCCAAGGTAATGTTATCACATTTTGGTTCAACAAATGTAAGTACCATTCTAAACAATTAGCTAAATATACAGGGCACGTTGGCTTTCTTTCTTATTGCGCTATTACTGGTGTGTGTCCTAACGGAATATTAATTCAATTGCCATTGTCCGCTATAGCTCCTAGCACTCATAGCCAATTTCATTTATTTAGGCACCATATCTCCCAACATTTTCTACGGATGATCCTTAATAATTGTCAATATTTGCAGCAATTTCATTTGTCTAAATTAATTAGTTTTATTAAAATTATTCTGGCATGTTCTCCTAAATATATTACTACTGTTAATAGTATCTTGATGAGTGCTAATAAGTTATTAAGTTCCCTCAATCAGAAACATCTTCTTAAACTATCGCGGTTATATTTACAATATTTAAGAGCTGGTATTCCTATTCAGTTTAATGCATCTTTTTTCCAAAACTTTTCCCCGCCGCTCGTAGCGTCAGCTCCTGACTTAGCTTCTATTTTCAATTTACCTCGTCCATCTAAATTTTACTCCGGTACTGCATACCAGCAGCCCAATAGCAAATGTACCCCTTGTACTTCTCCTACTAGTAATATTGCTGTTGTTAATTTATCTTCTATTTCACTTTCCAACACTGATACATTGCTTTTACAAAAAGGATTATCTTTCGCCCCAACTCCCAAATTTAATCGCCTTAAATTTGTTTCTGATGGCGTTAAATTTTGCCGTAATTTAAGATGGCGTTACTATTGGCATACTAAATCTTCTCAGCCTACTTCAAATGTTACTCCTTGCCTTCTCAAGTTTCGTTCTCCCTCCAAACTTGAACCTCCATCTTTACCTTCTAGCCATCCTTTAGAAATGTTTATTAACAGATTTTTAACTTCGATCAGTGATTCTAAATTTCTAGATAAGATCACTCCTAAAGACAACTTAACTTTAAGTGAGAAATCAGCACTTAAAAGATTATCTAATAATCCTGATGTTATTATCCTTCCAGCTGATAAAGGGTCCTCAGTAGTACTACAGGACATTTCGTCTTACAATGCTGAAGCTTACCGACAGCTTAAGAATGTCACTTATTATGAACTATTGTCTTCCGACCCAACTGTCAAGTTTAATGAAGAAATAGCTTCTTTTATTACTTCTTCTGGTACAGCAGAAGGACTTAGTTCCCAAGATATCACTCTTCTTACTCCTCATGTCCCTCGTACTCCCACCATATATTTTCTCCCTAAAATTCACAAAGAGAACTGTCCAGGCCGCCCAATAGTAGCCAGCTTCGATTCCCCTACTGAACGTATTTCCGCTCTAGTAGATTGTTTGTTACAGCCTTTTGTTACTTCTAGGCCATCCTATATTAAAGATTCCTTCCATTTTTTGAGTTTGCTTAAGAAAGTTGACCTTATGGCACACTCTGACATACTTCTTGCCACTATTGATGTGACGTCACTCTACACTAACATCCCCCATCATGAAGGATTAGCTGCCGTTAAACATTTCTTGAACTATCGAGCACCTCCTCATATCCCATCCACAGATTTCATTTGCCATCTTGCTTATCTGGTCCTCACTCGCAATGCTTTTAGTTTTGATAATAAACATTATCTACAAATTAAGGGTACTGCGATGGGCACCAGAATGGCACCTTCTTATGCCAATCTTTTTATGGCTCGCTTAGAGGAGGAATTTCTTAAGTCAGAACCTTTGGCACCATTATTATGGCTGAGATATATTGATGATATATTTGTGCTTTGGACTCATGGTTCAGAATCTCTCGAGCAGTTCCTTACTAATCTTAACTCCAAGTTTTCAGTTAAGTTCACTTCTTCTGTCTCTCCCAATGCTGCTACTTTCCTGGATATTGATATTTCTTTATGCAATGGCTCTTTCCTTACGTCTGTGCACATTAAGCCTACCAATTTACAACAATATCTTCATTTTGATAGTTGTCATCCATTGCATATCAAAAGATCTATTCCTTTTTCTCTTTCAATCCGTGGTCATCGTCTTTGTAACAACTTTTCATCTCTTGACAAGTATATTAAAAACCTTACTCAAAAGTTCCAAAACCAAAATTATCCTTCTGCTCTTTTAAAATCCCGTATAATCCCATCACACAAAACTTTCCAATGCAAACCTAAAACCTCTAACAAGAACTTCATCAACCTTGTTACCACTTACGTACCTGGAATTGAAAGCATCAGACCTATTTTGAAAGAATGTCACGATACTTTGTTAATGTATCCATCTTTAAATGATTTTTCTAAAATTGTACCCCGCCTTACTTTCAGAACACCTCCTAACCTTAAAAGTATATTTCGCCGTAACCTATCCTCTCCGAATTTACCACGTCCCTTTGCTGGCTCGTATCCTTGCCAACGTCCTAAATGTAAAACCTGTGCACTAATTATGCCGTGCAAATCATTCCATAGCCCTAATTTATCCAAGGAATTCAACATTTCTTCATTTGCTACCTGTTCTTCCAAGAATGTCGTATATATGTTATCTTGTAAGCTTTGTAAAGCATTTTATATTGGTTTAACTTCTACTGTTGTTTCGCTACGCATGAACAATCATAGACGTTCTGTTAAAACCAAGTCTCCCTTGCCTGTTGCCCAACATGCCTTATCTCACTGTAAGGATTTTGATGATGCTTTTAGTCTAACTCTTATTGATGCTTTACCTACACAATGCTGTGAAAGTTTACTCAGAGATAGAGAAATGGCAGCTATATTTTTACATAAAGCGCGTATACCACCTGGTTTAAATCTTACATATTAGTTGTTTTCTTCCCACACTCTCATATCTAGTTTCATCTGTTTCCATGCATAACGTTACCTTCGATACTCAATATTTACTTTTATCACCTTCACTTGTCTAGCTTCTTGCCATTGAAGAACTCGCAGTAGTTCGAAGTATAGCAGTTTCAAGTGTGACTCTTTCTCTGTGTTTTATCTTTATCTACTTTTATTTTAGTGTTAATTTGTTACATTGTTAATAGTGTTTCTTTATTTTTATGTTTCATTAATATTATATATATATATATATATATATATATATATATATATATATATATATATATATATATATATTATAATATATATAATTTTTTTGTGTAACTATAAGATAAGGGTGAATGCATATCTCTTGGATATTCCAGTAGTGGATTACTGATGAGCCGGAGACAAGTATACATGTAATGAAGAGTAAATTATTTTCCTAAGCTTACTAATGAATCAACTTCAGCACTCTAGTTTGCTTTACTTACTGTTTTTACACTAAGATATGTTCTGCGAGCATCCACTCCCATCCTTTGTTATTCATGGTTAGGAACTTCCAGAACAATTCTTGTTGGTATTGGAGGCCTCTAGAGGCCTTTTGATAAACTTTAAGAGCAGGATGTCTGCTTTGGGAGTGATAAAGTTCATGCTTCTTGATGTAGATCTTTTCCCAGATATCAGTTTCTTTAAGCAGATTTTAATAGTTTAAATTTATGTAGATTTATGTTTACTTAAGAAAAGATATTTAGGATGTTAAACTTCAATTTGGCACCTTTATAATAATTATAGCATAAGAAATATCACTAGATCCAATAAAGTAAACCACACCTCCAGAAGAAAAATCAGGGATCTGCCATATACATTGTCATTGTTCTCATTATGACAAAACATTGGAAAAACCAAAAAACAAAATAGGCACCCACTTTAAGGATAAAATTTAAGCAAATAGATAAATCTGTAGTGGCAGTCCATTTTTGGCATGAAAGTCATAACATGAAACTACTAAAACTACTCATAAACATAAAGAAACATAAAGAACTGGATATCTAGAAAAAGATCTATATCTAAAAGTATGAATCACAGTTAAAGTGCTTTGACACCCCAAAGCATGCAACCCCCTTTTCAAGTTCATCAAAAGACCTCCAGAGGCTTCCAATGCCAACAAGAATTGTTCCAGAAATTCCTGACAGTCTAAAGTTAGCCCAGGATAAAACATATCGTAGTGTAAAAACTGGTAAGCAAAGCAAATTTAATTGTTGAAGTTGACTCATTAGTAACTTTAGGAAATTACATTTGCTTCACTCTGTTAGATTTCACATTCTAAAGTAAATTATTTGTTTAAAATTAATGTTTATGTAATTATAATATATTGTTTGTATAAGAATTTTTAATGGGAAACACTTAGAAAATTAAAACAATTAAATTCTCCCAGGCTGATTTGCCGTGGTCCATGGTTTAAATTACTACCATAGCTTTCACCAACTACAAAATTAGGACAAATGCTAAACAATGCAAAAGATCCTAGGCATCCCCTTGACACCACGGGAATTTGTAAAATACCATGTGAATGTGGCAAAGTTTACATAGGCATGACCGGAAGATCGATTAAAAAACGATTAGAAGAACATCAACGACATTTGCGCCTTAATCAGCCCGAACGTTCGGCAGTAGCAGAACTTGCAATAAAGGAATGCCATGGTATATGCTTTAACAAAACAGAAGTGGTTGCAAAAACTCAAGGCTTTTTCAATCTAGCCAGGAGGGAAGCATTGGAAATACAACAACACCCTATCAACTTTAATAGGGATGGCGGTTATCAACTAAGCAGCACATGGAAACTGGTTCTTAAAAACAAGCAACTACCTCCCCTCCATCCTTCTCCCCTCCAATTCTGCCACATACATATCGATCGTCCTCTACAGCCAGACAGAGACGGATCAATACTGTCATCATGTTAACATTTAGGTGTTACTCTTTGTCCACTGAAGATGCCAACCGGAGTAGTTGGTGAAAGCTATGGTAGTAATTTAAACCATGGACCACGGCAAAACAGCCCGGGAGAATTTAATTGTTTTAATGACAATACCGGCCGTGAAAGCCTAAGAAGTATTACTTAGAAAATTAGCCAGGTATGGAATTAAAACTGACCACCTATGAAATTAGGTGGTTGTCATTTTGTAATGTTTCTTAGTACATCAATAAAGACAGATAGAGACCATTTAAATAACAAGCTTTACCATTTTTAATTTCTTTTACACTATTTTATACTATTGAATAAGTAACTCAAAACCAAACTATGCATATGAACTTACCAGGTGTACTCACATCATTCTAAAAATAAAATAAAAATGTTCAGAAACCACCTATACAATTAAATTATTAATAAATTGCTTAAAGAATATACAGGATTAAAATGTAAATTGGAACTCGCACAGTGAAGCTAATCATATTATTTGATATCATTGTATGATTCAGTTGAACTACACACTCTTAAAGCTTCACTTATTTTTCATAAATATATGGAACCGGTTTTGAAAACATTTAGTTCCCATCTTCAGCCAGGCCAAAAGTCAATGGTTAAATCATTTGGTAAGCTATGGGAATGTGTATTCTGCTCTGATGGTGGTGTGATAAACATGTAGTTTATGTTTTCATTTCCGGCAATGTTGAAGTTCATTAGACTATCTTTGTATTTATAGAAGTAGGTTTTCTACCAGTCCTTGTATTGATTTTATTAATTTTGCTTTATTTATTATGTCGTGGTTTTGTGTCCAAAAATGATATGCTACTGCTGATTTCTGTATTTTGGTGCAGAAATTCAAGAGACAAAACATATCAAAGTAACCACAAGAAAAGCAATCATTCTTGTTTTTCAGCAAGAAAAGATAAGCTAATTTTTAAAAAGTTCACATATCATCCATGGGCTACAAAAAAATTTCAGAATATTCTGAAAGAGTTTAATATCAGGTTGGCACCGATTAATAGATTTCATGTTAAAAACTTACTGATAGATAAGTTAATGACAGTACTGCACAAGAGGAAAAAACAGGTATTTACAAAATAAATTGTGCAGAATGTGAAAAAATCTACAATGGAAAAACAAAGAGAAACATAGGCACATGGTTAAAAGAACATTTCAGGAACATAAAGCACAAGCCAATAAGAGAAATCAGCAGTAGCATATCATTTTTGGACACAAAACCATGACATAATAAATAAAGCAAAATTATTAAAATCATACAAGGACCTACGGAATTAGCAGCCTGGGAGAAAATCTACATCTACAAATACAAAGACAGTCTAATGAACTTCGACATTGCTGGAGATGAAAACATAAACTACAAGTTTATCACACTGCTACCAGAATACACATTCCCAAAGCTCAACGAATGATCCAACAGATGAACTTTAGCATGGCTGAAGATGAGAACTAAATGTTCTCAAAACCGGTTCCATATATTTATGAAAAATAAGTGAAGCTTTAAGAGTGTGTAGCTCAACTGAATCATACAATGATATCAATTAACATGATTGGTTTCACTGTGCAAGTTCCAATTTACATTTAAGTAAAAATTTAATATAATTTCAATCCAAACTGTTCTGAGACCAATGATGTTTTTCATAATCATGTAGGTATTCTTTATCATCTAAAATTTCTCTAAATCACATATCTTTCAACTAACCATTTCCATTTCATTTTTACCTTCTATGAAAATTGCCTCAATTTGGGGGTATCTGCTCACAATCTTCAAAGATCTTACTCAATACAATTCCTTTATTGCTCATTAACATTTCTTACTAATTAAACTTTCCCTCCACAAACATATGTGGCTTTACATTAGAAGATAATGTGTATTTCATCCTCCTTCTCCCCAGAGATGGGACACATTCTCAGAATAACACCTCCCCTCATTCCCCTTAATTTCCAAACACTAATCAAAACCAGGCTATTCCTTCTCTTTCATCTTTCTTGCAAATTAAAATATACATCTTCTTTTCTGGGTCATCTTTTAATTCCTTATAATATGCTAGTGAGCTTTTCTGCCTAATCTGGGCAAATAAAATTTGTCTATTCATATCTTCCATTCTTGTTATCACTTCCCTCCAACAACCTATTTTAAAATATTCAAATTTTAACCCAAAAATCTCTTAACCCATTTTAAATAATTGTTCTCTAATTTTGTTCACTAACACTTTTCTAAATAACTTTGCTAATTTTGTTCACCCAAGTATTAGTCATTATATCACCCCCCCTTTTTTGATATTTCAGGCATATTTTCATAATGTCAGTATCTACAAATAAATATTTGAACTCTAAATAAATATTTTTATTTAAAAATTATATATGGAACTAAACACAGTGAAGCTAATCATTTGATTTAATTTTATGTCATTTAAAATCCCGTGGCCGAGGATGAAGACGAACGTCTTTGAAACATGTACCACATTTTATGACAAGTAAGTGAAGCATTAAGAGTGTTTAGATGACATAAAATTAAATCAAATATTTCAATACTTACTCCATCATTAACCCTCTGACGCTTACCTTTCCTAACCCTATCAATACTTCAGCATTTGCAGTATTATTGAGAACTTCCAAAATTAATTTACAGAAAATTCTTATTATTAAATCCATATGACACCATCCCTCCTCTATGCCCCAAATTTCCCCTTACATAAATCCATCATGATTCAACCAAGGCAGAATAAAGCCTTTCAAATCACTTGATATTAATTACTGGCATCCTGTATAAACATTTTCTTATTGCTGCATGGCCATTTTCCCCTTCTCCATTGCGGTCTTTTCTGTTTTTCCCAACCTCCAT
Organism: Metallyticus violacea; assembly: GCA_030762175.1. Classification (NCBI taxonomy): domain Eukaryota; kingdom Metazoa; phylum Arthropoda; class Insecta; order Mantodea; family Metallyticidae; genus Metallyticus; species Metallyticus violacea. The sequence continues at coordinate 50,015,918 of CM060838.1, read as the reverse complement.
TACTACTTAACTTTATACTCAGATGTTAGAATTTACTAACCACATAAATTTCTTTATCTGCCATCTTAAAAACCATTTTAGATTCTGATTCACCTTCAGTATCTACTCTTTACAGTATCTGTTAATGTTACCTATAGCTAATTTCAGTCAATTACTGATATTAACATACCACCAAATCATCACATAAAGTAACCCAGGATATTCATGTTCCACAGCATTAGTAACTTCCCCAAAGTACACTTGACACAAAATCTGTTTTGATAATGTATCTCCTGTAATATACTGATCATATTACTTAAACTCTTCTCACTTCTCACTTAATTTGTACCAAGAACTTCTCTGTCCACCCTATCTTACCTTTTTCTAAATCAATAAATATAGCATAAAATTTACCTCTTTTCTTTAGCAAATATTTATTTATCACTATTTTAATTATAAATATATTTAATTATAAATATGTATACTGTTCTCTTTCCTTTCCCAAACCCAGTATGGCAGGGCAATATCCTTTGATATTTTTCTGACCAATTTTGAATTCTGTCCACCAGTATTCCTATAAAACTTTTTTCCAAAATTGGATAATAATTCAATTCCTGTATAATTATTTGGGTTACTTTCATTCCCTTTACCTTTGTATATGGGGTGTATAATTGCCATATGCCAACTTTCTGGCACCTTCTTCTTCTTTTTCTCTTTAATTACATTCAAAAGTCTTGTTAAACATGTTAATCTATCTGGATTTTCATACCAAATACTAAAAACTCTGTAGGTAAACCATTGATTCCTGCCTTATTTCTTTTAAATTTATGAACTTGACTATTAACTTCTTCCTGTGAAAATCATCTATCCAACTCTTCCACATAATTATTAAAATCCTTTAAATTCTGATGGGCAGGAAGTGATATGATTACAAGCAAAAAAAGGAAAATTAAAATTTATGATGAAGAGTGTAATTAATTTAATGATTTGCGGGTATAAGTAATGATGCTGTAGATCTGTGTGAGTTTATGCTTAAATGGGCGTAGAGGAATGAGATATATGGTATGGGAACACTTACAAAATTAGCCAGGTATGGAATTAAAATTGACCACCTATGAAATTAGGTGGTTGCCATTTTGTAATGTTTCTTAGCACATCAATAAAAACAGATAGAGACCATTTAAACAGCAAACTTTACCATTTTTAATTTCTTTTATAGTATTTTATACTATTGAATAAGTAACTCACCGCCACGGGTGGCCGAGGTCGTTAAGGCACGGACTCGTGAGCGGAAGGTCTGCGGTTCGAATCCCGCCAGGACCGTCCTCCCTGACTGGGGTTTTTTCCAGGTTTTCCTCAGTCTTCATAACTGGCAAATGCCGGGGAGGTACCTAAACTTAGGCCTGGAACGCTTCCTTCCTTAAAAAAAAAAAAAAATCCTTTCCCAATTTATCATTTCATCTCATGTATCATCAGTGTCCACCGCCTGTGGTGCCTCAGTAGTAAAAACGGGCGTTAAACACTACTCAAAAAAAAAAAAAAAAATAAGTAACTCAAAACAAAACTATGCATATGAACTTACCAGGTGTACTCACATCATTCTAAAAATAAAATAAAATGTTCAGAAACCACCTATACAATTAAATTATTAACAAATTGCTTAAAGAATATACAGGATTAAAATGTAAATTGGAACTTGCACAGTGAGGCAGTCACAAGATGGAGAAAGAGAAATGAAATGGATAGGGGCATTATGATCCAATGCATGACATATATAGGCAGTAGCTCAGTCACAAGAAGCAAGATTGGGGGATAGCTAGAGCTGCAAAATTGAGCAAAAGCTGGATACAGAAAGAGGGCAGCAAGCTTGGCAGATTCTGATTCTCCCATCCCTTATTTCCACAAAAAACAAACTCTGAAAATGTGTAGTTCATTTATTTGGACTTAAATCTGCATTATTTCTTCCTCCTTTCACACAATCTGCCAAGTTTGCTGCCCTCTTTCTGTATCCAGCTTTTGCTCAATTTCGCAGCTCTAGCTATCCCCCAATCTTGCTTCTTGTGACTGAGCAACTGCCTATATATGTCATGCAATGGGATTATAATGCCCCTATTCATTTCATCATTTCTCTTTCTCCATCTTGTGACTGCCTCCCATACCATATATCTCATTCCTCTACACTCTTCATCAAACCAATTATCATACATTTTATTTTTCCTTCTTTTGCTTATAATCATATCACTTCCTGCCCATTTAAGCATAAACTCACACAGATCTATAGCATCATTACTTATACCCACAAATCATTAAATTAATTCCACTCACACATGCCCTAAACATTGCTGAATCTCATAAAACCCAACACCGACCCTTCCAGGGGCCCAGTTATAGCTAATTATCTTAGTACCAGATCCACACACATCTTCTCTTCCACTGTCAAAGCACTCTTCACTGCACCATGAATTTTTATAGCACTACATTTTGAAAACTCTGATAACGAGCTGCAGGAAAACAACATTTCTATGCTTGCAAGACAGTTTTAAAGACATAGTAAACCAATTTTTCACCCAGCTTGACTTTAACATTGACTAATCAGCAACAAATACCAAAATGGTTAATACCATAAAACTACATTATGTATAGTTGGGACCCATATTGCCTATCTCAAGTTGATTATATATGACATCTCTACACTCTCAGAAAGTTTTCTGGTATGTTCATTAACACACTGTAAAATATGTATAATAAATACCACAGTTACTTAACCAAATGAACTATAAAATATATTACATTTTTTCCTGTCATCTTTGAGTTACATAATTGTATCTTTCTTTCTTTCTTTTTTCTTTTCCTGCAAACATATAAAGTAAGTCATAAAATAGAAAATCAAAATTATGCTATTTAAAGTCATAATGTCCCATATAGACTTACTTAAGTTAAATCAGATTTTATGCCTTACCTCTTATGAAGTGAGCTGTAAAAGTAGTTTTTAACATTCAAAAAAAAAAAAAGAAATAAAGATAGACTTATATTTAGGAAAATAGTTTATGTTTGCCATGCATATATTTTATATGTTACAAACATAGATACAGGCAAATGAAGATTCTCCCTGGCTGCCATATAAAATGACACAAAAAGCACTCTATGCACACATATATAGATTAGTTTAGTGAGTTTTATAATTGCAGGTTCCTCCAGTGACATTGGAGACGTTCCTCACAAGGGTAGAAGAAGGTTACTGCCGGCACAAAAACCCTTACCACAATAACCTGCATGCTGCAGATGTCGCCCAAACCGTCCACTATATGCTGTGTCAGACAGGTCTCATGGTGAATATTTCATTAATAATTATGTATTACTTGTTTTTGAGTAATAAAATAGTTAACTGGTCACTCATATTAATATTATTAAAACAACAATATTGTCAAATTAAATATATTGCACTTACGAATCTATAGAGAGTGAAATGGTAATATATGCTACATTTATGATAAACGTGTTCACATTAACCCCACTTACTTACACAACACTAGTGTTGTTGTGTTATTATTACATTAATGTTGTCAAAGCTTGAATATTTAAGTGTATGTGGTTTGCTAATCATACTTTAAAGGATTTCTATTTTGTGATTCTCCATTATTACCATTCTCATCATCTGGCATAACTGATCCAACAAATCAACATGTAAGAATGCCATTGTTTCAACTTTCAGTAGATTATTTCAAACTCATTTTTCTGCTGCAGTATTGTTAGCTGGAAGATCAGTTCTTAAATACTACTACATGAAGAGGGAATTCTTTTTTTTTTTCAAATCTATTTCTGTTTCCAAGTATAATCTTTATCAACATAAATAAAATTCAAGGAACTTTCTAAAAGCCTAACTAAATTACCTATATTGGAGAAAAAGAAAATAAAACACTTTATTATTAGTCTACACCTGTCAACAAACAAAAGCAATTAACATAATAAAGAACAATTAAACAGAAAGAAAATAATGTTACATAACTGTATAAACAATTTTCATTCATTTCAGAACCTAATGATCTATTCATCTGCTGTTTTTATTTAAAATCACAATAGATGCAGTGGTTAGTTAAGTTTACTTGGTAGAGGGATAGACATCTTTTTCTAATTATCCCCACTAATGCTAAGTACCAGGTCCTTGGATGCAGCATATATAACACTTTTTCTTTTATAAATTTGATATGAACCATTCAGGAATTTTGTTAGTTGTTTTATTTTCTATTCCAGTTAAGTTTACCCATTTTAGTAAAACTAATATAAATGAGAATATAGACTCAGAATAGAATATACCTAGTTATTTCTGTAATGGAGTTTATTCTTTTATTGTTCGTTATTATGGAATGGATTAATTTATTATGTAATCAAGCTTGAGTGGTAGTTTGCTCAATTATGTTTACAGAAACAAAACTTGACATCATATACGAAACAAAGAACTTGTTAACTATTATTTTTCTGGTCATACTTGGTATATTTACAAAACTTTTAAGAGTTATTGTAAAATATTATCTAATAAACATCATATGTGCTTATAGAGATTATGTTTATTTTGATTGCAAGAACTGGCTGACAGACCTAGAGATCTTTGCTACTTTAGTAGCAGCCCTTGTGCATGACTATGAGCACACAGGAACAACCAACAATTTTCATGTCATGTCGGGTACAGAAACAGCTCTTCTATATAATGATCGTGCTGTCCTCGAGAACCATCACATCAGTGCCTCATTCAGGTATAATTAATAATAGGTTATTCATATATATAATGTTTGATTCATATATATAATGGTTGATTCATTGTATATTACATATATATATATACTTATGCCAAAGAAAGATAAAATAATCTCCATGAGTTCTATAAAAGTATAGTGAAATAGTATATTGAGTGTTTAAATATGAAAATACATAAATTAATCTAACACTTAACACAATATTTCAAGCAAATTAACTCCTCTTAAGGCAGAGGCACATGGTAAAAGTGTGCCCCTATTTTTGTAATTATTCACCTGTTGACAGAGGTTGCCTGGAATACACAATGATAGTATCCTAAAAATAAATTTGAATTATATCAGTTGAATAAGTATTGTAAATTCCTAGAAATTTAAATGACTTTCATGTAAGCATAAAGTATATACATATTTATTTATTATTTATAGTACATATGTTATATGAGTCAAATAATTGCAAGCCCTATATTTCCAGTTTTATCTAAAAATTACATTGGCATATAAAAATTTTCTAACTGTCTAACTGTTGGTATCTTTCAGTTGACAAACCTATTAAAACAGAAACAATGACTTTTCTAATTCATTTAAGAACTTTTGAAAAATAAGACATTTTTAAAAAATTCTGTTGCAACTCACACAGTGAAGCTTGTTAATGTAAATTATAATTAATCTGCCATCTAACACACTCTTATGCTTCACTTAGTTTTAAATACAGTGGGACCGGTTTTGAAGAGACATCCTCTCCATCTTCAACCAACTTGATGACTAAGTTGGTCAAGTTGGTTGAAGATGAAGAGGATGTCTCTTTGAAACCTATCCCACCAATTTAAAAGTAAGTGAAGCATAAGAGTGTGTTAGACGACAGATGAATTATAATTTACAATGACTTTTCTGTTCATTTCAAGGCATTAAGTTCAAATATTGTCATTTTCTCCATGCATTGAAATTCAGTACCAGATATTTCCATGTGACCAGTACAGAACATAAATTAAGCCTTGTAATTCCCACTTTGTCAGCTGTGTGGTCAATCTTATGCTTGAGCAAGATTAATATAAATTTGAATAGTTTGAGATTTTCACAGTGAAATATAGTTTCATATAACAAATTATTTATGAGGAAGTCACAAATTTCACTAGTTTTATTCCACTTGCTTGGACATGTTTCAAAGGCAAATTTCCTTCATCGTCAGCACAGTTCCACTGTCAGCTTTCCAGCATGGTATTAAGATGTCACTCTTTGGATTTTATAAACTTTTCGATGAGGTTGCTGTTTTTTGGAAGATCAAAATTAACTCAATTTTCTTTGTTTTCATTCAAGAATATATTTTCCCACACCGATAATTCTACGGGTTTTAGAAGAGCTTTTAAGAGTTTTGGTTCATTTTGGAATTCATGTTTTTTTGCCAGAAATGGTATGCTACTGCTGATTTTTCTGTATAGTATGTTTTACACTTCTCATGTGTTCCTTAAACCGTATGGTAATGTTCCTTTTTTTTTTTTTTTACCTATATATTTATTATTGCAGTCTTTACAACTGATTTCATAAATGCCTGATTGTTTTCCTTTGTCTTGGTTTTTAGGAGGTTTTTCAAACTGCATTTATTTACTGGAGCCAAAATAATGTTGGCCTCTTTAAAAATCTTTTGAAAATTTTGGATTGAATGTAAATTTTTTATATATCTGCTCTCCTTTGTAACCTTTCAGTGTAGTGATTTCTTTTATTTGTTTTTGTTTTTTGAATTGTTCTATCTTTTTCTTGACCAGATCTGTTGTGTAGCCATTTTTCTGAGCTATATCCATGATTTTTTGGTACTCCAATTTGTATTCTGTCTCATTTACTGGTAGATTTGTTAATCTGAATATGAGGTTATTGATTATAGCTAGTTTATGTTGTTTTGGGTTGTGGCTGTTGCTTTTTACATAATTATCCGTGTGGGTATCTATCCTGAATATGCCAAATTCCAGTATGTTATCATTTTTTATAATTTTTATATCCAGGAAAGGAAGAACCTTGTTGTTCTCCATTTCCATTGTGAATTTTATGTTTCTGTCTTGTAGGCTTAGTAGTTTTATTGCGTCATCTTTCCATTTTTCATCTACTATTGCAAAGACATCATTAACATAACGATACCAACATTTATATATATGTGGGAAAGTCTCTACTAATTTTTTTTCCAGGAAACTCATGTCTGCTAAGAATGGTGAGTGACTTCCTCATAAATAAGATTAATATGATTGCTAAAGGTTTTCATTTCATTGAAAAATAAAATGCTTATCTGACTAATTTCAGATACCTGTGATGGACAAAAATAATTCATGATCATATATTTTAAGTGGTTGAAAAGTTAGTTATGCCTGTAATTATGTTTTCATTTTGTTTTTTTATGAAATATATTTTATATGTTGGGTACTTTTATATCAAGTTAACCAACAATAACATTTAAAATTTTATTTTTTAATTTGAGGTTATAATTCTTAAGTGGGTGATTAACAATCTAGTGAACAAACGTTGCATTAAAATATAGTTTACCCTGGAACATTTTTGAGTTATATATGGAAATCTGCAAAGCATTTGTTATGCAAGGGAGTTTTTCAGGAGGGACACATAGAATCCATCATTGTTTTATTTCTATAAACATCATATCTGTGACATACATGATTCATGACAGGAAGGTGGCCTACTAATTTACAAGCTATTTTTTCAATTTTCTTTCCTAAGGTCACAGATTTTGGTTGACCAGCAGATAAGGATTGACCTCTGAAGAAGGTCAATGGCAACTTTCCTTCTGAAGATCAGGTTGTCTCACTAACCTTCCTGTGGTTTTTGTAATTTAAGTATTATCCATAGCAACATCCAGCAACCAGAATGAAACAGGAATATATCATTTTGTACTCCTGATTCCAATTCTGTAGTTGCTATGTTCTGGTCCATTTGATGTATTCTGTCCATATACAAGTTTGAGCAGACGAGATTGAGAATATTACCTTGTTTTTTTCAACACCAGAGTATCTTCATACATTCTATACAGGTTGAATACCAGACTTATTTAAAATAACTAACAGCACCATTGTTTCTACATCTACAACTAATATTGTTTTTGCTGTTATTGCTTAATGGTAAGTACCTTTGGTGAACTACATGTCAAATAATAAAGATTGTGGCAATTTTTATTTATAAGATGATGAATTTGATTAATTGGTTGATTAAAGAGGGGGAAAGGGAGGAATTGATTGATGGATTAATTTGGTGGTATTAATTATATTTGGAGTAATCCTCTTCTTCCCAATGTCCTGCCTGATTTGCCATCTGTGCCGCAGCTATTTTGCTCAGTTTGATCTCAGGATATCTGGAGTTTTATGACTGATTTGAGTCAATGGGAAGGGCAAGATTTCCAACAGATTACACAGAAATGCGTTGAATTGCAGTTGACTCAGTTTATTAACCAGATATTTAATGTCTTTCTATATGTTTGGGTATCCCTCCCTAGCTTCTTGAGGATTGCTTTAAGAGTTCTTAAGTCCACTCTTGCATGGTATTTTTTTACAAAAATCAATATTTCTAGTCACTATTTATTTCTTGACTGTTCTGTGGTGATTGTTCACTAGCTGTTCGTTATACACTAATACTGTGTAGCTGACGACAGAATTGAACTGCCCTGAACTACTCTGATAACTCAAACTGGTTCCCTATCTGAGTGTCTGAATGACAAATTAATGTTTGACCAACTGTCTCTCTGCTGACAACTGAAAGGCTGATATCAAAATCTGGTAACTTTCTATGACTATAAAGTTACTCGGTCATAATGGTATAAAATATCCTATATTGCAACTTTCTTGAATAGATCTTGCATTCCCTATCCGATGCAAGAATTTCCATTGATTAATGATCAACTCTGATTCACTCCCCTCATATTCTTATTGGACGCTAATTTATAATGAAATTACTTTGTTTACTCATGCAGGAACTGTAATAAACAAGCTTAGGGATGTTGTTCAATCCTCATAAAAATTGCATCAAAGGTCAGTTTATGGTTCTGTTATTTAACAAAGGAATATTTCAGCATATTTGCACAAAGCCATCCCTTCCTGTTTTTGCTACAGTCTATTTTCAATACGGTCATTTCCCTAAGGTTTGTGGAAACCTTGTTGTAAATACAGGCATATGCAATAAATGTAGGTTTGATCTCTTACCTATTAAAAATATTTATAATAGCAATCCCCTAAAAGGTCCTTGCATAAGTGTTCTGTCAAAATACAAGAATAAATAAAAAAATACATTGAATAATGTAATTATATTGTTAACTTATGGGTATGAAGCTTTGAGTTTCAGCCTCAAGGTAATCTCTCTTATGGTACCTGCTCCTTTCAGATTATGTTGAAACAACTGCAACAGTAGTTTTTAAGAAGATAAGAAATGATAGAAAAACAGGAGAAATTGATTCCAGGATAATGAGCTTGGATATTCTGCATTATATTAAGACTGACTAGAAATGTTAATATAACATTTTAAACCATTAAAACTATATACCTTGGTTTTATTTGCTTTTAAACTCCATTTTATTGGTTGAATGGATTTATTAGGCTATAACCATCACTAATTTCACACTTAGTAGTTTGTATACACCTCAGGCATAACTGCTTTATTTGAAACTGTGATCGTTATATATTTTTGTTTACTGTTTTTGTTAGGCACTCGTGAGTTTCCCGTTTGTAATCTGTCAGTTGTGTTTTATGTGTTGAACTGTTGGTTCTGTAGCATGCTGCATGCAGGAATTTATAATGTGGCCTCCCTCAAGCATTAGGAGCCACTTTGACACAGTGGATAGTATAGGGAGCACAAAGATAAAGGCAACATGTAATTATTGCAGGAAAGAAAATAAATATGCAATGACTTCCTGTTTAAGGGCCCATATCCTAAAATGTCCCTTTGTCCTCAGTACATGGAAAGGGCAGTTCAAGATGATGATAAAACAAACAAAACCAACCAAGAAAAGTGAAATGAAATTACTTTGTCCTCAATTTTGTAACTGTCATATGGGCTGCCATCAGTGTCCATCTATTCCATCTTGTTTTGTGACTTAGCCAAAGTCCTCTATGCAATGCCATAAGTGTATGTGATGCTGCAACCATTTGCACTTAGAGCATATTCCAAGATATCATCATGAAACATAATAAAAGAAAAGGAAATGGATGAATTGTTGCTAGAGTAATGTATTCTTCAGCAGCATCTTTGTCTATGATAGAGTCCAATACTGGAAAGAAGTTTTCCATCAAATTCATCCAAGATATGAACCTTCCCATCATCAAGATCTTGGTGGGAGTCTGCCTAATATGAAATATAGTAGTTTAAAAGCAGATGATGCACCTAAGAAAGAAAGTATTCATTTTCTGGCAATAATATGTGGTGGTTGGACTTTCACAGGATGCAGAATTTTAAATTCATTATAGCAACATCAGAATCAACGTTTGTAAAGACTATTATCCCACTGTTGTGGGAAACTGCTGTGTTCATCACTGAAAATATCAAAAGTGTAATAAGTGAAAGTGACATAAGTAGCAATGTTATAACTGATTAAGCCACAAATAGGCAATGCAGTGGAGTCCCTAACATGGCATGTTTTGGATGCATTAGTCATGCACTGAATTTATTAATAAAGCCCAGGAGTGACATACCCTTAAGGATCAAAAATAATGTAAAACATTTCAAGTTCAGTCATGTACCATAAGTAACACTTAAAAATGAACCAAAGGAGTATTATGGAGCACATGCAGTTACACTTAAACTTCCATCTCTAAAAAGGGGGAAGATGCTCTCATCTACTTTGAAAGTCTAATTAAAAATAATGAACTGTACTGTACTATTCTGTTTCTAAATCTGGTAACCTTGAAAGATGTTATATCAGATGCAATATGGAGCATCTGCTGGAAGAATTGCAAGTATTAAAAGCAATTCCTGGAGCCATTGAAAGAGTTAGGGTGGATAATGCCATTTTATCCAAAGTATATGAGTTGCTTGCAAGCATTGCTACAGATGTAAATGAGAGAGTAAAGAATAGAAAAACTAATTATGGTTACATGGATTCTGAAACTCTCTGAGTCCAGTACATCAAATCCATGTCTGAAACATCAGATGAAGCAACACCTAGGGAAAAGGAAGACTAAACCATTAGCAAGAAATGGTGTTTAATTAATTAAAAGTGAAAGGGTTTGATATTCATGTCATATAAAAATTTTATTTAAGGTTAAAACAACAAACAATATTGTTATTGTTTGTAGTATTTGTTATCATTGTTAATACCTTATTTGTTTCATATCTTGCAATAAAAATAATTAAACCAATGAAACTAATTTTAAACCATTTTAAACGGCACTTTGGTTTAAACCAATAAAACTGTATTGAGTCTCTACAGCTGAGTCAGCCAATGAAAATCCCAATGAGAGCCTGTTGTTTGTTCTTGGTACAAATCAAGCTGGAACAATAACCTGCTTTTTCACATGCAGTCCATGCTTTGAAATTAAATCTGATAGGCTTCTCATTGATAAACTTTTGGCATCCATGATAATCAAAGTACTGGATGATAGATTCAAGATTCATTACTTAGTATCTGAACTTTCACTGGTATATATTTGACAGAACTATCATTTAGTGTAGATATCAATGGGCTTTATCAAATTATACAGGCGATAATGTTTTCTGCATTCTGTAAATATCTAATATATTTCTTAAATTTGCTTTTATTCATGATTTTTTATGTAAGAATGTTATGCATATCTTAATTTACCTCCCAAATTCTTCTTCTTCTGGGAAGAAGGATGTAATCACTCAAATGTAACATTCCAATAAATACAATATTTCTTCTATGAACATGGTTTTAATTATAATTATTTGGTTTATTTACAGACACTTTTTAGCATCTTATGTGATCAGTATTCCATTCAATTCAGGGTGTGAAAAAGCTGATAAACTTTGCTCAGTGGCCCCTTTTTTTTGGCTTGAGATTTTTTATGTGCCATAAATCAACAGCATGGACCAATGGCTTAATTTCCCTTCCAAAGGAAACCATACTTAGTATTTTGATGGACATGTGAAAAGATGAATTGTTTATAGTCACTACGTATTGTACACTCATTTTTATTAAATTCTTAATTACTTCCTGATTCAAGAATTTCAGGTTTGTTGTCAATTTCTTTATCCTTGAAAAAATAAACAATATGTGCAACATCAAAATTTATTACAAAATTGTGCCAGATATGAACTGATTTGATACAAAAAAATGCAATATGTAATTTTTCAGTTTTATAGTTGTGGATTTTCAAACTGGAAAATTCATGGCCTATTTTACAATTAAGTATATATGTGATATAAATAAAATACCCATAGTTTTCTGCTTACATTTGGAAAGTTGTGTGTTAAAAAACAATTTAACTCACTTGATATTTACTACAAATTAAATAAGAAGTTGTAGATGTGAGCACATGTATGTTATGATATATGTATATTTGTGTAAATGTGTATGTTTGATATATGTAATATTTCCCAACTAAGAGAGTGAGAAACATAAAAGTATAGTAATATTGAGAGTGTCAATTATGGTTAACAACCCAGCAAGCATAAATGGGTAAAGAGCATTTGGTTAATATTTCCCATGATAGGTGGTAGCTTTCTGCCTCTAAATATAATTTTTGATCAAACTGAAAAATATGCAAAAATAAATTCATCTTGGTAGAGACACAGAAATATCTATGTAGATAAATGGAAAAAGTTTGTCGGGTTTATACAAAATTCTGAACAGTGGCATTCAAAATTTGGTGAGTACAAATTTATCCTTACTGATGATAATTAAATTATTAAAATCAAAAGCAAACCATTCAAATCTATCTAGAATTTAATCTAGAATTTAGATTTTCTGTTTCAAAAAAGGCAAAAACACTGATTTTGACCTTGATAGAGAAAGAGGACAGTAACCTTGTATTCTACAGACAAATTTTGACAGTTCACAACATGTTACTGTAATAGAAAGAACAATATTGGTGAAGGAATTTTATTTTTTTATGTTTAGAAGTGCACTTTATCATTTATAGCATATATTATTTAACAAAAGAATTTTAAGTTACTTCAGAGCTAAATTCCATCCTTTCTGTATTAATTCCATTGAGGTATTTGCCCAAAAATTAAGATAAATGTTTTAAAACAAGCACAAGTATTTCCACATTTTCATTACATATTTCTAGTGATTGTAAAATTTTTATTACAGTTTCTTTTGTGAACACAAAATGATTATTTAAGCAATTTTTTCCTTTTCCTAATAATTTAAGGTGAAAATGTGATTTTTCTACCTATACAATTTGAAAATAATTTAATATACTGTATTATATATACATAATTTGGATCATGTATAAATGTTGCTATTTTAATTATCCTGCAGGTTATTAAAGGAGGATGAGTGCAATATCCTGTTGAACCTCTCCAGAGAGGAGTACCGTGAATTCCGCACGCTTGTAATAGACATGGTCCTTGCAACTGACATGAGTTTCCATTTCTCACAGCTCAAGAATATGAGGAATCTACTCACTCTGGCAGAGCCCAGGTTTGCCCTTTTCCTCTTCTTTTTCTTTTTTTCTAATAGTTAAAAATGCATTTATATAGGGTTTGAATGAAACATTTTGATGAGGGGGAGTGTGTGTATATTGTTGGTGCAATATACTAACATAATTATATTTAGCCTCACATAAAAAAATAAATATAGTGATACTAGTAAGCCTGGTAAATAGATGAAAAGAAAATCTTTTAGAATCTATATAAATATTTTAAATAATAAGAATATGCTCACTGAATTTTATAGATAGAGTTTACTGTGATGTGACAAAATTCTAGAAGACTTTCATTGTGGGGTGTCTGCTGCAGAGTTATGTTCAATCCTTATTCATTCTGCTGCCAAACCATTCAGCAGGAAATTCTTTTAGATGTGGCCATTATTATGTTTGTTTGTTTGCATTCTATTCTGGTCATGCTTGTACTTTGAAATTCTTTCACATCAATAGAAGTGTCAGCATTTGAAGGCACTAATGTCAGTGTTACCTAAAGACTCAATTTTTTCATCACCAAATAATAATGATTCATTTTCTTTCTGTTGTCACTGCATTTTATTTAAAACTTCATACTCTTTAAAAAATGAATTAACAATGGTAATGCTTGCAGTCATTTTTTCCTCATTCTTGAAGGAATTCTTGCTTGAAATTTATGAACAAATTTTTAGTTGTCTCATAGGTTCAGAGATAGGGTGATCTTTAAGTGATCTTTAAGCAGCTGAATATTCATCTTGGGTGGCTTGAAGATGAACTCCATTTTTGTCTCACTGCATGCATTAGTGCAAAGTTTTATTTCTAAAGAAGCAATTATAGTGACAGTTTTATATTGCAGATACAGGGAAAGTGACTTTGTTTCCAGAATATCCCTAAAAATAACAAGTATTGATAAATTCCTGAAGTCATTTTCTGGAGGAATCCACAAAATGTTGCTGTTTTATGAAAGTAGTGAATGATCATTTTCTTGGCTGGAGAAGTGATGTATGTTTTACATCATGATGTATAATGTTACATCACACCTGTAATGATATTGCATGAGGATGCTACTTAACAAATGCCAAATATCCTCTGTATGTTATGGCAATTTCAACCAATTCAAGTTGATTTTTCAAGCTGCAGAAAGGTATGAATACAATGGATCCAGAAAAAACTTGAAATGGAGCCGAATAAACATGGTATCTAGGACATCATTTGCAGCAACCTCCATTTTTAATTGAAATAATGAGTAACTACAACATAGAATTATATTTATCACAAACATATGTAGCTGGTTGCTTTGTAAATTCCTTATAAATTTTCAGTTCCATCCAAAGCAAATCGTATCAGCATATATCTACATATTTGAAATAATAATGTTTATCCATAAAACCATCAATAATACAGATTCACCCTTCATTAAGAATGAAGCAGTACATCAATACAAAATCAAATCTCTCTATATATAAGCATAATATTTCTTATACCAAAGAGGCATATTGCACTCTAGCACAAAGATATACAATAACCTTCCAAACTACTTCAAGAAAATACAACAAGATAAAAGTTTCAAACTATCCCTAAAGGGACATCTAATTAACCACTGCTTCTACTCCACTCAAGATTTCCTTGTAAATAATGATAAAATAACTACTTCATAACTGCACTATGTCCTAGTAGTGTAAGAATGACCATGTATTTCATCTATGTACTTACTGTTGTATACTGTTGTATACACTTAATTGTATTATGTTTTTACTTTTGATATTCTTGTATATAATTCAGTATTTCATTAAGACTAGTCCAACATCAATGGTACTACTGTGTACTAAAGCGATCAACTGGATCAATAAACTAGAACTGCTTAGATAAAATCTTTTCAGAAATACCTTTACTAATAAAACAAGATGTAATACTGTAAAAAAGGCTTCTGCTATTAATTACTTTGACTCTACCATATCATAGAAATAGTTGCATGGTGAACTATCATAACTTAACAAACATAGGCAATTAAACAAGATTCATTTTCTTGGTTAGTGCTTTCCTCAACATCATGGTCACTTGTAACATTCCTAGATTTTTCTTCCCATTTCCTGATACCTTCAGAAAGAGATTTATTAATTGCCTCTTTTTTCTCTTCATTCAAAATCAATTCATACTTCTAACAAATCATTAATTTAATATTTAACCTTTTATTGTTTGCATTCAACCCTTTCATTAAAGCTGTCTCAAAATGCATTTTATTGCCTTTAATAGAACCATGATTTTAAGTTTCTGAACAGTACAAGCATGTAAACCCTTCAGAACTGTTTGCCAAGGGTGATTTATTTCCCATTTTTTGAATCATACTTGATCTATACAGTGCCTAAGTAGGCTATTGTACTTAATCTCATCATTTTCATTTTATATTTCAATGACAAATGTCCCCACCACTGCCTGCAGTTTTTACCTGTTTTGTAGAAGACTGAAACCTATTTCTTGATGCTTGAGACTCTAATAGGTACATTTTTTAATTATGTTGCTATATAATCTTTTTTATCAAAAATTTATCCATGTTAACCAACTATTAATAATACCCACTCTAATTAAAAGACATTTTCAATTGACTATTTCCCAAAACACTGCACTTATTGTTATAGCACACATTTAAATTCTATTATTTTCAGCTTAAAAGAAATTAACACAAAGCAGTAACATAAACCTTACAGAAAATAAAACATTATGCCCATTGCCAAATTTCGTTTGCATATCTAATGCTTGTTAGATAATTTTTACTGCTGCATTACACAGTGCAGATGATTCATTCACAGAATGTCATTATGAAGAAACATTAAGTGTATGTTTCCAACATTTGCTTTGATGCAAATTTCTGTTGACACACTGATGTTTATGAAATGAGGAAAAATATTTCCCTGATTAGGAATGAGTTTTCATTTGACAAGTTAAGGAAATTCTTTGAAGAAAGGGGGAAATCCCCTCATATCTCCTATTAATCGAACCCTGCCTTTATAACAAAAAAAAAATCTGGATAAGCATTTTTCTAGAGAGTTTTGTTTATGTACTTCTATTTTTTAATGCTATTTCTCACCTTTTTAAAGTGAATAAACTATTATGTACTATATTTTATGTATCTAGTGCACTGTTTATCTTTTTTTATATTAATTACTCTTGTGACTTCTTTATTTATAAAAATGAGTTTCAAGTTTCTATAAAAAAATAAAGAGAAAGAAACAGAAAGAAAAGCAATGAAATGAAGGAAAATGGCGCACAAACAAATTCAGTGAACAGGTGTACATTGGCTCACTATCTTATCATTTGATTTGGTTACTTCCTTTTTATAATCCCCTTGACCACATCAGTCACCTTTGCATTTTATTTTCCTAGTATGAAAGGATGTACAAAAGCAAATATAAGAAAATTTATTCCTTTGTTTAAATTTTAATATAAAATTAAGAACATAAATAAAGAGTATTATAGCTGCTTATTCATCCCACTTAATCTTATTTAGAATAATGTAATATAATGCAATTAAAAGTTGTTATTTTTTCTTGCCAGTGTGGACAAATCAAAAGCTCTATCATTAGTTCTGCACTGCTGTGATATTTCACATCCAGCAAAGAGATGGGATTTGCATCATCGGTGGACCATGCTTTTGTTGGAGGAGTTTTTTAGGCAAGGGGACATGGAGCGAGAACTTGGTCTCCCTTTTAGTCCTCTGTGTGATCGAAATAATACTCTTGTAGCTGAGTCACAAATAGGTAATGAAATATATTCCATTCATCTGTAAGTTACATATTTTAGTTCAGATAGTGCAGGAAGACAAAACTTGACATCTAAAATAGTTATGAATGTATAGGATCTTAGATTTAGATATTGCAATATGCCAATAGACTTTTAAGTTATGGATACATAGATTCCATGGTTAAATATTTTGATAGTTTAAATGGAAATGAAAGAGCACATAGAATGGAAGGATGCTTAGAATTTATAGATTACACTATATGTAAAAATAGACTAAAGTCACTAGAGCCTTCCTTACATTAGGAGGAGGTCCTTTGCCTTTTAGGGATTACTTGGGCTCTAATCTAATTTAATCTATAAGTTATGGTTATGAAATATAAATAAGGGTGTTCATAGGGTGTGATTTGAATTTCTTTTTCAAATAACTATGTACATGTGGTTGAGGTCATTTTCCAGTTATTAATTATTCACAAATCAATTTTTTTCTTTATGTTTGTAATTATATTATGTAAAACTGAAGCAGGCCCTTGTTGTCAGTAGGTACAACAGATAATAAATCTAATGAGTTGTAATAATATCAAGTCAGAACATTGTTTAGGCAAATTCATAGATCACTGTCACCACCACTGCATTTTCTAAACACAAATAAAGTGGTCATAAGTAAGTCATATAAATGTAAAAAATGAATACCTAAGTTTAGGTTATAAGTCATATTTGTTTGTTTTGACTATATTTTCTTTTCTTTTGAACAGTGTTCTGACCTAATATCATTGCAACTCATTAGATTTATTAGCTGTTGTGCCTACTGAAAACCAAAATATAATTAAAAGCAAACAAAATCTTCCTCTGAAACAAGCATTATTATCAGCAAAGAATATTTTCTGTTGATAATAAAACTTACTGCCCTATAAAGACTGTCTATAGATAAACAGTCCAGCAATTCCTACCCCTATTTTTGATCATCATAATAATTTATTTAATAAAAAATGTAAATTAGTCCACAGTAAATAAAATATTTTCTAATGGCTATAAACTAAATTCTGTTACAAAAAACAGAACATTATATTCTTTTCCTCCAAAAAATTGCATAATCCCACAACTACATTGTGTATTTGCCAAGAAATGTTAATTTTGCTACTGTGTTTTTAAAATAATTTAATTATTTTCTTTCCCTAATGATTATCATTGCACTCCCTTTATAAATTCAGCTCTCATTCCATTTGATACTAACATGGATGCTGCTAAAATATGGATTCATTAATTAAAAGTCTGCAGTTCAATTCCTGCTAGGACCATCCTTTCTGATTCAGGTTTTTTTCCAGGTTTTTCTCAGCCCTGTTATGGGTAAAAGCTAAAGCATTCTCTTCCCACTTTCATCTCACATATCATCTGAGATGCCCAATTAGTACAAAGAGGCATTAAACACTATTCAAAAATAAAATTTTAATTTTACTTGGTTACCCTGCTTTTTGGTGGCAGGAGGTGAACTTTATTAACATTTTTTAAAAATTTTAAATCTTTAAAAAAGTTTTCATATGGAACTAACACAGTGAAGCTCATGTGAATTGAATCTGTTGTCTTAACACTCTTCATGCTTCACTAACCTTGAACTTTACTTCTTTTGAAAGGAGAAATGAATGATTTCAAAGGATCATCATCTTTATGATTTGGATTCTATTCCAAATTTTACAATGTATTTTCCATTTTTTAATCCCTTTATCATCATCAATTGTTTCTTGCTCTTCATTTTTTATTGTGTTTGTTTAGTATTTATATAATGATTTAAACTTCTACATATTCCAGTTAATTCCAAAAAGATAAAAAGAATTATGAGTCATAAATATTATTGGGATAATTTTATGCCACGCTTTCAAAATGTATTGCAAGTTATTTGCCAAATTCATTTTGTTATCGTTATAACAATAATGTGGTGCTAGTAGTGCTGATGGCTGTGGCATAGAATAATATTTTATCATTCTATTTGGTATATAATTTTCCTCATCGCCCTCCTTGCCTGAGGTTGCAGCTCCCTTGCTAATTTTTGATTTCTTCTATTTCTTTTCAAATTTTTACCTACATTAACTTCAACACTGCCAGGGATGAAAACATAAACTTCAAGTTTATCACACCGCCACCAGAGCAGAATACATATTCCCACAGCTTAAAGAATTATCTGACAGTTGACTTTTAGCTTAGCTGATGGTGAGAACAAAATGTTCTTGAAACTGGTTCTATACATTATGACAAGTAAGTGAAGCATTAAGAATGTGTAATTCAACTAAATCATACAATAATATCAATTATCTCTTCACATGTTTAACTGGATGTTTCTCTGGTGCTACATTTTAAGTGATAATGTGCACTTATTATATGTTTTAAATGTATATTAAGTACCAACCTAAAAAATATTATTTTATTTCAACATCGCTATTTTATACATATCTATTCCAAACTTTTGATATACTAGGGTAGGGAAGAGCTATGCTATGGATATGTTGTAGTGGAGAATTTGTTCCTTCTCTGCACCTGGTGAAAAGAGGGGATAAGGGATTGGTTATATTATAACAGTATGTTTGAAACTTGTTTAATTACATAATAAGTTTTCACAAATAACAGTTTGGCATTGTTTTTATCATTGTTGTTATTTGTTTAACGGAATATTTTGTCATTTTCTTTTGACACACAAAGAGCTATTAAATTGTATGTGAAACTAGAATTCTCATAGTTTCTATAAATGACTTGATATAATTACTTAGACACATTCATCCTGAAATAAACTTTGCATAATTTAAAAAGTAATCTTTTAAGGTGATCATTCAAAAAATTGTTTGTTTTTAAGGTAATTGAAGTCTGCCATAGAAATATTTCCATGGTACTGACATTTCCTTCTGATTTCAATACTAGGTTTTATTGAGTTCATTGTGGAACCAAGCATGGCAGTGTGCAGTGACATGCTTGAGGGTGTTCTAGGACCAATCCATTCTTCATGCAAACCTGGAGAAGGTGCTCAAGAATCTATATCTGAAGAGGGAGAACTTGACAGGGCAAAGAACGGTATCTTTATATTTTTACTTGTTGCATATTCCTTTATAAACCATATATTTCACGAGTAACAATGAAGGATTAAGCTTAACATTTATTTACAATCCATGAGATTGTTACAACTTCAGAATTTGGAACAAGTCAAAAAAGTAATGTTTTTCTGCAAATCAGTATGAAAAATTAGTGAGCACTGCAGGACTTGAAAAATCATGCATTAGAAAATATATGCAGTAATACTCATACAGTTTTAAAAGGTAAACATAAAAATGAATGGCAAATGTTAAATATATGGTAATTATGTTTCTAATTTTTGATAAACAGCACATCTCAGTGTGCTAGTCCTCTGTCCAAATTTCCATGTCCAAATATTCCAAATCCTTAGTACACTGTTTATCAGTATGAAATTCAGTACATAATGAATTCTAGTTTTGATCTTTTCACTTAATGGGATATTTCCTATTTTTGTGCCAGTTTCCACAATGTAGTCTCCAAATCTGTAAATTTAATTTAACACTGTATGATGTACCAAAGAACATCTAAACAAGAAATTTTTAAGAATTTCTGTTCCTAAAGAAAGGTTTTTACACCTGTGTCTAAAAATTCTAACAAAAGAAAATAAGGTGGTTTTTACAAATGCATTGCCAAGCATTATGCCAAACTATTGATGAAAGAAGAAAATACTGCTTTGGTGGTATTTTCATGTTTAAATTTTTTAAAATAGATTTTTAATTATTTTATACATCTATTACAAACACCCTATTCCTTCACAACTTGTGTCTTAAACTATTTCTATCAGGCTTGCTTTTAATCCTACTTACTGAGAAATGCATTTAAGAATGCTTAAAATTATTTCATTTTTTGAATCAGAGATATTTTGAGCTGTTTGAAGTTCCGGCTTCCTGCTTGCCTGCATATGAAATATACTTTTTATATCTGCCTGTACAAAAACAAGTCATTTTAGAAATTTCTTTACCTAACAGAAGATTTTTAATTCAGAACATCTTACAGAATCAACAAATTAACTATTGCATCCATTGACATTTTTTCACACTGTTCTTTTTAAAGGGAAAAGTTTATTAAATCATAACTACATCTTTTTGCTTCATAGGTAAGGGATTTAATTCCTTTGTCAGTATTATTCACATGAGAATATTAAATATTACAAATTCTAAAAGAATGAGAAAGAAAGTAATTCAAAATGCTTAACAATGGTATACATTGCAAACTCCAGAATCTTTTGTACCATGCAATCAGTGATGTTTTCCCCACAGCACAGGGTTTTTCCTATGAGTGAGCCCCCATTTGTTTGCCATACCATGGAGGGGGTAGCAAGCCTGCTTGCTTACTTGTTGACCTTGCTGACTGTCGCAGTCATAGTGCTGTTATTCATTGTGTTGGTCTTTTCCTAATTTGACAGTATTACCTAAAGTGTATTATGCCTCATGTTTACAATGACACAGCATGTCTTTATGTATGATTCATATGTGTTAACTCAGTGTGAAAGAATCATAGGACCAATTTTTTTTGAGCATACAGTTGATTCTATTACTTATGTGAATACAATACTAATCAATTTTTTCAGGAGCACAATCATGCATTTTTTCAACAGGACTCTGCCACTGCTCACATTTCGAATAATTCCTTGAGAGCAATTCATAATATGTTTCCACCAGACAGAGTTATTAGTAGGGATTTGTGGCCCCCTCAGTCCCCCAATTTAACAGCCTGAGATTATTATCTCTTTGGTAAATTAAAAAATGCCATGTAAAATATGAATCTGCACACCATATAAGAACTCAAAGATGATATTCATCAGGAAATTGTCTGAATTTCTCAAAATGAACTACAATGAATATGAATAATTTCCTAAAGAGACACTAAAAATGTGTTGAGAATTAAGGCAGGCAGTTTCAACACCTCATTTGATAATTTGGTAAGTAATGAGCCTCTTAAATTGGTTTGCATATTGTTGTATGGTTGGTTTGTTTCATTGTTTTACCCTTCTATAATCATCAAGACCCAGCTGGGCAGCTAACTGCTAATGGGTGGTGCGCTTGCCCATAGGCCAAACATTCTGAATAATAATAATAATATATTACAGCAAATATATTCATTATATCATTTTATTGCAATTCCATTTTAGACTGGCCACTGGACATGACTGTCTGGCGGAACATCTACACAATTTGTTTATGAATAATAACACATGTAAGATCTACAATACTGATAAGATTCTAAATGGAGAACATCTATTGGAATGCACAGAACTGAGGAAAGCTGCTCCCGATGGGAAAATACACAAAT
This sequence comes from Metallyticus violacea, assembly GCA_030762175.1. Classification (NCBI taxonomy): domain Eukaryota; kingdom Metazoa; phylum Arthropoda; class Insecta; order Mantodea; family Metallyticidae; genus Metallyticus; species Metallyticus violacea. The sequence continues at coordinate 49,993,543 of CM060838.1, read as the reverse complement.
TATATTCACTGGCCAGGGAAAAATTTATGGATCAAAATCCTGCACCTTAGATCAACAACTCATTTTATTGCAATTTAGGTTATTTCATCTATAACACAGAGCATTAATATACAAATATAATTACTGTAGATAATATATCAATTCTGCAAGTGAAAATAAAAGTAATGCATAGGTATTCATTGACAGATAATGGTGTTAAGATCTAACTATAAAATTGTTCTGCATTTCTTCTTCTAGAATTTTCTCTCACTTTAGTAAATGTGCACTCATCATTTGCAAGATACTATTTTTCAGATAAAGAAATATTAAATAACCTTAAATGCACTGACTTTTATATCTTATATCATAGCTTTAAATGCTAATTTGAATATAAAAAAAATAGCTTGATGCAAATTTTAAGATGTTCATTGTTGTCTATATAAGAATAATTTGGAAAAGCTCTGAAAATTATAATATTTTTTATTTCTTTAATCACAGGGGATGCAAGTCCTCAACGCAATACTCCAAAATATAAAATAAAGAAGCCTTGGAGTGGATGTCTAGCTGAGAACAAGAAAATTTGGAAGGAGCAAGCAGCTAAAGGTACAATTAAATTTCTTCTATTTTTTTTTTTATGCTCCTACTCTCCTTCCTTTCCTATTCTGCCACCGCCATGGATGGCTGAGGTCGTTAAGGCACGGACTCATGAGCAGGAGGTCTGGGGTTCGAATCCTGCCAGGACCATCCTCCCTGACTGAGGTTTTTTCCAGGTTTTCCTCAGTCCTCATAAATGGCAAATCCCAGGGAGGTATCCTAAACTTAGGCCTGGAGCAATTCCTTCCTTAAAAGTAAATTCTTTCCCAACATATCATTTCATCTCATGTATATCAGTGTCCATCACATGTGGTGCCTCTGTAGCAAAAACGGGCTTTAAACACTATTCATTCATTCCTCTTCTGCTTCCTCATCCTTTAGGTATGCTTCAATGCATTGGGTTTCCATCCCAAATAGAATTTAAAAATAAGTTTTAGGTGAATTTAATGTAAATGTATATTATGTTTTGTGTTTGTATATTTGCTTACATTAGGGTAGCCACAAAAATTCTCAATTTAGAGGTCTGTAATTCAGAGAATCTTTAATACAAGAATATGATTCTAGTGCAAAATATAAAGTTTTTATTTTTATAATAACTAATATGCTTTTAATGTCTCACATTGGAGCTTAATAATAAGCCAAATGCAACACACCTATGTGACAAATGATATTTTATGATAAATTAATACTTTATCGCAACTCTTTTAACTAAATTATTGTAGAAAATCTATTACTGCAAGCATAAAAATATAACTGAGTCACTGAAAAATTTAGTTTTCTTCTTCTTTGAATGATGACAAGTCACTTCTCTCTCATTTCTTTAAGGTGAATCTTTTTTGCCTGCAATACTAAAGGTATTTTCAATTCCTTTACCTAGATTGTTCAGGTTTTCAAATGGTTCTCTATAACAAATATTTGATTAAATTATTGAAATGGAAGCCTGAATTATTACACCTTTCATACTACAAGATGGGCTTATTAAAGTTTCAAAATAATAACATAAATGTATGCTAGGCATTCTGAAAATAGAAACTTTAATGTTTATTTTATAATAAAAATTGCAATTCTAACATTTAGGTTTTAAAATTTATAGATTTATAATCTGAGATATTTTTCTTTCCTTTTTTGGGATCAAGAGATAGTATTCAATATACATATCCCATGAACCACAAAATTTTAAACTCTTTAAAGTATAATATAACAAATTATTATTCAGGAAATCACTCAAATTTCACTAATTTTGTTCCACTCACCTGGATATGTTTCAAAGGCTGTTGCCTTCATCTTCAGCATGGTTCCACTGTCTGCTTCCCAGCTTGGTATTAAGATGTTGCTCTGTGGATTTTACAAACTTAGTGATGAGGTTACTATTGTTTGGGAGATCACAAAGCTCTTCAAAAACCCATAGAACTAATAGTGTGGGGAAAATATGTTCATAAACAAAAGCAAGGAAAATTTGGTTAATTTTGATCTCCCAAACAATAGTAACCTTATCACTAAGTTTGTAAAATTTACAGAGCAACATCTTAATACCATGCTGGAAGCAGACAGTGGAATCATGCTAAAGATAAGGCAACAGTCTTTGAAACATGTCCAAGTAAGTGAAGTTTGAGTGATTTCCTCAATAATAATTTGTTATATTATACTATATTTTACTGTGAAAATTTCAGCTATTCGAAACTACTCTTTAAAGTATTTTTAGAAATAAAGTGTTTGGCCAAATTTTTAGGTGCAGTTAAAGAAACGGTAATATTTATTTATTACATTGTAAAATATATATAGGAGGGAGAGACACATTTTATAAGAAGTGACATGAAATACATTAGGTCTCATACAGAAACATTAAGTTCTTTCAATATGATCATAAAGTTAGCTGAAATTAATTGTATGTTATCAGCATTTTCAAATTATTCATAGTATAACAAAATAAACATTTAAGTCTTGTAATAATAAATAAAGTCATGAAAAACAAGTGGTTAGGTGTAAAACAAGAAATAGCCACTACTGTTGAATAGAAAACTTTAAATAAACAAAACTAGAACTTGCTGCATCTTTATTCAATATAATATTCATTTCTATTGGAGAAAGCTGTGATCAGCCTCCTGTGCTCTAGTTTCATCTGTTTGATGAAACAGGGTCAGTCTAAAACTAAAATAGGAAAATCATCCTTGCTCAGCATGTGTTTACCAAAGAGGTAAAAGCTGGTTTTCTTAAAAGTGTTAGTGATGATACATGAAGTCAAAGCCTGTGCTTTGCCTACAAGACCAGTTATGTTATACATTAATAAACTTTACCTTGGATGATAATAGCATCCATGCAACTATAGCTTAATTATTAAACATCTGAAATGGACCATTTTTGCCAATATCAAGGGGCTGCATTGTGGAGGTAACATCTGTATGTAGACATCATTTGCATTTGCTAATTCAAAGAACTTTAAAAGCTGTATTGTTTTGTTTATTTATTTATAATCCATCAAAGATTATTGAGAATGAAAAGGTCATCATAACATAGGCATAGAAAATAATCATAACACAGACACAGAATAAAAAGTATACAGAAAATGTGGATTTAGAAGATCATTTCATTTAAAATTATACATACCTATTTACCAATAAAACTATAATTATAATTTTAACACAATTTTTACTAGTCATCCAGCCAGATGCAGGATATTAGGTAAAGCAACAATGAGCATGTAGTCATGGAAATGAACTTGAGGAAATATTAATGCAGATAATAAATAGTTACTATCAGCACGAACATTATAGTACATTTACTTTAAAAGTTCCTTTTTCTGTACTTTTGATTTACATACAGCTTTGCAACTTTTTTTCTCCCCGGAATTATTTAACCATTGCATAGAACTCTTGAGGATTCCCAGTCATTATTCTCTTTAAAATAAAGTTTCATTGTTTTGAAAAATAGTTTTGCATCATGGGAATTGAATGAAGTGGCTTATGTGAGACAGCAGCACTCTGAAAACCTGAAATCTTTTGTTTCTTTTGAAAAATCCTGAGAACCAATCTTCTCCAGCCATTTATCTTTCTCTGCAGGATATGGCATTTAATATTATTTAAAAAATTTTATAAGATTGGTTTATAGACATTCTTTTTCTCTTAAATAATCTATAATAATTTTGGAGCTTATTTTCAAATTACTTTGAGCAATAAAATTCTCTTGACCATCAAGAAAATACTCTAGTAGATAGTTTACATTCAGTTTCTATTTCATTTCATTTATTTCAGCTATATGGTATTATACACAATTAAGTTATGTCAATCTACAAAATAACAAAATTTATAATAAAATTGACACTTATAAACTACCCAATTTCCTCATACATATACATGTACATTATACAATGTAATACATAAATAATGTGTAACTTAATAATTAATTATAATTTACATATTCTTCAATATCACAGTAAACCTTTTCTATAAGGAAATGAAACAAGTGTTTCTTAAATTTATTGTATCCATTGCACTTTTTAAAAGGAAGTTTATTATAGAAAATTCATTCCAATATAGCTAGGCATCTTCTCAAATGCTGTAATTTATATTTGGGAAATTTATACTTGACTAAATGCAAAACAGCTTTCTCTCTTTCTCTCTCTAGGGTAGAGTAAGTATTTTTTGTTACTTAAACATATTTCTATATTCAGTTTGTTTCAAATTACCCAAATATTACACAAACCTTTTTTGTAAGATTAATATTTTATACCGATTAAGTTTAGAAGTGTTACCCCATATTTCAATTCTATACACAATGAGAGAATGGATAAGGGCAAAGTAAAATGGTCCTGTATGTTTACAGAGGAACAGCTTGCTCTCAAATATCTCAGAATGAATAGATTTTGACTAGAATGTGGTTTTTATGAATTTGAATCTAGTATCTAAGAGTTTCTCTCTTGACACTACAATGATTAGTTGTATGTAATGCTCCTTCCTTCTGCAACCAAATTAATTGCTTTTTTCATTTCAGCTTCATTATATAGATTCTTGACTGCCATTCATCATATCTTATACTGCTGCTGCTATCTTTGATACATATTATCTGATACAATAATATGGGAAAAAACTTTTCCCTGTTATCCTATTTTATTATGACTGTTGTGTGATCCAGTTTGCTCTAGTCTTGGTTGACATATAGTGCTCCAAAAAGAGTTCCCTTTAAAATTGTCAAGTATAACCTATAAAATTACCGATAGTAACCTATCTCCAATAGAAAAATGAAGAAGTATGCAGAAAAACTAAAACTTTTATTTTTAAGGTATCACCATCTTTAGTAGCAAAAGAACTATTTGAAAAGTTTTACATGGCTGTAGATTTACTTTCACAAAATTTGTTATCAAAAATTTATGAAGAAATTGGATCATTAATATGCAGAATGTAAATACAGTTTATAAAAAAACAATCATACATACTGCAGTACTGGCACACCCATGCTAGATTTTACTCAGCAATCAGTGACCCATTGTACCCCTTCACTCATGGTGCCTTAGCCTCCTGTATAAGTAGAATATGAAAGCTCCAGTCTGAAGTTACTAGCTAGACTGAAAATCCTGTTTATTGCACTATATTTCATATATAATATACTTGTAATTAAGGAAAAATTTTCTTTCTCCCTCAGTTTAGCTTTTACATAGATCATTCAAACAACATACACAACAGCCAGCTTTCAATCACATGATTTATTAATCTATAATCAAAGATAGTATACAAAAACAAATAATTAGTATTTCATGTTTCTTTCAGTACTGAAATTCCACTTATTAATTACAGCAGTTGGGTCAAGCTCAGAGGGTAAGATGAATTTATAGAAATGGTAATTTATCCAGTATATTTGTCTCTAACGAGTTTCTTTAGGCAATCTTAAGTCTGTCGCAATAGTTGAAACCTTTCTCAAATGAAGCTGTGCTTACTGCTAAAACAGCACAGAAAATTAATTCTGAAGCAAACTAGGGAGTCTTGCTGTAAAAGATTTACTGTGTATCTGCTTTGGCATCTGAGTCAAAGTCAGAAAAAGAAACAAAAATGTATATGCTGACATTCTATTTCTCATTAATACTTGGGTATAAGTATATGAAGAGATTATTTCTTCTAAACCAAAATAAAGGATATTATTGACATACTGGGCATCCCAGTATGTCAAAAACTATATAATAAAATCTGATAAAACAGATTCCAACAAAGGTGTAAACAAAGTTTCAAATGCTTTGCATTAAGGTTCTTTTGTAGTCTAGAATTTTTGCTTCTTAGATCAAATAAACATTAACTGCACATACCTCATTCCCCCTTAAAGGGCAATCTGATTCCAAAAATCCTTGTTCACTTGGTTCAACCTTAGAATTCAAGTGTTTCAAAATTGAAATTCAGAATTAAATTGGCTTTCCCATTGCTATCCATTTGCCACCATTAAAAGCATTTCTAGACTTCCTGCATAGCAGTGGCAGCAGTTTACCTATTTCAGAGGCCATATATGGATATGGTGTTATAGTTCTGTAAGAGTTGAGAGAATGATGGGTAGGAATGAACAACTAAGAATGGCCTTATACTTAATTAAACCTAACTCAGAGAAAACCTATACCTAACTTATTAATTATTATGCATATTTTACGCCAAACATATGTTGAGTATATTTTTACTGTATATAATTATTCTTAGCTGTAGCTTTCTTCTGACAAAGTTCAATCATGTATTACACAAATATTGAACTGCAATAAATTGTAACTGAAATACCAAGGATAAGGTTATCATGGAGACCTCACCCCAATATAGAAAAATATCCATAAAAGGTCCATAAATTAAACTAGAGGCCTTGAAATAGTAGATAGTCCCATGCCAGCTATATGAAGTCTTTTGAATGTTAAATGAACACAAAAAAAGGTGTTGACTGCATAGGGTGACCAATGTCGTTAAGGCATGAACTCATGAGCGGCAGGCCTGGCATTGGAATCCCACCAGGACCATCCTTCCTGACTGAGGTTTTTTCCAGGTTTTCCTCAATCCTCATTAATGGCAAAGGCCAGGGAGGTACCCTAAACTTAGGCCTGGAACATTTCCTTCCTTAAAAAACCCTTTCCCAATAAATCATTTCATCTAATGTATCATCAGTGTCCACCGTCTGTGGTGCCTCAGTAGTAAAACCTGGTGTTAAACACTATTCAAATAAAAAAAAAAATGTTAACCTCCCAACTTCTTCCAATTAGGAATTGTATCTGAACCCATCTGCAATAGCTACTCAGCATCTAAATCTGGTGAATTGCTCTCTCTCCTGAAATAATAATTTATCATATTCAACTCTCATTAATGTAATGCAGTTAAAAACTACCAAAATAATGATGTCCATATTAATTCACTGAAGTAAAATTATGTCCAGGATTAAAGTATCCTCTTCTTGCTCCAAAAATCACCTGATGGTCTCCATTGATTCAAATGCAGTTAGTAGAAAACACAATTCAGACACTATCTTTTCTTTTCTATCATTCTGTTGTCATTGTCACTCACACTCACACTTTTAGTCTCATACACACTTTTAGTCCCATACACACTTTTAGTCTCATAGTCAACAATAAAGTCATTATAAAATTTTATTTCATGCTTGGAAAGCAACAAATCTGTATCCAGCCATTGATAAATATTATTCAATCTCTTCAAACACATATGATAATATTTTCCTTAAAATGTGTGATTTTACAGACATATCAAAAGTAGCACAACTCATTGTATAATATTAATTCAAAAAGCATCAGTCAACAATGAAATAAGAAATCAGAGTATGTTCATAGTAAATAATACACCTACCCTTAGGAGTGTCTTAAATGTGAATAACATGAATAGTTACCATAGTTTTTATTAGAAATAATTCTTATGTAACTCTAATGATTTTATGGAAACTTTTATGAATTATTAACGTACAAAACACTTGATAGTTTTTAAATTTATATAATACATATAAGGTAGAAGGAAACTCTGCCATAAATAAAATTTGCAATAGAGCTTAACAAGGAAACACAATAGTCTAAATAGCTTTTTTTCTATCTCTTAGAGTTTTTGAAAAAATATACATTTTATCTTGAAACATATAGTAACACTGCTTAATATTCTGTAGTGGCTTAAGTTATAAATTCATAATGTACTAATTACAGATACTCAGTATGTGGTTTGCAAAATTTTACCTTGAAAATAAGTTCATTACTAATGCTACTCACTTTTTTAATGGTGGTAAACCTTAACACTATGAATATTAATTTCATAAATGCCAACTTTAATTCTATGAACCCAAATAATTCACTTAAAGTTGTCTGTTGAATGTACATCAAAACATTTTGAGGTATGAAAAACAGCAAAGTACATCATTTGTTATATGTCTCTTTATCTCCATTATTGTAATAAGAAGTATGAATTTCATTGCATTAACATACTAAGGTACTTAAAAGGTAATGCTAAAATTAAAATTTTAAGCCAAGCCATGGCATTGCCAAAATGTTATTAGAAAATTTTGTTCCACATATAGAATGAAGTCATTCCCATTAAATTTAGTTTCCTTTCTCCCATATAGTATATATTGAAAAAGATTAAAATGTGTAACTTTAAATTATGCATGAATCATTGGCAAGGAAAACAAGTACAATATTTAATGCCCTGATTGCCTTATAAATGTCTTAATTTGCTGTATAACTTATTCAAAACCTGGATAATAATATAGATATTAACTATAAATTAAGCAGAAAGCACAGTAAATTTAAACTATTAAAGTTCTCTCTTGGATAAAGAAATATGCAAACAAAAATTATATGCACTTAAAACTGAATTTGAAAATATTAATGCTATTTTTATATTTGATGATGTGTTATACATTTCAGTTAATATATTGTTTTGAAATATGAAAATTTGTTTTTAAACAAAGTTTTATAGCCAAATAAGCTAAATTTTTATGTAATGTTTCATGTTTAAAATTTTGCATATACCAGCTTGTTTCATTGCTAGCTCTATACTTTCCATTTCTCTTTGTCTTTAATCCAGTATTTTATTTTTAGATGGTAATCTGATTCAAACAAGAAGTGCTAGTTCTATCTATAAGATTTTTAAGTTTCTTTGTGCATTTTAAACAATATAACCACATATACCATTTACTGTCATGGGCTGTTTAACTGCTGGAGTGTCTGAGACCATGACCCCACCAAATTGCAAATATACAAGCTGATAAGAGAATAATAATAAGAATATTAAAAACAATAAAACTAAGATACTAATAAATTTAGCAGTAAACTACCAATTTAATAAATAAATGATAATGCTCTAAATAACATTACTTATTAAATAAATTATACTTATGAATCTGTAGACAATGAAGTGGCAATATATCCTACACTTATGTATTCAATTTTACATCAAACTCCACTTACTTACATAAAACTAAGACGTTTCGGGAGCACTCCCATCTTCATTTGTTACTACTGTTACTCGAAATTGTGGCTGGGTACCCAGATGTTCCTGTGGTGGTGTTTTGTGATTGTAGTAGGAGCTTGCCAAGTTCAATAATATGAGGAAAATCAAAATTATTTAAGTTTTTTTATTTTTTATGAAGAAAATGTTTTTCCCAAATAGATAGTTCCATTGAGTTGTCAAGTTGTTTAAGCAGATTAATCTGTGGTTTAATTTCATGATTTTTGGTTCAAAAGTGAGCTGTTAAATCGATTTATCAACCTATTTAAACCAAATATTCCTAAAGTGTTTTCTCCAAATTTCCAAATTTCTCTTCATTTTCCTATTGCAGTTTCATATGCCATCCAACTTACCACAAGAAATTTTAAGAGGAGTTTCAAAGAATATGGAATAATGTTAGCTCCAAAGAAGAAATATAATATCAAGAATTTATTAGGTTGCACAGTAAGACACCATACCAACAGAACAAAAATCAGGAATTTATGAAATCAAATGTGCAGATTGTGATCAGAGATACATTGGAAAAATGAAGAGAAATTTGGAAATTTGGAGAAAAGAACACTTTAGGAATATTTGGTTTAAGCAAGTTGATAAATCAGCAGTAGCAGCTTACTTTTGGACCAAAAATCCTGAAATTAAACCAGGGGTTAATCTGCTGAAACAACTTCACATCCCAATGGAACTATCCATTTGGGAAAAAAATTTCATCATAAAAATAAAGAAAACTTAATGAACTTTGATTTTCCTCATATTAATGAACTCAGCATGTTCCTACTACAACCACCAGACACCACCACAGCAGCATCCAGGTATCCAGCCATCATTTCCAGTAACAGTAATCAATCAATAACTGAATATGGGAATGCTTCCAAAACATGTCTTAAGTTTTATGTAAGTAAGAGGAATTAAGTCTAAAAAAAGTTGAATATACAAATGTAGGAAATTACTAATTGCTTATGATGTCATGCTGCTGTCATCTTGGGATGCTATTAGTTTAGCCTTTCTGGCCGGAAACTATCTAAGACGAGTGGGTCTGGCCTTGATATCCTGTTGGAATCAATTACAGATGGCAGATTATTATTATTATTATTATTATTATTATTATTATTATTATTATTACAATTATTGTCTAATTATAATCATCATCAGGAAAGGCAAATACCATACCATAATTTGTATTATCATTACTCATTTCATTCATTTTGAAAAGTCACAATGATACCTATATCTTGGACATTAAAAGATTTTTTTTAAAAAAAATGGAAAGGACGTTACAACTAAGTTAATTAAAATTTTCAGCCGCTAAGTTAATTAAAATTTTCAGTCACAAGATATATAAATGCCCATATTCATAATGGTAGGCTATTTAATACTATAGCTAACTTTATTAAAGATATTGCCACAAGTAATAAAGGTTAAATAGCAAAATTAAACTTAAAGGTAATGAATGCAATGACAGCATAAGTAGCTTGGGGAATTTTTTGGGAGATTAGAACAATATGTTATGGACTCTCTTTAACATAGGTAATTTATTTTTCTATATCATTTATAAGAATGAGCCATATTCAAGTCCCACAGTAATAAAAATATTTATCATTAACCATAGTATAACATTAGCTTCCAACCATAACCATAGTTATATGTAACATATTAGCTTCCATAATATATTGTATGCATATCATTAACCATTAGGTGATTATAATTTACATTTTAAGTAAAAGGTGGGTCATCTTTGTGTTCATCTAAGCAAACATTTTACCTTTTTGTAATTTTCTACCCTCACAGGTGCTTCAGGGTTTCATAACAGAGTCTTGCCTGTCAGAACCATTTCCCTGCATACTTTGCATAATTTACACCCTCTACTATTTCAGACACTTCAGTTTTTCTTTGTAGGTGCTACATCAGCCTAAACTATTACATCCTATTTTAAAATTTTTCTGGTGAGACATACAACCTTTATTAATGACCTGTCATCTAAAATGTACTTTTTTCCTTTGCATTCTTAGATGCGCTTAATGAAAAAAAAGCTTTATTACATGCATTTATACCATATAACTCTAAACAACGACTCTCAATGGCATGCCCAGGGTGTGCCATAACTTGGCATAATTTATGCAAGATTTTCACATAAAAACTATGCTGCACATGTGGTATTTTGAATACAGTTGGCAGCAAGCAGCATGACACACCCAGCTACCAAGAATCAAACACCATGCATGCAGAATAGGTTTATGTGAAAGCCCTGCATTTCCCAGGAAAGTCGGAGGATGGTCAATTGCCTTCTTGTCAGTTCCAGGCATGCTGTTTACTACAAACTAGACTATCCTAATGGTTGTGAATAATATACCCAAAATAGCTATGGATTTTCTTAAAAAAATTAACATTCAGACTTAGAACAGTTTTACTCCTACAGTTACCACAGTCTTTTTAATTGACTTTATTTCATGTAAGGTTTTCAATTTTATAGAATAAATTTTCCTTTATTTAACATAAGTCCCAGATTTATACAGTGAGGGAAAGAGTTCCAATGCCAAATCACTTGCCAGTGAGGTATTGGAGCTCTCACAAGGGCAGCAGATAAAGCAGCATAGTCCATTTGAATTGCACACACCAAGAATAAGTGAATTACATTATGCTGAAAGATGAATATGAAAATGTTGTGAGATGATGATGGAGTAATGACAAAATGAATGGCAGGGGAAACTGGAGGATCCAGAGAAAACCTACCCTGGTGCCACCTCATCTATCACAAAAATTCACATGTGGCCACTGGGATCATACCCTGGTTGCATTAGTCTAACCACTCATCCATGGTGCCACTGATTCACATAATTTAAGTTATAAGAAAAATGCATTGTATTTGCAACATCCTGCATCAATTTCATTCTAACCAGGTCCTTTCTCCTCTGTTTATTTGCCTGTTTTCCTTTATTCTCAATTTGGTTTTATGATTTATTTGGTCGACTTAACTACTATCATTGCCATTACCTTTAGGTTTTATTTAATAAAAGGATTATGAGATTATTAAAGAGATCTATAACTTTAATTTTGTATTTAATTGAAAACTCTGCTTATTTACATCAATATATATACTGTAAACTTAATTTATCTATTCAGATATTTTATTTGTTTAAATGTTATAACCTGTTATTCAAACTACATATGCTCAATTTGATAAGCACCTTATGTTTGCTTCTTTGGCAAGGCATTTTATGTACTGTTTAGTGCTACTGCATGTTCATATTTTTTCGTTATGCTATTCCTATATTTTTTGTAAATTTAAATAAGTACTTTTTCTTTTGTTATTTATTTATAATTATTCTGTTCAGAAGTCATTAATCCATCTGTTTTTTGTTTCATTTTCTTTCCTTTTGTTTCACCTCCTTTTTGAGATGATGTTTTTACATGAATATAATATCCTGCATCTCTCATTGTATATAAAATGTTATGAATGCATACCCCATAGAGCACATTTATCTGGGAATTTAGTATTGCTAACTTACATAAATTAAGCATCCCAATTGTGCACAGATATGAATGCTGAACAGAAAGTCTTTACTTTTTTTACAGTCTGGTTACAATTGCTTTCTGTGTTCCGCACGAAATTCACTGACAGATACTGATCTATCTACCAGGCTTAGAGGAAGGTGAAATCATATTTACATAATTTTGTAGCTTACTGCCCCTCTAGATTCATACCAGTCTGTTGATCAGTAATTATGCAGTAGACATACATGCTCCTAAGATCTCCAGTGCTTCAATGTAGAAAGGGTGTCATGTTACTTTCAAGTGTATTGTTTTAGTTGCTAATAAAACATTCATATTTTCAGCAAGTTTAATTAGAAGAAAGCCATTAAAAAGCTATAGTTTATATTATATTCTACAATTATAAAGGAGTAGAAGCCAACTTGCATGCCATTTTGTGATCCATTATAAAGTAATGAATAAAACATGCTAATAGTGTTGCTTAACTTTTGTGTTTTATTCTTCAGCATCATTCCTCCCAAATTGTGACCTGAAAGAAAGCATTATGCATGTGCATGCATTTCATTCAGTAATTAAGAAGTTTCAGAAAGCAATTGAATAGGGCTATGTATTAGAGGAGGAGGAGGAGGAGGGTTTAAAGATTAAACTGTCTCTATAACTAACAAAGATACTACAAAATATAAAATAAGCTAAATAGCAAATGCACAAAAAATTAATAATGACTTTTCATCATTAATAATATTAATAATAATGTAAATAATATATTTTAATCTTTAGTTAAAAAGAACATTAATGAAAAAGCACTGGTTTAAAATATTGATAATTGGTAATTAATGTAAGCATTTGATTCTAATGCAATAACTATATAGGATGCAAATTTCTTAGACTCTGTCAAGAAACTTCTGTAAGAAATGAATAGCACCTTGTATTGGAGGAGTCCATACATTTATTGGTAGAAGAACTCTAGAAGTATGATTAATCTTTACATATTTAATGAATTAATGGAGCTATTTGTGGTTTGTGCACTGCGTTAAGAGTGAAAGATGCCAAGCAGCATATAAAAGAATTAATTGTTGAACTATTGGGTGATTCATTTGCTAGAGGCCCCAGAACCTGTTATAGACAATAGTTTGGGACTTTTAGTGAGAGAATCACTTGTCTTTTTGCAAAACAGTATAAGAGCAATAAGGTAAGTTTAATATTTATATTTGCATTTTCATATCTGTAATATGTTTGGTATTGTAAACCAGATACAGATTTAGTGCATTGAGCAATTATTGCAGATTCTAGTTCATATTTAATATTTGGAATGTTCTTTAAGATATTAATTCTGATTTTCTAAACTGAGAAAAGATGAAAATTTCCTGAAAATATTGTTATTCTTGTTGTTTGCAGTGAAAACTGGAATGCAACATCAGATCAAACCCATATTCTTCATATAAATCTCAGGCATAATCACATCAAAAAATAAAATATTGACAGAAGCAGAGAGCCTCAAAACAGCTTAGACAACAAGAAGTGTCGGTCCTGGTGCTGTAGTGGTAACCATACTTACCTTCTAAACCCAAGGTCGCAGGTTCAAACCCGGCCAGGATCGATGGATTTTTTGGGACATAAAAATTCTAAGTATACCTTCCTTCGGAAGGGAAGTAAAGCCGTGGGTCCTGTGTCGTACATTTACGGCACGAAAAAAAAAGAACCTCAAGCCAGAAAGAAGAGGCCTCTGAGCAAAATTTGTTGGCCTGAATTGAATGGGACGCTGATGACCAGAGATATTAAAGTGTGTTCGTAAATAAACAAACAACAACAACAACAAGTTCATCCTTGTGGTATAGTACTAATAGTGACTGATGAAAGCTCATTTGTACTAAAATAGATATCTGAAGCCATTTGAGATCCTCCAAATAGTAGCAAAATTTTTGAAATGATAAATAAAAACTTCCTCTCAATGGATAATGGTCGTCTTTTTACTTAGAGAATAATTCAGAGCTTGGCAGATCTAATATCTTAATATCCAAGAATCTTCAGTTTTCTCAAAGAAATGTTAAATGGTCAGGAAAATAAAAATCAAGATGAAAATAGTATATTGATGAACATTGATTTGGAATTGAAAAAAAAATTAATTGAGGAGAACAATATAATTTATATGCATAATTGAAGCTATGGATGATGCTTTTTGCACAAGTAATTCATGAAGTATTAAAGAACTCCCCAAAATGAATAAACTGAACAAGATGAGCTGAACATCACCAATCTTTTCCATTTATTGTACATTACAAAGAAAGTATAATAATTGCCTTAGGCAAATATGATGGTGGCAGAAAATAAAGAGGGCAACTGAAATGTTCCAACTAACAAATGCTGCAAAATAGTTCCAAAATTGCTGTTGTATCTCTTTATATTTGAGGAACACCAGAAGAACATATTTGAAACATTTGTATTGGCAAGCCTACAATTTGTAAGAAATTTGAAGGGCATAGGTAAATAACTAAATAAAATCTGGCTATGTGTGTTTTCAGCAAGATGATCTGCTTTTCATTAAAATATTATGTGAGCTTGATTCACCCCTTTCAGTTTTTTCCAGCAAGTCACATTATTATGGTAATGAAAATCGTTTCTTTTTCTGTCCCTCTTCTAAGTAAGAAACAAAAGATTCTGGTGCATCACCAGAAAATTATTCCTAGGTAATGATCATGTTTCACTTGGCAAATTTATATTGAATCAAAATTCATCAGAATTTGATAAGGGTGTTTACTTTTTTCTTAAAGACAACATAATGTAAACAAAATGGAATGCTATATATGTAACTGTGCTAGAGTCGTTTTCAAATATCTCAATGAAGATGCTTTTTCAAATAAAATGAAAGATGGTACATACAGAAGAACTCTTGGATATAAGAGAAAGAAAATCCATCAGGCACTGCACCTTTATGGATAGAAATAGGTATAAGGACTCTGACAGAGCTGCCTGTTATTGACCCAAAGTCTTTCTTAACCTTATGCCATTTAAAAATTTATCTGTATAACTCTGTGTATAAAAACAATTTAAATAATTTTTGTCTATCTCAGCATTTACAAGGGATGTTATTTATTTCCTATCAATGATATATACTCACAGATATACAATTTTAATCAAAATACAACTTGAATTTAAACTAAGGGAGAAATATAATAATGAAATATTAGAAATTGAAACACAAAGTAATGACCTTAATGATAACAAAATAGAAATAGGTAATAACATTGTTTGAGTCCTGCCAGGACCATCTTCCCTGACTGAGGTTTCTTCCAGGTTTTCCTCAGTCCTCATAAATGGCAAGTACTGGTAAGGTACTCTAAACTTAGACCTGGAACACTTCCTTCCTTAAAAAAATCCTTTTCCAATATATCATTTCATTCTATGTATCATCAGTGTACACCATCTGTGGTGCCTCAGTTGTAAAAATGCACATTAAACACTATTAAAAAAAAAAGGTAATAACATTCCTATTTTACTATTTTCATCATTGTCCTAAATGGTTCTGCCCCTCCCAATAAAAGTCTCAAAGCTAACAGTTATGAAGATGGTCCCAGGCCATTTCTTCCTGGAAGACACAAATGAAAGGAAAGCTAACATTCCAATTAGGGACTCTTTAACTCTATATTTTTAATTATAAAAATGTGTTTACACAGCTTATGTAACTATATTGCAGAAGTGTTGAATATTACATTTATTTATTTGTTAACTTACTGATATATATATATATATATTTTATTTGGGAATAAGAGACATATGTATGCAATTCTATTAAAATGTAATAAATATGTTCACACTAACTGTACTAATACAATATTAGGACATGTTTAAGGAGCAATTACTCTCATCATCAGCTGTTGACCAACTACTGAATGTGGTGGCTAGATCCCAAGATGCTTCTGTGCAGATCTCTAATGTTAGAGTAGGAACTTGCTCAGTTCATCTGTGAGTGGAACATCAAAAATTTATGAAATTTTTCCTATTTTTAGGATGAAATTTTTTTTCCCAAGCAGATAGCTCTATTGGGATTGTGAAGTTCTTTCAGCAGCTTAGCCTCTGGTTTAATTTCATGATTTTGGATTCAAAAGTGAACTGCTAATGCTGATTTATCAATTTGTTTAAAATGAATATTCCTAAAGTGTTCCTTCCTCCAAATTTCTAAATTTCTGATGTATCTTTGGTTACAATCTGCACATTGATTTTGTAAATTCCTGATTTCTGTTGATTTAGTATCATGTCTTTTACTGTGGAACCTAATAAATTTTAATATTATATTTGTTCTTTGGGGCTAACTTTATGCCATGTTCTTTGAATACCCTATTGAATTTGTTGTGGAAAGTTGCAAGATATGTGAATCTTTTGAATACATCTCTTCCCTTGATCTTCTTCAATGTGGAAACCTCTCTTATAGATTTTTGTCTTTTAAATTATGGATAATTTTTATTACTGTGTCTTTATTGAAACCCTTGTTAGGTAGTGAAACATTATTTAAGCTAGCATTGAAGATGTGTTTTATTAGACTGTTGATGAATTACAATGCCATAATATAGCTATGAATATCTGATCATAAATGAATTCATGTAGTGAATTTATACCAAAATGGATCCTCTCATCCCTCTGTTTCAATGAACTTTGTAGAGAAACAGCTAATCTGGTATAGAACTTGGTCTACCAATCTTTAAAATTTAAGATTTCAGTAGAACTATTTACTTCTTTCAGTGTGAACTTTGTGTCCTGCTACTTTCTATGATTTAGTTTGTTAACTGATGTACTATATAAATTCTATCTATCTTAATCTTATTTTGATTTAAAGTAAAACACTAAAAATCATGTCGTCACATTAAAACTCTCTTTAAGTTTCACAAACACACTTATAAAAGTAATTTTGGTACATGTTTCATGAGGTACATTCCTCACATTGTCAACCAAAACAACGACTGAGGAGTCAATTTCAGCAAAGTATGTATGTTACTATGCTTGCTCTGGTGGTCTGTTAATGAACTTAAACAATATGTTGTCTGCTTCCGGTATATCAAAATTCATAAGTTTGTATTCATATTTTTTTATGTAAATTTTTTCCCATATATTAAGTTCTTTCGGATGTTGAATTGTTTTTAGTAATGTTATGTCCTTCTCTATTTCATGATTTTCATTCCAAAAATGTGCAGCCACTGCTGATTTTTCTACTTGTTTGTGTCTAATATTTCTCCAGTGTTCCTTTAATCTTATCCCCAGATTTCTCTTTCTTTTTCCTATGTATATTTTGTCACAATCCTTGCAATCTATCTATCTTCCTTAATATTCTCTTCATTATGCTGAAATCATGATCACAAGGGAGGGAAGCATGTCTCCTTATGGAAAAAAAATCTTGAATGAATCTTTTTAAATCATTTTGTGTCAATTAATGCCAGAAGCAATAGGTATTTGTAAATAATCACACAAAAATAAACAGACCTTCCCTGGGGCCTTTTTGGCTTGCCCCTTATGATATAAATAAAATACATCTTTATTTTTCTTTATATCATGTATGCAGAGCAGATTTACTGTAAAATGCCTCGGATAAAACAGTTGTTGGACTGGAACTTTTGGAAGTGAAATGTTTATCATGTAGTCAGGGGATAATGGAAGTAAATTGTTTACGTTCTTTCATGTCATCCAGGAATTCTTTAAGTGTAGAATAACCCCCCCCCCCCATTATGTATAGCAAGAGCTGCTATAGCATGGCGTTAATATGTGTGATTTGATTCTTCACAAGTGCAACAGAATCAACTTGTGACTGACCATATTTACATTTTAAATTCTCCATGAAAATTTTGCAGAAGTCACTATAGGTGTACTTAATATCTAGGCATTAAATTCTTCTATTACAGTGAATTGTTTTCAATGGAATGAATTTATATGCTCAAGAACTTTAATTTTTCTATCCACTGGTAAGCGGTGTTTACATTTATTGTCACTTGGGTTTTAACCCTTCAGCTTTAAATTCCTAAGGGTTCTAACATACTTTGCAGTCACAGCATAGAGTGAGAGAAATCACTTCTAATATACCTGGATGTATAGTGTACCTAATAACACACAATACATGAAATAGTTAGATCTATTCAATTTTCTTTCTCCTCATTGCAGGCAAATTCTGCAATGTCTCTTACATCTATTAATCCCTAAAGAAATAGGCTTTATTCACTCTTGTTTTAAAGATGCAAATTTGCTTAAAGATTTCCAAGTAATCATCTCCAATATGCTGTGTGCACTTAATTTTGCACCTACAATGACAATAATATATAAAAAGTATTGTTTATTTTGGTGCATTCATAATGATGATAATTATAAAACAAAGACAATTATTTCATTATATACAACTTACAATGGAATTAGAGATAGTTTTAATATATCTTACAGTTACATTCAAACTACTTTTGAACAGGCTATATTATAACATAATATTAAATTACCTGCATCCTTAAACTATTTTGTCACCTATATTCTTTCCAAAGTAATTTGTGTAAGCTTCTCCTCTCAATCGTGCTTGATTTATGACATTTCTCTTATAACATTGAGGGTTGGCTTTTCTTTTTTGTCTTCTTCCCAAGTACTACTATGCTTAATGATGCTTTACAAGATTTGAAATTTACAACCATGCAAATTTCAAGTGGCATTGTTGGACTTTGATCTAACAGGTGATATATTTGCCAATTCAGTCATGCAATTTGTTATAAAGGCAGATGTCCAAGACATCTGATCTTTTACAAAATATCAATAAAATTTCAGCATTTTAAACTGTTTCATAACTAAGATATTGTTTCCTTTCAACTTAAATGATGCACTTACCATTCTAGTTTTGCAATTAGTAGAAAAATAAAAACCTACAAAATGTGCATCTACCTTTCTAAAAAAATTCCTAATTATTTAGGCTTATTTCTCTTAAAAAATTTGAGCACTTTTCTTTTAATTACTTTTCTGCTCACTTTCAAAGAACCTGACTTTTAATCTGAACTAGATGTTCATATTTTAATGGAAATATTTAAATTTACAGCAAATAGCATATTCTAATAATTTTTATTTATTTCATTTTTTTAAATTACAGTTTATGTCTTATAGTTAGTTATTCATGGCATTTATATTGAATAAATGAATTAAGTCACTTATGTACAAACAGGGTCTAGGGCCTCACAAGGGATTCTAATAATTTTTATTTATTTCATTTTATTAAATTACAGTTTATATTCCTGACATTTATATTTAATGAATGAATTAAGCCACATAATTCCCAACCAGAGCTAGGGCCTCCCCAAGGGGTCTCATTGATTTCTTATATAGTGAGCTAGTCTCATGAGCTATTGTGCCTATCAATTTGTTCAGTAGAGCTTCTTATTTTTAACACCAATTTAACTAGAAGGTTCAAGTGCTGAGTCTGTTAAGTCTTTGTATCATAAGTTCGATATCACTTTCACTATTGACTTCAGTTGTTCTCATTTTTCTGTGGCTCTGTTCCTAGGCTCTTTTAGGTACTGTGGTTCCGTACCATGTTGGTCCAGTGTGGCCCCGCTGCTTTCCTGAAGGAGTCTGCCCACCTTGTTCTTGGTCTCCCTCTTCCTCTCCTACCAATATATGGATCCCGTATGGTAGCTATATGTCCCCATCTGCTGCTGGTAACCTTGCTACATGTCCGCCCCATTGCCACTTCAGGTTGTTTGCATGTTGAGTCCCATTTATATATTATATAGACTGTTGACCATAAATAAATGTAATATCCAATAAGACTCTTCTCTTACTAAATAATAACCCCAATTTGAAACTAAATGTATAAATAGTAAAATCACATCATGAATTTCATTTGCAAATATTATGATGAATGTAATAAAAATTACCTCATTTTTAGATTACAGTGCTTAGAAATAATATGAAGTGTTTGGTAAAATTTTATTATGGACAAATCTATTATAATTAGGTTATTTTGCCAGATAATTAGAAAATAATCTTTTTAGGTTGTGTAAAGATATACTGTACAAAAATTATTCCATGAAGAAATTGAATATTCTTCATGTGAATGTTTAAAAGTGAAATTTTGGAATGAACTTTTTTATTTTCAGTACACTGAACATTCATTTGTAAGTTCATAAAAAAATACTTTATATCTATATCTAATGACAATGTTAATTGGGAGCCACATGGCATGAAATTAGGATGGTCAACATCTCAACCAATAGCAACCATAAAGATGATGAAGTCGTAGATTGCAATGATTCTTTCTTTAGCTGTGTCCTACTATATCCTTTTCCATTTTAACCAACAATTCCACTTCTGTTAAAGCATAAGAATATTTTATTTTACTTGCACTTCATGCAATCTAAAATGCATTAGCAGGTTAATTCACATCAGTTACTATCTTTAGATGCAGCATTCTGTGGCTGCCACATTATCATGCTTATTACCATGATACTCTGAAGTATGAAGCCATTCTATGTTGCCATTACCATGCTGCCTCCATCACTGCATCTCATCTATGACAATATTAAAAGAAAATGAAAACTTAACCTGAATGACCACATATCTAAAACTACTATGTTTTTTTTTCTTTTTTTCTTTCATTTCTTATTGAACATTTTATTTGATATTGCCATTTATAAGGGATTTTATTCTTATGAGCTTCCTGTTTTCACAATGTGTATTTTGTGTACTATCTACATTAAGCATTATCACATTTTCCCATTATTTTCTGTTTTTAATAGAGTTAATGATGATAAATGTGCTTGTTACATAAATGAATGTAATAAAGCATTCCTAATATATTACAGAAAGGTAAAGGAAAGTCTTTTCTACTCTTTACTTTGCATTTGGACATTCACATTTAAAATATGGAATGATCTTTTGGAGTAATTCACCTGATGTTGGTAAATGCTTCATAATGCAAAAGGGGATCAAACTGCTGATGAGGGTGAACTTTAAATCATGCAAACTTCTATTCATAATTCTAGAAATTCTTCTGCTACCCTGCCAATATATATGGCAATGAATAATGAGGTATATCTCCCTTCATTAGGAGAGAAAATTTGCATACACATAACACTAGAAATAAAACAAACCTACATATGAAACAGTACATTTTTATGCCAAAAAGGAAAAGTTAATTCACTTATATCCACTTGCCAGAGCACATTAAAATATCAAGCAACACAATTCATTTATGTTGTCACTTAAGGCATACTTAATGAAGCACTGTTTCTATGCTGTATATGAGTATCTGGAAACTAGAGCATAAATAGATAACAGAGGACTGTGAAGATTTGTTGTACCTTTGTATGGTTATGTTCTTCCCCCCCCCCCCTTTTATTTTGAAGATTTATTTTAAGTTGCTAAAGGACAGAAACTAATTACTTTGACTATATATGAATACTGATTTGGTAGAATGAGTAGGAAAATAATGTTCATTATCAATTTTTTATCTGTTTTGTTTTAAATTTTTATTTATTAATCCCTCCTTACCCATCATTATAGTTTGAGTTGATAATATATGCTTATTTTATCACTGCTAAACAATTGTTTTGATTTGCCTGCATGTGGGTTTATATTTCTTCAAAAGCATTTTTGTTTCATTAAATGACAATTATAAATTAGGAATCTACAAGCTAATATTGCAGTCATGTTCTAATTTTAATAGAATGTTTATGTGTATTCAATTTTCTAATACCACTAACTATGGTGGTGAAAATTCATTAGTTTAGGAGCATCTATCACACTTCTGAAATCTAGTAAAATATCCTGATTTTAATTCAACATCTTACAGTCGCATTATATCAATCCTGTGACAAGACATGGCAACAGGGACATATACAATATGTGGTAATCTCTAACACTCCCACCATCAGTTTTGCCTCTACCATTAATGTATTTTCAGTACAGAGTAACTAACAGATTGTAATTATTATATTATTTATGTAATCAATGGCTTTGAGAAACATGCTGCCCACTATGAGGAATTCCTCATTTAATAAAATTACTTAAAGATTGCAAATAATGCTATTTTTTTCTCCTTCATTCTTAAGGTTTATACTTGTGAGTAGATTATATAAGAGCATATACCTCTAATATTGCAATACTACATAACTTTTCTTTGATTTGAATTCAGATGCAGAATTGCGAGCTCAGCAGCAGGAGACTGAAGCATCTGCTACAGAAGAATAGCCTAGAGAGAGGTGAATGTGTTAGTATAGGAATATCTATACATGTCCAAGAATACCATGGACTATTAACAAGCAATTCTAAATACCATAATACCAAAATATTCCAGAATTTCATAGGCTGGTCTTATAGAAGTTGTGGATAAGAAGACTGACTCCAGTTTTACCATGACAACTATGGCACATCAAAAAGAATACCTCAGTGGTATTGATAAGTCAAGCTGATTTGCCTTAAACAAGTGCAATGACACCAGAATGGTTTATTGTCAGATTACTGATCCAAACAATTGAAAACTTGCAGACCACTGATTCAATAGACCATTGTGATGTGTTTGCTTAGTTCCACTTATTGGAAAGCTATTTAAATTGTTATTCAGATGGAAGAAAAATAGTTAACAAAAACGAGCAAGACTGTCAAATTTTGGTAATATCTTAAGTGAAAAGTGAAATCAGTAACTGCTGTAGAATTAGTATAAGCAATAGAATATTTAATGAACCTGTTAATTGGAGAGCAATATGGCATGTCATTTTCTTTGCCCTATATAGTGAATATTAAAGTACATAAGATTCCCAGATCAAAAAGAAATATTATTTCCCTTTCAAGTTGTGATAATGCATTATAATCTATATACCTACTTTCCTGCTTATATATTTCAGTTTAGCATTTTATTATTTAACAAAATACTGCTGTTTCCAGCTCTTCTAAAAATGAGACTTCTTATTTTAATGAGTATCATAGCCTCTGAGGCTAGAAAAAGAAACATTTCTAGTTTCTGAAATATTGACTAGGAAATTTATAATTTTGAATGAATGCTTTTGCAATGATATATTTATAATATTTATGATTTTTTTTTCATGTATGTGTGTATTATCAACGGATCTGACTAACCAGAACACCAAAAATATTAGTGAGGCTGCAGCAAATAAACAACAATAATTTTTTCTAGTTCTTGTAAATATTTTATCAAAAAAACTTAAATATTGAAATCATTAAAAAGCAAACTATATTTAAGAAAATATATAATCTAAAGATAATTTATTAGAGTTTATCATAAGCTATATTAAAGAAAGTTTGAACATAGGTTTTCATATGTTACACCAATGTAAGCTGTTGTACAGCTAATTCACGTACAATTAGCATAGATTCACAGTAAGAGACAAACAAAAAACCAAACACAAAATCAAATTTTTGTTTTTACTAATATAACTACAAATTTCATGTAATACCCATCATACACCAGCAGAGTTAAATAGGCTTTTGATGCATAAACATTGTAAATATGTACTTTCATAATAATGGAGATAGGTATTGCATATATTGTCAGGCTTGAAAAAAAAAAGTGTTTTAATATTATAGAGCCTAATATCATTATGATACTAGCATAACACTGATGATACATTTGTAAATTAATATTGGCTTCATGCAACATTATGCCAGATATCACAACTCTTTTGCAAATTGTTTAACAGAAAGCATTGTTTTTTATTGGCTATGATTAGAATAAAATTTTATTGTATGTGTACCTAGCATGAAGGCTTTTACATCCTTTTATTTATGTCTTACATTTAACACCTCTCTGATTTTTATTTCTTTTGTATTTGTCTAAGTAGAATTGCTTCATTCTAACAAATACAAAATAGCAAAGTAATAAATTATCTAAAACTCTCTACATTTTCATGAGAGCAATAAGAAAAGTAAGTAAAGAAGCATTAAAAAAAAAGAAAGGTATATTTATTCTCTTACTGGTACCAGTAATACCCACTACAGAAATGAAATCTTAACCCTTTATCAGAAAATGTTGGTGATTAACTGGAGAATTTAAGTGTATTAGACAAATATTTTAAACAAAAATTTATAACATTTAATTTACATTTTTATATATATAAACATACATTGTACTCGGCTACCAAATAGCATAAACAGAAAGTCTATGTAGTAATAATTTCCACATTCCTTATCTTGGCATAAAAACATATACAATATTTATTGAGGGTATGAACATTAATAGGAGGAGGAAGAAATGAAGACAACTATAATAGTAGCTTCCTGCTTAGCAGTGAGATATGCAATCATATGAGAAAGTAAAGAGATGAGACCCTTCATGCTTTTAACAAAATGTTTTCTAATCTGATTTATAGCATATAATTTTGTTGGAATATTGCAAAAGTTATTGCACTGCAACATCTTTCAAACAAAATGAATTAAAAATTTTAAAGTGTTGTTTTTATTTTACCATATGATAAATGGTAAACATTTTACCAACAAAAAACTGATCCTTATTTCTAATAGTAGTGATTCACTATAATGTTACTATCAAGAAATGCTTTTCGTACTATAAAAATTAAAAAAGGAAATATCTTTACATCACTGATATTGCATGCTTATGTAAAATTATCCTGTCCGGTTGGTCCTGATCATTAACAGATAGCTGAGATGATAAGGACATTATCAAAATTAAGGGCTCTTGGAAAAATTTACTGGAAAATATCTTAAAAGTTAAGGAAGTATACTGATTTCTGACTTTTCACTCTAGATGTGTTTTGTTTTAGTGTAATAAAATCTAGTAATATGCACTGGAGTATCACTGATTATATCTAATTCTCTGGGATTCTTAGTTCTGAACTACAGGAAAGAACTACTTAAAGTTCACCATCACGGGTTATGATGTTATTGCTGTCGCACTAAATGTTCCAAGTTAGAAATGTGTTTATTGTTAATATAGTGCACCATTTTAGTATAATCTGGCTAGGTTTGCAACAATGCATAACAAAATCAAATATCCATGTTTGCAAGTAGGCTGAATTCACAAAAATACATTTTAACCTATATAAAGTAAGTAAGGTAGAATCTCTTTCTTTCAGGAACAATATTTTCTTATTCCATTTTATCTCTTCACATCAATCTCTGTTATACATTCTTATAAAATTATGCATCATGTTAGAGTTATAAATATAAATAAGAGTTATATAGTGCAGGATACACTTTTTATCTACATTTGATTCCACAACAGAAAGATGGAAATGTACAACCAACCCAAATGCAAGTACTTGTGATTTATTCATTCAGAGTACATAATTTTTATGTGTACTTACTTATCAGTATACTCTTTCTAGATTTTGGGAAACAATGAAGACATCTCTTCCAAAGGGATAGATAGATTAACAATAAAGAAAAATTGATACCTCAAAACAGGCTGGTTATTTTAAACTTAAAACCACTATTTAAAAGAACTTTTTATTACATGTTTAACAACAATAAAAATTAATTATAATTATATAATTTTTAAGAGGCAGCAGTATGTGTAAAGCAGGAGAAATTTATAATTCCTCCAGGCATCCCTTGATATTTCAAAGTTAATTTTTCATTTTTAGCATATTATATGTCTTTATTACTTTATAAAATTGAGGAGTTGTACACAAGAAAGATCTTTTTTGTACAAATCAAGTAAAATTAATTCTTATATAAAGAATATAATTTGCTGAAGTAAATATTATTAGCAATGCATTATTGAAGTCCTTACATCTATTTATCTTTTTCTGTATTACACTAATTTTTCAAGATGCCAACTTTCAAGTAAATATCTTGAAAAATGAGTGTAATATAAAAAATATATAATCTGATGCAAGGACTTCAATAATACATTGCTAATAATATTTACATGAGAAAAAATAGTTTACACTTCTTTAGTTGGGGGAGGAGATAATGTTCCCTGAAATATTTGGAGTTTGAAGTTTTTTAAAGCTTTCTTTTTCCTTAAACACATTTACAAATAATATCTAAAAGCTCTCTTGACAATCGAACAGGCAGATAAGAAGACCTTTTCTAATAAAGAGGCTTTGCATACACTATGCAATACTGTTCTTTAGGAAGCTACTATAATAAAGATGAGTCCCCCCAGAATATTTTTTTCCATCCAAAGTTTATTGTTGGCCTATATTTATAAATTCACTGAATTTACCCTAATGTATTAATTTATATGGCAAGGAATAAAATAATTTTGAATGTAAGAAAGGAACAAAATAAATTTGGAGACAATATTAGTGCAAAGAAAATAATGTAAATAGAAGAAAATATTCAGGAAAGCAATATGTTAATTATTTTAATAAAGAAGTTGAAAGTACCACACATGAACATTGAAAAAAAAATGGTGCTATAGAAATACTTTTTGAATGCAAATTTTCTGCATCATAAAGAATTCTTTGATAATTTCTACAGGCTGCAGACAAAAAGCTTTTCATTCATTTAATAATGTATTGTGTAGTGTATCAAGATGTGAACACATGAAAGCAGGCATTCTTATCCCTTGAGAACATATTCTTGTTGAGTGGAAAATCGCCATGGGTGGCAGGGGTTGTTAAGGCATGGACTCATGAGCGGGAGGTCTGGGTTTGAATACCGCCAGGACGGTCCTCCCTAACTGAGGTTTTTTCCAGGTTTTCCTTAGTCCTTATAAATGGCAGATGCCAGGGAGGTACCCTAAACTTAGGCCTGGAACAATTCCTTCCTTAAAAATAAATCCTTTCCCAATATATAATTTCATCTCATGTATCATCAATGTCCATCACCTATGATGCCCTGTAGGGTAAATGGGTGTTAAACACTATTCATTCATTCATTGAGTGGAAAAATTTGCAGTTTATATTTATTTTTTTTTCAAATGTTTGAAAAAAGCCTACAAATAGTTCAGGTCGAGTGTAAATATTATGAAATAAATTCTGTTGACAAATGAAGCAAACATAATATTATACTCAATCAAACTGATTAAATTATATGGTAAATGACTGACAATCATTACAAAATAATTTCATAATTAATATAACATGATTTCATAGAATCACACTATAGTTTGAACAAATCCAGAAGAATTTATTTTGACAACCTGCATTGAACATTAAATGTCTGTGCAATATATTTAAGTATTATTATTATTATGAAAGATCTCATAAATTACTTAAGATTAGCACATGCTCATTTTCATAAAAATAATTGTCAAAGCACTTTGGTGGAGTGCTTATTATTCTTTCAAACAACCTAAAACGATGCCTGAAATTTCTGGTTATTTTCCATAAGAAATGCCAAGAAAATCTAAAGCATTACAGCAAAAGGTAAAACTGCAATTTTATGGGGAAAAGTGGCAGCACATAAACCTCTTTAAAAAAAAAAAATAAAATGAAGTAAAATTTTGCAAAGGTTTCAATGTCATAGAATTTGAATGTAGATTGAACTTATCTGTACCATTTTGGGGCATAAATTATTTATTTTATACATGTTTATTACATATTTAAATATTCAGTATCCATTTTCATAGTGATGCATCACATGTAATGTAGAGAATGAGGGAAGAAAAAGTGGTGACACTGTTGGTTTGTTCCTATTTGATTTTATTCAATTGGGATAAATATATTACTTCTGTCTAATAATCTAGATGGACGAAACAAAATAACAAAAATTCAGCATTTCTGCTCCTTCCTGGCTGCACGGTTCAAAGTCCAAATACTAAATCTCCTCACATCCTCACGTCAGAGATCACTGTTATTCAAAGGAACAAAGCAAGTTGAAAAAAACTTTGCAGCTATTGATGGTGGTGGTGTGCTTTTAAAGCACTCAGCTGCAGCAGTCATTAACATATTATCTCTGTGGTGATGAATGTATCTCTTTGATTAATGTTTTATACCAGGTAAAAGATGCTCCATCGTAATAAAGAAATGGGGAGAATTTCTGAATTTTTCTTCCTTATCTACAGGGGCAGTACTCATTAGATAGTTATAGTAAAAAATGTTCAAGAGATAATTTGGTATATAGCTCTATACCAGTTACTTTATGCTTTACAGCATAAAACTTTGATCCCCCCCAAAAAGAGTACCTATTGTGCCTGAACACGATATCATGTCTATGATAAAAAGTATAAAACTCTATTCAGCTTTGTGTTAAGAAGTATTTTATTGTATATTATGTGTTTCTTAGACTTATTTGAATATGAAATTCAGCAAAATGAATCTGAGTGCAATAATGATGTACGTGGTCAACAAAACGTAAATGATAGTGATAACAGTATTATTGTAAGTAAAAGATCTAGAGGAATAAAATGATAAAGCTGAATACTGCAGGTTTGCATCAGATTGTGATTAGGGTTTGTACTGGCCACTTCAGCCTTGCTCATGGCTGGCTACTTGTGTCTGTGCCCTCAATGGTGCAATTCTGAAAGAAACATGAAATGAGGGAGATACTGGGCAGTCCGAATCCATATACAGGGACTGCAGACAGGATTCCTAATATGTTTTTAGATAGTGGGTACTGGCAAAGATTCCCCCACTAAGGAGCTCAATCCCCTCAGAAAATCTGCTTCCATACCAAAACAGAAACCTGTACATAGTGCAAACCACCATAATAGTGAACCAGCCCCAATTTTGCTCTGGCACTTTAAACTTGTAACAGAACAATGGAATGAAATGGGAACTAGGAAAGCCGAAAATTTATGGAGCGTAAATATCCATCCTAGTATTTGCCTAAGTGACCAGGAGAAACCATAAAAAATCCAAGGTCCAGATCATCCTCAGGGAATTTAATCTGGGGACCTCCAGAACACAGTTACTGCCTGAGCCACCCTACTCAGTTATCTATTTAAAATGTTAATTCAAATTTCATATTTGTATAAGAAATAGAGTTTAATGTTTCTTTTTCATGTAGTTTTTAAATCAACACATATACAACTGAAAAGATAGAACTTTATATTTACTGTGTGTGCATGCATGCGTGCATGTGTGTTATTTAGCCATTCAACATTATAATAGAATTGAAGATGAAAACAGCAATATTTATTTATTTCCAAATCAAAAAACACAATAAAATGAAGGTGCCTTTTCAAAGTGAGCATTTCTTACTAATATATAAAATTCATATGACAAACAGTGATTACTAAGTAGTATCTTGCTTAATATGACAAATTATTGAGGAAATCACTCGCGTTTCACTGATTTTGTCCCACTTAATAATTTGTTAGTATATTTGACTGTGAAAATTCCCACTCTTCAAAACATTATTTTATCAAAACATCAGTTTATTTGGGAAAATCAAAGATTCCAAAGAAGTGGAACAAAATTAGTGAAATTTGAATGATTTCCTCAATTTGTTACATTATACTATTTGTTACATTGTACTATATTTTACTGTGAAAATTTCCACTATTCAAAAGTACCTTGTTTATTTATATCTCAAAATATTATTTTATTCTTTCACCTAGTTCTTGATACAACTCCTCAATTATTGTTCCACTTAAAAGTTAGTATGTTATAAATATGAGATCAAGTAATGGCATAATTTCCATTTTATTCATCATTAGTGTAATCACAGTAATTTACACAAGCTCTCTCAAAACTTATGTACCAAGAAACCATAAATCAGAATATTTAGAGAAAACTTGCTTGAAGTTTTTTTTTTTCCTAAAAGGTTTGCAAATTATTTTACCATATTAAATAATTGTTAGATGCAAAACTTTTTCAATGAATGTTGTGCAGTAGGTAATGATATAATTGTTTCTTTCAGTTTATTTAAATATGCAAGCTGATTTAAATAAAGTAATTGGAGTAAATAGATAGTATAGCTAAATTAACCAGTACAATCACACTTAATTTCTTAATGTGCTATGCAGTAATAATATTAATCCAGTGAGACTGGTATGAACAGAACAAACAAAAATTATTCATTTCCAATATGTAAGATATGATATTTAAAATTTACAAAGTCCATGAACTGAAAACTAGTAAAATATATGTCATATAGTGCCTTTTTTTTTTTTTTTTTTCCCTATTGCTCAATTGGTCCATTCAGCCTCATATTATTTTATTTTTTAAGCTTCTAAATGAAAAAAATCTTTTATTTGTATTTTGTTTTTCTTCTGTGTAAATTAATGTACCCTCATTGTTGTTAGCTACTCATACATGCTGTTATAGTTTAAGGAACAGGCGCTTCAATGACCTGTAAATATAAGAGATTAGGTTCCTTCAGTAAACTAATCAACTTAAATGAACTGATATTCATTACTCTTGTTATTACAGTCATGCTTAATTTATCATACAATTCTTATCACATTTATATTTTTTGATTTGCAACCTTCAAATATTTTGTGTATGAAGTAATTTAAAAGGATAACATAACTATATAAGAATTTCTATAAATGTCTCGGGCACTAAGTATCTGATAGCTAATTGGTAAGAAATATTACTCAGATAGTGTTCTACCTGGGGTTTTGCCTTTTCCACAAAGGGCACATACTAGGTAAATGAGTACCTACCAGTTGGTTTTAGCCCCACTTGCACTGGCATTAACCCTAATGCCTCCAACAGTTGTGTAGTTGGCATGGGACATTAAACTTATTACAAAAGGAAAGCATGCCATTCTCACAGTGATGATGATTATGATGATGATGATGATGCTTCAAAACAGTGTTTTCTTTTCAGAACCCATTATGAAGGTTTATCAATATACAAGTCTTTTTTATTTTTTGGTACATTAGGGCATTGGGGGGAAAGGGGAGCAATCTTGCTGCCTGGCCAGATGAACTTTTGTGTGCACATATATCACTTTCTACATTTTGTATAGAATTAAAATAATTTTGCTGTTTGTTGCATTCCCTCATTTTTATATCCCCATTTCATCAGTGTGATAAACATCATGGCTGTATTATACCATTTCATTATATTTCATAAAAAAGAAGGATGTTCTTGTCCAAAAAACCATGCGCTGTGAGCATAAAATGTTTCCATTGTGCAAGAAAGAAAGAGTGATTATTTGTAGGCCACTGATACTGGATTTAATATTCATCATCAGAGAGTAGGCCTATGGACAATATTTTTTGTTTTGGAATAATATTATTTTAAAAAGATATAAACATTCTAAGCTATTAAACCCCTAATGCCTTAAAGTATGATCAAAATCATGTTAGATACCTGATTGCCGTATTTAAAACACTGCAGTTCATACTGAATGTAACCTTAAAATTTCTGGTGTGGTTCACCTACTACTATTTAACAAAGTTTTTTATCAGCAAAACATAAATTTCATGGTATAGAGTGGTAATAAGTGTGCACTGAAAATCATCTAGAAGTGGATAAAATTTTAGTTTTAAGTTGTTTATGCTCCAATTGTTACAAATTGTAAATATATGTTTATAACTGAACTTATTACATTACATCTGACTAGTAATTTTTAAAACTAATTTTTATTTGATTTCTAATGCACACTAGTTAGAAGCCTAATATTCTAAAATGTTTATAGAAACAAAAGAAAAAAGTGCATAGAAGATAGCGCTGCATCTCTAATTAATTCCATGTGATGTGATTCACTATACAACTGCAAGTAAATATGGGCCATAAATCCCCTCCCCCACACCCCTTTCTCTCTCGCTGTGTGTGTGAAATTATTTTAGTTTCTTTTTTATTTTTTCATACTCCTACCTTCATTCTCTGTTTCTCTCTTTTCTTCTTCTTCAGCAGCATGCATTCATTCATTGGGTGCTGGGGACATGAATTTATATTTTAAATTTCCAGATTTCAATAATAATTATAATAAACCAGTATTATAATTTCTAATGCATTCTTGTCCTGGTGTTTCATGCTTGTTAATATTATTGCTGCCAGTCTGGACATACGAGGGTTGTCTGTAAATTAAGTTATCCAATTTTTTTTTCAAATATTAACCTCATTTTATTGCAAAACCAAGTACAGATTCTGAAATCTTGGGCTTTTGGTTATTTTTCTATGTAGTCCCCGTCACGATCAATGCACTTTCGGAGTCGCTCCGGGAGCTTTTTCATACCCGCGTCGTACCACTCTCCCGCCAACTCGCGCAGGAAGATATCGACAGCTGCCTTCAGCTCTTCGTCGCTTGAGAATTTCGTTCCCCCTAGGTGTTGTTTCAAGTTGGGGAACAAATGGTAGTCTCTGGGGGCCAAATCAAGGCTGTATGGAGAATGGCCAAGGGTTTCCCACCCGAATTTGGTGATGAGATCCGTCGTGTGGGCGACGTGAGGGCGGGCGATACCTCAAAATGTCCGTCAAAATCTTGTCCACGGTAGTCTCAGAGACGTCTCCTATCAGTTCAGCAATCTCTCGCACAGTCATACGCCGATCCGCAAGCATAAGTTCCTCAACTTTCGTCACTGTTTCGTTCGAAACTGATGGAAGTCCGCGGCCGGCCTCGTCGTGCATATTTGTACGGCCTTCTGCAAACTCCCTACACCTCTTCCGCATATTTTTATGTCCATACACTTTTCTCCATACACATCGGTCAACTGGCGACGGATTTCAATAGGGGGTGACCCCTTAAATCACAGAAATCTAATCACTGAAAGCAATTCACGCTTGGCAGTAGCGTCGATTTTCCCTTACTTCGTTAACGGCTGCTAAGCCAAGATTGAACATGGCAGCTAGGTGGGGAAGCAAGGACAAGGCGCTGTTGTCAGATTTTAGCTAGCTCGCTCCGTCGCAACGAGAGCTCGTTGGAGACCTTAATTTACGGACAATCCTCATAGAAGGAAAAAGAGCTATGTGGTTAAATCAAAAATTCTATTTCAAACAGATATAAAAATAGAAATAAAATAATCACATAAGCACCTAACTTTGGTTTTTAGCATTGTTTTCCTTTAACTCAAGGCACTTCTGAAAATGATATTACATCATTTTTATACATTTTAAAAATGTTATCTTAATGTCCAAATAATCATTTGCAGTCTCTATTATGTTGCCATTGCTTTAGAAACTAGTTACTTGCAATTGATGCTTCAGCTGTGAAATACACTGCTCAAAAAAAAAATTAGAGGAACACATGTTTAAATAAAATCCCCAAAATAAGTATTGACACAAAGTAATTTTTGACACAGCTGTTATGTTTTGAAGTATTGTTTAAAACTAGAATGGAGATCTACTATTTATTAGTTTTTCTCTGAATAAATTAGTGAAGTTTCAAGAACTGTTGAATCCAAAGTGAGTGCTCTTTAACATATTTTTTTAAAACAGGTTTTAACAGCAATCTGCGGTAGGAAATTGTTATTTTGTGTTCTCTGAAGCTAATATAGAGCAATGAGACATCTGAATAAAACATCAGTAGCACAAGTAGTTGCATGGATTGAAGATGGCCGTTCCATTAGCTTTGTCTCCAGGATTCTTTCATGTTAGCCCTTCTGTCATCCATAAGGTTTGGAGCCAATATATGGAGACAGATGGATACAAAGGCATCCTGGACAAGGGCATAAGATGAAGAAAACAGAGTACAGAATAGACATCTTGTCCTATCAGCTTTGCCCAAGAGGCATATCTACAGCCAGAGATCTTCAAAATTATGTGTGAACAACTGGAATGGTGGGTGATTTGGTGATTTCTGATAAGACTATAAGAAAAAGACAGAAATGCAGGGTTGGGATCTAGGATCCCCTTTCAAGCCCCTCATTTCACACGTCAGCATAAGGAGGCCCGATTGAAATTTTCTCAGAATCATCTGAACTGGCAGATCCGCCAATGAAAGGCTGTTCTCTTCACAGATAAGTCAAGATTTCCTTTGATGATCATATATGTGTATGAAGATGTCCTGGTGAACGTCTTGCTCCATCCGCCATTAATGAATATGACAGATTTGGAGGCAGTCGAATTACAGTTTGGACTGGCATTAGTACTGAGTCTTGGACAGAACTTCTTGTTATCCCAGAGTGCATGAATGCAGATGTTTACATTAATGACATTATCCTTCAACATGGGGTACTGTTTGCTTATGGTATGGACTCTAATTTTTTTCTAATGCATGATAATGCAAAATCTCATACAGCATGGAATACCAAAGATGTCCTGCAAGAATGCCAAATTGGCCTGCATGCAGTCCTAACCTGAATCCAATTGATTATCTGTGGGATAAACTGGAAAAACTTGACTTGGGCATCCTGCTGTGCCACAGAACCTGGGAGAACTCGCACATGCACTCACTGAAGAATGGGAGAGATTCCCACAAATCTTTATTAGGAGGCTGATGTGAAGCATGCCACATAGGTGTTACGAATTCATTGCAGCTCACAGAGAACACACTAGGTACTTATTGTTGGATAACTATGGAAACATTGATTAATAAACAATGTAATCTTGTTACAATTTTTAAAAAATTTTAAAAATTTTAAAAAAATCATATGGAACTAACTGGTTCCAGATATTTTTAAGGTTAGTGAAGCATGAAGAGTGTTAGACAACAGATTTAATTAATGTAATTTTTGTTTCCACTTTTTTCTGTATCAGTCAATAATTTGTTCATATTTCTAATCCTGTGAAATAAAAGATTATTTGAATGCCTATTCTAATTTTATATAATTCTTCAATCTATAATTATAAACCGTCAAAAATTTATTTTGGGACTTTGATTTAAACATGTGTTTCTCTAATTTTTTTGAGCAGTGTATAAGTATATAAGTACATATACTTTTCCTGCTCTCAAGGGATTAATCAGAAGTTTTGAAAGCTGAGAAACTAAACTTTGTAACAAATCTATCAAAAGAATAAACATCTATATGCTAGGAATCCCAGTTTTTAAATTCAGAAAGTAGGTCACTTTAAAATTTTTTAGTTTAAAACTAAGATATAATTAGACCTACTCACTCTATAAATCTTTAAATGACATTTCTAACTGTATTTCTGCTAGAAGAAAATAATAATAACAACAACAACAACAACAACAATAATAATAATAATAATAATAATAATAATAATAATAATAATAATAATAATAATGTGATCTCTCCTGTGTTCTGCAAACTGTATTTTCCAGATTCATGTATGTAAGACAAAATCTTGTGGTTTTTCAAAAGGAAATCAAAAATATTCTCACTCATAATCATGGAAATGATATTTTACTGTAATTACAACTTTCAGCATGTGAATGTCCATGCAAATTTGATATTTTGTCCAAATTGTACTCATTAAGAAAATATATACTATATAGCAGCATTGATTCCCAGTAAACAAAATGGAAATTCCAAACTCTCATCAATAAACAAAGAACCCAACAGTACATAATGATTTGCCTTCAATTACATACCGCTTAATAGTTAAGATCTGACTTGAGAAGTGCAGTTAGTTGATGGTATGATAGTCACATGATCACAAGACAGACTTATTGTTACCAATAAGTAGTACTTTAAAAACAAAGAAAATTTATTTAAATATATTACATTTTGTATATGATAAATATGTAAGTATCATATTAAAATATTTCATACGAACTTCTCTTTATGTTGTGATATATTTTTATATTTAATAAGTTCATTGCTACTTCATGTTCATTGATTTCACATTGGTAAACTTATTGACATAATGCAACAATAATAAATAAAATTAAGTTGGTCCTTCTATGGACAAATCAATGTAAGAACAATTTCTCTAGCTGTTCATTGCTTCCCTCACTTTTTTATGGGATGGATCTGTTCTACTGTGAAACGTGCCAAATTCAGTTTATTAATAGAAAAAAAAATGTGTAAATCTGCTTGAAATCAATTTATGTTTATTCCCTGTATACTAAAGCAATTGCTGTAGTGTTGCGTTTTATAACTTGCTTCTCAAAATTCTGTTTATTAATGGAAAAAAATGTGTAAATGTGCTTGAAATCATTTGATGTTAATTTCCTGTATACTAAAGCAATTTCTGTTGTGTTACTTTCTACAACTTTAATATTACATTTATTAACACTATATCTTAGTTAGGAATCTCATTATTATTCCTTGTATAATGAATATTGAATGCAAAGTTATTTATAATGACTAATGAATACATATAAATGCAATATTCCTTCCTTGGATAACCTGGGATCGATCTCAGTCAGATTGTTATAATAATAATAATAATAATAATAATAATAATAATAATAATAGCTTTATTGCCTGTGAACTGTATATTACAAGTATTAGATATAGCCAGAATCTAAATGTGACAGTGCTGGTATAAGTGATGAGTTGTATAAAATAATACAAATTGCTGCAGACAAACATTTGGGCAGCCTTCTTTCTTGTATCGACCACTCATTTTGCCAACTGATGAAGCATTATCTTGCCATTAAATCTTTCTACAGCTGCAAAACTAAAAGATCAACTATACAATTGCCTCTGCAATGAATGTGGATCTTCATTGTCAATCAAACCATTTGTTAACGAAAGAAAACATCATTTGGACAACTTCATATATAATATAATCTGACCTTATACCCTCTATATCTGGAGTAATTATAGAACATAGTTATGTAGT
This sequence comes from Metallyticus violacea, assembly GCA_030762175.1. NCBI lineage: Eukaryota > Metazoa > Arthropoda > Insecta > Mantodea > Metallyticidae > Metallyticus > Metallyticus violacea. Next base: position 49,956,570 of record CM060838.1, on the reverse strand, counting down.
AACCTTTCCTTTTATTTTTCTTCTTGTTCCTTCTTTCTTTATTTGTTATTTAAAAAATGTGAAAATATGTTTCATTGCATTTTATTCTAAATAATGTATATATTAAAACATTTAATGCAATAATTTTCAAGGCAATGTATTGTTCGTAAAATACTACAGCTGTACTATAGAAACACGCTACTTAATCTACTTATACCTATTCAAGTGGCTTCTACCATTTTAGCATATTACTATTATGTATTAAGCAAATATTAGTCAGCTTATCAGTCACTGAATCTAAGCCTTGATTCCCAGTTAGAATAAGTTATGTTGTCATATTTTCTTTAACAGTTTGCAAATTTTTGTTACATTTCCAAATGTGAATAAGTACCTGGGAACATTAACATTAGTAAACTCCATGACTGTTTATGTCGTGGTAAACTATAATTACACCTCGTTCCAAAAGCATAGCAGGCATTTGCATAAGATGAAAGAGAGAGAGAGATCTAAATAGAAGAAGAGTTGAGAATGCAACTGATATCTGAAATGTGAGAATGGTTAGCAGATTAAATTTAAACAGAAAAACAATTGATTACCTATTTTTAATATATGTAATACAATCCAATTAATGCCATATTTAGCTTGTCACATAATTTATTCCTATTTGTTATCTATAGGTTTTTTTCTGCATTGCTATAATTTTCATTAAGACTCAATTTCCTTTTTAAAAAGAAAATCCCATAGATACCATCTTATTCTAAGTTTTTCTTTTTGAAACAGTGTCATTAAATATTAATTAACAAAAAATACACTGTTTATACTCTTCCACAACTAGTATAATAACAGTGCACATAGATTTACCATTCTAAATGGGGATAAGGATAATAAAGCATTCCAATATTTGAAAGTAGCGTAACTATTGCAGGTTACAAATATTAAAGGTGCGTCACACAATGAAGCTATCCATTATGGAAAAAAAATGTATAAGAAGAACTGCAAAATCTGTATCTAAAAGAAATATTCTTATTTGTAATTTCCTTCTTCACAATGCATCAGACAAATGGCCACAATGTTCTTGTTGCTCAAAATGTCTTCAAATATAAAACACAGAGGTTATGCAGTTTCAGAAGAATTTTAATATTTAAGGTAGTAAAAAGGCAGTATGAAAATGTATTAAAATAAAACAGTATATCCATTACAGTGAGAGAATTTAAAGTAAACAGTGCCATTGTATGCTGAATATCAGATTCTCTATAAGTATGTTGTACACTTCTTTCATATTGTATATATTGTTTTCATGTAAGGAGGACCCTGAAATTCTGGTATAATGAATTAATATCCTTTCCAATATTGCTGCTTATTATGTAATGTTTTTATTATTTTACATTAAATGAACCATTAATTTTGCTGAATTTATTATAACCTCACTAACATAAAATAAAGTATTTGTAACATTACAATATTTAACAATGTGACACCAGACTCATGAACTTCTCATGTATTGTTCTATATTTATAATAGTGGTATATCTATATTTGCCACACATTGCTTTATTTATTTCAGTTTTATAAATGAAACAAAAATATTGTAAATTTGATAGCTTACCAATTTCTCATTTCACATTTTATTTCAACTCATTGTATTCTAATAATTAATGAAATTTTTTCTTAACTCTGTAAAATACTTTATTACTGCATGTTCCTCTAAACTGTACATTTTCAAGTAAAATAACTACAGAAATATTTTCAAACATTTCAATTGCTGTAAATAAAAGATTTAGTTTGTGATATATTGTACATATGTGTCAAGTAAAACATTGTAAATAAGTGCATCAAAGTAGCATAACATTTAATAGTAAAGTAGATATAATAACAATATTTTCTACTTAAATACAAGTACATAACCAAATATTTATCTTTATAGATTGTACCCTGTAATATATGAAATTGATGTAATATGCTTTGAATGATAACAGTGTCTGTTAACTGTACAACTTACTCTCTGTTATAAATACAATGTTATATAGAATGCTGTGCTACCAGAAATGCTCAACATTTACTCAACATTGATAAAAATATTATTTATATGTTCATATGTTCTATTTTCCTTGGAAATAGTATAAACTGGAAATCAAGGTAAATATGTGTATGCAAGAACTAAGAACAGCTTTTATATTAATAAGCAACAGAAAACTTTATGAGTACATTTCTCAGACCACATTAATGACAGTTTAAAGAGCATAGCCATCTCTCTCCCCTTATTTAATAGCAATGTTCCAAGATATACTGCAATACAAATATATGTGATTCAGAAATTGAACTTAATGTCTGATGTGCAATGCTATCAATATTGCATTTTCTAGCATTCTGGTCTCTTAAGTCATAAACATTTTATAAACATCAAGATGTCAATAGCAATCGTTGCTAAATATATCTTTCCCAGGCTGCAACTTGATGGATAAATGAATGAATGAAATTGGAAATAAACAGTAATTTTTGTTTATGTTGATGTGATATTGACTACTAGGCAGTGCTTCTGCAACATGAATAAAAGGAATCTTAAAGAAAAGAAATGGAATTAATAGAAGGAACTGAGCAATTAAGAATTCAAAATATCATTCAGAGCTTACAAATGTTAATTATTTAGCAAAATATGTAAATGTGTATTTAAAAAAATTCATATTCATATTACTACAATTCCACAAAGAAAGAATTTGTAGCTATTTACTTTGATTGCTGTGACATTATCAAAATCATCATAGTCCTTTACATGATCTTCTTTATGAATAATACTTACTATAACTGCTAATCTATAATAAGAGTGGCATTTATGCAATAATTTACTTAAATTGAATATAACATACCTTTATAAGAAACATTTCATTGCACTATAAATGCTAAATGCAGCACAAATAACTTTGATGCAGCATATTTGAGATAACAGAGCATAGCACTTTATAGTAGAGAAATGGAAGTATTTAAAAACTTTTTATGTAAACTATTTTTAAATTGTAGAAGTTATATTTTTATTTATTGTTTTTTTTTGTTTGTTTTCTTTTTATTTTATTCCTAGTTTTAGTTCTTTCTCATTTTTTGAAAAATTAATGAAACTGATCACTTTTTAAAATATCCTCTAATAAGTTATGAATACTAAACATACGGCTTATTTTATCATTTGGTTTTATAAGTAATTTTAAGTTCTACAACAGAAGTTTTACATTTCAGTACTTATTTCATTTAAGAGAATTCCACATGTTATGAAATGGTTTGCACCCTATTTGTAAAATTTGTTTATACTTTTAAAAATTTGCACTGTACTACAAAACTAAAATTTGCCATAAAGGGATAAAAATTTATTTGGTATTTAAATAAGATAAACCTACTTTACAACAGTAGAATAGCCTAATTTTCATCACTATGCTTAAAATATAAAAATTGTAATATAATACTCTTTCTAACATTTCGTATGTATATCCCTTAATATCGCAAAATTTAAACTAAAATAGAAATTTATTCAGATACCATTCTGCATTTTTAAAGTAGTAGAGCCAATATGCAGGCCTTAAAGAAGGGAAAAAGTGGGTCTGCACTCTTATATCATATCATCTCCCCCTGTTTGGTAATAATCCTTTAACCTACCTTTGCACAAAACTTAGCATGTCATTGTAGTATATATTTACATACTTTATTTATCATCTCATTTAATTTTAGTTTTTTTTTAGCTAAAATTAAATCTTTAACTCAAGCCAATCATGAAATATAACATTAGCCAGTATTTTTCACACTTTTCAGTTCATACCATACCGTGAATTTTGCATATTCAACAGCATTTTTCACATTACTATTTACTAATTTAAACAGACATTTATATCATGCTTAAAGTCTGTTCACCTCTAGATAACAAAACCATTGCTGAAGGGAGTTCTCTCATCACAGTCAGTCTCTATTGTAGTATTATAAAATGGATTTTCTATGAAGAACAATCTGTTTTCTTCCAAAACTAAATTATCAGAATGTGAATGAATGATTATGTTATACTTTAATTGTATTAAAAATAAACATATAATTTTCATTTCCATCATTCAAAATAACCATAATGGCATACTTATTACAGAAGAAAGTTGAGCACTTTAAGCTATTCTGGTAAACATGCAAACTATCTGCACAGGAACATACCAAAAGCAAATTATGGATAGAAGAAATTAAAAAAAAAGGAATTGAAAAATGTTGCGAGAAATTCATGTTTATTTATTTTATTCTATATGTTTATATGTATTTATTCATTCACTTATTTATTTTTTTGTTAGCTCATTTGTTTGTTGACTACTGGCTATACTTCTGGTTATTAAATGGCAATAGTAATCCTGTATTTGCTGGTATCTGTCATTCTTTCAAGACTTACCTGCTCCTCTTGAGCATGCCAAATTAATTAACAGAAGACAGATTATATTTATTTTGAGCAGAAATTGGCAATGAGGTACAACCTATACCTGTGGTATAGGCTGTTAATATTTTAATTTTATTATTTATGTTTTTTTATTTATTGCAGATCAAAATGGTGTTGTTAAACATCATTGATTTATGTCAGATATTTATGCATACACATAGTTTAGATATAAATGTAAGAACTATATCTGAAACATTACAAATTATACAATAATATGAAACAATATCAGTAAAATTAACAAATACACCATCAAATTATGTAAACTAATATGCAAAATGAAACCAACTCATAAATGACTGTATTTTCAGTACATTTCAAATTTCAAATTTTAAATTTTCAATAAAAAGAAACAAGATAATGCAATTTCTAATGAAAGAATTTTTTTTCCTTCCCTCCTTCTTTCTTTCTTTCCTTCTTTCTTTCTTTCTTTCTTTCTGTCTGTCTTTCTTTCTTTCTTTATTTCCACATCAAAATATTCAGTTTTACAACAAAACAAAAATACTGATTATTACTTCAGTTAAATTTGGGTACAATAATCTCTGGCAGCAATGCAGGACTGATATTGATGTGGCAGCTGCAAATATAGTCAGTAATATAATCTTGTGAAAGTAACACCCATTTTTCTTGTAGTGAGTTGGTCCTGATGGTTTAGTGGTAACCATACTTGCCTCGTAAACCCAAGATTGTGGGTTCAATCCCAGCCAGGGTTGATGGATTTTTCAGATATAAAAATCCTATGTATGGCTTCCTCCAGAAGGAAAGTAAAGCCCTAGTCATAGATTTACAACACAGAAAAGAACCTCAAGCCTTAAAGAACAGGTCTCTGAGCAAATTTTACTGGCTGTTTCATGCCCTGAATTGAATGAAATGCTGATGGCCTGAGATGTTAAAGAGCATCTGTAAATAAAACAAATCAACAATTTATTATAGTGCATTTTGCAATTCTTGGAAAGTGATGGATGCTATCATATATGCAATTCATTTTTCTATAGAGTCACAAGTATATTATATTGGATATAAGTCCTAAATAAGCAGGCTAATGTGTCAGAAATATCTTCATCCTCCAGCAAATCATGAACTAACTCTGCTCTGTAAGAAATCATCCATTAAAAGGCAATCTTAGCCTACAGCATCTTGATACAACTACAAATCTTAGTACCTGACAATGAAATCTTTTCAGTTTATCCATACAGTTTCATGCAGATATTTTCCAGTTGTCATAATACCTGTTCACACAATTACGGAACCTCTTTGGTCACTTATTAGGTTCAAATTATTTGCCTGATTTTTATAAGAACTCTTCATAATTGAAGACTTAAATTGTTAATCATAAGTATAAAAAAATCCTTGCTATTCATCAATCTAGTTGACTTGCTGATGTATCACTCCAGACATCTTTTTTATGAAGTTTTGCCCAAGATATACAGACATATGGTCTCCTAATATAAAGACTGCATTGTTATAACCCCATATCCATCATCTGACACAATATATCTTCAAGTCATGGTGCCACAACCATTTAAAAATAATTGTGAATCTGTACAGTGTCTCACAGCAAAGGATATGTGCCAAGAAACTAGTCACAAAACAACAGTTACGTGCAAGTCAATGAACTGCACCATTTCTAGCAAGTGATCCGGATTGTGGGTAGATACTGAAGTTCCGGACTCACATAAGAGTTGTCCAGGTTCATCTTCTCTAAAGCAGTTGGTCATCACCACTTGTTTTAGGTTTTTCAGAATTAAGTCTTCTTCTCTTGCTTCTTAGGATGTTTGCATAATGTGGAGAAACTGCATTCAACCTTGCATGACAATGAGTGCACACAAAAGCAGCAACTTGTTCTTTTTCTGTGCCTGGCATTACAATACTAAAATGTCTGTACTTAACATATTAGTTCATATCTTGGATTTTTTAAAATATGTTCTGAACATTTTTTTTTTAAATTTTACCATTATTACCAGGAATTATATTAATTTGGATAATGTCGCCTCAAATGCATTTAGTGAACATTTTAGTGCTATATGCTTCTAATGATGAAATGACAGAAGGAAAATGAGTGAAATTTTCTGGCATAAAACAAAGACCAGCCTCCACCTCTGAGTTTGAGAGGACCTTTCGAGCTATATATGTTTATCAACAAGTGAAAAATTAACTTCTTTTGTCTCTGATACACAGTGCAACACATGTGCTTAAATGCATTATGTTTGGTTGTAATACTTATAAAGATTTACTGGCCTTGCTCATGTAACCAGCATCATTTACTCACAAAAAGTAATATTTGCTACAATGAATTTCATCTAGCCTTAGTAAATTTGCTGAATAAATGAAACAATTTGCAATTGTGGAGCTGTTTGTAAACTCAGTTTCATCTACAGTGAACAGAGAAGAAGCAAAGGATTTGTTTTTAAGAAAATTAACTATTAAATTTGCCAATATATCATCCTTTGCAACCTGTTGTTTCACCAAATGTAAAATTATCTTTAACATTTCAATATTAATTCAATTTGGAATTGAACACAGTGAAACACACATCAATAATCTCTTCTGAGTCTAAATATTTAGAACACTCTTTATAGTTTCACTTACATGAAATTTAATCAGGACATGTTTCATAGAATGTTTGTCCACATTGTCAGCTGTTAAACAACTGTTCAACAATTTGACTCAGAAGAGATTATCTTTAATATGTTTTTGAACCTTTGCAATAGTTTAATTGTAATACTGTAACACATTATTTTTGTGCAGAGTTAATCCATCGTTGAGTGTGAATAATTTGCAAAGAATGTGTGTGTATATATATCTGGGTTAGTTAATTTCCACAGAGGAATATCAACTGCTAGGAAAGTTTCACGCATTTCCTTTGCCTGCTGGAGTTAAAAGCATTTCTTAGTACCATTATTTTTTTATATGCATGGCAAATCAATTTTCCATTGGCCATTAACATTTCATTTTTAAATTTCTGTTGAAAACTGCATGCTTCCTTTCCATTTATAAACATCATTCCCAATCCCCCCCCCTAAAAAAATTGAAATAAAAAAAATAAAAATAGTAAAATGCTCAATTTAATTTAGGAATTATTTTGTTTAAATTATGACTATTAGCATTCTTAAAGAGAATACATTTCATAGTTTGAGTAATCCACTATCAATTATTGCACTGAAAACACAGGCAATTGATAGAAAGTTTTTTATTGGAATTGCAGTAGAAGTTTATCTTTTTCCCTTTGCAGTTCTTCCTTGATTGAAGTGACTCACATAGCTTTGAATACAGGGGCGGGATTTTAACATAAGCCTTCTGGAGCTCTAGCTTCATCCAGTGTGACCCACATTTAAGTTATGACATTCAATCTTCTAGTGAATCAGATAAATGCCTTATGCTGCAATTTAACTTCTTTTATAGGTGCTAATTCCAATCTTATTTCTGAAAGCAATTCTATGAAAGGAAGTAAATATACATTGGAACTAACAGACTAAAAATATTTGCTTTTAATAGTATAACAAAATTTCCATTTATATGCACCATACAATTATGCTTAAAATATCACAAATAAATGTCAGTTAGCATATAGTTTGACTACAGGACCAAAAAAAATACATTTGCATTAAAATTTGATCCCTAATATAAAATAAATTTAGTGCATCATCATTTATTTGTCCATAAAGAGCTTGGCAGTTGGCAGAATATTATATAAAGCACTTATATAAAAAGTTATTGTCACCACCACTGAGCCACCAGCATGACTACCACCATTGAAAAGAACATGTTGCAATCCTTAAAAATTGTTCTGTCAAATTCTGCAAAATTTCAGGCACATACTGTTTATTTACATTTTAACTATGCTTTGTTGTATTACCATAAATATTTATATTTCAAGTTCTACTTGAGTAGTAAACATTCTTCTTTGTGATCATTAATTGCACTGAACTGATTTAATAAATAATTCATTTCCATTACTGGACAATGTGAAAATTTTCAATGTTATTGTATAGCATACTTTTAGTGTGCAGAGCTTATTCTTGTGCATTGCACAAGATTATTATTATTATTATTATTATTATTATTATTATTATTATTATTATTATTATTATTATTATTGTTGTTGTTGTTGTTGTTGTTGTTGTTGTTATTGTCACCATCATAATCATCATCATCATTTTATTTTATTTTATTTTATTTTCATCATTTGGAAATAGTACACATTACTATTGAACATAGCACCATGCAAAATTATTAGCTACATATTCACGACACTAAGTCTGTTATAATAACACATTTAAAACAGAGAATTGCATTTAAACTCACAAATTGGAAAATAATATTAAACAATTTAAAAGAAAGAACATGAGTTTAAATGCAATTATAATACAAGCTAGAAAAACATTACACATACATATACACACTCCATATTTATTTATATATATATGTGCAAGTAATATTTACAGCATATTATAATTTTCTATAAATTCATCTAATGTGTAAAATCAATGCTGTAGTAGGAATCGTTTAAGTTTAATCTAAAAGTTTTTGCCATTATTTCTAAACACTATGGGTAATTTATTATAAATAATTAATCCTGTATGTACAAAGCTGTCTTAGAAAAAATTATATCTGTGCATCAATCTGTATAGATTCTTTTTATTGAATGTACCTGGGATACTGAATTAAATTCATATAGGTTGGATTTCACATATTTTAGTAGTTCATACACATACATGCAGGATAATGGTAGAATTCCTTTTTGATTGAAATATTCCTTGCAGCTTGTTCTGCCATTTATATTTATAATTAAATGAATCATTCTTTTTTTAATTGTATTGCTTTTGCCGTGCCAGAGTTGTTCCAAAATAATATTTCATAACTTAAAAGAGAGTAAAAAATGTTAAAGTAAAAAGTGCTTAGTATCTGAATATTAACGGCTTTTCTAATATGTCTTAAAATAAATCATACTTTGCTAATTTAGTTTTGCTGGGACCAATATGAGAAATCCATTTTAAATATTGGTTTACTGTTATACCAAAGAATTTTGCCTCTGATAATAAAGTTTTAATGATAAACTTCCATCAAGTTCAATTTTTTTGGAACATCACTGTTTTGGTTTGACAGTGATGAAAGAACACCGAAATTGTTTCATTCCTGTTTATTAATAGATTATTGTTTTGAAACTAGTTGCCGATTTGAATACTGATATTTTCAATGTTGTATTTAGTTATTCTATTTATTTTCCCTTTATTAGCAAAAATTGTTTCATCTGCATATATTGTGATATGTGCTCCATTAATACTAGAGACCATATCATTTACACAGAACTAAAATAGAAGCAACCCAAGAATTGGCCCTTGTAGTACCCCATAGTGAATGGTTTTCTTCTGTGAAATAGCTTCTTCTGTGTTTTTGGGTCTATTTAAATAAATAATTTCTATCATTTGTTCTCCATTTTTCAATAGAGACTGAAATCAATCTACTGCTACTCCATGGAGGCCTATTGCAAAAGGTTTATTTAATAAATATTTGCATAATACAAATTTTAGTCAAGTATATTAATTAAATTGCAATAGGTACACAGACAAGCTTCATATTCTGCGTAGGTATAATCTGAAAAGGACAAAAGCTTTTATTTATCCAGGTTTTTTTTTGTTTTAATTTTCTTTAATTTTTTCCTTTAGCTTTAGTAATACTCTTTATACTTTTGTATTTTGTTATTCTATCTGCAAGATCATGGAAATTAATTCTGCAGATAAGCTATCTGAGTTAGCAGCTGAAAGTTGCATTCATTAACTTTAAGGTTCAATTCCTGCAGCTGGTCATCTAATTGGAGTTTTTCTTGATTTTTACCTGCACCAAAGTCAAATGCTGCAATGCTTTCTTCATTGTCATTAACTCCTGAGGAGCAACTTTTATTTAAATACAATGTAAATGTGATAATGATACTAGAAGGTAAATATGCAATTATAGTTATTTATCAGTAAATTAGAAAGTAAATGACAGTGTAAAAGAACGTAAAATTATGGCCCCTTGTTATAAAATAAAACAAAAACAGAAATTGATCTGCTTCAAGTTCATATGATCTTAAATTCACAGACATAACCATAAAACCAGCAGAGCCATTGTAACAATAGCTAAACAGTATAAAAAGGGAAAACAAATGAATAAGAAAGATGGTTCCATACTAATATAACAGCACAATTATAAATAGTAATGACAAAAGGAATCAAAGAATGGTTAAAACAGATGATTACAAGATTAGAGAGCTAAGTGTCTAATTAAAGTTGTATTCCTCATCAGAAGCTATAGAAAATGCAACTACATATTTTGTATGTAAGATGAATATTGTCTACGGCCCCTTTGTTCTTTAAATAGATAAACATTTTATGCATTTCGCTTTTGTAGGCTATATAAAGAGCTCAAAGAGGTCCTTTAACATAATTCATGAAAATAGTGGGAGAGAGACAGTAAGGTTTTAAAACAATGGTAATTGACATAATGATGCAAACATTAAGGCAAAGTAGTAGTTCATATTAAATAGCACATTTGGTAGTAACTTAAGACGTTTAGGATACATTCCTATATGAGATGACTTACTTAAATTGTTTAAGAAAGCATTTAAAATTGTTATGGACCAAAGGAATTTTACCTAATATGCATCAAAGTTGATAAAGAGCAACTTACATTGGGTTATCAAATTTATTCAAACTTCACCGGTATTCATTTGAAATGAATGACCTCATTATTGTAGAGTAACTTTCTATAAGTATAAAAGTTGATCTAGTTTTGAAATTTTGCTGTGAAGGGTAGAAGTGCACTTTAGAGAAAAAGAGGGAAAGAAATATAAAGTCTGTTGCCAGAAAGTAGTTATAAGTCAGTTTGATTACAAAATGAGACCCTGTTAGTTCTTTAACCATTTGCTAAGTTGTGCAGTATCATACTCTGGAAGCCAATACCCTTCAGGGCAAGATGTGCTGACTAGAAATTATGTCATCCTTTCAAACTGACTCACAATAAAGTCTGAATTAATTTACCACCCAGTATAATAGCTTGAATAGAAAAATTGTTCCACCAACTATCTAACTCAGGGTTGTCAATACCAAGTCAAATCAAAGTTACACTATGCCCACAAAATACAGCAGTGAAAGACTGAAATATGTTATCATGACTCTGGAAACCTGTCTGCACTTAGATATGAAGTGATGTAAATTTCAAACCTCTAGTTTGATTCTGCATTGGCAACCCTTGTGCTAATTGATTTGGAATAAAGATGCGAAGAAAGCAATTTCTTAAATTATCCTAAATAAAGTACATAGAAGCTGTAAATAACATTAAAATAATATTGTTTTTGAGCCTGTAATGAACAAACTAATGGAATATGCTGTGGCATGTACTGTGTACAGTTAGATGCAAAACCACTGAGGCTATTTTCTTGGCTCCTGATTATAAATCTACAGTACCTAGGACATGCACTTTGTCAATATATTTCACATAATATTACATTATTTCTTATTTTGCATTTCTTTATTTTCATTTTCATGTTTATGTATGTGCACATAGCATAAATTTCAGATAATTCACATAACACCCATACTGAATGATCTAATATTTAAAATAATTTTCCTGAGACTTAATATATATGGAGACATTTATGAAAGATATTATGTCACTTAATATGTGTTTTGCGTTATACATTTGCTAACTATTTAAAGTCTTAGTTAATATATAGATCTAGCATATTATGTTCATCCTGGGTGATATGTCATTACAATAATTTTATTTATATTTCATATAAAGTATTATTGCCCATATTAATAAATAGCAGTTATTTTTACTATGGTTCTTTTCTGTTTCATAAACCACGAAATGATTTCTTAGTCACATAGATATAGTATAGATGTAAAAAAGAAATATTTTCATTGAAACATATAAATGTAAATAACTTCTACCAAAGTTCATTAATTATCAGCTAACTGAAGATAATTGTTACTACTGTTATGCATATTCAAAAGAATGGCTTGAATGGTCTGTGTATATGAATCTATAGTATGTTTTACAGTGCTTTAATGCTTTAACTGGCATGAAGGGACCATGCTTCATATCACATTAGTGATACCAGCAGAATGGGATCATAGCTTTCTTTATAAGATAAACCATTAGGCACATTGTATGTTTTGCACATTATATATTAATGCTGTGAGAATATTAGTTTTGAACAATATAGTGACTGACCTTATGCAAGCTTTCATAGAAGTGCCAAATTTTGGCTTGCTTTTGTAGCAATCTGACATATTTAAATTCTTAATATATTCTAAGGCACTTTAGGGGATGTGAGTGATTACCTATCCTGACATGTGTAGGTGCTAAGTGTAACTAAATCTGGATGGTTTATATGGCCTGTTAGGACCTAGAACAGGCCTTAGATTTATCCTTGTTAGTTGATAAGGATTCTGAATATCTTCATGCAAGCAAATCAAAATGTTGTTATGCATCCAATAATATGATTTCTAAATGTTTCCAATTATTGCTTCACTCTATCAGGATTTGCATTTAATGTGAAATTATAGCACAGCAAGTCATAGCAAGCTATATTTTGGGGAATAATTGTTGACTTGAGAGCATAAGAATGGTGGATATTCTTTCATATTATCTCTAAAATAATTTCTGCATTAAGTCTCAGCAACTTTTTGCTTTCCACACTATTATTTTTTTTTTATTTGTTGATTCTTTTGATATAGTTATTATAAGCAGGTTTTTGTTCTGTATTTATGTCATTAAAATAATGTTTAAACATTTGCACTTTCTGTTATGCACTAGATGAATTCCTGTGTAAAGAATATATGTTGAAAACTACAGTTTTCTGCTGATTTTTGCTGATTACTAAGTAGTGCACAATGACACCAGAAAATGGATTAAAGCAAAGATAAACATGATGAATAAGTATGTAAAGCCCAGTCAATGTCAATTTAGTAACCAAAGTTTTCTTTTGTTGCTGCTTTGCTACCAGAAATATTATAGACACTATTTAATAAATTGTGTCCATTCAGTAATTTTTATACCTTTTTTACATTAAAAATGATTATCAGTTACTAATACTGATCAATGTAGATCAATGTTAGTGGCTGCCTTAAAGAAGTATTATGGAAGCAAATGATAGGTCTCTCAACTATAGTACCAGCCTCAGCATCCATCCTTCTTAAACACTGTCAAAGTAAGAAGCTAGATCAGGACTATACATTCTTTACATCTCCTAACAGGATCCATTATGTATTTTTTTTATATGTGAATTTGCTTTAAGTTGATGTCTTCTGAAAGCTTTCCAGATTGTTAGCTCTTGATAGCTCTTTGAAGACATGCTAAAATTCCTAAATACATTTTTGCATTGATATTTTCTGTATGACCCTAAAGTCCAATAAGGTGAGATCCTAGTGATCAAAAAATAAGGTTTTACTGACTTTTTTCCAGATGTTTGGCTCTTCGCTTTCTTTGAATAGGGTGAATGAGGATTGACATTTTAGTTTCAGGAACTTATTTCTTTCTTCCCTGATATCATTATTAGCATTTGATATCTCAAGAAAGAAAAGTGTAGGAAATAAGTTAACCACAATGGAATGGAAGTATCATTTTAGAAATCTGATAGGTGGCAGAAAGGCCCAGAGTTATGAATTAAATTTAGACAATACTGTGAACAGGATAGAATGTTTAGATAAAGATCTTATAATGACTGAGGTAATCAGATCAAAATTATGAAAAGAAAAAAGGCAGATGGAATTCCAAGAGAATGTTGGAAAACATTTGGGGAAATGGAAGGAGGTATGAGGCTATTGACAGAGTTATTAAAAAGATTAAGGAGAGGAAGTTAATATCTGAGAGCTGGAATATGAATTTACCAATATATAAAGGGAAAGGTGACACAAATAATTAAGCAATTACTGGGGAATTACGTGTTATTTTTTAGATAAAATATGTACTGGCATGTAAGCTAGAAGATTGCATGAATGGGCAGAAATTAAACTATCAGAATTTTAAGCAGGTTGCAGAAAAGAGAAAAGAACACAAGATAATATAATGATAATTCATACTAGAGGAGATAAATGTTTAAGAAATAACAGAGATAGGGTATATATTTTCTTTGCAGGTTTTGAGAAAGCATTCGATACTATAAATACAGATACATTAGCTTACAAATTAAGTTGCAATTGAATTAGTACTGAATTTATTCTAGGAATTCAAAAATTATATGAAGGAAACAATTTTATGCCAGATGTGAAGGTAATAGAATTGCAGATTATATGAAGTAAATTTGGGTATGAGACAAGGATGTAAACTGAGCCCAGTATCATTTGCTTTATTTATAGAGAATATCTTAGATAAGATCATGAAATATAATAGGTACATTCAATTATTGGAAAAAGAAAGTGCCAGGATTTCTTTTTGCTGATGATCTCATAACAGAAGCAGTATAGGATTACAACATACCATTGATGAAATTCCTAGATTTTATGTAGAATAGGGTCTAACGATAAATAGTAAAAAATTAAAGGCAATAGTATTGAAAAAAGAAGCAAAATTAAGAAAAGATTAGATATAATTTATAAATAGAGACCTAATAGAGAAAGTGAAATAATTTAATTTTTGGGAGTGAGATTTACGAGTAATGGAAGATGGGAGATGCAGTCTAAATGTGCACAAGCTAAAAGTAAATTAGCTATGAAGGCTGTCAGAATAAGTTTATATAAAATTCCCAAATTGCCAATGAAAGGGCTAAAAAGACTATATGAGGTGTAGATAGGTCAAAGATGGTGTATGGAGTAAAACTTTGGGAGTGTCAAAGGAGTGAACAAAGGTTGAAATTCTGGGATTACCAAAAGATTCATGAGTAAGGGGGTAAGTTTGGCAGAACTAGGAAGAGTAGGGAGGAAAGGTATAATAGTGGAGAGAATCTTTAAATATTGGCACAGATGTTTAAAATTAGATAATAACAATGTAATAAAAGATTGTCTAAAGTGCCAAAGAGATGTTTTGGGAAGAGAGAGTTGGTTTGGGGAGGTGGGGAAACTATTATAAGAAATTGGAATGGGAGATGCATAGCCACAGAGTGAAAGCAATGTCAGTGGATTTTGGAAAGAAGTGAGGCAGAGGGTAGAATATATAGAAAAGCAAGAAATTTGGGATAGCTTTGAGAATAAAAGTTCTTTAGACTTATATAAAATATATAAGTCTTTTAGACTTTATAAAATAGTTCAAAGAAATTGGGTACAAGGGGAATTTATAGATTACTGTGATCAATTTGGAAGAATAGGTCTTGCAGGATGCATACAGGGGTATTGTTTCTAAAAGGAGTAAGAAAGAATTTTAAAAAAGAATGCATTATGTGTGGGAAAGCTGATAGTGCTTTGTAATTGAATATGAAATGGTAAAAAATGGAGGGATAGTATCTGGGATCAAACTACAACAAGATATAGTGGCAATTAAAATATTGATAGATATGAGGATAGAGAAAATAAACAAGATTAAATAATTCTTAGGAAAAATAAGGGATAAGTGAACGAGAAGTATATGGAAGGAACTTCAGGACATATACAGTTGTGAAAATGGCAATTTATTTTATAGGTCCTTTATCATACATATAACCAAATGGTTAAGATATGGGAGGGCCTTAGTTTTGGTAGTACTAAATTGTTGGTTAGTTGCTGTTCTTTTTTTTTTTAATGAATATAGGGGTAAATAGGTAATTTAATTATAGTTTGCTGAAATAAATTCGTTCATTCAAACTAGCATTCCACGGTGAACACCATTTGCTAATTCTTTTTTTAAATAACATATTTGTATTTCAACTCTTGTAAGGTAGAATGAACAGTCACAGTGCTCCTGCTTTAATTATTCCTATTACTGTGAAATTTACTCATTCCTTATAATTTTGAAGCTTTACATCCATATTTTAACATATGTTACAGTTTATTGTTTTTTAAGCTGAGGAAAGTTCAGAGCTTAATGTAGATTTTGAACTGCCTATGCCAGTTCTTCACATAAGCTATCATTAGACATTATTGTATACATAATTAGCTCATGAATGAATTAAGAAATATATTTGCTAGGGGTATTTAATTTGTAAATAAATTATATTATTAATTAGCTGGTAAATTGATTTAATATGCTCTTATGCTCCACTTACCATTAAATTATTAAGGACATGCTTTGTTTCACAGGTCATTTCCTGCTTCATCAGCTGGAGTTGACTGCCAAATTCATTTATGGTTGGATGGACTTGGTATAGCTCTCCTGAACATTTAATGAGCTTCTGAATTAATTTGTCTTCTGTTGGGACCTCAAAGTTCATAACTTTATCATATTTTTTTATAAAAAGTTTTCCCATATTCCCAGCTCTGAAAGATCATTCTATGAATTTCAGTAATTTGATTTCCACTTCTATATTAAGGTTACCCCTCCTAAAGTGATGTACAATCACTGATTTTTCTATCTGATTGTACTACATGTTTCTCCAGTGTTCTTTGAGCATAATTCCAAATCTCCCTTTTTTTGTGCCAATATGCACTTTGTTGCATTCCAAGCAGTTCATTTTATAGATTCCTGGTTTCTTCTCATTAGGAATTCTGCCATTATAAGTGGAGTTGAGCAGATTATTTAGACTGAATTTGTTCACTGGGAAAAAAGTAATAATGAACTGTCTAAATATTTTTTGTAATGTTTTGGTGATCCAAGGATGATAAGTAAATTTCCTAACAATGATAATTTTTCTTTTTTCTGTCAATGCTGTAACCTGTAACCTGTTTTAACATCTTTTCTTGTTTGAATATCTTGATTTTTTGTCTACAATTCATTTGTTGTATCCATTGGTTTTTGCCATTTGTATTATCTATGAATACTCTTCACTGTTCAAACTCATTCATGGGTATGTTAATGAAATTTGAAATTTATTGAAATGCTAAGAAAAATGCAAACTACAAAGGGGACTCCACCTATCTGACCATTTTAGGTTAACCCCTCACAATTACAAAATATTTTAATACAATAATGATTTTATACTAATCCTTTATTTAAATTCTAAATAATTAAACAAAGTACAAAATTTCCATCTTGATTGCATCAGACCTCAATCCCTGGTTCTTCAGCAATAGCCTACTGGAATTCCAGAGGAACAGGCTTCGACCCTACCCAGGGGACTAAAATAAATTATTTCAATTACTCTACCAATACCATTATTTTATCAGCTAGCTACAGTCTCTACAAACTACTAATTTCTTTATTTCTCAAATATCCACTATAACGCTATGCTTAACACCTTAAAATAGTAAATCCACAATGCTCTATACTCCTGATTATTACCCAATTCGAACAACTCCATGCCATAAATCTAAAATGCTAAAACCACAGATCATTTACTTAATATCCTTACCCATTTATTTTTAACTATATGCAAATACTCCCCTAAATTTCTTAATTGAAATTTGTCCCCAAAAAATTTCCTTACTGGTATCTCAGATCTTGTATGAGTCCATTTTACTTTGATCAACTGGCTCCTCCACTCTCTTGTTTCTGGACATTCAAATAAGATGTGAATAGCATTTTCATTACTCCTACTCATTAGACATACACTCAGTTCCAGATTTCTTCTAATTCCCTACATTCTCCATATTCCTAATCTAAACCATGCTAACCCCTCCCTCTCTTTCTTATTACCTTTATCATACTAACACTCATTCATACAATTCTCTTTTAATTCTCGAAATAGCAGCTAGAAACTTTTCTCTCTTATATCTGCATACAAAATTTGTGTATATTCTTGAATCTGATTCTAAACATCTTCCCAAATCCACCTGGCAAATTATCTCTTTCTAACCAATCCTCCCCCATCCCATTCCATGCCAATTCACATCTGGCTTTCTTTGCAACTAGCATCTCTTTAAGTGGATTCCTGAAATTTTACACATTCTTTCAAAATATGACCATGTGGTATTTGTTGTACTCTAAAAGCCATATTCTAATATTCTCTCCATCACCCATCCTCTTACACTTACCATACCTATTTCTAAAACCACCAGAAATGGCTGCATTTAATGGAATTCATAACATAGTTTACAAAACATATTGAGGAGTATGTTAATGAGTTTTTGTGTGCTAAGCTGTTGAATACTGCATATGTATGTGCTGCAGGATTGAGGCTACTTGCTTTCATGTAATTTTCAGTAGGCATATCCTTCTATATATTCCAAATTTCAAATCACTGCTTGTTCTTATAATCTTTAAGTCAAGAAAAGAAATAATTTTTTCTTCTGTTTCAGATGTGAATTTAAATTATTTATCTTTAGATTTAACAATTTCAAAGCATCATCCAATTGTTGCTTATTAAGATATCATCAACATATCTGTGCCAGACTTTAAAAATATATGGTAATGATTTTGTGATGTGCATTTCTAAATTACTCCAGTATAAATCACCCAGAAAAGGTGATAATGGATTTCCCCTAACTAATTCAGTTTCTTGTTTATGAAATTCTCCATTGAACCAGAAGAAATTCTGACTGGTGCAGGTTTTGGTTAGTTGGATGTATTACTCAATATCCTTCTTGCCTAATTTCAGAGACTGCAACCATTTTAGAATGGATGTTAGGAATTTGTATTTTGAAATGCTGGAAAAGAGTAAATTTACAAAAGATCATTCTTTAGGGGAACCAAATCTTTAATTTTCTCCATCAGTTCTATGGAATTACTTATACTTTTGCTGTCAAACCTAGTATATTTCTGAAATCTCTGGATGAGCCATTTTGATAGTTGGTGTATTTTTATAGTTGATTGGTCTCATGATATTTCCCATTTTTTTTATGACGATGCAGTAATGGCCTATGAAACATATTCTGAATAATTTAATGCTAAATGGAGTATAAGAGTAAATTGACTCATCAGTTAATTAAGAATATATAAGTTGTTTCACTGTATTATATCTGATACAAAGTTGGTATTAAATTTTAATAAAAACTTAATTATTTTTTCCATTTTGATTAAATGCTGCAGCACCTGAATGCTACACATCTCTTAAGTTATCAAGTTTTGGGGGAAAATATTTAATAAAACTATATTTTACTATTACATCTCTAAATATTTCTAACATGATCATAAAAACATATATTATATACATTAACGATTATCATTATCATCATGATCATCAAGCAATATCATTGGCAGCAATTATAATCACATAAAAAATACAACCAGCTGTTTTTTTGTCAGCATTCGGAGCATAAGTTAGCTGCTATGTCTTCACTTATTTAAAATTGGTATTAAAATTCATGTAAAAAACTGCTTATATGATAAATTGTGTAATTTATTTTTAAATGTTATGTGGCTGATTTTTAATCTTAACAAGGAAGAAAAGGAAAAATTTGTTTTTTTTTTTATGTCAGTTTAGTCCTAGAACCAAATATTTGCATGTGGAAGCTAAATCAGCATAGAGTATGACACTAATCATATTACCTCCATCTTCAGCAAACTGTCCAGGATAGCTCATAACGTATAACCTTCCCCAAGAAAATATGTTTTGAATAAGAACCTTTTGTATATTGCCATTTTTAGCCTTAGTCAAATAAGACTACTCATACTTGACAAATAATGGATCTGCCTTTAGAATGTAAAGTTCTGTTTCTACCATTTGCATTCCCAAGAGCTGTGAACCATTTTAGAGGCCATATAATACTTAAATACTGAGCTCCAGCTCAGTGTAATATTACTGATTAAAATCGTTTTTATTAATATTTTGTTAATTTTATTGTGACATAGAATAAATTTGAACAGTATCCCATTTGACAAGCATGCAGGAATAGCAAGTTTGCTGTTGAGATAATTTTTTCCCACCAATTCCTGCACTCTTCATTATATCATATCCTTAGAATGCATATCAAAATGACTGCTCTTTGAAAAGAACTAAATATATATAAATTCCCTGTTTTTTTGAGTCTGAATAGATCTCTAGTGCATGTAAATGCCTTCATACTCACATTCTCTCTCTCTCTTTTTTCTTTCATTATTTTATTACATTGTTATGTTCAGTTTAATAATTTTATTCATATTAATTTGCATTCTGGGAAATTCAAGCTTGAATATTTTTGCCCATGTATCATTAAACCTGAATGCATGAAGAGCTTGTTATTTAAAAAAATCATTTCAAAATATATCTGAGATTTTAAGTAACATTTCAACAAGCCAACAATTTTCCACACAAATTAAATTAATGAAAGATTTAAAGCTTTCTCAGCATTGTTTATAATAACTTTATTTGGCTGCAATCCTGTTAATTCTTTATAAATAAACGATACCTTTGAAGTTCCTCCAAGATAAGATAACATGATATTTATTACTCAAACAACTTTATCTTTTTTTGGACCATAACATATTCTTGTATATCCAAGTTAGAATTTCCTGAAAGTATAGGAAAGCTGGCTGAAATTACTTCACAATGTTCAAAGAATATATAGTAATGTGTTTAAAATTAGTATAAATAATTTCTAAAATAAGAATGATCCTTTTGCTCTTTTTAGTTTGGGAGTACTATATTGCAATTATATATAATACTATACCTAACAGCTATACTCATGTTTTTTATAATATTATAATTGATTTTAATAGTCACAAGAGCACTATCTAAGTAACTTTATTAAAACATCCTGTAGGCTTTCAAGGTTGGTGTTGTTATTGAAACTGATCATGTTATTTTGCTATGGTCATTCATTTACATGAATTTAAAAACTGGTGGACATTCATTCCAATGATGATGCTGATCATAGAAAACTCTGGTGTTTAAATTAATTTAAATCAACAACCATAGTAAAATAGGCTGGTAATGAGGAATTTCAATAATAACCGTTACTTGCTTCCTATATATATATATTTTAAAAATAACTTTGAACTAATAAAGACAAAAAAGTAAATAATGAATCTATAAATGAATGGAAAATTTTATTTGAATAAATCCTTCGATCTCTAAGCATAGATATCTTTTGTTGACATGGTTTCATTGGTTTCATTTCATTGGTTATTAGTAGTAGCAGCAGTAGCAATATATGTTAATAATATATTTTACATAAAAATAATTTTATGGATGTTTTTAATATTTAATATTTTAATATTTCAGTTTTTAATATTTTATTTACATGCATTAAAATGTTTATTATTAGTCTAATTTTGAAGCACCTTATCTCTTTTTGTGCTAATCCTTTTGTATAATCCTTATACTTTGCTCATTTAATTTTAATTTGTATTTAGGTAAAATTAATTATCAAACATTATATAAAATAGTTTAAAACTAAAATATTTCAGAAACATTTTAAATATTAGTGGAAAAGCAGAAGTCAAGAGAAAACATTATTACAAAATGAATATGCCATACTATCTTCATATGCTCTGTGATTCACAAATGACATAATCTGCTACATCTTTATTTACAGCATGAATATTTTCAGTACCTTGTATCTGTCAGCTTTAATGACTTCCAAAACAACAACAACAGTAGTAGTAGTAGTAGTAGTAGTAGTAGTAGTAGTAGTAGTAGTAGTAGTAGTAGTAATAGTAGTAGTAGTAGTAGTAGTAGTAGTAGTAGTAGTAGTAGTAGTAGTAGTAGTAGTAGTAGTAGTAATAATAATAATAATAATAATAATAATAATAATGAACAAAAAAGACAGAAAGAAATAAAAGATAAAAGAATACTGCAGAAACAGCTAATTAAAAAGATGTGCAATAATACAGAATTATTAGCCCATTTAATTAAAACAAGTCATCAATAAAAGTTCATTTTATTTAAAGAACAGAAGAAAGATAGAGAGAGAGAAAGGGAAAGGGAAAGGAGGAATGGAAGGAAAAAAAAAGAAAGAGCCAATTAAAAAGCTGTGCAATAATATGGAACTTTTAGCATTTTAACCAAAACAAGAGTCATCAATAAAATTTCAACTTGTGTAAATTTTAACCTATTAAAGCTTTACAAGAAAATTGTTAATGTATTAAAGAAAATTTCTGAAACAAACATATTGCTAATGTCTGTGCAGTATAATTGTTTTAAAATAAGATAAATGTTTAAACTTCATGTAGGATCATCTATTTAATTCAGAGTAATGTGCAACCATTGCATTCAAGTCAATTAACTACAGGGCAGGTTACCCCAAAGAATAGATGTTTTCAATGCTTCAGATTTTGTTAACATTGACAATTGTTTGTATGATACTTTTATATATATAAAAGAACCTGTAATATTAATTTTGTGTGTGTGTGTACAAACTCTTCTTTCTCTGTATCCTAGTTGATTTTTAAATTTGCCATTAATGACATATGTTTTTGTGTAACATTATAGGTTTCTTGTTTTTATAGAGGATATTTTAAAGTAAATAATTGCTGTAAAGTTGTTTACCAAACTTATATTATGAAATTAAAAAGCTGGTGATCTAGGACAGAGGATATATGAGTACAGCATATAAACAAATTTATATTTATATTTGTTTATATGTTTTGCTGCACTTGCATTTTATGTGCATTCTCATGTACCTGAGTGAGTAAAAGAGAGGAAGAGAGAGGATGTGTAAGTATATATGAGTGTAGGATTGTGTGCTTGTGTATATACATGCAAATGTATACACATAAGCAATTAGCATTTCATGAAAATGTATTTCAGTTTCTATTTAGATGCATTGCATTCCCTTCCTTTGTTCTTATTGGCTCCAAGACTGATTATGTGTATTATTCTAGAAAGCAATCAATTGCATTTTACTTGAAGTCTAATTACTAATAAACTCTGAATGTAAAAGCCTGCAACTAGTGGATGAAAAAATGTTGGTTTTAAGAATACATTTGAAAGACCAATGATTTTAGAAAATGCTTCTATTCATGTTAGAAAACAGATTATCTTAGCTTGTCTTTCATCAGCAAGCTATTTATTTATTCACTTATAATAATTTTTTTGCAGAAATTGTTTGAAAGACTACGCCAACCTTCAGCACATTCTTTTGTGTAAAGAATAAGTAAGGTTGCTAAAGAGATGAATTGATTTTTGCATAATTTTAAAATTTTCCCTAAAACTCCATTATTGCAGCATTTATATTTTAAGCTTGTTAATTATTATACACTAAATCTTTTACCATATGCAAATTAAGGCGAGCCAAACTTTCGTGCTGCTGCAGAATGCAAAAGCTCCAAAAAAGAACTTTCCTTTATTTTTTCAAAACAGTTGCATTAATTTCTGCCAAATTTTATATATATATATTGCCACGGTAGTGTTGTAATGGTGCTGATTTTTGTATTGATGAATATTGGTACGATAGAAATTGATTGTTAGTAATGTGGGAAACTTTAGAGTTTTATATGCATTTGAATGTTAAGCAGTCAAAGTCTTATTTGGTCTTATAAAAATTCTAATTGTTTGTCCAAAAGAAAAATGTAATAGTCTATATATCTTTCTTAAAGATAATATAAGCTGTTGTCTCTAGCATGGCTACTACAAAAGTAAGGAAGAAAAATAGAAAAAAGAAAGAATGGAAATCTGATACACTCTTGGTAATGAACTCTGTTTGAAATACACATACCAAAAAAAAATAAATAAATAAATAAATAAATCAGAAGCAGGTTTAGAAATTATGCTAAATATCTGGCATAAATAATAATATCCAATTCTTTGTTTATGTAAGCAATTCACAAAAAGATAAAATATTTGATATTATTTTTAAATTATTGCAGAAAAGGATATGCATACTAAATTTACAGCTATTTTAATCATGAATTTACCAAAGTTACGGACGTGGAATTAAACAGAATGATGCTCAAGTTACACAGTATGAATGCTTTAAGTAGATATTGTTTATGCAGTGAATGTGCCTATGTGATATGTATATGTTGTACCTTCAGGTACATAATTTTAAATATTATTTATGAATTTGTATTAACTTTTGCTTTAATATATAAATCATGATTCTCCTTATATTATTTATGCTAACCAGCTTAAAATGTTGAATGTTAAATTATATTTTAATGAACTAGAGCAAAAAATATTCTACTGTGGATATCACAGCAGATCATAATTTCACTACTTTTCCTCAGAAGTTTTGTAATGCTTATCTAAAAACTATAACTTGCATATTCAGATTTTGCTATCAGCTTCCAAAATAAAAGTAAAATGTTTCTCCTTAGAGCCTAATTCATTATGAATTATAACAATGATATTATCATACTGGAAAATTTGTGTTAAGGAATACCCTCTGTGCACAGTAACTGCCTTTAATGTATATAAACATTTCATGAACTCTCATACCACCAGCTTATAATAAATGTTATGTGCTAATGTGTATACTTCATCAGCTCAAGTAAAATATCAAAAACAAAAGATATGCCCAAACATTTCTGCATGCCCCAATAGATTTAGGAATAAGATTGTGCACTAAGAGTAATCCATAGCTTTAAAAAAGCTTTTAAAGATAGATAAAACAAATTGAGTATGCAGAATTGTTTTGACATTGCTAAGTATTTTCTTAACATCATAATATTTAACATAATTTGTAAATGGAGTTATTAGCACATTTATTTTGTAAAGTTCAATGAGAACACTTACTATTTTACTAAAAATATAGCTACAAACTTTTCTATGTGTCCAGTGATGCCAGTGGTTTCCCAAAGAATGTAGTTAAGGAATAAATAATAAAACATAACTGATTTATGCATAAAAACTGAAGCACCCTTTAAAAAAAAAGGGTAGCTCCTCATTATGAACTATAAACTGGAATAAACTGTGAATTGTTAAAATGTATGTACATCTAATGCTGAGGTATTTGGCAATAAAAATATTACACTTTACTTTGAATAGAAGTATCAATTCCATTTTCTTAGGGAATGCATTTTCAAAAATGTAACACATTAATTTCTTCATAGCATTACAAAAATTTCCAAACTCATTCTTTCTTTTTTTCTGCTTGTCTTTCCTTCTCTCTTTCATAAATTCTTATTATTTACTTTAACCTTACTCCTTTCTTTTATTTTAATAACACTATATTAATGAATGCCTGATGTTACATGCTTCTGTAAAGCAGCAATTGTAAATTTCTTTCTTAATAAAATCAAGATGAAAGGGCTTATAATACTTTCAATGTTCAAGTGTCTATCTTCTTGTCTATTGGAACACTCCCCATTTTTTCATTTAGTATTACCCTGCTGCATAATTGAAGATGTAGTATGTAAGGAATGCAATGATATTCTAAAATTTATACTTTATATACATGTAATAAACCATTTCACAGGAAATCCAGAAAAGTGACATTATGAAATAAAAGTTGGTTATATAATTTGTATTAAAATATTTTGCAACCTTGGCACTTCTCTCTTAAAAAAATATTCAAAATATAAAGAAGCAGATCACATGTTACATTTAGAATTTATTTTATGCTCTCCCAAGATATCACAAAAAATGCTGATTTGCCTTTCTCATTTCTATATAATTAATTTTGCTTAGCTCAGTTTTAACCAACTATATCACATTACCTCCTCTAGAAAAGGAAAGACCTAACTTGCACACAGTATTCATGAATTTCATTCTATTTAAGCCAAGCTCACGTTGAGAGGTGCAGAACATTCATTGAATATTACAAAAGTATAATGCTGGGGTAACTCAGGAGGTAAGACAATTAGATTGAGCTATCTGGAGTTTAATAGTATTTAGTAATGGGAAATGAATTTTTTATTCTGTCATCTTTATCTTAACCCATTCATTAGTCTACCATTCAAATAAGCAGTTGGAGAGCTTTTATCAAGCAGAATTTGCTGATTGTGTATTTCCAATGCTATAATCAAGATATTTTACATGTGCCTTGGGCAGGCATTTTGCCTTTCTTTACCTACCACAAAAATATATGACTTTTCTGTAGTTTGCAAGATTAATTTAATCAGATTTACGACAGAAATTTCATTACAAAAAATAATAATGAACTGGAACCACTGGCACTTGAACTTTTCTAGAAATAATATGAAAAGGATTTAAAATTAATAATATACATGGCATATATAACAGAATTTAATGAATAAGTGATAGAACTACATAGCATAATTTATGGGAAAATCCATGTAAGCTATGAAATAACACATTTATGTCATATACCTTGTCCTCTGTTGATTCCTGTCAGCACCAAAGGTAGAGATGAATGTTTTATGTGCTAATCATAGAAATTATTTTGCACTTTTCCAAATTGTTGTAAGAAATCAGTTCAGCATCATGCAGGCTGGTTCCTATAGATGCAACAATGTATGAGGTAATGATGTATGATCTTCTAGTATCATTGTAGCTTTTGCTGCTACTAAATAAATGAGTAGTTGGAAAAAGTCTTTAATAAACTGTTGAGCTTATTTCACTTATTGGTTTCACCATACAGGCCAATATTTTTGCTCCCATATTTAAATAATAAAACTGCAGCATGTGGATCACCTGAGTTTTAAGCAGGTAGGCCAAGGAGAAATCTGCTAATGAAATAAGCTGTAAACTTTTTCCTGCAGATCATTCCCTTGAGTTTATGAACAAAGTAGAAGAAGAAGTAAACTACTAGTGTAAAGGGACCGCCTGCCCCAGGAATTTTTGGTATAACTTTTCCAACAAGCACTCTGGCAGAACCCTATAATTAAGTAGTGGGCCAATTTAAAGTTTCAGTTTTATTGATTGTGTTGTAATTATATATTAGGAGAATACCAGTAATTCATGTAACCTATAGATTGTGAATTAGTAATGATACATTGGAGCAAATCAGTCACATTTATACACCCAACCCTCTATTTGGCAAGGAATAAAATTAGTAATTGCTCACAAAGTCTATTGTTGGTTAATTTTTTATCCACCTAATATCTTTGTAAATGACAGAGCTGCCAGCTCATTGGGACATTCTGTATATATAAATAAACAGTAATAAATAAAAATGTATATTAATGTACTTAGGATATAGTATATCAAATAAAAAAATATTACCATTGACTTCTTTCATGAAGGAATAAATACTCTTCTACCACACATAAAATACAAAAGAAAAACTGTTCTTGAAGCAATGTTAGGAAAATACTTCATTATATTCCATCATAAGTACAATGGAGCCATGTTTATTATATTTATA
Source organism: Metallyticus violacea (assembly GCA_030762175.1). Classification (NCBI taxonomy): domain Eukaryota; kingdom Metazoa; phylum Arthropoda; class Insecta; order Mantodea; family Metallyticidae; genus Metallyticus; species Metallyticus violacea. The sequence continues at coordinate 49,929,031 of CM060838.1, read as the reverse complement.
ATTCTATATTAAAACACAACAGAATCTTAGAGGAAAAGTTTATGATGTTTTATAGCTATTTTATTTCTTTTCTCAGATTTGTGCACAGCTGTTTTATCTTAAAACAAATAAACATGCATTTGAAAAATTATCTAAATAATAAATCTGTTCTTAAAGTTTTCAGTTGATCAAGAAACTGAGACTTACTGGGTCTAAGTTGCTATGAAGGTAAACCAAATTATATACATTGATTTCATTTGATTTAGATTACCTAAATTCACCACCATGGGTGGCCAAAGTCGTAAGGCACAGACTTGTGAGCCGGAGGTCTGGGGTTTGAATCCCACCAGGACCATCCTCCCTAACTGAGGTTTTTTGTGTTTTCCAGGTTTTCCTCAGTCATATATGGCAAATGCCGGGGATGTACCCTAAGCTTAGGCCTGGAAAAAAATTCTTTCCCAATATATCATTTCATCATAATCACCACCATGGGTGGCCGAGGTTATTAAGGCACGGACTCGTGAGCGGGAGGTCTGGGGTTCGAGTCCTGCCAGGACCGTCCTCCCTGACTGGGGTTTTTGCAGGTTTTCCTTAGTCTTCATAACATGCAAATGCTGGGGAGGTAGTACCTAAACTTAGGCCTGGAACGCTTCCTTCCTTAAAAAATATCCTTTCCCAATATATCATTTCATTTCATGTATCATTAGTGTACACTGTCTATGGTGCCTCAATAGTAAAAACAGGCATTAAACATTACTGAAAAAAAAATCATATATCAATATATCATTTTATCTCATGTATCATCAATATCCACTGCCTGTGGTGCCTCAGTAGTAAAACACGCATTAAACACTGTTCAAAAAAAAATATTACCCTATAACTCAATATTTATCTCATAGAGCTAGAAATACCTATACTATATTTAGAGAACACATTAAAACCTAGGAAAGCTAATTCTGTAAGTTTACTGCCACTTTTAGAATGCCATCTTCTCCTAAAATATTCACTAAGAATAGTGCTGATAATGTGATCCTTAATAGATTGACATTTTCTGGACAATGCTTTCCTATTTTGAGAAGTGCTTTAGTTTTGTTATTGTAGATTTATCTGTGATAGTGATATTCAAGAAATCCCAAAGTAGCTAGAAATTTTATCTAAACTAGAAGATAAATTAAGAGAATCAACTGCTTTCAAAACAGAATATTTTTCTTCATTATTCATTATGTACAGCTGGGAATATGAATAGCAAAGAAACATTGCTCATTTGTTCCTTTAAAGTATTATAATGCATTTGAATATTATACATGTTATATTGTTTCCCTCTGGTTAACATATGCTTCTTTAAATAGCTTGAACTGAATTATTTTTTCCAAAAGAGTTTTGTTTACATATAATATATTTTTTAAATTTTGAATTGTTGGATTATTCTAATTTTCTGTACATAGCATTGTATCATATTTGAAAATGAATTATTTCAATACCCTGAAAAAGAGAATACTATGATTAATGGTTCATGTCATTCTTCATATATGCAATGAAATTATGGCTGATCATGTAATGGTCACAGCTGCAGTTAGCCTAAAGCTAAACATTCTTAAATTTATCACAGTTAATCAGTCAAGAAGCCATAATCAATAGTTAAAACTTTAGTTTTAGTATACAAATAAATGTTTACAATCATACGTGAACAACTTTCAACATTAATGAATGCAAAATCATCATTGAAAACATGTTTTAGCAGTACATGTTTAAACAGTGAACTGTGCAAAGTAGGTACTTTGTTAAACTTAACATCTCTAAAAGAGTTTCAAATATATGTGTTCTATGATGAAAGTTTCTTTTGACAGCATTTTCTAGATAGGTATGTCAAGTTGAAGTAGCTTACTCAAAAACAATGTTTTCTCTCATTTTGAATAGTCTGAGAAACAAACATCAAATATAAGGTGTCCTATGGCTGGGAGTCACTCTGATTTGCAGCTCATTCATTAACTGCATAGTTTTTCTGCTGATCTTGATCAGGCTTACATTTGAAGTCAAAACTGGCCCATATTGTGGGTTATAGTTAACCAGGATGTTTAACATTAGAACCACTGGAATGTGTCATATACTCATACCTAAAACTACTAATGCAGTCATTTAGACTGTCAATATTAAGTATATATTAAATATAGTTATTACTAATTCTATAAGATGGCAATTTTTGGTTAGATTATAGTGATTATGCTAAAGATGGTGTGCATCTTAACAGCAAAGGGTTCTCAAGATTTGGCGAACTACTATGCAAGGCAGTCTCTTCTGTGCTGAGGGGAAACTAACTAAGGATGAGATGGATGGGAGTAAACTTTGCAAAATGAAATCTAAGCCCCACAATTCAAAAACTATGGTAAACAGCAATACACCAAGAGAACACAATGGTACTATAAATAACTATGAATTTGGAATAATGCATCAAAATATACAAAGTATTTTTAATAAATTATTAGAAGTCGAAATATTTTTAAATAATAACAAAAACATCCAGATATGCTGCTTTACTGAACATTGGATTGAAAGTAGTTATTTAAATTCATTCAGGTCATTTTTTCCAACCATATTATTGCTGATATATACTGCCGTGAAAACTATATTCATGGGGGAAGCATGATTCTTGTTAAGAAGGATATTAACTATAAGAGGTATGCTAAAATGGCAAATCTAAATGTGGAAAAAGAGTTTGAGCCCACAGTCATTGAAATTAATGATAAAAAATTATTTATTGTATGTATATATCGTTCCCCAACAGGTTATCACTTTATGTTTCTTGAACAGCAGAATCAGTAATCAAATCATTAAAAAGGCATACCAAAAGAATTGTAGTTGTAGGTGATTTCAATATAGATTTTCTGAAAGACAATCCCCCCTTACAAAAACTGAAATATTTACTACTATCTTACAATATGGAAAACTTTGTTCAAAAAGCCACAAGAGCTACCAGCTTTTCAAGCACATCAATTGATGTTATGATACTTGATCAAACAACCAAAGAATGTTAACACTGGCTTTTCAGATCATAATGCCATAATCTTAACCTTAACAGACACATTACAAAACAATGGTATGAGTATGCCTAAAGCAATATACAAAAGTTCTTCCCCAAGGATAGCATACATTACTTTAATTTTCTACTGGAAAATGAAGATTGGAAGGATGTCTATGGCGAAATAACTATAGACCTTAAATCCTCTAAGTTTATGACCACATTCATGCACCACTTTAAAACATCATTCCCCTATAAATTAAACTAACAACCACACTAGTAAACGTAAAAAATGGATCACAAAGGGAATCATTAACTCCAGTAAAAAAATGCAACTCGTCTTCAGTATAAGTAAAATAAATAAGGCTGATGAATTCACAAAATATTTTAAACAGTATAAGCAAATTTATAGCAAAGTAATTAAAGCAGCTAAGAAACGACATGTTGATGAACAGATTTACAATTCTTCAAATAAAAATAAGACCATTTGGAATGTAATTAGGAGTGAAACTGCTAGCTTTAAGACTGAGAAACATAAAAATATAACCCTATCAGGTAACAATATAATATATGATAATCCAATTGAAGTTACAAATATTTTCAATAATACTTTCACCACTGTTGCTGATAGAATGTTTCCATCCCAAACTAATGCTAATGCTATTAAAATCCTAAACTAAATAGAAGTGAAAAAAGTGTATACCTTAAGCCAGTAACTCATTAGGAAATAACCAGAATAATTAACTCCAAAAAGAATAGTTTTTTGGCAGGACTTGATGAAATACCAGAAGTAAACAGTGCATAAGCTACATTATAGATCCCCTAATTGCTATATGTAACTGTTCCATTACTTCAGGAAAATTTCCTGAGAATCTTAAAAGAAGTAAAATTGTCCCCATATTTAAAAAAGATAGCCCAAATAATGTTGATAACTACAGGCCAATTTCCCTCATATCAGGATTCTCAAAAATACTAGAAACTATAATGTATAACAGAATTACTCCCTTTCGAGAAAAACATGTGTTTGACGACATGCAAAACGGCTTTAGAAAAAACAAGAGCATAAATAATGCCGTATATTCCTTCATAAAGCAAACACTTGAGGGAGCTGTGAAAACAAATCTACACTTGGTATATTTATGGGCCTAAGTACAGCATTTGATTTGGTTAACCATAATATCTTATTATCCAAACTGGAATCATATGGTATTCATGGCATTGCATATATGTGGCTCAAAGCCTACCTAAGCAACTGGACACAGGTAACATCCATAAGAAATGTAAGAAATGGCAGAAACATTAATTCAAACTTAAAAGTAGCATAATGTAGGGTTCCATAGGGCTCAAATCTTGGGCCTGTTTTGTTTCTAGTATACATAGAAGGTTTGCCGATTAACATACCTCATACAGCCGCGATAATGTATGCAGACATACAAGCTGCATATTAAAGGGAAACTCTCCTACAAATTTACAATAGGCAGCGAAAGTTATGGCTAGTCTAGCAGAATGGCTCTCTGCTAACAAGTTGATATTAAATGCCAATAAATCCCAATGCATGAATTTTGCCCTCTATAATAGGGAAAGACAAAATATTGATCCAATGATCACCTACAATAATAAAGTAATTCAGTATGCCTCTGAAGCAAAATTTTAGTAGTAAATATAGGCAAATTCTTAAGCTGGAAGTCACACATTTACAACATCACAACAAAGATTAACAGAACTCATTACATAATATCTGTACTAAAAAATGTATGCAACCTTAGCACTTTAAAAATGATCTACTTTGCATATGTACAATCAGTTCTTACTTATGGCATTATCTTGTGGGGTAATTCAGTAGAAAACTAATACACTCTTTTTAGCCCAAAAGAAAATTATAAATAAAATGTTTAATCTAAACAAATGCACCAACTGTAAAATGTATTTTATACAGAACAATATACTTACCCTACCATGCCTATACATATTAGAAAGTGTATGTTTCATAAATAGTAATATACAACAATTTTACTCCAATAAATCAATCCATAAGCTCAGTACTAGAACCAGCAACAAAATCCATCTACAAACTGCCAGAACAACTAAAAAGATCAATTCAATCCTGCATAACAGCATCCAAATATATAACTTAATAATCAACAAAATCACAGATAAATGCCCAATTAGATTTAAGAAGAAAGTTAGGAAGTTTTTAATTAATCAGTGTTTTTATAGTACACAAGAATTCAATGCATACTTTAATAAAACTACCTATACAGATAAATTATAAGTATTAATAGTTTGAAATTGTTATATTTTTTAATTGATGAAGCCATGAAATTGAAACTAATTTCCAAAGGTGAATAAAGTATATGATATGATATACTAAATTAAGCATGAATGCATCATATTCTAAATGCAGCAGTGATTAGTGTTCTGCAGTAGTCAGTTGAGTGTGTCTTTTAAGAAGAAGGGATGTTATTAACAATTGGTTGACATGGATAATTTTGTGATTAAAAAAAAACCTAAAGTAACAGAATCAAATGCTATGAGCCCATCAGAGTCCTAAGCGTCAAGTAATAGGTCTACATCTTCTATTCAATGGATAAAAAATTCAGAACAGGGACAAGTGTTAGTGAAACATACAGTAGAAATTGTAAAAGTGCGATAACATAATCAAGGGATGTATAGATGAAGTGCGATTCGAAAAATGGAAAACAAATCATCCTTGATTTTCAGCAAACAGTTTCATAGGGGCTATATGCTTGTAATGTTCAGAAATTAAAAATCACAGTGCTATTAAAAACAGTAAAATGCACAATGAGGCAATTTTTATCAAAGGGTTGAATGCAAACAGCAATAAAAAGTTAAATGATTAAAATAGTGATCACAGGAGGAGTAAATTTCAATTGAAGTGTGAATTGATTTGGAATTAAAAGAAAAAAGAGGTAGTTAATAAACATCTCTCTCTCTCTCTCTCTCTCTCTCTCTCTCTCTCTCTCTCTCTCTCTCTCTCTCTCTGTTTTTGTCTCCAAAGGTTTCAGAAATTAAAAAAATGGAAGATATTACAAGTAACCATATTTGTTTTTAGAATAGCATATCTCATAAATAAAGAAAACGGATCATTCTTACTTTTCAAAGTTTATGTGATTTGCAAGCATCGAACCAATTAATAATGGGAAGCATGCTTAATTTAGATCACACTTTACAAATATAATGCATTTCATTAGCAATCATAATTTGTCTCTCTTGTCGATTTGCATAATTAATTCCTGTTGTGTTTTCAGCATTTTGATTGATAAAAGTATTATTCAAGCAAACGGATCTTGCTTAATTATCTATGTTCGTTGTGTCCATTATGATTCACCATGCAATTATTTCTGTGAAACAATAAGAGTTAAGTTAACAGAAGAAAACATTTCTGACAGTATTGTACCTTGTATTATTAGTAACGATATTTCTGAAGAGATTTTATCTAAGCAATTGTTGGGATTTTCTTCGCGTGAAGCCGCAAATTTACAAGGAGTTTATAATGGAGCAGCTATATACATTCGTTTTTTTTTTTTATTTGTTTATTTACGGACGCTCTTTAACATCTCAGGTCATCATTCAATTCAGGGGTGAAATGGCCGACAAATTTTGCTCAGAGGCCTCTTCTTTCAGGCCTGAGGTTCTTTTTCGTGTCGTAAATGTACGACACGGGACCCACGGCTTTACTTCCCTTCCGAAGGAAGCCACACTTATGACTTTTACGCCCGAAAAAATCCATCTATCCTGGCCGGGTTTGATCCCGCGATCTTGGGTTTAGAAGGCAAGTATGGTTACCACTACACCACCAGGACCGACTTTTATATATATATATATATACATACTCGTGATAAACGTAATCCTAATACTGTAGTTATTCATTGTTTGAATCGTAAATTGGAACTTTGTTCATGATGTTTTAGATACCATGTCTGTTCTACTCAATGTCAAGTCCTTCACGAACACTTTTCTGCGAGCCTGAAAAACCAAAACGAATTGGGTGAAATTGGCATGAAATTAAGACTTGGACTTAAAAAGTAGGAAAAATATTTTTCATTTGTTGGGTATCATCTTCCTGCAATACAGCTGTGATGTCAAGTTGTGCATCATTTATCCACTATTTTACAACTCCAGAAAACAACCCTTGCTGCCTTCACGAAGCAGAGCCACACTTCATGGATTGCTCCAGAAAATGACTCCATGGAATTTCATCATGGAACTGGTTCTATTTAGAGATTTTTTTTTTTTTTTTTTTGGAAACAATAAAGCATCTTTTCCTTTATCTGCATTATAGAAACTCTGACTCTATAACTACATCTTCAGAAATAAAACTTTGCATTGATGCATTGACTGCAATGAAAGAAAAAAAGTGCTCATTTTCAAGCTGCCCCAGTCGAATATTCACCTACAAAAACACAGTGTTTTTTTTTTTTGTTTTTTGTTTTTTTTTTTGTTTTTTAGTGTGAAGTTTTCAATAAAATGTGGTGGCCACAGGAATATTATTTGGTGATGAAAAATGTTCAATGCTTATGTAACACTTTGAAACTGGTGCCTGCCACTTCCATTGTTGTGAAATTTTTGAAATAATTTTGCCGGTTCAAGAGCTTGAAAAAAGCGACTTTTTTGGTAAGGGTTTTAATGGCATGAATAATCGATCTTACTAAATTCCGAAATCAGAGACAAACACACTAGTGTCTGTGATGCTTATAATCATTAACGGGCCATCAGATTTTTCTGCCGAGCGGTTTGCAGCAAAGAGATAAGGCGTGGACATCATTTTGCAAAACAGACATCCCCAGTTAGAAAGGATTCTTCTGAAATTTCGTCACATTTAAGCAAATTATTCCCGTAAATTCGGTGGGTGTTCCTCTTCTTAGATGTTAGGTAATGGTGCCATCCTCTTTTACAGGTAAGGGTGGCCGACGTCGTTAAGGCGCGGAATCGTAAGCGAGAGGTCCGGGGTTCGATTCCCATGAGGACCGTCCTACATGATTTTTTTTCCAGGTTTTCTTCAGACTTCATAAATGGTAAATGCCGGGAGGGTACCCGAAAATCTAGGCCTGGAACGGAAAAAAAAAAAAAACTATTCCGAATTTATCTTTTCATCTCCTGTTTTACCGGTCCACCGCCTGTAATGCCTCAATAGTTAAAACGGGTGTTAAACACTGCAAAAAATAATTGCTTAAATGGTAGTTTGAATGAAGTTCTACGGTACACGCATAATGATTTTAAATTTATTACCTAATCTTACAAATATTTTTTATACCTTTGGAGAATTTCCCCGTAATAGATTCCATGCCTATTAATTGAATAAATTCTGACACAATGTACTATCTTTTGAGCTTCTATTGGAGAAACTTTGAGAGAGAAACATTAATTCCACTGTGAAAGTAATGGCCAAGACGATAAACCTTCTTACTCGATCTGTAAAGTTAGCTATGAAATTGTTTCAAGTGAAAATTGCACCAATCACAACACAGACTTGAAAACATACCGAAACGCTTTAAGTTTGAATATTTGTCAGAATTGTAAAGAGTAATCCCGCTTTTCTAAAGAGGGTCTCATGTCTATTAAAATGTGTAACAGTGCTATTGGTTCACGTATGAGAGAGAGAGAGAGAGAATTCCTCTGCTTCTGAAGTCTACATCTGGGTATGGGGTAACGGTTCGAGTTTCGAAAGCAAAAAAAGAAGAAATTTGGAGCTATTTTTATTCTATAGACTCAATGACTTCAATACCTGGATACAAGGAATCACACACTGTGTGACACTGTTACCTGCGTAGAATTTGGAAACTGACGAAAACTGAAGCAATTATTTGCCGCCATTATGAAGTCGTTTCAAGGCAATATTCAAGGCAATAACTTTAAAAAAAAAAAAAAAAAAAAAAAAAAAAAACTATGGTTAAGGAGAACACGTCAGAAGTTCTATGCATTTAAATAGTCATAAACGAGTTTACTTTACAATGTATCAAATTAAAAGTCAAATCACACACATTTATCCGCCGTGACATAAAACTAAGATCATACACCGAAGCTATTTGTGCCATGTTTTGTTTTCACAATTTATTTATTTCTCCTTGAATATACATATATATGTATAACAGATATATACATATATATATGCCAAAGCGATTATATTACAAAATAATGCTGTTTTATAGAATAGACTAAAAAATTAGAATTATGTGATAGACGAAAAGATAATACAAATGATGCAAATAACTCAAAAGAAATATTCGAGTACAACAAAATATTACAATATTTGTAACAAAGAGCGGTGATATCAATCCATTCTACATATTCATTTGTATGGTAAAAAGAGTTATATATAAAGAATGGCAAAGCTAAAGGGGAGATTGAGAGTCTGAGGTTACCTAACCTAAGTACAGATGAATTGAATTTTCACTACTGAGGTACCACAGGCGGTGGACACTGATGATGCATGAGATGAAATGATAAATTGGGAAAGGATTTTTTTTTTAAGGAAGGAAGCGTTCCAGGCCTAAGTTTAGGTACCTCCCCGGCATTTGCCAGTTATGAAGACTGAGGAAAACCTGGAAAAAAAACCCAGTCAGGGAGGACGGTCCTGGCGGGATTCGAACCGCAGACCTCCCATGTGGGATTTTTTTTTATTGATTTATTTATGGACGCTCTTTAACATCTCAGATCATCAGCGTCCCATTCAACTCAGGGCGTGAAAGGGCCGACAAATTTTGCTCAGAGGCCTCTCTTTCAGGCTTGAGGTTCTTTTTCGTGCACTAAATGTACGACACGGGACCCACGGCTTTACTTCCCTTCCGAAGGAAGCCATACTTAGGATTTTTACACCCGAAAAAATCCATCGGTCCTGGCCGGGTTCGAACCCGCGATCTTGGGTATAGGAGGCAAGATGGTAACCACTACACCACCAGGACCGACTCCATGTAGGATGTAAACAGGTAAAACATATATGTTAAAACATCGAAAATCACATGTTCGTACGCCTTTGTGAGACTCACAGCACACTGAACAACGGCGAGTACACGGCGAGTCTGATAAACGCCAGACTCGCTTATGCTGCTGCAGGGGAGGGGGCTTAGTATGCGTTGCTAGGCAACCGCTCTCACCACGTCATGCTTCTATAATAACTGCAAACATTCTGGGGCTTTCCACCGCCGAAGATGGGAAAAATATGATTGAAATAGATAGAGAAATGGAAACTGCAAATTAACAACAAGCGGGCAGCTCCTGTAGCAGATAGTTATCAAATGAAATAATTCTAAGTCAAGAGAATCACGTGAATGGAGATAACTGCTTCACCGTTGTCTCTCAACAGAAATGAAGGAGTGTGCAACCGGACTTCCCTCCTACTCCAAAAACTACCTACCCCTGTACCTATTCTGGCACCTAAGCAACAGATTACGCAGAGAAGCAAAAGGTACCATTTATTTTTGAAGATCCATTTCCAAATTATCTGACAGTAACGAGAGAGTTAGCTGCTGTAGCAAAAACAGTGTTGAAATGGTGCGAGGCAGAAATAGCACTCACCTACAAACATTTTCAGTAGAATATCATCACGTCGTTACAGAATTTTTAAGAGGAAAGATATTTGTGATTATACCTATCAGGTGGAAAAAATTAAAGAGCACAGGAGAGTGCTCCGGGAACTAGATCCAGAGATCACACCCGAAGAGATGGGTATGGCCTTAAAGGAAAAAGGCATCTAAGTAAATGCCGTGCATCAGATGGCGAAAAATATTTCAGAGCAGGAAGGAAAACCAGCCACCAATGTGAAAATTCCGCTATACATTGTAGTGGAGGCAGCCACACCAGGGCAAAGATGCCAGCCGGATGATAAACGAGTCATTTTATGGGCAAGACTGAAATGGGAGAGGGTGTGTTCCAGAGGTGGGCCTTCGCAATGCTACAGATGCCTTGCATATGGGCATAATAGCACAAATTGTACTCCGGCAATACGGTGCTTAAGATGTGGAGGTAATTATACAGCATCTACGTGTGATCAAGCAGCTGGACCACCCGTATGCTTCCATTGCAAATAGGAACAGGTAGCGAAATACAAAAAATGTCTCGAATGAATATAGATCATTAACAATCAAAGAGCACCTGATAGTAATTTTGATACTCCACATATAAGGAGGTGGTGATTCAAGACAAAAATGGGCCTTAAAATCAGGCATTGAACAAGATAGAGGTCTCAGCACAGAAAGGGAAGAAGATCCTTGAAACACCTAAGAAGAATAAGCCAACTCCTAAGCCACAAAGGACACCAAAGAAGGCCCATCCAAAGGACCCCAAGTTAAAATCTGCAGCTACCAGCGAAAGACGACGACAACAATCGGAAACCAGATCCCTACCTAACTCCCGAATACTTCCCCCTCCAGAAAGCGCAGAATGCCAATGGATAGACAGCAGACTGAGACAGGGTCCTCATATGCTGCCAAAGTAACCGCTCAGAGGTCTAATACCTATGGCATAATGGTTCAATTTTTCAATGGCCTCAACTCCGTTGAATAACCAACCCAGAGCAAAACAACCTACCATTATTATACGTTTCAAAAGAGTACGCCATGCACATAAAATGGCTACTCAAGTGATTGGGTAGTCACTGCCGATCCTTCGAGGACTTCTGCAGACAGTCCATAGCGACATTGACTTCGCATTAAAATTTGCTGCGCTTTCTGAGGGAGTTAGCGTCCTAATCCGCCTATCCGACTTCTAGTAGCACACACCCCAAACCTTTTCGCTTTGCATACATAAATGCGAACAGAATTTTAGCGCGGAAAGAAGACCTGCCATAGTTCATGACGTAGCATGAACTCGATGTTGTGTTAATTTATAAAACATATCTCTGCCCTTGGCTAAATTTTATGATTCTCGGATATGTATTATTCTCGGGAAGATCTTTTAGACCGCAAAGGAGAGTGATTGGTCATAATTATAAAATCACAATTAACACAAAAATCCATATCCCTATCCCCAACTCAAAATTTTAGGTTGTTGCTGTACTTACAAGCATAGGAGGCCGGGAAATAGCTCTGAGTGCGGGATATCATCCCCCGGGTACCCTACTTATACAAGCGGAGTATCAGAGTGTTCTGAAACTTTTCCAGTTACGCTCCTAACAGGGAATTTTAATGTCAAAAATGGGCAATAGACTATGAAAGAGCCAACAACCGGGGTACACAATTGGCAATGCAGACGCATCCCTTGACGTGCAGGGATCGCGTTGCTCCCCATTTAGGCCCCAGAATGGCAGGCCGAGTGTAACAGATATAGCAATAACTAAACACATATCCTATTATTTAGATTTAAACACAACGAGTGGTCTACACTCCGGCCATAGCCAATGGTGGGTGAGTTGCTAATATGTCCAATGGTCAACATTAGCAAAAACTGGACTTATAAAGTAAATTGGGAAGCTACTGTGGTACCTCTTGACAAAGTGATCACATTCGAATCCTAGAATCAACACTAAGACTGAATTAGATGAAGCAGCTGCTGTATTTGCAGATGCAGTTACCTCAGTGGTCAAGAGCACACTTATAAAAGTCCGGCAGAAAGCACCAATCCTTATACTCTGTCACAGAATATACATGATCTACGTAAGCAAGCCAGAAGGCTTAGACGGAGATCTCAAAGACCTAATGGACCAAATTCACTAAGACTATACCGTACCTTTCAATCCAGGACAAGATGTCTGATTAGACAACATAGAGCTATGATTTGGAAGAACACGGTTAATAGAATAGATTTAACCGATAAACAACCATGGAGAATTATCCGAAAATTAACCTGCATCCCCTTCAACCAATCGAGGTGGATTAGTGTACCAGTCACAAGAGAAAGCCACTGCTTTGGCTGATGAACTTGAAAAATGGTATAACCATAGAGATGACCCCTGGGACGACCTCCAGATGCGTAGGATTATAACACAGTTCCGCGAATTCCTGGACACGGATCCGCAGGAAATTGAGAAGCAGAATAGGCTGCCAATTAAACACCCAAAGAGGTGGAAGAGCAGCTCAAGCGTTTAGATTCTTGCAAAGCAGTGGGACACAATCGGCTCAATCCTAATATATTACGACGATTCCCAAAGTGGCCTATACTCCACTTAACAAAAAAGTTTAATATGTGCATTAATCTCCGCTCCTTCCCACTAACGTAGAAAGAAGCGGAAAGTATTTGCATTCTGAAAAAAAAGGAAAGAATCCTGTCTTACCTTCAAGTTATCGGCCAATCTGTTTACTCCCTAGGTGTCAAAAGTATTTGAATGAACACTTTTGATCCGAATGGAGCCACATTTTTCGCAACTGATTCCGGAACATCAATTTGGATTTAAATCTAATCATTCCACAACTCAGCAGTTACTGAGGGCGGTGGAGAAGGTTGCTTTAGGATTTCCAAAAGCATGTATTCTGCTGCAGTACTGCTTGATATTGCAAAACTTTTCCCTAGTACTTGGCACCATGGATTATTATATAAGTTAATTAATGCTAGGTTACCGATGGTAATTATAAGCTAATTTCTAGCTTTCTATCCAACCGAACCTTCTTTGTTAAAGTTCCAGGACATCGCTCAAATACCAGAAGGCTGCACACTTTCTCAAATTTTATTTTCGGTATACATATCAGATTTCTCTACAAAGCCACAAATATTAATACATCAATAACCAGATGATGTATTAATAATGTCACAAAAGAATATTTTGAACTTTGCACTTACTCAGACTCGCACCTACCTCCCTAAAGTAGAAGAATGGAGCGAGAAATAGCGCATGCCCGTAGGTGGTGAAAAGAGCAAAGCAACACTTATCACCAAACGCCTCATACAAGCCAATCCGGGGGTTTTGAGTCTGCAAGGACAGGTTATTCTCTGGAGTAAGCGGGTAAAATACCTCGGGATTACCCTGGATCAGGGGTTAACATTTCAACCCCACATAAGAATACAAGGTGCAAGTGCACGAGTGGCCATTACAAAATTGAAACCTATATTTTCGATTAATTCTGTTCCATTACACAAAGTTGCGAATACACAAAGCTATAATTCCGACTATTATGCTGTGCTTGCGAGGCTTGGGACAACACTGCTCCAACACACATTGCATATTTGCAGAAGGCCCAGAATATCACCTTACAGAGAATTTTCGTCACAGACTTTATGTTCCCGTCAGTTTTTCTACATGAAACCTATGGCTTGGAGTAAGTCATCGCCATAAGGAGATTAGCAATCAGAGCCTATGCGCACTTTGGTAGTCATCCCAATTAGCTGATACGCGCTCTTGAGGACTATAGTCCAAGGCGTGGTCAAGATAGAGCAGCACATCCTCTTGCCAAGGAGGTGCTTGGTCCAGGATGATATTAAAGAGCATAAGGAATCCTCGCTTCATCGAGCTTAGTACAAAATTCCTACCACCAATCTTTAAATCATCTGAAGTTATCCTTGCCAAACTGCTAACGAATCCTGTATTTCCAAGGAAGGAAATACAGATTAAATTAAGCAGATTTGCGCGTGACAGGCACTTGGATAGGTGACCAGATGTCGACCCATCGCATGACATGTATCACTACCGTGTTGGTAAGTATTTAAGTGGTTGAGGCGACACTTACATTCAATCGCACCCCACACACCCGACATAAATTATTGCGACAAGTTAGCAGACTTTAGTGTATGAACTTTAGTGTATAGCCATAGTGTGTCCAAATGCTTCCTCAAACCCGATTCCTTCTATACAGGGAATTGGCCCGAAAAAAAATCGGATCGGATTCTAGACTCCCAGTGGAGTAAGGCACTGTGAGTTACGAAGCGTGTTTGCAGTATTTCTTACAATTTCTCGGTTTCTCTCATGCTTTGGTATGAGTATGATTAATCATTTGGTAGTCTACCTTAAAAAAAAACCATTACCCATCCTTTTATATGAATAAAAATATGCTCTAAATGATAAGTGACCGACACCACATCTGAATATTGTACAGAAGGATGGAAGCCAAATTAGAATTTTCCAATTCCAGTGGTATAGAGAGTACCCATGGCTTACGGCAGATATAATGAACTGTAAATTGTATTGTTACGTGTGCATACTATTTGGGTGAGACAATGAATGGTATGAGGGTGGTATAAGAAGTGTAACAATTTTTCGTAGGAGGGTGCGTATACATTAAATTTCTAAAAGACATATTTCGACCAGAAAGTGTTTTCATCTTCTTGGAAAAGCAAGAATCGATCGATCATGCCTTATCAGAAGCAGCACTTATGTTTCAGCTCTAAAGCATAACGAGTCAGTAACTCACAAAAGACGAGTTACTGAAAGATTAATTCAAGTGATATTTTGCCTAGGGAAGCAGGAACTTCCCTTCTGTGGGCACAACGAGAGTAACGACTCTTTTAATAAATGTAATTATCTTGAAATGCTTGAATTGCTTGCACAAGAAGAACAGCTCATAAGAGAGAATTTGGATTCGGTCTTAGGATTTAAAGGAACTTCGAGTGATATTCAAAATGAACCTATTGACTGTGTAACTCAGTTGGTAAATGAAGAAATTAAAAAAGTACTGTCAACTTGTGAATTCGTATTTGTTCAGGTAGATGAAACATTGGACGTGTCTTGTCAGTCTCAGATGAACATATATTTCGCTATTGTTTGTTGTGAGTGCCGTTCAGGAAAGGTTGTGGGATTTTATGGTGTCTCAAAAGATAAAAGTGCTTCCGGACTTTCAACTGTTCTTTTGGGTATGCTAAGTGAGTGGGGTGTAGCTAAGAAATTAATCTTTCAAACCTACAGTAGAGCTTTTGTAATGTCCGGTTCTGTAGGAAGTGTGCAAAGCATCATAAAACAAGAGTGTCTATTTGCAATGTTCATTCATTGTTGCCCACACAAAATAAAATGATCTTGTTATACTGATAAAGATCAATAAATATGGTGCTACTCTTCATTTATGATTGCTTTTAATACATATTTCAGCAAGTCATCAAACAGAATTCAAGTGCTGAGAGATGCAGGTTTCAAACTACCAAAAGCATGCACACAACAAGGTGGAACTTTCACTGCAGAGCAACAACAACAAAAACTTCTCATTTTAAAGACTTGAAAGAAGCTGTTATTCACATTATCGATAACGAGGAACAATGGGACGGGGAATATGTTAATGGTGCTACAGGGTTGGTTAAGAGATTGGAGGCTCCTGCATTTCTCTTTCTTCTGTGTTTGTATAATAAAATATTTTGCTTCACATACCATTTATTCAAAGTACTGCAAAAATAGTGTACATCTAATGTAAAATGTTCAGCCACAAGATATAATTAACAATACGAACTCTGAAAACTCGGCCAAATGAAGACATAGTCAATGAATGTCTTAATATCAGCAAAACATTAAACAATGATGTGGCATCACAAACATTTTCAGTATAATGTTGGCATATGAAATAATTTGTACAATAGTGATTCAGATGGAAATACGATTTTGAGACTTTGAAAACTTCCATTTTACAGAATTGTTAGCGGAAACGCAATTTCAGGGGTATAAGAAAGCTTTCGCAATAACAAAGGTGAACCAACTGCTGGAAATATATATACTATTTTAGAGTGAACAATAAAAAAACGAACTTCTGATTGTGTGCTCTGATGAAACCAAACACCTATCGCTATCGCCACAAATGCTACTCAAATGTTTTTTGGATAAGGGCCTTGGTACGGTTTACGAACAAATAATGCGCCACATTCGTCTAGCTCTCACATTTCCAGTAACAACTTGTTACAATGAAAGACGTATGAATACGTTAAAACTATCAAAACATTATTAAGAAAATCCATTAAAAACTCAAGATTAAGCAATTTAAATACACCTGCAATAAATAACTTTTGGGATCGATTGCAGACCTAAAAGAGCGTACTATGGAACATAGATAACCCGTATGGAGTTAATCTACTAGAAAATAAGGCAAGTATCAGACTCCCCAGTCAATTACAGCTAGCTTCGTCACTGATGTAAGGTACTTGTATGCTTGAATATTTTCACTCTTCCATGCTGCTTTATAGAATATTTAATTGGTCCTGCATATCATAAATTGTATTTTAAAGCAGATGATATAAATATTAATCCAACCCATTATGTAGTGTCTATACTGAGAGTTAAAGAGATAAGCCAAAACTCGCAGTTATTAGAAAATTCATGTCACACATGTTTTATGTAATTATTATTTGAATTTCAAAATTGGGTTCATATTTGTTGGGCTTCTTGGTATGTAAGTAAAAAAGAATGCCACACGCTTTTCTTTAATAAAACTAATTTGTGGAATGTCGAAATATACATAATATATAAATATAGGTAAAATGAATTAATCTTACTCGCCTAGTGATTCATAAATAATTCATGAGAGGTTTGCCGCGCACGTTTTGTTTTTAGTGCAATTTTGCTGTGTGTTCGCACCATTTTTCACATATTTGTATATTTTGGCATTTGAATATTTCTCAGTATATGATTATCTGTAGAAATGTTTCACAAGACATGGTCATGAAACTCAGGATAAAGATTGGCAAATTGAATTCACTGTGCACTAACCTTTTCACTAGGTTTGTTCAGTGCGTTTTGAAGACATTGTATTGTTTTGCATTATAATATATAGAGCTAAGTTGAGGTTATGTTACATTTAAGCGTTTTTTTTTTCAAATTAGTTGAGGTTTTTTCACTTATTGTGAATTAAAAAACCATATCGTTAATATAGATACACTTTTTCGCCTCAATATCGTGGTGTAATTAGTAATTAGTGGTTGTATGCCACTTTTCGCCTATTATCGCACTGATTTTTATAGATAAAGAGGATTAAATTACCTTTCATCACTTTGTAAGACTAATATGTACTTTATGGCATTCAAATTTAACATTCATATGTTTTAGATTATTATAGCTTAGTCATTAACGCCACGAAAACTACGGATATTACTTTTTATTAATAGTCAATACGAAAATAAACCGTGTTGCATGAACGGAAGTAGAACCAACGGCTTCCATTTGTATTAACACAATTAACAAATTGTGATAGTCAGATAAACACAAACTAAAATGTGTGTTTATATATTGTATCAGAGTCCCTTGATCTTCATACAGTCTGCGGGCTGGTTGAATTTATTTCATAAAGTAGTGCCACATTTAGGTCTAGATAGTACTATACGTCTTCGAATAGAACATAGTACGGAGGAATAGATAAATATATGCGTATTCACATATAACATTCATCATTGCCTAGTAGTACAAATCTTTGTTCTCCTTAACATTTATAGAAACAAGTTTCGCGATTCACCACATTCATAGCTGTTCTGTGCCGATAATGTTACCAACCAAGAATTCTCGGGTTCAAACCCGGCCAGACTTCCTTCAGAAGGTAAGTAAAGCGGTGGTTCCCGTGTCGTACATTTACGGCACGAAAAAGAACTTCAAGCCTGAATGAAGAGGCTTCTGAGCAAAATTTGTCGGCCGTTTCACGCCCTGAATTGAATGGGATGCTGATTATCTTTGAGATGTTAAAGAGCGCCCATAAATAATTCAAATCAACAAAAGAAAAAACACCGTGTTCTTGGGTTTTCGAAGGCAAGTATGGTTACCCCTGCATCACCAGGACCGACATGTATTTTCGGGTCTGTATTTTCGTACTATGCAAAGACAAAAAGCATGAATATTGTCTTTGGCGATGAGTGAGAACACTACAGTAAATTCTGTGCACACTGTGAGATTATTAAAATAATCATTAGCATAATCATAGCCGATTGATCTATTTTGATTCATTAAGTTGTGTGCTCTGACCAGTAGGCAAACGCCTACTTTGTGATTGGTGAATATGCTTTTGCGGTACAAAATTACCCATGATTCACAGTCTTCCGGTTAAACTTCTGGGATGTTCTAGATCTCTTTCCTTCGGCATTGTAGATGGAGAAGGTGAGTACGTGAAAGAGGTTGGTTATTATTTAAAAATACCACTGTGCGCTGGTATATGGTGTATTGGTCTATTCTTTTGATTGAGAAAAAAGTGGTTTTATGCTACTTCAAGTTTAGAAAAACTGAGAGAATGAATCTCGGGTAAGTACCACATGAGTGATATGTGGTAACCAAGCAATACAATGCTTCCAGCAAGTTTTGATAGAAAATGAAATTGCTGTTGCTGGTGCACAGAAACACTAATATAAAAATACATTTTTATCCTATCGTTTAAAGGAATAATAGCGTATTATGGTACTGTATTTGCGTCGCATGGGAGATTGATTCTTTGCCACCGTTCGTATTACTCGATTACCAACTTTAAATTGGATAGTGGACCAATTTTTTTTTTTTTTTTATTTACAGAAATAAAGACCCGGAAATGGGAACCAGTGAAAATTGCTTAACATAAATAGTTCAGTACAAGGTTTTGAAGTTAATAGTGAAATTGGTTCCGCATGCATGTGTTGTGCAATAAACGTCGTGCTGAAGTGACGTTTCAACAAATTAATTAAGGTCTCACATTTTGTGGTATCTTTAGTTAGGTCTTTCCACATTGCTCTAAATTAATTAAGGTCTCATATTTTGTGGTATCTTTAGTTAGGTCTTTCCACATTGCTCTATTTATATATTCATTCGGTAATAATTATATACAGTTATCCATTTTAGTAAAGTATTTTTTCATGTAAATATTATTGAATTTTTTAAATTTTTATTTTTTTATTTGATCAAGTCTAGCATATCTTTTTACTGTTCTAAAGTACATATTTAAAAAGTTATAAAAACTTCAGTTTAATTATACAAACTTAGGTAAACCATTTAACCAAAGCTTATCAAGTTATGATACAAACTTAGGTAAACCATTTAACCAAAGTTTATAAAGTTATAAAAGCTTATGATAGTTTGTATACAACCTTAATTACAAGATAATGAGTGCAGATATAATTCGGAGCTCATGGTCACAGTGTCCTGTGGTTACCTTATTTGAATTAGCAAATTTCCACATGTTTTCATTCTTGTCTTTTGTTTTCTCCCATCAGGGCAGCTCTGAACTATCTTAAGTGGTTCATTGTTTATTTTTCTGAGCTGTCAATACCGACATAATTTTACCATTTTCCACCATTAGGGGAACCTATTAATCTGCTTCAGATTTTTCTAAAAGATGTGTGTGTATATTATATAACTTTACAATGTAACATTTTTGCATGTATTTTTTTTAATAGGAAGTGAGCATAGTAAACCACTGGGTACTGAGATTTCTAGGATTTACCCTAGATTAGGTTAGGGTGTATATGAGTTAACTGCTGAACACATTTTTCCATTTGTTGGATTTTTCTGTTTATTTCAACATTTAGAAGAAGATAGTTTGCTATATATCATTTACTAATTATTTCACTTGTATTTTATTTGGGTATGTTTATAATGCTTTAATAATTATATAATAAAACCTCAAGAAACTACCTAAAATGGCACATGCCTTCATGTCTCCAAAACTGCACCACAATTTTTATTATATTTCTCAAAGTTGAAGGAATTCCTAATGATTGGTCAAACTGTTTTCAAATCATTTGTTGCTTTCTTCCTGTTAAAGAGAATTTTTAATTTAATCAAAATCAACAAAGCTTTTTAATTTCACTCCTTTGTTCATGTTTGCACTAACAAGACATCAATCAAACACAATGTCTTCACTGATCAGTCCATGTCAATGGAATGTGAAACTGGCCAGATGACCAGACCATACAGAGCACAGAGCACTGCAGGTATAAAGGGCCAAATTTCATTCTTTGACAGCTTAGACTCTGCCATGCTCTTGATATGTAGGCACAAACAGAATTGAGAATTGTATTAATGACTAATAGTGTTCTTTAAAAATGATGTTTTAAGAATTTTCAGACGACAAAAGACAAGATTAAATGGGATGATCATATTAAGTAGTGAATATAAATAGATATATATATATAATATCAAGGTACCAGGAAAAAAGTGCATATAATGCAAGATAGCATAATAAATGGACATCATACCAAGGTTTTACTGTATTATACTTGAGATTCTTTTCTGTTGTGGTATCAAACAGATGTCTTGAATCCAACACAGGCTCCTATTGTGATTTCAGATTTTTTCCAGTCACAATTTTCTATATTGGGGCTGTTAATTGTGAATAAATGTTTTTTAACACCAAGATTAAATTTAATTTGGACATCTTCCATGCAATAACTAATAAGTTCTGTTAGGAAACAAATTGAAATTTAATTTAAGTTAACTACATTGAGATTATGAGAGTGCGTATTCTCTTTGTTAAAAGTTCCATTTCTGCTCCATTAATTCATGTTAGTGACTGCAGGTAGGATGAATTGGATAAGGACATATCCAATTTGACACCATAACAGTAAGTGCCAAAAATTTGTTAAATAGTTAGAGCAGATTAACTTCTCTTTAGCTAAAATAGAATGTCTGAAATCAACCAGACACAAGTTCAAATTCTGCAGGGAATCATATTGTCAGGATATTTTTTTTCTGTAGTATTTCTGTTATGGCAAATGACTGGCAGCTAAAGGCACAGATTAACTTTGGTTCATTAAGAGTCTGAAAGACCTGTGGCAATTGGCATGTTATTTTAAAAAGAATAAAAGGAAGTTTTGCTTGTGCATCCAAAAAGAGACAGTAGCTCCTTGGTTGGTAATCAGATCTTGGAACAATCCTGGCTGTGGTTTGCAATTCTTGCAATATGGTTTATCTTTACAACTAGCATGAAAAATTTTTTTCAGGTAGATAAAGTAAAAATATTTTTTTATTGGTTTAACTTCTGCCCCGTACCACACATTGAATTCTTGTGCAATCCACAACAATCTCAAAACGTGTAGTTGGATGAAGAATCTTGTAACAGCAAAAATGTATTAAGTTACCTGTTTGTTTTAAGATATACTGCTTTATAAACTTAATTTCTCGGTTCAGCTGTGTGCTGAACAGAGAAATGTGCGAAAGCATTTGTTTTACAAAAGTAATGCAAGTTATGCTAAAAGTGTTTTAATTACAAATACAGTATGGAATAGAGCATTTTTGTAGCCAATTTGTAGTTTTATAGTAATAACATAGTATTTAAGGAAATGCAACTTTCTAGTGGTGCAATGGAGCTTATTACACTTACTCACTTTCATTTGCAGGTCACCAGTCACCAAACACTCTTCTTATATTTTAATGAATGCTAAAAAAGTTGTTCAATTGGTAGTAAATAGTTCCAGAACTGCTAACAAGAACTTTCCAGTTAACATGTGAGTATTATAATAGTTTTAAAGCTAAGGTAAATGATATTGTAAAACACAAAGGGAACAGTAGGAAAATGGATTTGTGACTGCTTTTTGAGTCTTCAAGTCTATTCACAATCTCCGTAATATTTATTATATTGCTTAAATAAAAGTGATTAGTATTGTTTGTAGCTTTCTGTGCATTGATAAATGGCATATTGCTAGAAAGCACTATTGGAGCTGAAGATAAGCCATTCTTAAAAGGGGAACATACATGTGGTTGTCACTGAGATCTGAATGAGAATTATATTTGGTTTAAGGTAAAAGTACCAAATATATTTTTAACTGCTATGGCCACAGGTGTAGCAAGGCTTTACAAACAATTTTTGGCATTACAAAACAAATGTTACAGAATTACAGAGCTTGTATGGTTCCACAATATTCAAATAATAATGGATAATGACAAATTTCAGTGCTATGGAATATAAACTATAAGACAGTGGAGCACACTATAAATATTCATGTAATTTACATTACATCTGCAGCCCATATCAGAATAATATGTATCTTGGGTTAAGCAATAGGCATGAATTGTAAGGTATTCATGATTGAATATGTAGAATAGCATGTTCATTGATTGATGTGTATAATCCAAATACTTTTGGAGAATTTGAGATGTGACTTTCCATAATTTCCAATTAGTTAAAGTCAGCAAACAAATTCATTATTACAAATGGATTCTTAGTTCACATTAATTGCAATTCACTTGACAGTGAGACATGTTCTGACAATCAACATTGAGTTACTTTATGCTTAATTAGACATTGACTTTAGACATCTTATGGAGCATAAGAGTATTAAATCAACTCTCAAGCTAATTAAGAATAAATTAATTGCTTCACTGTATAGTTATTACACAAAATTTATTTGGAATTTAATTGAGCTACTTGTTCACCATTTGCTAGAATAGAACATTTATGATCTAATATAACATTAAAAATGTATATACATTATTTGATGCGATTGATTAAATTATCCACTCTTATTATTTTTTAATTTATTTATACAAATCTATGAGTTGAACAAATGTATAATTTTTCTATTTAGTCCTCTCTCTTTTTTATGAATGCTGGTATTGGTGGTCCAATGGTACCATACTTGCTTTGTAGACCTAAGATTGCAGGGTCATTGGATTTTTTCAAGCGTAAAAATGCCAAGTATGCTTCCTTCAGAAGGGAAGTAAATCCGTGTGTCCAATGTCGTAGATTCATGGCACATAAAAAGAACCTCAAGCCTGAAAGAAGAAAAATTTATTGGGAATTTCATGTCCTCAATTTAATGGTGCTGATGACCTGAGTATCCATGAATAAAATAAATCAATTACTTTTTGATGCACTTGGTCCAGCAATCTGCAAGTTTGTGTTTCCTCCAAGAAGGTTTCTGGTTGGACATGCAACCATTTATGCACCACATCCCTCACTCCCAGCAGTGGAAAGTGGAAGACCTTGTAAAGCATCTTTGCATGGTCCTAAGGATGTTGGGAGGTGAGATCTGAGCTTTAGGCAGGGTGAACTAGCGCCTTGAAAAGCAAATGGATAATGGTTCGAAAGTTTGGCACAATTAATTTTCTAAGTAGTCTTCCAAAATATGCCCTTTACAGTCCTAAAAATAATTAACATCACCTTTCCTGCGGAAGTTTGTTTTGAATTTCTTCATTGGTGATCCCAGGTGTTTCCACTCCATACTCTGGTGTTTGGATTCTGACTCATAGTATGTACCCATGGTTTATCTCCTGTGACTTCTGCTGAAAAATTCTGTCTTCATTATGTTGCAATTGAATAAGCATTGGCAGATTTCAACATGTTTGCACTTGTGTTCTGCAATATACTCTTGGCACCCATCTTGCATATACTTTATGGATCTAAGTTTGTCATGGATGATTTGATAGGCAGAATCATGACAAATCTACAGAGAAAGTGCTATATAATTGATGGCAACTTGACCATTCACCAGTACTTTCTCTTAAGCTTGCCGAGTATTCTCATCAGTGATGGGGTTGTCGGGCATCCTGCTTGTCTGGCCACTTTTAAACTTCTCAAACCACTCATACACACTTCTAGGTGGTAGAACACTACCCCGATATTGTGTTGAAAGCCCCGGATAAATTTCAGGCCTTGACACACCTTCTGACCAGAGCATTTGGATCACTGATCTTTGTTCTTTCTTAGTGCACACTGCCACCAAAATAGCCTTGTTAACACTGTAACAGCAAAGGAAATAACGTGATCAAGATCAATTTTAAAAAATTTGTTTGGTTTTGCAGTCAGTGACCATTGCAACAGGTGCTGCAACTGAGTGATATAGATTGCATGTACATAATCTATCCATGATCCTCTCTTGTAACTTTATCAATTATATTCCATGGCACTGAAAAGTTAATTCATTATTTGAGTATTGTGGAACCATATAACAAGTGTTGTGATTTTGTGACAATGTTTGCTTTGTAATGCCCAAAAACAACTTATGAAGTAAACTTGTTACACCCATAAGTTAACACCATCTGTCCACAACTGTGCACCATAGCTAAAAATATGTACTAACCTCTTTATTTATCATCCTTGCCAAATACAATGTTCTTTTTGATAGTATGTTGCCTTTCTAGCACATAAAACCTGGGATTATTTTAAATAAGAAATTATTCTTTATTGTGATTGTCTTTTGCTAATGCACACACTGTGTAAAACAAACAGATTTTTAATGGGCAAACCTAGAGCATGAATTTTCCGCTTTCAGAAACATAATGTTACAAAATCATGGTAAGTTTGTAAATATTGCATAAATACATGAAGGAATTCATAGAAAATGTGAACTCAATAGACTTTAACTGTAATTTAATAGATAAATGGGCATCTTTTACTTCATATCTAATGAAAAACACAGTACAATGCATAAGCTTTAGTCGTTGAGCACAAAGGAAAGAAGAGAAAAATAAGAAATTTGCAACATAAATGTATAAGGCATATATTGTATAATAAGGCATGTATACTTTTTCAATGTAATAGGACCTGCTGTAAGTAAAAAGAAAAAAGAAATCATACGTACACACTTACTTTCTATTCAGAAAGGGCCCAGTCTTTGAAAAAAAAATAAATAAATAAAACAACTGCTTAAAGCACAAAATGCTGTATATTCCAAATGGAACTGTGCATGTTTACAATTCATCATACAGAATCAACACCAGTGTCTGGCGGTATTCTATTTATATCTGTCTAAATATCCTCTAACATAAAGTCAGAAGTCACAGTGAGCAAATCTAGGTTTTATGGGTCTGGTGATGTGTAATTTTGCGAAAAAATAATATGCCTAAGATTAAATGTTACACAGAAATGATGTGTGAATGTCACTCATAGTACTTCAGACTAGGCAATGTTATTGTACTGCTAGCTAGTAGCCTTAGAGGAAAGTGACTGTCCTTGCATGCAGAGTAAGGTTCCTTCTGGCTAGATATCTTGGTTGTCCAGATATTTCATAATGATTTCATAATTCCCTTACAGATTTTCATGTAAGATTGTTATAATTGGAGAGAGATATCCACAACATCCCCATCTCCCCCCCTCTATTTTTTAATCATAGCTTATACAAAAACTTCTCTCATTCTTGTGGGTACCCTTGGACTTCTAAAGGCCTCATATGCACTATCTACAAAAAGCAATTTATGCTAAGGCTGATTGTAGTCTCAAATGAAATTATTTACTCTGCCACAGCCTCTCCTTGTTTCAATCTGATCAGCTTGTAGAAAATCTTCACCAATTTCTTCTTGGCTGAGCATTTGTTAGCGTAGGTCACTTGCATCTATGTCTAACCCCTGTTCATTATCATTCTCAATCATTCAGCTCACATCATAATTTCATGGAAATCATAAGTTTCAAAATCTCTGAAGTCATATTTAGATTTGTTGTCAACGAAGAAAATTTATATGAAACTGGTTCATGGTGTTCTTCAAAGTGTGAGGCTTTTGTGCTTTTCTGACTACCAAGAATGGCCCAAATGTTCCTTGTTTAATTTGCAGCCAGGAATGCTTGTCTTATGTTTGTGAGTTTTTAGGCACAGCACGATGGTATAGGCCAGTTTCATTTGCATTGTATACTTGAGATTTAAAAAAAAGTCCCGCAGATCCAATAATTTCATTTATCAGATTTCTGAAAAGGCTCAACTTGTCACTGTTGGCATTCAATGCTTCACCACATTTTGCCTGTTTGTAATTTCATGGCATTTGCAAGATTGAAAGCCATCCATCACAACCCTAGAATTTGGATGTCCATGTGCCAATTTTTCAGCAGCTGACTCAAGTTCAACACCACAACATCACCAACCTGCTATTGAACAGACTACTTATAAACAGCTTCATCTAAGTTTGAATATTTCACCAACTTCATATGTTTCTTTTCCATCACACTGAAATAACTTTTGGAGCTGTCGGTCCCAACACTATATTTTAGGGGAAATTAAGTTAATTTGTCTTTATTTTGCAAATGTCCAAAACAGAGGGGGGGGGTTCTTCTCTCTTCCCTCCCAAAGGTTTCACAAACATGAGTACAGATGCACACTTTCCAATTCATTAATTCTATCTCCTGTGTAATCATTAAATTTACTTGTTTCTATAACTCTAGACATATTAAGTTGATAATAATATGCTAATAATTAACCAATACCACGTTCTTCAAGCAGCAACTATAGAAATGGCACTGCCTGGCATATACTGACACTGATCATGCTAAGCTACCGAACTACTATAAGTGCGCATGAAATATCTTTAAATTCTCTTTTACCCCGTCTTATATTCATTTATGATATTAGAATGCAATTCTGAAGGTATAGAGTAATAAAATTGTTAAGACTTAAACAAGAAACAAATCAAACATTACATACAGGAATACAAAGAAAAAAAAATCAAATGCCCAGTATCCATAAAATACATTACTTTCACTTCTGATTACCCTTCTTATTACAATATTTAATTTTTTTTTTTTTATCGTTTATTATTTATTTACAGATTATGTCCATTAAATCTGAAGTCCGTTGAATAGGAGTTCATTGCATCAAGATTTTACTGTACTTTCTTTCTCTCCTCATTTTTTTCTCTGATGTATTGATGTTCATCCATCAAAATCTTACTGTAATTTCTTTCTCTCCTCTTTTTTTCTGTCATGTCTGATGCTAATGTACCTAGAAATAGAAGGGCTACACGTTTTCTTTCATTATATTTGTATACTGTCTCTCTTGGCCTTTCTCTTGGTCAACAGTACCGGGTGCTGTATGCCATCACTCAGTGACTGTTGGGCACAGAACCAAGCTTGTGATACAAAATAGTGCATTATTTAAAGTAATAGTTTATCCTTGTACATTTAAAGAATCTCCAAATATGTTCATTTTCATTAGCACATGAAGTATGCTACCTGAGAGGAGGGTTGATGCATCAGGAATTCATGGAACCTGTCATGAACTTCTCAGGTTAACTGTTAAAGCTTGCTTCATCATGACTTATGCACATGCAACTTGATTGTTACATTTGCTTGTTGCTCAACCTTTCTGACTGGAGGAAACAGAGAAAGTATTCTGTTTGTTTGATAATACAGTTATATATTCTAGGTTACAACTTTATTAGCATGCTTCTTGGCTGGAAACTATATGTTCGGTAATGCCATATGCTTGACAAGCCACAGCTTCAGCCAATTGGGAATTAGCATGCTTTTTGGCTGGATTCTGGCAACTGTATGTTCGGTTATTCCATATGCTTGACAAGCCGCAGCTTCAGCCAATTGGGAAAGGTATAGATGGATATAGTCTGTTTTATTTACATATGGAGTAAAATTAAAAGAAACAAATTAGTAATAGAAGCTCTTATGTTCTTACAGAAAGGGATGTTGAACATAAATGTGGGTATGATGATCAGATAGCATTGTTACTGTAAACAAAATTGTTTAAAAAGAATTGTGTAACTTCCAACAATTGCATTAGATTTTTATAACTTGTTCATTGCATATAAACTTGTGTTTCAGGTCTTTCCGTAAAAACAGCAACAGTCGTTTTGGAAATGAGAACAGGAAGAGTTTTGGTGGTGGTGACCGCTGGGGTGGCAACAACAGAAATGCAAGGAATGGGGCTTGGGGAAAAACTGATAAATTTGGAAGAAATAAACAGCCAGGTGAAGCTTTACGTCAACCAAACTGGGAAACTTGCACCTTAACTCCATTCACAAAGAACTTCTATGTTCCTCATCCATCAGTGGCTAGAAGGTATGTAAAACTTTCCATCACAGTAGAATATAATGGAGAAACAGTAATGGTTTTCAGTTTTTATGTTACAATAACCCTTTAAACTTTTCATGCGCTGGTTAATGTTACAGGTCACCTATTGAGGTGGAGACTTTTAGAACAAAGCACCAGATAGCTGTGAAGGGAGATGCACCATATCCTGTTCAAAATTTTGAAGAAGGAAACTTTCCAGATTATGTGATTGATGAACTTAGGTGAATTATTTTTTATAAAATTTGAAATATTTGTAATATATTTGAAAAATCAAAGCACTAAACTGCAAATTCAGGGTTGCAAATTAAGAATTCTGTTCAAGTGAACTAACTTTAGAAATGTTATTTACATTCTTTAGTATTGGTTGGTTGCTTTCAAAGATAAGGTGCAACTCTACAGTACATTTGCTTCCATACATGTTACAGGAAAGCAGGCTTTGAAACTCCTACTGCTATTCAGGCTCAGGGCTGGCCAATTGCCATGAGTGGTCGGGATATGGTTGGAATTGCACATACAGGCTCTGGGAAAACCCTTGCAGTAAGTAGTCAATAGAACATACCTGGGTAATTGTTGTTAAGGACTGAGGTTTGGAATAATATATTTATTACTTTTTGTGATTATTGAATAATTATTGGGTATGTTTGTCATAAAATGTTGCAAAAATATAGGGCAAGCAGAAAGATGAAGGTTGGCTTGTGGCTCTTTTTAGAGATGCTTTAGGAGAGTTTTAATATTCTTGATGTTAATCATTTAATATAATTTCTATTAACTTGTCAGTGTTATGGCCAATTCACAATAAAATGCAAACACCAACATTAATGCACAACCTTGCACCTGCGTTATTTTATGAAAGCATTCATAGTTAATTACTTAAGTGCAAATGATAATGTGAAAGGTTGCAAACTCCAAATTTTGGCACTTACATTTATGTGACAGAGAGCCATGCCCAAAAGCTTCTTTTTCCACCTATCTGTGTTTGAAAACTGAGATTGCAAAATTAGTTTGGTGAAAAATGAATTACTTTGTACAAAGAATGAATTGAATTTATTGATATGGTAAGAAAAAATACAAACTACAAAGGGACCTCCACGTATCTGGCCCGAGCCATTTTAGGTATGACCCCTCACAGTTACAAAAAATTTAAGTACAATAATTGCTTTTGTACTATTACATTTATTATCTAAATTCTAATATAATTAAACAAAATACAATATTTCTACCTTGATTGCATCATTCCCAGTACCTGGTTCATCAGCAGTAGCCTACTGGAATTCCAGGGGACCAGGCGCTGATCCAATCTAGAGTCCTAAAATAAAACTTTTCAATTATTCTACCATTGTTTTGTTAGCTAGCAACAGTCTGTACAAACTATTAATTCCTTTATTTCTCAAATGCCTATAATAATGTTACATTTATTCACCTTCTAAAACTATTTCCAATCATAAGCTCAGTAATTTAATCAAATTAAATATATTTCCACTCCCAGCCAAATTCATCATTATCTAAATTCTAATATAATTAAACAAGGTACAACCCTTTAAGTTATTTGATTTACCTTCCTTCTTAGTACCATATTCCATTTATTTTTAACTTTGATCAGGAATTTCCCTACATTCCTGCTATCTTTACTAACGATTTTCATTAAGGCTATTTTTCTATCTAATTTAAACCATTTCTTGTTTATAAACACTTTCCTCTAGAGTCCTGTGCCTTCGCACTCAAACACTATATATTGTTCCATATCTTCCTTTCCCCACTGATTCTGACGAAACCCTTTCCTTAATCTTTACACATCTGCTCTTACCCATGCTCTCTCTTTGCTCTTTATTGAATGAATGTATTAGTCACTAATTTTTTTTACATTTCTCATACATAAATTTGTACATTAAATTTCATACAATATTCCTTCCTTCTTGATTAATTTTTGACCAAATTTCTCTCCTTGAGAGCTGCTTATTTCTTAGGTCCTTATACACACTAACTTCTTGGTTTTTCTCTTTATTAATTTATCAATATACTTCTTTCCCTCTCTTTTTTTTTTTTTTTTTTTTTTTTTTAAATATTTTTTTACCAAAAACTGCTGTCCTTATGACAAGCATGGCAAATTTTATAAAGAGAACGACAAAAGTCATGAAATATGTAGGGGTGTGTGTGTGTGTAATATTTTTGTAAATGCATATAAGTTAATTCCCTTAATGTATAAAAGAAATTAAGTTTATATTTTGTTACCTTTATGTATTTGAAAATTAACCAAGACAAGATTGTTATAAATTTATTACTGTAACCTGCCATTAAAATGTGAAAGGAAAAAAATTGAACTTGCATGTCACTGAATCTGTGAAATTGTCCACGTTGTCTGCCAGACTTGAAACGGCATTGCAATTGCAGAACTGGCTATTAAAATGAAAATTTTAATGCTTCCTACTATATTGGGCTAACAGCAGCTCATGTCATCAATTTACTATGGCATTTTGTGGCAAGTTCTACTATCTCCGACACTGATGACCTGAGATGTTAAAGTGTATCCATAAATAAATAATTAAGCCTCTAACTTTGTTGAAGCATATCAAGGTATACAAGCACTGGCATTGTCCATCATAAAGTCTGAAAAATATATTCTTTGTTCCAGTACATTTTGCCAGCCACTGTTCACATTAATAATCAGGAAGAGCTCTCAAGAGGAGATGGTCCCATTGCCTTGGTGCTTGCTCCCACTCGTGAATTGGCACAGCAGATCCAAACTGTGGCGAGGGACTTTGGATCATCCACCTTTCTACGCAACACTTGTATTTTTGGTGGTGCTCCAAAAGGACCACAGGTAGTAAAAAATGTGGTTTAATGTAAATACATTTTTTTCTTAAAGGCACTTCTAGCGCTTGAGAATAGCAATGGAAAATGGAATGGTAGTTTTATCGCCCTCTCTCTCCCACTGGTTACTATTTCCTCTCTAAGTTGAATACTTGAATTGTATCACAAATAAGATAAATGTGTGATGTAGCAAGCATTATACTACTGAATTTATACTAAGTTTTCTTGCACACCAAATGATTCTTCCAATCAAAAGTTGTCATTTATTAGACCATATTTACTCAGCTAGAGGACCCCGTATTTTCTCTATTTTTTTACTTCTGAAATTAGGGGATGGTCTGATAGGCACAAACTTTGTAAAATAAATGGTTTGGAATGGGGGGGGAGTTAAAAACTAAGCTATTGTATTTTATTGCTAAATATGAGTTATTTAAATGAAATAAAGTTTACACATATAATTAACAATTCACCGCTCTCATTGTAAGTCTGCTAACATGCTGCACAACAATAATTTCTGCAAAGATGCCATCTTAATTGTGTTTGGAGCCATCTAATGTGCATGCTATTCCAGTCTTTTTAAAACTTTTCAACGATTTCAAGTGTGATCATTCCCCAATCATGCAGTCCGCTGCAAATATTGCAGCAATGGTCACTTGATTTGTATGGTTTTCGGTGTCTTGTGCACATTGTCCACCACCTAGTTAGTGTAAAATCATCTGATGTAGCCCTTAAAAGACTTGTTGTTTATGTAGACGTCTAATGGCAGCAAAATGGATGGAAGTCCTCTTGGGATAATCACCGGATTTTTTTATAATGCGATCCATAAGTGACCACAAAAGCTGTCAAATGCAAGCCTAGACATTTTATTAATGAAAGTTTCAGGATGTCATTCCCATACAGTTCTTAGCTAGTCTTTAACAAAATCTGCCTCAGTTCATCCTTTATCCTGTACATGGATATGAATTCTTGTGGAGAAGTTTCTTTTAGGTAGAGTTTTTAGTTTAACAATACAATATTGTGGGAGGTTCCTGCCACCTGCAGTCTCACACATAGCATCTATAGCGAAAATAAAGAGACGCCAACATCATTAAATGTTCAGTACTAAATTTGTCATCAGTCATCATTCCTAACTACCACACAATATGCTCAGCTAGTTTATGGTTTGTTGTTATAGCTGGATTTTTCAGATTGATACTTCTGGGGTGAAATTGTAATTTTAAATATAAAAATTTATGTGGATAGAAATCTATGAATGTTTTGTTATTACCACACAACAGTACACTTTTCTGATTACAATATGCTCTGAGAATATTATTAGATACAGACTGAATATGAGACAGACGGTTTATAATTTGTATTTCTCTCGGAAAAACTGTGCTTTTTGTCCTATTGTAACTCATAAACTATTTTCCTATATGGATATTAATTCAACTCTGAACTGCTACCATTCACCACAAATTTTGTAATTTCTTCTAAGAAATATTAGCCCCCACTTATCTTTACGTAATGTTAAAATGCTGCTTCTATATACAGAATACAAACCATGATTTCTGCTAATGGAATTTAAAACACAGCTTCTCTGTACAAAATCCAGTGCATAACTAACAAATTTTAAGATAAAACAATCGCTTATTACAATAGGATTTTAATCATAATACACAAAACAATGCATTATATTTTCAACATATGTATACTAAGCAAATGAAATTCATTCATTTCTTTTTAGTAGCAATAAAGCTATCATTTTTGGTGCACATTATTAATGTAGCATTTGCCATTCGCTCATTCACTTGGTATTAAAATCTTCTTATCTGTAGTTAAATCTTTTCATATTCTTGGCAATGTGTGTGTTCCTTTAAACCGTTACATTTTTATATAGTAAGTATTGTTATGAAGACCAACACATTAAAACATACATTGTAATAGCCCTTATCTGACACATGAAATCTATACAAATGAGTTTACTATTTGGTTAATTTCCAAGAATTTAAAATGTATTACCAACGAATATTTATTTGAATTGAAAATTAAAGCCCTTACTTAACATAAAAACATGTGCAAATGACTTATTAAATTTATATGATTAAAAGCATATTATCAATGAATGTTTACAGCTATAAATTGGATATTATAACCTTTATCTTGTGTTATAATATATGCAAATGAACTTCTTAAATTAACATAGCTAAATAGCTATTACCATTAAATGTTTGTGGCTTTATATTGAGCATTATATCCTTTAGCTAATATAAAAACATATACAAATGAACTTATTAAATTAAGATAATTAAAAACATATCAATGAATGTTTTGAGTTTCAAATCAAAATATTATAGTCTTGATCTTACGTAATAACATGTGTAAATGGTTTTCTTAAATTAACATAGCTAAATAGTTATTACCATTAAATGTTTGTGGCTTTATATTATTATAGCCTATATGTAATATACAAACATGTGAAAATGAACTATATTGAAATAATATAGTTCAACAACTGCTATCAGTGAGTGTTTTGGGCCTTAAATCAAATGTTTGACATCACGGTACAGCGCAACTTCTCAGCTCCCAAGGTTTTCAATAAAACACGTTATGCTCCTGCTGCATTTATCATTGTGCATGTTGGAATGTCGAAGAATACAGACGTTTGGTCGGTGTTTGCAATTTGGCATAGAGGAAAGTTGTGTTCTTTACAGAGTCTTATCATGAAATGATGAAATTCTATCAATGTCAATGTGTAGTGAGCTGGAAGCCATTGAGATAGTGAAGTTCTTCTCAAACTCAAATTGTTTCAATGCAGAAATTGTACTGCTCAACCTCGGCTGGCCCTGAACCTGAGATTCCTCAGTTTTTTTTAAGTCTCACGTGCTTTGAATTGCAGCATGACCGTTGTTTCAGCAATCCATGCTTTTCAACTTGTTCATACTTACCTTTCTGGATTTCATGAAGAGATTTACAGTCTTTCTTAACTAACAGTAGATCCTTCTGATTACGCAATACTGAATCATTTTATGTTGTATGTTGATGCATACTGTGAAAACTTTAAAAAAAAAATTAATGCCAGCAATTGCAGGATGAGTTTTACGGCTTCTATTAAATTAAAGATAAAGGCTGAACCCATATAAAAAGGTGCAAACCAAGCAGCCATGTGAGTGATTGAGATCTAGGAAGGAGTTAGTTTTATCATTCTTCTTCTATGACTGGCTGTAGTATGAAAGACTATTAGGTCTCTGAGTTTACCATTATCGCCACTATTTCTTGTCTCAGAAGCTAATAAGGCAACATCTGATTTAAGTTGACGGAATTAAGGGAGGTATTATAGGCAAAGGGGTCTTATAGCCTAATAAACAAAGTGGAACATCAAGAATGTTTTAATGTGTTGGTATAATTTTAAGTAGTTTTACTTTTAATCTACCTAACATTTTAATAACTTATTTGTTCAGGCTACATAATACAGTATTCTGTTGATTAGTTAAAATTTATTTTCAGCTGCATAGGTGGTAAATCTTACATCAGTGATCTTTTCTCCAGCATGCAGCCAAATACTATGCAACATAAAAACAATGACCTAGAATGGGTGTAATAGCATTCATTCATTTGCAATTTTAAGCCAACTACAGATTTTTTGTTTCCAACAATTCCATAAAAAAGGTTATCATATTCAGATAAATATGGTAATCAGTATATATAATACTGCAATTAGGTTTTTTTTTTTTCCCCCTCCTTTAATCTGATACCTTTGTCTCTTTTTGTCTGCCTATAATAGAAGCAGCAAAATTTAATGGATTTAACAAACAACTGATTGATCAAAAAATGAAAAGATTCAAAGGAAAAAGAAAATTAAACAAATTACCACACTTAGTATTTTATCAAAAGAAAAAACTTACAATAAGTTCACTTACCACCCATACCTCAATAATGAATTTCATAAAATCTTCAAACAGTACAATATCTCTTTAGCACTTAAAAATAAGTTCAGTGTTGGCAAACAGTTGAAGTTAAACAAAACAAACACCCCAGACCCAAAGAACAAAATTCTGGCATATACAGGATTAATTGCAAAGACTGTGAAAAAGCGTACATAGGGACAAAAAGGAAATTAAAAGAACATTAGAGAAATATTAAATAACAAATAAAAAAAATCAACGGTTGTAGCCCATTTTTGAAACAAACACCATGATAACGAAAAGGATATCACTTTATTAAAAGCAGTGCAAAACCCAAAGGAACTTGGTATATGGGGAAAAAATTTCATAAAAATATTCAATTTCGATATTGCAACAGCAGCAAACATTTTGTACAAGTTCATCAATAGACCAAAGCACTCAGTTGCTACACCACCAATTTAGATTGATCCATTAGTTGTTCGTGGTTGACAAGGTGAGTAAACATATCCCAGTTTTTTTTTTTAAAAAGTGAAACATCAAGCCTGTCTTAATGTGTTGACATGATTGTAAGTAGTTTTATTTTTTTCTAAGATTTTAAGCACATTTTACTGTGTTGATTCCTATATTCATCATTAATGATTTTTTAAAATTCATTGCATTCAAGTCAGTTGATCAGTAAGTGTAAGGAATGGTCTGATGTTCACTGGTACTGCAATATAAAAATAAATCTGAACAATTTTAACTCTGTCAAAGGATGTAACTCTCAAAACTCACCGTTTCCAATAGGTGCTCATAAATACTATGCTGCAAACTTTAAATTAATGGTTACATATGAAGCAGTTGCTATAAACAACTGCAACAGGAAGGAATTTTGATGAAATTCTATCTGTCGTCTAACACACTCTTATGTTTGCTTACTTTTAAATACAATGGGACATCCTCTCCATCTTCAACCAACTTGAGTCACTCCAAGTGGAGAAACCTTAACCATCCTGGGAAAAAATAGATCCTTAGATCCTTAAAGCTTTGAACTGCTGCATATCCAATGCCATGAATGAATCTGAAGGTTACATGTTGTGAGAGGAGGGTTACATATATTTGTGGAAATACATAATTAAAATTTGTAAAAAATTAGTCCTATTTCCTCCTTTTAATATGGCACTGATGTCTTTAGTTTAGTGTTCATTGATAAAACTTTAAATATATTTGAAAATACACCCTATTTATAAACAGTTAAAACTAGGCATTCCTGAAATCAAGATAAATGCAAATCTCTAAAATTAAAAGAATTAAGAAATAATACACCATAATAATTCATGTTTTTCCTGCATTTCATGCATTTTATAAATCAAAAGGTGCAAATTACACATGTGTTATATGCGGGGTTAGGTCCATAAGTTTCAGGCCTTGCTGATAAGGATTATTGCCTTCATAGAAGCATTATCTGGTGTCATAGCTTATCTGTTAAGTAAATAATTGCAGATGTAACTTCCCCTCCGCTGTGTTCGGTTGTTCAGATAAAGTTGCATAAAGAAGGCTATCGTAGAAAATTATGACGTGTTCAAAATGGAGTATCAGGCTGTTAAGTTCTTCATAAAAGGACTTACTCCAAATGAAATTAAACAGCAAGTCGAGGTGTATATGGGGAAGCTTCCCCTCATGTTCTGCCGTAAAAGAATGGGCCAAACCTTTTCTAATGGGTCGAGAAAGTATTGAAGTATTGAACAGCGTGCAGGTCAGTCCTTTGAAGGTGCTCACTCCTGAAAACATTGCTCTTGTGCAAAGAGAAATTATAAAACACCGGTGGCCCAAAGTCGCAGAAATAGCAATAAGGTTGCACCTTTCTAAAACAACAATCCTTCAAATTATTCATGAACATGAATAAGGTTAGTGCAAGATGAGTACTTAGACTTCTTTCAGTAGTCCAAAAGCAGCAATGAGTCATCTGTTGTCAGGCATTTTTGGAGCTCTGCCTTGGCAATGAGAGAAAAGTTCTATGAACTATTGTTACGGGAGATAAAGCTATGATGCTTTGTTCAAAAGAGAATGGAGTGGCGTAAATCTGGCAAAGCACTGCCTCTAAAGGCCAAATTCATTCAGTCAACCAAGAAGATAATGGCCTAAATCTTTTGGGACTGTGAAGAAATACTCTTCATTAACTTCAAGGAGAGGAACACCACAGTAAATGGGAAGTACTATGCTGGTATACTGCACAGTCTAGGTGCTTCCATCAAAGAGAAAAACCGAGGAAAGCTGAGTGGTGGTGTGCGCCTTCTTCACGACAATGGACCTGTGCACACAGTTCTTGTTGCAAAGGAAGCTGTGAAGAAATGTGACTTCAAGGAGATCAGCCATCCCCCTACAATCCAGATCTAGCTCTCGGTGACAATTTTCTCTTCTCAGAATTCAAGGAAGGAAATTTACATATGATGAAGTGATGGATGCTGTTTATGCCCATTTTGCAGACAAGACTTCTGACTATTTGGAGGGGGGTTGAAATGTATCAATATTTTGTGGGGGGGTAGTGGTTGAAATGTTAAATCAAAGAGTTATGAGAAGTGTATTGCAATACAAGGTAACTATATTGAATGGTGAAATAAACTTTTTGTCTTTATTATACCTAGAAAATGGTTAGACTGGAAACTTATGATCTATCCTCGTACCATGGATGAAAGGGAATTAAATGCAAAACTTAGCAGTTTATAGATAGATGTAGGTATCTAATAAATATTTCAAAGATGTCGGTTACAGTTATGCATTCAGTACTGATAGTCTTCTAAATTTTACACTGTTAGTAGCATCAATCTCTAGTTACTTAGTTTATACTTATGCCTGCATAAACAAAACTCATGTTATTCTGATTTCTAACATTTTTTCACTTGTGCAATTTAAATATTAAGAATCTCATTGCCTTATAGTCCTATACTACCTGCAGTACATTTTGCTAGAAAATACTGTGCCACCTTTCATAGTACCACATAATAAAGGATTAAACAAAAGTGATGTAAACAACTTTTGACCCTGAGTTTATCAATTGTTTGTAAGGTAATGGGATAAATACTTATAAACAATGTAATACAGTTTTTTTCACACTAACTCCATTCACTTACATAAAATTTGGACATATGTTTCGGGAGCGATCCCTCCCATCTTCAGCCTGTTGACAAACTGTTGTTAAACGTGGCGGTTGCGTCTCTTGATTATTTCTCAATATGTCCAGCACAATTTGTAACAAGGTGTTTTTTCCACAGTCAACATCAAATGCTACTCATGCAAGAACCAGATTATTTCTTTGTTCCAGGATTTAATTTTTGAAGTTGATAATGCTGGAAGAGTTGATGCCAAAGTAATAGAGTTTTAGTAAGGTTTTTGGCCTGGTTCCCCATCATGTCTTATTGTCAAATTTATCACATGTAGGATTAGATAAGAGCATTATCCTGGAATATTGGGGAATTCTTACATTAAAATCAAGTTTAGAATATAGCACATTGTCTGAAGTGGAACCATAATCTGAAGTTACCCAGGGATCTGATATTAGACAATTGTTTTTTTCATAATTTATATTATTTACCAGTTCATATGAAATGTAAAGTTAGTTGTGTTGACAGTTGTATTATATATGAGGATATAAGGGAAAGGTCTGACACACAAACTTTGCAGAAGGTGAGATTGGTAAATGGCCTGGAATAAACAAATGTAAAAATATGTATTATTTATACAGAATAGAGACTAAATTATTTTTGCCCTCCAAGCCAATGTAACAATATATTTTTAGTATTTTCCCTCCAACAAAAAACACAGCAAATACTAAAAATATATTTATATGAAAAACTGGTATGTGAGGATCGAGTAAACAATGTAACATCAAAAATATGGAAGGATTTTTATTTCGTAATGAATGCTTAGAAAGGGAAGCACAGAATCCTGGTGTTAATATATTTTTCTTGTTTTTATGATAATGGAATAAGAAGCATCTTTCTGCATTCCATTTAGAAAACCAATACACTCGATGGGGTACTAAGAATAGCAGTCAAATTCATGAAAGGAAGTGGAGAATATGGATTTGAAAAAGTGAAGACTCTGGGAGCTAGATGCAAAAACAGAAACTGTGTGTACTTTATAACCCATACATGAATCATGCAAGGGAGTGCCTTATACATTAAACTTAACATACCCTCATATTACTCATGGGGAGATCATGAATTTAAAATCCAAGGAAGATAACAGAGGAACAGGAATTTTCATTCTTAAATAGAACCATTAATGAATTGGAATAATTCATTCCAATCATTAAAAGAAAAAATAAATGTCTTAAACTAGCAAATTGGGCAAAATTAAATAATATGACCATTAATGCAGCCAAAACTAAATATCAAGTCTATACTATGAAACACTTTGATGAAAGGGAAAAAAATTTAAAACTTGAAATCAATGGAAGTCAAATAGAATATGCAGAAGAAATCAAATATTTGGGAATAGCACTGTGCAGAAAATAAAAATGAAAGGCCATGTACAAAATATCACACAAAAAGCCATAAAACGAAGTAACATAATGAAAAGATTAGCTGGATCTAAATGGGCCAGCTCAATGGAAGTTTTAAATAAAACATATAATAGATATATAAAACCAGTACTGAAACATGGATGTGAGCTACTATTAACAGCAACAGAAGAAAAAATTAACAAGATTGAGAAATGCCAAAATCAATGTTTAAGACTGATAACAGGTGCCGTAAAAAGAACACCAATAAATGCACTTCTGGCCGGAACAAATAATGAAAACCAGCATTGCAACACAAGCGGCACAATTATACATAAAATTAAAAACAAACCAAGTAAACATCAATGGTTTCATCAACTACCCAAAGAACAGAAACTAAAAACACACATCACAAATATAGCTTACTTAGAGAAGAATTACAATTATTCAAATCTGGCAGAGAACATCCCATATCCCTCAAGAACTAATCCAATGGATTATATTAAGATAGTAACAGATAAAAAAACTGACAGAACAAATAAACAAGAAGACTCAACAGAGGTATGCAAAACTATAGCACTTGAACGTTTACACAACCAATTTCCCGAAACAGAGTGGCGTGGAATTTACACAAATGTATCTGCAGATAAACAGAAATAATGTTGGAGGTGGTATATATTGTAAATATTTCTTGCATCATTTCACACTGCCTATACATTCCACAAGTTATGAGGGTGAAATGGTGGCAATACAAGCTTTGGAACAGATATACCATAGGGCTGATATAAAAGAAAATAAAGTAGTGGTTCTTACAGATTCAACTTCAGCTTTACAAGCTATAGAATGATATGATAGTTCATATGAATCTTACAATGTAAGGGACGTGAGATCTTATTATAGATTACTCCAAACAAAAT
The DNA here is from genome assembly GCA_030762175.1 of Metallyticus violacea. Classification (NCBI taxonomy): domain Eukaryota; kingdom Metazoa; phylum Arthropoda; class Insecta; order Mantodea; family Metallyticidae; genus Metallyticus; species Metallyticus violacea. Next base: position 49,888,418 of record CM060838.1, on the reverse strand, counting down.
TTCAACAAATAATATTACTGTAGATACCAGCACATGTAGGAGTGATAGGTAACGAGCATGCAGACTTTCTGGCCAAAAGGGGGGCAGTGCTATATTCAAAACCAATAAAGCCCTGTGGATTAAATGTAAAATTAAAAAATATCAAAACAACCATAGAACAAAAATATCAACATAATATTCAAGTGGAAATATCTAATAAAAATTATTCTAATATAAAAGAAACAGTTCAAAAAATAAAAAAAATCTATCAAGGAAGGAAGCAGTTGCTCATTTTAGACTGGCAACTGGACATGATTGTCTGGCGGAACATCTACATAGATTTAGTTTTATGAATGATAATGCATGTAAGATCTGCAATACAGACAAGATTCTAAACGAAGAACATCTATTGGAATGCACAGAACAGGAAAGCTGCACCTGACGGGAAAATACACAAATTATATTGGCTGGCCAGGAAAAATTGATGGATCAAAATCCTGCACATTAGATCAACAACAATCACGTGGTTGGAATAACCTACCTGCAGCAATCTCTTGAGAAATGTAGATAAGTACTTTAGTTCATAGATTAGCTATTGCTTGTATTTAATCAGGTTGGCATGTTTTAAATTAGTCATTAAATTATGTTGACTGATAGGTTCTGAATTTATTTTACAAGTACATAAGTAGTTAGGATATATTCTTTGATTACTATATATTTTGAAGCCTCGATCCGTTGTTTCCCAATGGGTAAGTGAAAGGAAGTCATAAATGCAGAATGGTAAAATTGGGAGGGGGGGGGGCTTGATTAAAATGAAAGAAAGCCTACAGAATGCAGATTTGTGGTGTTATATTCATTTTCAAATATAAAAATATTCAGAGTTTTGGTGTAATGTAAAATAAGTTCTTTAATCAAATATCCTCATAGCTTAATGCAGGTACCCCATAAGGGCTTGTTGACTAAAATGAAGCTGGAAGGATGCAGAAATAGTATGCTATAATTTATTAGTCAATAAGCCCACCTCCAGCTTTAAACTGCCACGGATACATATGTTTAGACCATTTTCCCCATTCATGGTGTTTTCCACATTGATAGTTTTCTTTTTCTTACCCCTTGGGAAATGATAGAATCTGTTTCACTTAAGTGTTTGGTTGGTGAACCAAAAATGGACGAGCCATACATCATAGTACAGATTGGTGTTATTCATTTAACAGCAACCGTCATGTTATATGAAATCTGTTATTGTAATGTTGCTCTAGAGTAGTTATTGTAGTGTAAGTAACTTGGCATTCGTTTTTATTTAGGCAAGAGATCTTGAACGTGGTGTAGAAATATGTATTGCAACACCAGGACGTCTGATTGACTTCCTTGAAAGAGGTACCACTAACTTGCGACGATGCACTTATCTAGTTTTGGATGAAGCTGACAGGATGTTGGACATGGGTTTTGAACCCCAAATACGCAAGATAGTTGGACAGATTCGGGTAAGTGTATTTAAAATAATTTTGATTCAGAGCTGAGAATAAAACTTGATCTGTAGAAATATGAGTAAAGTGCAATATTTTAAAGCTTAAATGGATGTAAACTTCCCCTGAAATAACTAGCAGATTGCAGCTTTGCCTTAGACTTATAAATAAAAAATTGCACATTCTGTAAAAATGCTGGCAACTACAGAAAATATATTCTAACATATGGAAGTTTCTGTTGAATTTTAGCCTGATCGCCAAACATTGATGTGGTCAGCTACTTGGCCTAAGGAAGTTCGTAAGCTGGCTGAAGATTTCCTTACAGATTACATTCAGCTGAATATTGGATCATCTCAACTCTCAGCCAATCGTAACATATTGCAGATCGTTGATGTGTTGCAAGAACATGAAAAGGAGCGAAAGTGAGTGGTCACATTTTACACTTTGTAAGGACATCTCTTCATAATGTTTGAGTTAGTTAATAATTCAAGAGAGATCATAAGGGTGCCTAAAGAATTTGTTATAAAAATTTTAGGTTGATTGATATGAAACACCTAAATGCTTTTTGATTCGTACAACATTAAATGTAATGATTAAAAATTTTTCTCTATTTTTTGGGGGATGATTTGTTTTACAAATTAACAAGTTTGATTTTAGATGGGTGTGTGTGATTTTTTTTATTTATTTATTGTTTTAAATATCTCTCTGCTTCTTGAACTCCTAGCCTTACTATCTTTAATAACTGAAAAATGAAAGCCATATTGCAACTTTTTCCCATACTGGTTGTTTCACCAAAAAAAAAAAAAAAAAAATTGTATAAATTAATTGTAAATAAATGCTGTTGATTGTACGGAGTTAAAAGTTGTAATATGTGCTGTTCCTTAAAATAGCTGTCCTGAGTAGATGTCCACTTCACTATGTTTTTGTTTTAGCAGCATTTATGTGTTTTATTTCCTGCATTTGTATATATTGTAGCATTTCATCAGCACATTTTTTTGTAATACATAGTTTTTATCTTCCAAAGGGGACAAAATGATAGAGGAAATTCACATATTAAGAGAATACTGCACCTGGAGGCTAGTCAGTACTAATATTTTAAGCAACGGGAGGAGTGGATATGAATATCAAATGAAACTATATATGAATGCCAGGTGAAACTGAATAGTTAGCTCTAGTTGCTTGCTGGCCAGGCAGTGGGAAGTAATGTAGTTAATTTTTATTATTTGCACTGAAATTGATGAACTGCATTATGCTGAATAATGGGAATGAGATGGAGCAATTTTGGAATGAATGTCAGGAGGAAACCAAAGTACCCAGCTAAAACCTGCCCAGATGCTGCTTTGTCTGCCACAAATCCCACTTATGAGTGGTGTGGAATTGAACCCATGCCACCTTGGTGAGAGGCAAGCAAAATACAAATAATTCTTTGTTTGACTGTTGAATCATTTGTAGAAATTGAGTTGGTAGGTGTATAATTTAAATCTGGTGGTCTTGTAAACTGATATAAAAAGCCATCTGCTTCTGGAATGTCAAAATACAGGTGTTGCTTGTGTTTATGTTTTTATATATATATTCTTTTCCTAACATTTAATTCCTTTGGTGTTAAAACTGTTTTTAACAATTTGAGAGCTTATTAATGCATGCTTCACTGTGTTAGTGTTGCTTACTTTTACTTATTGTACATGGTCTCCTTTGAAATATTCACCTCCACAATTGGTACACTCCTCCCAACGTTGTTTCCACTTCTGCAGCAGTCTTGTTAACACCTCTTTACTGTCTGCAAATTTTCTTTTATCTTGTCTATCATTGCAAATCTTCCTTTCAACAGCGTTTTCAACTTTGAAAATAAAAAAAGTTTGCAGGTGCCAGGTCTGGAGAGTGCGGAGGATGAGGCAAGACAGTGATTTTGTTTTTTGTGCCATAGTCACGCACCAACAGGGATGAATGTAAGGATGCATTATCGAGATGCAAGAGCCATGAATTGTCTCGTTACACTTCTGGTGGCTGCTTCTTTCTCACATGTTCTTGCGGGTATTGTAACACGTCCCAATAGTACCCTTGATTAAGTAATGATAGTACCCTAGTTTGTCCCTGTGGCACGAATTCATGAAGAACTAATCCTTCAAAGTCAAAGAAAACTATCAGCATGGAGAACCTTTCCCTGATGCATTGTGAAAATTGAACCTTGGACTCAACATCATAACCATAGACCCAAGTCTCATCACCAGTTATGGTTCTCTTAAGGAACATCTCATTCTCATTTGTGGGATCCAAAAGCTCTTCACAGATTGCGAAGCGATGCTCTTTCTGGCCTTGACTCATGCACTGTGGAACGAACTTGGCAGCAACACAATGCATCCCAAGATGCTGTGTCAGGATTTCACGACATGATCCAACTGAAATGTTACATTCTTCTGCAATCTCTCGGATGGTCAGTCTTCGGTTGGCATGCACAATTTTGTTGATGTTCCTGAGCATCGTCGACGGTCATCTTTAACTTCCATCCGGCCATTTTTAACCCACGTGAACCATTCTTAACACCGAGTATGGATTAAGTACTCATCGCCATAGGCGTCCTGCATCATTTGGTGTGCCTCTGTAAAGGTTTTCTTGAGTTTTACGTAAAATTTAATGCAGATGCTTTGCTCCTCTAACTCTGCCATCTCGAAATTCGCAAACTGTGCGACACAACTTTCTACTCAATACAGCACTGAACAATAACTAACAGACATACAATAATGAAACTTCCGGCAGATACACAATAAACACAGGCATGTGCAGGGATGCCAACTGCATTTCGCTCCAATTTTGGCCCAAAATTACAAATGTTCCGGAATTTTTTGAACAGACTTGTATTTATTTCAACAGTAATTAAATTTGGAATCTAACACAGTAATACACATGTTTAAACTTTTGTAAGTTGAACTATTTATACACTCTTTCTGGCTTTATTAATGGAGATGTACTTAGGACATGTATTGTGTACTTCCACATCCTCAGCTATTAAATAACTGTTGAATTATCCTTTGGAGTTGAGTTGGTAGGCTCTGGTAGTCATGCAATAATCTTTAATAAATAATATGTCTCTTCTGGGATGCCAGAATTCATTGGGTGTTGCTCATGGTTTTTTTTTTTTTTTTTTTTTTTTTTTTTTTTTTTTAAATGTAAATCCTTTTCCATGTGTTTCATTCTTTTGTTGAACTGTCTTTAATAAATAGACACCTTTTTCCATCTCATAGTTTTTGGTGGTATTGGATTTTTGGAAGGAAAGGCATGTTATAGAAAATAGCTTAACTTTATTAAAAGGGTTCAATAACCAAGGGAATTAAACATGAGGGAAAGGATTTGCATTAAAAAAACCTAAGCAATATCTAATGACTTTTGACATAACAGAAGCAGACAGCTTTTTATTCACATTTATCACTAGGCTACCAAATCAACTTGCACACCTGCCAACTGAACTTAATATATATTCACCGACTTTAGGTAGGGTGCATCACTTTTCATCTCCCCAAAACCCTCAGCACTGAATTTCTCCTACAAATTAGCTTATTAATGCAGTTATAAAGGTATCATTAGCTTCTATTTGCCAATAAAATATTCCTTGTACCTTCTTAATTAGACCATGTACCTCAACCATGGTAATGTTTGTTATGACTTCATGGAAAAACCTCTTCACTTCAATGAAAGTAATTATTTATTTCACAATTTATCTTTTACAAAAATGGTCAGGCTTCCCCACTTTCCCTATAGCCTTACTCTTTTATGGCATTTCTTTCCATAAGGGATTGTCCCTGCACTTGTTTTCTATAATATGTTCAGGTACTCTACATCCCTAACAGAAACTTTGATATATCATCGAAAAAAGAATCCGGTATTAATTAAATTAGAATGTAATCAGCATTTTGAAGAGTTGCTTCATCCGCCTCGCATTTTTCTTTTCTCTTGCCCCCTTTTTTCAATGGATGAGATAAAATAATGGCTTCTAGGTTGAATGCATTACAACACTGCATTCTTCTTACACCTGTGTGAGTGTATTAAAGAAGTAAATTCCCATAGTAGTTTTAATTTGTTAGTAGCCATTTTAAATCACAACTGTAAAACATATAATAGTATTTGAAAAAATCCAAACATTAAAAGGTTAATGATCTAGTGTTTTAAAATCTTGATTCAAATATTAGAATAAAATTTTCATTAGTTTTCAAATTATAGAGTTAAATTATATATATTTGAATATAATCATATTATTTTCAGGCTTCACTCATTACTTGAAGAAATTGGATCTGAGGTAGATAATAAAACATTGATATTTGTTGAAACCAAAAAGAAAGTAGAAGACATTACAAGAAGCATAAGAAATTCTGGGTAAGTATGGTGTATCCTATTACTGCTGTTATATGGAGTTCACGAAATGCTCTTACGTGCTAATGTACAATTGAAATATTTTCAGATACCCAGCCATTTGCATACATGGAGACAAATCTCAAAAGGAGAGAGACTATGTAATGAGAGGTAATTATTATTTTAAAAAAAAAAAATTTTAACGAAACTGATTAATAATGCTTAAAAGTTAGAGAAGGCAATACTTGAAAATAAGTTGTGAAAAAGTATCAATGTTTATTAATATGAAGATTATGTGTGTAAAATTGGGTTTTACATATTGGCATATACATAACAGTAATGTGGAACCTGTCCAGAGGGTCTAGTGATAATTTTATCCCATAAATCCAAGGTCACAGGTTCAAACCCATCAAGGGTCTATGAATTTTTAGGTGTAAAACTCCTCTATGGCTTCTCTCAGAAGAAAAGTAAAGCTATAGGCCCTGTGTTGTAGATTTATGGTACATCAAAGACCCTTGACCTGAAAGAGCAAAATTTACCAGCCTTTCTGCCCCTGAATGGAATGGGGTGCTAAAAACCAGAGAGCATTCTTAAATAAACTAAATAATAATACACATTACTACTAGTACTGTAAAAATGGTAATACAGTGAAACCTTGATCTTGGAACCATTGTTATCCCAGATGTGTCTTGAATTTATGTGCTCCCAAATATTTTACCTTAAATCTTATGTAAATAAAACCCGCATTGATCGTTCCTCAAAGTATTGTTCTTTTGCATTATTCATTTAAAAATTCAGTCCCTAAGAAATTCTATCTTGAAACGATCATTTTCAAACTGGAATAGTGAAGCAGTAATTGTCACATGTATAGAGTTCACATCATCTGATAAAGATCGACTCAAATTTCCCTGGTTGTCAATATTTTTAGAGCCACAGGATGATGATAACTTGCACCTTTTCCAGGCCAACTTCCTGATATTGTGGAGTTGGGTTCTAGGGAACGCTTGGCCACTAGGTGGCTATATCTCCCTGTACATCTGTTGTATGCTTTGTGCACTAGTTTCCTTAATATGTTAATGTACTCGAGACCAGAAGTTTCATGGTGGAAAACCATGGGGAACATAAAAGCAGTACCAAAAATTTTGCTTAAGGTGAAGGCAATGTTTTGTGCTTTTTACAAGTAAGCAACATAGGATGGAGCTGTGTAGCCTCAAACCTTGCTAGCATACAACATTATTGCCAGAATAATAGCCTTATAAATTCACAATTTGGTGTGAATTGTAACAGAGTTTAATTTAAAAATTGGAGTCCTTGTTATGTGCAGTTTCTCATGCTCGCAGACCTTCGGCGATCATCGGCAAGGCTTTGGCTGTTGCATCATCCTGCTCACTCCTTACCCCATATCACAAACACTTGGCCTACTGATGGTAACTTGGGCCCATTCTTCATATCTGCTATTGTCATCCTGTGGCTCAATCGGCATCTACAGAGAGTTGAATCATGCTTTTTCTGATTCCATGTGATGCAAAAGCTTTGTACATGCAACTATTGTGCTTCACTATTCCAGTTTAAAAACAATCATTTAAGGATAGAATTTCTTTGGGACTGAACCTTTTGAACAAATAATGCGGGAAAACTATAAATAGGGATTTTATTTACATAAGATATAAGGCCAAATGTTTGGGTCTACAGCTGGGAAAATGATGGTTCCAGGATCAGTGAATCGAGGTTCCACTGTATAAATCTCGGTAGCTTCTCTTATATATATATATATATATATTTTTTTTTTTTTTTTTTTTTTAATGGACGCTCTTTAACAGCTCAGGTCATCAATTCAGGGCGTGAAACAGCCAACAAATTTTGCTCAGATGCCCCTCAGGCTTGCGGTTCTTTTTCGTGCCGTAAATGTACGACACGGGACCCACAGCTTTACTGCCCTTCTGAAGGAAGCCATACTTACGATTTTTACGCCCGAAAAAATCCATCGGCCCTGGCCGGGTTCAAATCCGCGATCTTGGGTTTAGTAGACCAGTAGAATTATCAACTCATATGATCACATTCGGTCTTTTCAAATTAAGTGTGGTGTTTAGTACAGATTTTTCTGCTTTGTCATTTTGGATATGATTAAAATATTCAACTTTTCTGTGTGTGTAGGATTCCACTAAAATGGAATATTATGAATCCCATACTGATAATGTGGATCCAAAAGATCTTAAATTGAGACAAAGAAAAATTATGTAAAGTTGTAACTATCTCTAAAATGTGTTTTTAAAGTCTGCTTTGTCATTTTATCTGAAACATTCTGAAAATAAAGAAAAAATGCGTAATTTTATCATGATTGATATTCTTCCTGGGTTAACAGTTTAATAGTCCTCTGAGAATCCACTGAATCCACTGATTCTCAGAATCTACTGATAACATACTTGTACATTATTTTCTTATATTCACAATTTTAAGTAACAAGAATTTAAAAAAAAAACTATTTAAAATGCATTTTAGAACCACTCCCAAATTACCATCTTTCTTCTCATTCAATAAATTACAATCTTCCAGATCCACACAGTCACCCAGGGATTTTCAGTATTTATAATATACTATAATGTATTATAGGACAAACATGGCACTCCATAAACACAAGGGAAGCTGAACATGTTTGTCCCATTCAACTTGAACAACCAGAAATATCAGCAGTAGCAAATCATTGGATTGGCACTAAACATCACATTTGACAATACTGCAAAAATTGTTAGTATGTGTTGATAAGTAATTATATATTTATATAGCTTACCATTTTACTGACCATGTTTTACAAACCTTTGTCCACACCATCAGCCATGATACAAATTCCATCCCAACCATTAAGAATTATTTAATACGCTTCACTGTGGCAGTTAGTTATTTTGTATTGATGCAAGCATTGATAATTACATAGATAAGATCTAAGGAAAGCTATAGAGATTTATAAAAATGAAATATTGGAATTTGAATAACATCTGGAAACCTCTCATAGAGCAGTCAATTATAATGAAGCAGCCTTTTTTATTCCCAGCATTTTAGAACCTTCATTGACAGTCGTCCAGTTCTGAGGAAGTGCAAAATGTCATCTCCACAACACACAATGACATGGTGGAACCTGTAATCTTACAAAATATACATTTGTAAAATATATTCATGTTAGTTAAAATAATGATACCTCAGAATTGCAAACCATTACTAATACATCAGGGAGCATAGAAGAATTGCAAATTCTCTAGCAAGTTCAGTTTTGTTCTTACCGTCTTTTAATGCACCCTCTTCTCCAATTATAATTATGGAACGTGCTGCTGTAGAGCATTATTTTTCAACATTTATTGTTAAAAATGAAGATTGAATGATGAAAAAAGGAAATTGTGTTGAAAACGGGGTTGAAACTAAAGAGACTGGCTAAAAGCATTGTGGAATTCTTATATTTTCTGTTTCCATATTAAGAAATATGGGAAGATCATATGATTTATGTTTTGTAGATTAGGCTAATGAGTCAATTTTGTATTCTTATGCTTCACTGACTGTTGTATTCAGAAAGGTATTGTGGGTTCACTAATTTTATATTTACCAAATTCAAAAATATAGAAGACATAACAAATTACTATTTAGGAAATCACTCAAATTTTACTAATTTTGCTCTGCTTGGACACGTTTCAAAGGCTGTTGCCTTTATCATCAGCATGGTTCCACTGTTCATGGAAGACAGTTCATTTATGTTTTCTAGATTAGGATGAGTCAGTTATGTATTCTTGTCTTCACTTTCCATTGAACTACTCACAACATATTTCACAAGCCTTTGTCTGCATCATTATATATATGTTGACAGCTGAATTTGCTGGAGTCTTTGGTGTAGCTCTGGTGGACAATTAATGAACTTTTGAATCAATTTGTCCTATTTTGGGATCTGGAATTTCATAACTTTATCTCATAATTCTTTATACAAATTCTTTCCCCCCAGCTCCACCTTTGAGATCTCAACAGAAGACGAATTGATTCAAAAGTTCATTAAATTTCCACCAGACTAATCAAAGATGTCGAATCAAGAAATCTGGCAATCGACAAGAAGCTGATGTGGGCAAAGGCTTGTGAACGGTGTCTGAAGTAGTTGAATTGTAAATGGAGTAAGAGTACAAAGGAAATTTACTAACCTAATCTAGAATACATGATTGCTTCACTGTAGTTCCAACATGAAGCTTATTTTTAAACTTGATTTATATTTTAACAAATTATTTATGAGGAACTCACTCAAATTTCACTAGTTTTATTCTACTTACTTGGACATGTTTCAAAGGCAAATTTCCTTCATCGTCAACACGATTCCACAGTGCTGGCGATGAAGGAAATTTGCCTTTGAAACATGTCCAAGTGGAATTAAATTAGTGAAATTTGAGTGACTTCCTCATAAATAATTTGTTATGTGGTACTATATTTCACTGTGAAAATCCCAAACTATTCAAATTGATTTATATTGTTCACAGCAGTAATTTTTATTATAAGTTTTTAATGTATTTAATTTGAAAAGCTGTTTAAAGTGAAAATGTATATTAATACAATGCGGTTAATGGATCAACAGAGGATGGGAACGTTGTCCTAGCTTAAATACAGTAAGTGAACTGTGTAAGAAATTTACATGCATTCTCTTAATTTCATTTGTATTTGTTTTTCAGAATTTAGAAGAGGAAATTCACCCATTTTAGTAGCAACAGATGTAGCTGCAAGAGGATTAGGTATGTATACTTAATTACTGTTAACCTATATTTACTTAATACTGGCTTCAGGCTGATTAATATGCTGGTGCCTGCTGTTAAATGCCATTCATTGTTTAACTTTTGTGTACTGTGTAGTGCGCAAAATAAATTCTTGACTGACTTGAACAGGTGGAAAATATATTGTAGAAATTTAAGTTATCACTGGGTTCTTGTAGTAATTTGAAGTATTTTGCATTTTAAGGAACTTAGTTCAACATGTTTTTTGTTATACCAGGTGTTTACTAATTGCACTTGCCTCAACCTTGGAACTGGGAACTTATCAATTGTTTTCAATATCTGTTACTAGAATGAAGCATGTGCCTGGTTCAAATGAAATGCTACTTACTGATATTTTAAGTGGGAGGTTCTCTCTCTTTTTTTTACCTCTCCGCACCTCCTGATATATTCTGCAGTTAGGTCTCCCTAACACATGGAATGAACTATTTATTACATGGGTTAAGCCTGAGAGGATCAGTTTTTGACAAAAATGCATATGCAGACAGATGTATTAAAAAAAGATATATTAGATGAAATCAGTGAATAACTCAAGTGGTTGAGGAAAAATTGCTTCCATAATACTGTTAACTTAATTTTAGTCCTGATCACAAGTGTTAGTTACCATAATTAATTGGTTTGGTTTTTGAGATGAATGGTATTAAATGTTCTTAATTTTTCGTAAATATTATATGGTATCTTATGTAAGCTTTACCACCCTGAATATGAAGTTGGTTCGATTCTAGTTGGGAATGTTATTGCTCAAGTAAATACCCCCATAAAAACCAGCATGTGAAAGATTTTGGGTGAAAGATGGGTATGTTATAGTGATTTGTGAACTTATTTATTAAATTCACAGTCAAAGAGAGAGTTGATTCGGTTCTTACTCTTTTTTTTATTTTCTTCCCCCCCATGTTATGCCATGTTGATGTGTAAAGGGGTAGGAATAATGTAACTGGCATATGACTGAAAAAAATTACTATGCTTTGTGATCTACAACTGGTGTATACTAAGTATTGTTTTTTTATGCAAGCGGGGACTTCCCATAAAGTTAAAGACTGGGTACTCCAACAGGCTTCAGAATCATGAAAGATGAACGTTAAGTAGCTTCCTATAATTGATTCAAATATGATTTTGATTCCTCCCTTGCCCTTAATAAAATGTTTGAATCAAGAAGTGGAAGCATTCAAATATCTAATAACTAAGGGACCTCCACATTTTTTTTCGGGTGAATAAGTTAAAATTCCTTAAGGGAAAAAGGAAAATTCTAGGTTACTGCTGCTCATTTAAACTAAAAAGAGTTGTATAATTTTCATATATTAATTCTTTAATTGCAAAATAATAAAACTGACAAAAACCAAATGTGCAATTCGACTAATCACTAGTCTATTTCAAAAAATGGTAAAAATATTTACAAATCTAACTCTACATCCTCAAAAATTCAGTTAAATGTTTAAATAAACCATTTACAGTTCAAGTTTGACACAGGAAACCACAGTACTCTTTGTCCACCATCAATGAAGGGTCGATGATCCTTGTGCATTCCTCTAGAGCATCCTCCACTGAAAACTTTGTATTGTTTCTCAGGAGCTGTTGGATGTTCCCTGTAGGCATGTACACCTTCATGAAAAATGGTCTTCAATAACAATATTTTGTTGAAAGGCTTCAGTTTGTCATTTACTGCTGCCTGTCAATATATACTCCATTGAAAAGATTAGCCTCAGACTCCAGAAACAATGAGCTGGATCCCTCATAATAAGCTTGCAACCAACATTGTATGCATTGTATGGGATTTACCATCTTTACTCATTCTGTTGTTCTGCCCCTGAGATTGCCTTTCAAGGCATCCAGCTATTCTATCCTGTTGTTGAAGATTCCTCCAACAGTTGGACTGGAATTTGTTTCTAGCAACATCATCAGTGCTTTTATCATTATGCCACATACTGCACAGAGTTCATTCATATAAAGCATCTGCAAATTACCTTCAATGTTTTGGAGACATGAGTATGTTCAGCCAAATGACTCCTTGCCAGGATTGGAATGAAATTTATAAACAATGGCCCAGTTGTCTGCCAGCCATTCAACTGCTTCTAACCAGAATTTCCAAGATGGGGACAGGAATGAGGAACATCTCAACCTTTGAACTTCCTGCAGAAATTGGATGAAATCATGTCATTTCAAATTGGCAAGTGAAGACAAAACATCCTTCAACAGAATATCAACAAGATTAAATTTTTAAAATCTCCAGTAGATAAAATATTTTAAAATGCTGAAAACATTTCTGTGACTTCACTTCCATTGAACAAGGAAGCACTCTGAGTTTAAAAACATTTAAAATATTGATACAGTGATAAAACACTTAACTCTCAAAATTTGCATAGTATTTTTGTTCAAACTACAGGATGTTCATTGAAAATAATGCATAAATATTACTTCACCCTGCAGTATATCTGTTGTTAAAAAATTGTCATGAACCAAGGATTTTAATTTTATTCAGCGTTAGTTAAATATGGTGTACATTTGTAACAGTGATGTTTAATATAAGTTTAGAATAACTGAATCGACTTTGTAACACATCACTAATAGTTTTTTAAAAGAGGAAAACTAAGTTTCTGGAGCTAATTGCTCCCATCTTCAGTTCCAGTTCAACTGCCAGCCTTGTTCTTCATGGTTTGTTTGTCTCTGGTGGCGGTTGGGTGAACATCTGTATTAAGACGTCACTTGGTGGGATTTCAAAGTTGAAAATGCTACATTTGTTCTTCCAGGTATAAATGTTTTCCCAGATGGCGAGTTCTCTTTTCCCTGTAATGTTTTTAAGTAGTTTGGGATTCCTGTTTATACTATGTTTTTCATTCCAAAAATGCCAAGCTACTGCTGATTTTTTTCCTGTCTTTGTTTTATGTTCCTGATGTGTTCTTTTGCTCATGTTTTTATGTTTCTTTTAGTCTTTCCTATGTAAATTTTTTCACAATCGACACATTCCATCTGATATATTCCTGATTTGTAACTTATTCAGTGTTGTTTCTTCTTCAATCCTTCTTCACATAAATATTCTAATGTAATCAATTTTCTGACTGAGAATGCTTCAATTCCATTGTTCCATTTGATTTGATTTCAATTCAGTTTCATTAAATAATATTGACAGGTGTGTTGCTTTGCTTCAATTTGGTTCCATTAAGTGGGAGTGAGGTCTAAGAAGCTCCCATAGCATACTTTATTGATAAAAGAAGCAGGACACAGTTTTAAATGGTCATACTGTTTGAGACTGATCTTGATTATAAAAATGGTACACAATCTGTAACAAACTCATAAATACTGCATACTAACTGTTCATACTGTTTCTCCCCCCCTTTTTTTTTCTTCCCACGTCTTGGCAGTGAATCACATTCATTATTTTTAACATTAGATTTTGTAACTCTCTTACCACACTTTGTATTTCAGTACTTTCCAAGGCCTGCACATTTTTAACTTGACAAAATTAAGTTAAATCTTTTTTATCTTTAAATTATTTATCCAAACAAACGTGCTGATCTTATACTAGGAACACATTGTTGGTAAACTGGTTCAGAAGCGATAACATTTTTCTTAAAAAGTGTACACACTACTCTCCACTAAGCACTCTAGCAATATTTATATAAAAGTCTGCTGCCTCCTTTGATACTGGATGGATATATAATAAACATGGTAATAATAATATCATTGTATGAATGAGTCTAACTAATGACTTGAAACTGGAAAAGATAACATGTTTGTTACCTTTCTTGAACATAAAAATAATGAAACATCAAGAAAACCCGGAATTTGGAATATACAAAAAGAATACACATGCAGACAATCACATCAAAGCTGATGGTTGTAACTCAAAACACGCAGTTATCAGCAACTTAACACAATGACTAGCCAACCTCAAAATTAACAAAGAATAATACCTTAAAGAATACAAAAAAATAGAATAGAGGTTAAAAATGATTATAACAAAGAATTAGTACACAAAAAAGTACAGAAATTAAAGAGGCAGAAACTTATTAAAGAAACCACAACAGTTTTAAATCAAAAAGATAAGCTAATTTTTATAAAATTCACACATCCATGGCTACAAAAAAAATTTCAGAATATTCTTAAAGATTTTAATATCAGGTTAGCATCTGTAAGCAGATTTAATGTTAAAAATCTCTTGATTAATGATTAATGACAATATTCCACAAAAGAGAAAAAGCAGGTATTTATAAAATAAATTATGCAGAGTGTGAAAAAATCTACAAAGAGAAACATGGACACGCGGTTAAAAAAAACATTTCAGAAACATAAAATGCAAGTGGTTGGAGAAAAACAGCAGTGGTTTCTCATATCTGGGCAGAAAACAACAGCATATTAGGAGGAGGGGGCAATTATTAAAATCAGAATTTTCCTGCAGAATTAGCCACATGGGAGAAAATTTACATTTACAAGTACATAGACAGTTTAATGAACTTCGACACTTTCAGTGATGAAAACATAAACTTCAAGTTAATCACACCTCCACCAGAGCAGATTACATATCCCCACAGCATAACGTTTATCCTCCAGTTGACAGTGATACTGACAATGCGAATGAGGTTCATGAAACTGGTTCTACATATTTAAACAAATAAGTGGAACAAGAGAGAGTTAATTGGACTCATGCACACCATGATCTTAATGTATGATTAACTTCACTATGCAATGTTCCAATTAACAATTTTAGTTAATGGTAATAATTTTGCAGCATTAGTACAACTTGTGCGTTGTGATTGTATAAATAAATTAGTTGCAAATGGCGATGTGTATAGCAAACATTCAAATAAGAAATTCCATATATTCTATTGTTAGCCATTGTGTATACATGCAAATGCAAAATTAGCCTGACAACATAACCTGAAGGTATCATACCTGAGGAAAGGGGTATCAAGGACACATCTCTTGCATATTAGTTGTGACAGACCAATCACTCTCTTAGAGCAGCGACGTTTCACAATCAATACAAGTAAATAGGAGTCATGTGGGAGGCAAAAATGGATTTGGATTTTAAGAGCTAATAGAAATTGCGTCCAATATGAATGTGACATGTTCAGCAACATGATTCTTCACAGCATAGAAATCATGTTTACAGTCGAAAAGGTTCCATTTATTGGGTTGGTGCACAAGAGCAGCGTGCAGGTCATATCGGCCAATTCTTAAATCCATGTCTTGGAATGGCCCCCCTAAATAGATAATTTTTAGGTTCAAATGGTTGACACCTGGTGTTCTAAGCATGAGAAATGTAATGCAATGCAAGTATTGATTGCAATGCAATCAAGTGCATTGGAGCATTGCTGGCAAGTTGGGAAAATATGTGGCATGACTTCTTTCAGTATTTTATAGATTCAGTTCCAAATGAAGTGATGGATAAAAAATGGTGTCTGAACTAGCTACTGGGTCTGATTTATTATTGTTCTGTTATGCCTTACTGTGTTTATTTTTTGGAAAATTTTAGCAATTAACTAAATTGTTTTCCCCATTTTTTCATCCATTCCATTGATCACTCTTGGTGTTATAGTAGTAAAATAAAAGAAAGCCATAATATTTTAACTACCAATTTTAAACCCTGGATAATAACTAGTAAGATCTCCTCAACAAATGTGAGTTATATTGTAAATAAATATTAAATGGATATGTTACATGAACTACAAAATATTTGTTAGTGGTTGATGTTATTTTTCTAGTATTAATCACGGCATAGTTTTCCTAAATGCTCTAAACTAGGTTAATGTCATATTATATATATGTAGTATTTAATTGCATTAAATGCAGCTTGGCTTACTGTGCATTTAATAATAGCGTTACACCTCCAATGGATTTGATTTAATCTGTCCTGAACAAACAATCACTACTAATATAGCAAGAAATTATTGGTAACTGCATTCACTTTTGCTATATTTCTGTAACCATGGGAAGGGGAGCAAAGCTGCTTGACATTGCACGACTGTTAATGGACATATGTGTATGTATCTGCATTGTATTGCACTTCATGCCAGCACGCTATGCATAATGCATAAAATACTTGACTTCGAATATATTTAAGTCTGGAAGTTCAAATCCCCCCTTCCCTCTTTCCCACATTAATTTTCCTTCCTATGTTTAGATGATTGCATTTTAATGTTTTGCATGTATGGCATTTGTTTATTTAGTTCAAGAAATATAACTACTTATTAAATTACTTTTCATAATTACTCTAAAGCTTTTATTTAAGTTTTAATTACAGCAGAACTTCTCTTATACAATTGTCAAAAGATTGCAGGAAAAGGGTATAATTCAAAGGAAAATATAAATTGGGAGAAATGAGCTTTATTCACTGATTACAGGCTGAAATTATCTGGAATTTGTAACTTAATTTATGTGAATGCAGTCCAAGCTTCCTTTAAATATATATGTTTTAATATCATTGTTTCACACATATCTTAATTTGAAGTAAGGTAAATTGGAAAGGGGGTTGTCAGATATTTAGGATCAAGTTTGTTTTAATCTTTCTCAAGACAATTTACATGAAAATAACCACCTACACACCTAAAGCAAGAACAAGCTTTTAAACAAATAAACAGAAGTACCCAAATACAAATATAAATTAAGCATTATAATAAAAATATTGTGTAAACATACTGAAGCCTTGGCATAAAAAAATCTGTTTTGGTTTGTTTTTACTTTTTCTGCTGAATATTTTCTGCCTGTTTTTCAACTTCATGCATAATTCATGAATGTTTCTGCAGGATTGTGTGTGTTAGCATTTAACTAGATTATCTGTTGTTTGAAAATAAATGCAATTTGATTTTCAAAGCAACTATTTCAAATAAAATATTTCTTAGTATAGCTGCTAAATATTTTTAAGTTTAACAGTTAAATTAATAAGTTTAAGTCGATACTCTTGAGCTGTGGTCATTTTTTTTTTTTTTTAATAGTCATTGAAATCAAAATATTGCATCGGATGACTTTAAAATGCTCTTAGAGATAAAGAACTAAGAACTATGTATGTATGTGACTGATTTGCTTAATTCAATTCGGATGTGTTTATATCATCAATTTCTAAGAAGGTGGTCTCGTTATTTCTCCAGCTGCTTGCTGTGATATCTGCTCCAATTTTGTTGGGTTAGATCTCAGGGTCCTCTGGAGTGTTTTGTGGATCAATTTAGATCCATGGGAACAGGAAATGTATTGTCCAAAAGATACACTAAATTGACTTCTTCCAAATAGTTTATTCAAATCTAAAAATACTGGTGGTTACTTTCTGACTGCTTGTCGCTGTCTTCACTGCTAACATCTAGCTAACTATTCATCTCAAACTTCCTACCAACTCTCTCACAACTCATTGCTCAAAATCTCCCTCTGTTAACTCCTAACTTCTAACCGTCCAAAAGAAACAAGAATCATTCCACTTCTGATCCTGTACTCTTGTTTTTCTATATCATTGCCATGCCTCTTGCTAAATTAAATTTCCTCATTCATGATTCTATTCCCGAGTTATATGTTCACCATTGGTTATCTTAAAATATTTATTGAATCGCTAAGTTCTCATTCACTGATTTTTATTCGATGCCCATTGGCTAAAATTATTTTCCCCCATCTGATTTACACTATCTTCCCACATCTGAATTTTCCAAGAACAGCCCGTCATAAATTTTGGCACCTTTCTTACATGCTGGGTTTCTAAAGTAACATCTTTTTCTGCCCTTAGTTATAGATTGCTAAATGTTCTCAGAGATAATGCACACACATTTTTCCCATTTACTTTCGCATACTTGCTCTTGAATAGGCTGCATAACACTCTGTACTCTAGGCCTGCCTGTAATAAAACATTTTCGTCTCCGTTCTGACATTTCCATTCCCTTTTAAAATTATTACTATATCTTATTTGTTCAAACTCTGTTCCGTTATTACTATGAATATGTTTTTCTTACTGTGAATTCCTTCGTAAACATTCATGTGGACAGAAATTCTGTGACCTGACAAAGGAATCTGTTACCCTTTTGTATTGCACACTAAGGAAGTGTCAGCACATGAGCTGTCATTAGGGTATAAGGCATATCTCTCTCTTTCTCACACCTTTATGTGGCTCTAGACAATGTATATAATGCCTTTTGTAAATTGCAGTTACATACCAAATGACATACATATAAATACAAGTCTCAGATTAGATCAATCCCTGTTTAACCTATAATAAATTATTTCATTATAACATATACATAAATATCCTTATCAAATCAATACTTTTATAAATATAACGGTACACTATGTAATTTTCACAACAATCACTCTATTAATTTAATAAAAATAGCCTTAATTTCGGCTGCAATACATGTATACTGGTATACCATCATTTGATATTATTTCTAATAGTCTAAAGAAAAAGTGCATATAGAATAAAGTCCAACATGACTATTATAGAACAGCCATAATAACAATCAGTGGACTTGGTGCTCCAGGTGTGGAACTATATACTCATCAGCCTTACAATCTGTCACCCTGCAACTTCCCTCAACTCGAGAAGAAAATGTAAATATTGGCCTTTAACATTGCTGAAACTGCTATAGCCTATGAAGAACTGGTGTTAGAAATTGGGTTTAGTGCTGTGATGATTGGTTCCTATAATTGAAGATTTAAGATAGAATGTTTTGGCAAGAAATAAAGTTTAAAGCAGGAATAAATTGTTGCTATGCATACCAGTTGGTAGAAACTTAAAATATATTGCTCATATAATTAAATACCGCATAATATAATATGGCACTTAATTTTCTCAATATACTATTTTCCTCCTCCAAAAATAACTGCATATAACAAGCAAACCTTCAAATTGAGATATCAGTAAAATGAAAATGCATACTAATGGCAATCAAGGGTGACTGACAAAGGCATTGTAAGTGAATAAAGCTATTTTGTTTCCAGAGGACAATATTTGTTAATTCCTCTAAATGATTAAGTGTGATGTATATCTTAGAAGTTTATAAATGCAATTGCTTTATTATTGGAAAAAGTAATTACAGGAATCATTCACAATTAAAAGGAAATGTTTACATAAGAGTGCAGTATGGCAGAAAAATGTTAATACCAAAAATATGCAAGAGAGATTCTGCTGTATAGGTGGGCATCATTGTTAATGTTTATTAATCAGTCTGGCATGTATGTTCCTTTGTTCCAGAGGCACATGCGAGATGATAATTGCAATGTGGTAATGCTATGTCGCAGTGCCTCTGCTGTTATATGATGAGTCATTTTTGCCAAGATGGAAGCAAGTAACTCTGGATGAAGCAGAAATGAAGAGCCCATGGTTCATCATACCTGTGGGCCAGCATTAAGTATTACTTCTACCTATGTATTGATAGCTAATCCCATTTGTCTCAGTTGCTTGTTTTGACAACCTGTAATGGTTTCGTTGTTTTCCTTGGAAGGTTTTGAACATATTCCTGTGGAAATGTATCACAATCTAAAAATTGGATGATAAGTTCAATGCCTTAATTGTTTATTCTGGATCTGTATATCATGTCATTGCCCTCTTTATTCATTTACGACCATATAAGCCTTTCTGTCCTTGCTTGCCTCATAGACACAAGGTTGCAGGTTTAAACCTGCCCAGAATTAGATTTTTTAGAGCATAAGAAATCCTAAGTGTGGTTCCCTTTGGTAAGGAAGTAAAGCTATTGGTTCCATTTTATAGATTTAGGGTACATTAAAGAATCTGAAGCCTGACAGAGGAGACCTCTTTTGGCAAAATTTATCCAAAATTTATCACACCTTGAACAGAATGGGATGCTAATGACCAGTAATGTTAAGAGTTCCCTTAAATAACAAAAACCTCTGCCCTTTTCCCACATTGTAAAATAGTAGGTTCTTACCTTTTCTTTTCCCAGTCTGAGTAATGTATATGAATAAGTAATGATTTTACACTTAATTTTATATGGTTTGTAGTCTTTAAGAAATACTTGAAAAGGTTTAGGTGTATGACTTAACAAGAGTGGTACAACTAATATGTAGTTTACAAATCATGATGATGACCAGGGTTGAGTTTTTGCATTGGCAATAAATGCAAAGCACCTCTTAAGATTTTTTTTTAATGAACAACTAATTTTACTACGTACTTTTGCATTGTGAGTATTTCTACAAAATTCTGATTATTTGCATAAAACAGTATAACTTTTGTATGTTTTGTGGTTTTTATAAATTTTTAATATTTACTTTTTACTAATTTACATTCAAGTTGATGGTTATAATACCCAGTAAATGTTCTAATATAATTTACCAAAGGTGTAAGATGAAACCTTTTTCATTGAACTCTTAATTTAGTTATTTGAGGGGAATAGTTAGAGCAAGATGAGATTCAGGGTTTGACGGAATGCGGGGCTTTTCTAAATCTTTCTGGATCTATCAGATATGTGGCAAAGTGACAAACACAAGTGAAATTAAGAGGGCATGGCACTGTTAATGCGATTCACTACCTGTTAGCACAATGGGGCGAAGAAGTGATTTTAGTATTCTTATGCTAGTGATACAAAGAACATGAATAATATGTCACTGAAAACATTACAATATTATGTAAATACAATTCAAGATCCAAGTGGAAAAGATGCATTTGTATGATAAGCATATCCAGAGCCAGGTGCACACAATCCAATCCAATGAAGTGATTAAACAAGGTTCTGTCCTAAAAGTCATTACAGAAGAAAGAATGAATTGAGAATAATGAGCGCAAGAAATGGTGTTTGCATGTTTATAATGAATGCATAAATTGATTTTTCTGCAAATCTAACATCAGATGATAGAATGAAAGCAAAAAAAGAAAATATATGTAGTATGTTGGTGGTCCAGGATAAAAGATTGTAAGTTATTGTTTTAAAGTGATGCAGAAAATATTTATCTCACAGCCCCTTTTATATAAAGATATGTGGGCCTTTCAAAATATTATAAAATTGTTAAGTTGCAGATAAGTTTTTGGATAGTTTGTGTTTTTTACTGATCATTGTATTGATATAAATAAAAAAACTTATTTTAAACTGACTAATGAGGAAGAGCCAAATAGCTCATAAATGATAATCATAAAGGAATTGTAGTAATTTTCGTATGGTTTTAATGATTAATACTAAACACTCACCAAAACTGTAGCAGAATGGAAGGGTGAACTCCAAAAGCTGGTTGAAGTTGACGTAAAGAACATATACAACAAAGATGAAACAGGCCTGTCCTTTAATCTGCAGCCAAGCACAATCCTGCTCTAATAAAGCGAATCATATCATGGTGGTAATAAGTCCAAGCAGAGAGTGACTTGCTTGTAATGCAATGCAAATGGTTCCAACAAATCACCTTTATTGGTAATATGTATATATAGCAAGCCATGCTGCTTTAGGAAAATTAAAATATTGCTATTCTAATACAAGGTTAACACAAATCCAGATTATGACAGCATATTTAAGGATTATCTGCTCTAGCTGGATCATCAAATGGGTGTTAAGGATCAAAAAACTCAAATGTTTATGAACTGCACACCCAAAAGACACAACTACCCTAAAAAATGTTTTAATAATATTCTTCCTTCCGAATTGTACCAACTAGTCACAGCCTTTGAGTATGGATGTAATAAACAGAAGTTTGTATTGAATCTGTCGTCTTAACACTCTTCATGCTTCACTAACCTTAAAAATATACTCTTTACACGAGTAATTTTGAAACACACATTACTTCAGCCTTTCCACACTTCTTTAAATGTTGGTACAGATATGTTGATAATGTTTTTGCTATAGTTAATGAAAAAGTTAATTGAAGATGCACTAAAGATTTTGAATATTCAAGATAAAGATATAAAATTCACACATGAAATAGAACCAGACAATATGTTGCCTTTTTGGATATTAAAATTATAAAAAGTGAAGAAAACCTTAAATTTGGCATATGTAGAAAGGACACACATGCAGATAATTATATCAAAGAAAATGGTTTTAATCCTATGGCTCACAAACATGCAATTTTTAATAGTCTGATATGCAGAATGATCAATTTGCCAATCAGTAAAGAAGAATATAACATGGAATATAAAAAATTAAAGAAATAGCAATTTTAAATGGTTTTAATGAAGACTTAATACGTAATAAGATTTAAAAATTCCAGAAGAAAAGAATTGAAAATTGTACCACATTATCAACAGTGAATTAAAGAAAAAATGTCTTTTAAAAAATTCACATATAACCCAACAGTGATGTATAAATTTCAAAAAATATTTAAAGATGTTATAAAATTGGCTCCTACTAATAGATTTAGTATAAACAACGTTTTGAAAGATAATACTACAGAAAATACCCTAAAGGAGAAAAAAGCAGGAATTTACAAGATTTCATGTGCTGAATGTTATAAGATCTACATAGGAAAAGCTAAGAGGAATGTGGGGATAAGTCTAAAAGAACATATGAGGAATTTAAAATACAAACGGATAGAAAAATCAGCGGTGGCATATCACTTTTGGACCGAATTCATGATATAAAGAAAAAAGTTGAATTATTGAGAGCTCTACAGGGACTAGTAGAATTGGATATTTGGGAAAAGATTTACATCTACAAACATAAGGATCATTTGATGAGTTTTGACAAAGTTCATAAAAGTTTCACCAGAGCGCGGAACATTACTTCTAATACTACGCAACACCCTTTCACACCAGTCATTCACAGCCGAAGATGGAGATAACATATCTTTGAAACCGGTTCTGTATATTTTTAGGGTTAGTGAAGCATGAAGAGAGTTAAGACGACAGATTCAATTCATATGAGCTTCACTGTGTTAGTTATGAAAACTTTTTTAAAGATTTACAATTTTTAAAAAATTTTAATTAAACACAGAGGTATTTAGTAGGAACGGGATAGAAGGGAGAACTGCTAAAAGATGCATCAAAGTTGAGTTTGAACATTTGCTCAATGCACTACATTGCAGAGGCCTGGCAAAATATTTCTCCTATAACCATGTTGTTGCTTCAGAAAATGTGTTTGCTGTTCAAAATGACTGCAGTGATGTCTTCACACAGTGATTGGGAGAATTACAGCTGGAATCCATAACGTACAATAATAGAGGTTGAAGATTATTTTGCTTATGATAATATTGTCAATATTTGTGAAGTGCAAGGTGTTGACCAAATGTTGGATTTGAGCTTGATGTAATCGAGGAAGAAAAAGGAGATGCTAGGTTTAATAGGTTTAATATTAGGTTTAATATTAACAATGCTTGCTATGTGCTGATGTAACATGGAAACTAAATCATACAGCCAATATATTTTCATGTGCATAGTTCATCATGGCCTCAAGTTGCTTGACCAACAAAGGTGTTAATGGTCACTCATGAACAGAATTGCACCAGAATCATGCTCCTTTTTTTTTTTTCTTTCTTTCTTCTTTCCCCCCCCCCCTCCCTTTCCTCTCCTTCCTTATCTCTTAATGGCAAATGTTGGAAAGGTGCCCAATATAGGTTTGAGTATTTCCTTTCCCATTTTAATTTATTTGATATATCAATTTTCCACTGTTAGTAATGCTACTGTAGTGTTAAGGTTAAGAATGCAGTAATTAATAATTTTTTTGATCATGTAACCTTTTAGTCTAATTCCACTAGGTGTAATTACTAGCTATTAAGTTCTCCAGTTGAGACCAATGAAAAAAAATTGTGACAAATGCGTGAATTCTCGGTCTCTACTGTGTGTCATGAGGCAACTACAGAATTGAATCTGCATATTCAGCTAATCACTGAAATATCTTGGAAAATTACAATAAATTTTATTTTAAGTAACATTCATAAAATGTTGGGATTTAAAATGTTACACACATTGGCTGAGAAGTAAATACATGGACTCGATCCTTATCATTAAGATGCCAATTTTAATAAATTCTACTTTGTAGCCACTAATTGTACTTCTTCCAGCTGTAAAAAGATACTTCCCATTCAAATTTTGGTTTGCAAGCATTTGCCTGGTATAGAGAGTTTACATTGGTTCATATTCAGTGAAAAATTGTTTTGTTTATAAGTTTTCTAGTGAGAGCTGAATGTCTTTGATGCTACTTATATTCCTTTATGTTGAATGATGCACTATATTAGTTTTCTACGAGGACAACAAAAACAGTTTTACAGATGAACCTGCTCCACTCTGCAAAATTCCTCTGTCCCTCAACTACATATCCACCATTTCCATCTTTACTCTCATAGATATTTTTTTTTTATTCAGAATAAGCAAATAGCTTGGTCTAAGTACTTTAATATTTAATGTAGTTGCAGTAAGTGGATGATAATTTAGGAAAGTACTGTTCGTAATTTTAAAATGTCATTGTCAAACATTAACTGACTCTTAGAGACACCCATCAACATAAAAAGTACAAAACAGCAAAATTAGTTATCAATTTAAAGATAATCCTTGACTAGATTTCAGTTTTTTTAATGGCCCAGAATACTACAATAATTGCATAAGAAATTAGTGCATGTAATTGTAGTTTGTACAAAATCAATTCTGGGTAAATATTGCTGCAGGGCTATGACTTTTCAGTGATCAATACTATAAAAATATTTTTTATACACTATATAAGCTGGAAACGTGTTCATTAAAAAATATGGAATAATTCCAGGAATGGAGAAGGCTTGACATACGTTGCAGAAAAACAATAACTATCTTTTGACTTAAAATACTCTTATGCATATACTAAACAGGTTGCATTCTCACAGGAAAAGTATAAGGTAAAGCAATAAAACTCTTTAACCTAGATTGAAATACTGGTCTAGAAGTTTAATGCAGCACAAGTTTCCATTAATTTTTACACAAAATGTTGAGGTGGGGAGGGGACCATTCCTAATAAAAATGTTGCAGAATTTTGAGACACATGGCTTTAGCATTCAGTCTTACCAGTGTTCTAGCTTCCTCACATCAAAAAATAATTCTTCAAAGTTGCCATGCAGAATAAAAATGATCTAAATATTTCAAGGGAGAGAATGTATGATATGAAGTTTAGAAATTAAGAGAAAGTTATCTCTTTAAAAAAAAAAAAAAATACATGTTAGGTATTTGATGGTAAATAAGATTATATGCAGAATTCATCATCACTAGTTCTCAATACTTTTATGATTGCATTAAAAATTTATGATATTAATTACTGCTTCATTAGATGTACTGTTATGACTAAATAATTGAACTTATATATTCATACCTTAAGTTTTTATATACTTTCATTAATTTGGTGTTTTGAATAAAACCAGCTATATCTCCTGCCCTTCAAATAACTTAGTCAAATTTTTATTAAAAAACTTATGAAATAGGAAAAAAGAGCACTTAATAGCCACACTTTATATGCTTTTTCCCCCCCTCTTCTTTTCCCCTCCCATTTAATAATTGCAAGGCTTGAAAATTTGCACATTAATAGTGCTATTATCAACATTGTTATTCCCCTTTGTATTCCCCACTTTCCTTTGCCATTTTGTCTCACCAAAGATTTAAAGATTTGTGAGGGGGAATGCTGTTTTGAATTCAAGCAAACTGTTTACTCTCACAAGAGGCATACTTTTAATAAAATTTGTCTATAAAACAATGTAGAATTACTTATGGTGAAATCTGCAATAATGTTCATTATTTGCAGTGATGGTTCTGTACAAATGTAAATCTGAATTCAAACACTGTTTTTCCCTTCTAGATGTCGAAGGTATAAAATTTGTGATTAACTACGATTATCCAAATTCGTCAGAAGATTACATCCATCGCATTGGACGGACTGGGAGAAGTCAGTCAACGGGTACATCCTATGCCTTCTTTACCCCAGGCAACAGCCGTCAAGCAAGAGAACTGGTCTCTGTTCTTAGAGAGGCAAACCAAGTAGTGAACCCCAAATTGGATGAACTGGCCAAACAAGGAGGTGGATATGGAGGAAGAAGTAGGCATTTTTGCACTAAAGAATATGTAGAAAGAATTGTATAAAATGACTGCATTTCAAGCTTTCAGAATTTTATCTGCACATTCTAGACTTATAATTGTAATATTCTGATTTCAGGTGGTGGTCGCTGGGGCTATGGAAACTTTGCACGAGGGCGTGAAAATTACAATAACTTCAGGAACACTCATAAGCGTTGGAATAATAATACACCATGTATGTAAATTCCAATGTTTTCTATATTATGTTTCGCTTATACTATTAAAATCCGCAACTTTTTGCATACAATGTAAATAGAAGATGTTAAGCAAGTTGTAATATTTTAAAATCGGATACCACTAAATTTTGTGCTTTTTTCAGCAATAGTAGTGCAGAGTTAATAAAATGGATTCCTAAAAGATGAGTTCAGTCCAAAGAGCTACTGCATCATGCTTGAAGATTCATCAGCGTTTGGTGTTAAAAATGTTTTGATGTAATTTTGTTAGAATTTGTAGCTGTGGTAAAATTAATGTGGCTTTTCTAAGGGCAGTATTATATTTATCTTTAAAAACACTCAGCATTTCATGACGATGGTAAAAATGGCCAGAGCAAAGTTCAGATTCCTTTTTGTTAAAAGTTTCCTAGGGTATTCAGCATTGTGTTGCAAATTTTTTGCATCATTGTTTTCATTCCATCATTTATATAAGAGAAAATAAATTTTTTTCTAACATAGTGATGATTGTAATTATTAAAGTTTTATGATTTTCACAGTGATTGCTTCAAATTATTTAGTACTCTTTTTGCATTTTGCATGTTGTCTTTATTAAAGCAAGCTTAGCACCATTGAAAGAAAGCAGATTCAGAGCAAAAGTAAACAAAATGAACTTTATGATACAAAGCGTTAATGTACAAAATTTATTCTTAGATCGATTTTGCATGTATAGTGTGTACATATCTCCAATGTACTTGAGGAGTGATAGGCTAGATGGATAGGCTTGGGTTGTTGTTGTTTTAAGGAGAAACTGTTCACTTAAATTTGAAAATGAGTTGCACATTAGATTAGAATAACATTCCACATCGTGAGTGCAGTATATGCCAAAGTCCTTCTAATCCATTTAGTTAAACTGCGTAATAGTTGTGGGTCTGTATTGCACATTCTTCTGCTTTCATTGTTACACTGCAGTTATACTGCAGTTTATTGTTGATATAAAACACTTTGGACAAATGGAGGGTGTACAACTTGCTGTGTGCAGAAGAAATTCCAACACGATGGAGCCCCATCTCATTTCAGCATTAACACATTCAATCTCAGAATTTACAGGACTGACCAAAGTTCAGTTGTAAATTTTTAATTGTGGAAATACATTGTACTAAATTGTCGGATAATGCATGGAAAATTAAATTTCATTTCTACAGAACATTTTACCAGAGGTCTGGCTTTGAATTGCATAACTCTGTAATGTGTCAGCAAGCGTTGTGTTCTTTAACAAAAATAGTCTTCTGTGTGACCTATCATTCCTCATAATGTTACACACTGTGTAATGTAGCTGTATTAAAAAAAATGCCACACTTTCCATATAATTCATAACTTTAACTTAATTTTCAAGGCTTTGTGGAAAGAGAATGGGTCACTGTGAGTTTGGTACACTTTCCACTTTGGCAATGTCCCTTGCAGATTCGCATTTTTCCTTAAGTTCCTTTGGCTGGTAGGGCAGAGAATACACATCATATGGTACAAAGTCTGTTGGGACGGGCCACACACGCTCTGAAAAGGCAAATAATTATGCAATGAAATGTGACATAACCAATGAGGGGTACATAATAAAGTTTGTGAGATTTTTATTTTGAAAATGTGAGATATATTATGTTTCAATCTGGATGTATATTTTCTAAAAACAAACTCGGGTATTTTCACTTGTGGACACTAATGATGCATGTGATAAAATGATTAGGAACAAAGTATTTCCATTTTAAATTTAAAGAACCTCCCTATCATCTGCCATTGATGAGGACTGAGGAAATCTTGGGAAAAATATCAAGTAGGGGAGAATTTTAACAGTCCAGGATGCTATCATTGTAATGAGAGCTCATTGCATTCCTTCATAGCTGAATCATATTTGTAAGATTTATCAGCAAATAAATTAGTCCACTGGTTGTAAAAATCTGAACAAGTTCAACCTTTTCTAAATTCCCATTTGGATTAAGCACTCATCTGAATTATACAGGGGAACCATGATCTATCGTTCAGTTTATGCAATCCCAAACGTTTTTCCTTAAATCTTATGTTAATAAAACATTCATCATTCCTCAAAGTATCATTTTCCCAAATTATTAGTTCAAAAAGTTCATTCCCAAAGAAATTTTATACTGGAATAGTGAAGCAGTAATCGCATGTACAGAGTTTGCGTTAAACTTGATCCGAGAAAGCTTGACTCAAACTTCCCGTAGTTGCTGATACTTTTAGAGCCACGGGATGATAGCCAGTGCATTTTGCACCTTTTCTAGGCCGATACTCTGGTGTTGTGGAGTGTTGTAGAGCTGGGTTCTGGGGAGTGCCTGGCCACTAGGTGGCTATATTTCCTGTTGTTTGCTGACACATCATGTTGAGTGAGGTTATGAGGCAGATGGGTGATAGATCAGGGATAGGACTGCATACTATTATACAATCAGATTGGATGTCTAGCAAAGAGTCCATATGCTTTCTGCACTAGTCTCTTTATGGTGTGTTAATGTACTGCAGACTAGAAGTTTCATGAGGAAAACTACAAGTGATATAAAGTTTCTGCTTTGAGCCAAAATAAGAACATCAGCATACTAATAAGTAGACTTACTATACCTTGTAGGAAAATCTGATATGTAAATAGAGAAGAGTGTTGGTGACCACACACTCCTGGTAATCACATCCTTCTCATTCCTGCGTCCAACCTTCTACTTTGCTACAGAACAAATGGTTAGAGAGAAAATTATCAATTAACCCATTAACTGCAAGCAGCAACCCAAGTTGCATGCGCTTATAAATAATTCAGTAATTGCTGAGTGGTCAAGTGTCACCAATCACATTGAGGTGTACGTACAACAGTACCTAGTCTCATTGCTGCTATATTTCAGGTGTGATTTGTAGTTGAAGGTGGGGATGGTACGTAAGAATACACAGTTCTCATCCCAGCACAACTGCTGTACCTATTTATAGGGAGGTCTATTGAATGAGGGGCCAGCATGATGACTGTTGCACATTTATAGGGGCAGAGTTCAACAAGTGTTTTGGTTTGAAGCCATACTGGTGCTCCAGAATCAGCTGAGGTAACAGCAGCTCCAGGCAGGGCATGAGTGTTAGTTCTAACACTTTGGACACCGTGGAGAGCAAGCTGATTGGTTGGTAACTGGAAGGATGTACCGGATCCGTCTCTATTTTCAAAATGCAAATAATTTCAGCTTTTTCCATGATAATGGAAAATAGTGGAGAGTAATGCATGAATTGAAAATTTTGAAAGTCTGTTGATAATGCAGAGAATGGACCAGAGTTGCATCAGTTTTGATACCTATAAGGAAGTGGACAAGGACATCACATGTGGCATTCAAAGTGTTGATGAAGTGGGAATAGTTGTAAGTGTTTTTGATACAGTGTAAGGGAATGAGGAAGATGGCGAAGCTGAAGCCATGCCGATATCTGCGAGCGCACGTGATGATAATGTATGAGCATATTCTGTGCACATGACAGCAGTATGGACGGTAGTGAGCTTCAGAATGTGTTGAATGTGGAAGATTCGTTTCGCATGAAAAGAATAGCAAATGTCATTAAACTATCTTTTTCAAAGAAAGTGATGAGTATTTTGATTTTTGTTCATTTATTTTATTTACCGATGCACTTAAACTTCTCAGGTCATTGGTGTCCCATTCAGTTCAGGGCATGAAACGATGGATAAATTTTGCTTAGAGGCCCTTGCTTTCAGGCTTGAGGCTCTTTTAGATGCTGTAAATCTATGACATGGAATTCTTGGCTTTATTTTCCTTCTGAAGGAATGATATTTAGGATTTTTACGCCTGAAGTAATATGCATCAGCCCTGGTCAGAATTGTATCTGCATTCTTGAGTCTACAAGACAAGTATTGTAACCACTAGACCGACCAAAAAGTGTAAAATATGCACTTCGTAACAAGTAAATTGACAGAAAATGAAGCTGACATCATTTATTTTACAACATGATTTATCCTCTTCCTGTGACTATCATTTTCCCACATCCATCGTTTGTTAAACCTGGTCCCTCCAAAAATGATTCATCAAGGTTCTAAAGTAATTTTAAGTGATTAATATTAACTTGGACAGACATTTTATATATATGAGCGTAGGTCCATAAGTTTTCAGCATCACTGATAAGGATTATCGCTTTTGCAAAATCATTATTTGATGACCTACCTTATCTGATTAGTAAATTGCAACTGTAACTTCTTATTCACTGTGTTCAGTTATTCAGATATAGTTGCATAAAAAGGTTATGTGTAGAAGATTGTGACGTGGAGTATTGAGCTATTATTAAGTTCTTCACAAAAGAAGGACTTTGTCAAATGGAATTAAACAGTGATTGGACGATGTATATGGGGAAGCATTCCCCTCATATTGTACAGTAAAAGAATGGGCCAAACTTTTTCGAATGGGTTGAGAAAGCATTGAAAGTTGGCCCTCTGAGGTGCTCACTCCTAAAAGCATTACTGTTGTGGAAGGGGAAATTATGGAAGACCAGCGGCTCAATGTTACAGAAATAGCAGCAAGGTTGGGCCTTTGTAAAACAACAGTCCTTCTAATTATTCATGAACATTTAAACATGAATAAGGTTAGTGCAAGATGGGTGCATAGACTTCTTTCTTCAGTCCAAAAAAAAGCAACGAGTTAGCTGTTGTAAGGCATTTTTGGAGCTCTGCTGTGGCAATGAGAGAAGTTCTACAACCATTGTTACAGGAGGTGAAACTATGGTCTTCTACTATGATCCCTTGTCCTTGGCAAAGCGACACCCATAAAGACCAAGGTTACTTGGTCAACCAAGATGATCATGGCCACAATCTTTTGGGACTGTGAAGGAATACTCTTCGCTTCAAGAAGAGGAACACCACAGACTGCGTGCTTCCATCAAAGAGACAGGCAAGGAAAGCTGAGTGGTGGTGTGCGCCTTCACAACATGCGCCTGTGCACACAACTCTTACTGAAGTTGTGAAGAAAAGTGGCATTAAGAAAATTGACCATCCACCCAGCCCATATCTGACTCCCAGTGACTATTT
Organism: Metallyticus violacea; assembly: GCA_030762175.1. Taxonomy (NCBI): domain Eukaryota; kingdom Metazoa; phylum Arthropoda; class Insecta; order Mantodea; family Metallyticidae; genus Metallyticus; species Metallyticus violacea. The sequence goes on along the minus strand of CM060838.1, from coordinate 49,856,703 downwards.
CCTCTTCTTAAAACTCAAGAAGGGCCTTTGAGGAAGGAAATTTAAGTATGACAAAGTGATGGATGCTGTATATGCCATTTTGCAGACATGACTTCTATTTTGGGGGAGGGGGATTGAAATGTTGATTCAAAAATGTCAGAAGTGTATTGCAATAAAGGGTAACTATACTGAAAGTGAAATATAGTTTTTATCTTTATCATACCTAGAAAATGGTTAGGCCACAAACTTATGGACCTACCCTCAGATATACAGGAGGGATAAGTCATGGCAACTATTTTTTTTTTCTCTCAAAAACCAGGAATAACATTAACTTCGTAAGATATACAATTGAAAGTATATGACATTTACCACAGATTGGCCCACCAATGGAAGACGGATGTAGGTGGTCCTTGTAGGGAAGAGACAAAACACAGGCAATTTGAAAACATTGTTTTATTATGGAATTAACAAAAGTTACTCATACAGAGTTGCAAATCTGTTACAGAACAGGTCTCCTAAGTAATCTATGGTGTTAAGCAGCTTTCAAAGTAGTCTCCAAGTACATTGACGGCTCATTGCCTCGGATAGGAGGGTCTGTCAACCTCGCCACTGTTCCATAGGGCGGGGTCTGTGCACATGCTTCTTGTAGCTGTGTGTGGCAATCTTGTGCATTCCTGCCACAGAGAAATGCCATTTTAACATGTACATGTGACCTCTATTGCTGAACACTTGCTTGCCAACTGAAATTTGGGGAATACTCAGACAAGCAACTTTGCTCACATGCACCATCTGGTGGCTTCATTTGATAGTGCATTCCATGCACTTTCAATCATACATTTTAGCCGATACTATAAAGAAGACTTCTATATTGATGTGCAAATGTTTTCAGTAACAAGTTATTTGTTTTTGGGACTACTGTATAGTTTTGACATATTTTTGCAAGCCAGCATTAAATTGATTCACATAGTAAAATCAGTCATATTTTAGCTGGAAGAGCCAATTTTGGTGTATGTAGTTTCAAGGAACAATTTATAAATGTTCCCTCAGTTGTATAATTAGACAATTGTTTACAAACTGGGGTAGTTGGGTTATCTAGCTTTTTAATTTCCATTTTCTTTTTCATTGATGACAAAGAAAACATCTTAGAATATAAGGTTTGAATAGTGTTAATTTTTTTTTACATTCAGTTTAAATGAGATAAAGCAAGCAACTACATCATGAATTAACAAAATTTCAACAACAGCTAAAATAGAATGAATGATTATTGCTGCTGGACAGTGCCTGCATCAGAGCACTATTACTTCAAATGTAAAATTGTTTGATAATGAATTAACTGCAAGTTTTCCCTATTGCATAACTGGCTTGTGTTTCTATCAAAATACAGTTTCATTTTATCTAATAATCTTTTAAAATATGTTTAACTTTATAAAGCAGCAAGTCTGTCTACAAAATTCAAGGCAAACATTCCTGAGAGTGCATGATGAAAGTCTTTTTATTAATATATGTTTTTAATACTGCATCAAGCTATAGTTTTAAGAATTTAACATTGAAATATTTGTGGGCAGCACAAAGCACTAAACAAATAGAGGAGTCACCCCCCCATTTTTTTTTATTCAGACTTGATTAAACACAGTTTGTTTCATTATAGATAAGTTCAAAGTTACATAAATTCGCTCCCCCCCCCCCCCCTTCTATTTGCCCTAATTTCAGGAAAAAAGTATTGCTATTCTCTCATTTTACATTAATTTTTTTTCTCTCTTTCAATGCGCTGATATTGAAATCAAATAGATGCAGATTAAACTTCTTTGGTAACATTAGTGTGTGGATGTCTATTGGAAGTACTTTTAAAGAAATATGTTTTAAGTACATTTTCACTATTGTTGCAGTGGTCACCTCTTGGTTCTGAAGCAAGTGTACTTAGGCTCAAAAATTCGAAATAGAATGTACAACATGGAAGTGATGTCATGTCATATGCAGTTAAGTTTAGAACACAGTATAACTGGTGGTTGATTTCCAAATTTATAAATATAAATGGAGTCATATTTCCATTTATCTTGAAGTAGATATTGTGATTAAATATTTATCAATTTTAAAATTACAATCCAGTATTATTGTGTGTGTGTATATATATCACAATGAGTAAAGTAGGTCCTGGTGGTGTAGTGGTTACCATACTTTCCTCCTAAACCTAAACCTAAACCCAAGATCATAGTTTTGATCCCAGCCAGGACCACTGGATTTTTTGGGGTATAAAAACCCTAAGTATCACTTCCTTCAGAAGGGAAGTAAAGCCATGGGTCCCATGTCATATGTTTACACACTATAAAGAACTTCTAAGCAAAATTTGAAATTTGTCTGCTGTTTCACACCCTGCATTGGATGGGATGCTGATGACCTGAGATGCTATAGAATGTATGTAAATAAACCAAAAAAAACATTGAGTAAATGTGATAACATTGTCAGATTTTTTAAACTGACACATCAACTCAAGTGTACATTTCAATGCTGAAGAGTTATATTTTCATGGGTAACAAAAAAAAAAGGAATTGTATTCTATGGTTGATATCTGTTGAAAACTGTTGTACATTTTGACAAATTATTCTTGTCTTTATAACACAGTATTGTAAAGCTTATGAAACAGTAGGGTGTATATGCTATCATACAAAGAATAAATTTTTCTTTCACAAGATACACTAAAGGTTTGGAGAATATGTTTATTCTGAAAAAGGGAGAATAGTAATGACCAGGAAGGTTACAACAGCCCAAAAGTTAGAGAATTTTATTGTAAGTGAAAATCTGTGGCCCTTAGTTTCAGCTGTGACTCAAAACTTTTGTATCTGAATCTGCTTTAATTCATATTTTATGTAGTACTTTGTAAAGACAAAATGTACCCTTTTGCTTGAATCAAGTTAAATGACTTGTCACATTTTATAAGGAGTATGTCTTTTGAAAGTTTGAGAATGGGCAACAATGAATTTGACAAGCCAGCACAGGATTTCATAGCTTTAGATTCAAGTTTAAATAGCTACAGGTTGCTATGCCAAATGCTAGGATCTGTGCTGTGATTTAAAGTCTGATTAGGGGAGAGATAATACCTTCAAAGATTGCATTTTAAATTCAAAACCACCCAGAACAAAAAATGATAGGTAATTGGGATCAATCTTCATTCCATAATTTGATCATATTTAACTAATACCATAAAGCTTTAAAACATGCTAATATTTTCAACCTGAACTTGCTAATACAATAGCAGTTAAAGATGAGGTCTTAATAAAGAAAATAGAGATGGGGGACTTGCTGGATGTCTATCCTTCCTTGGAGACAGTTGAGAATCTAGTGGGTGAAAGCAAACTGTTAAGATATCGGGAGCAGTTTCTCTTAGGTTTGTGCTACCCCAAAAATTTCAGCATTTAATTTCATATAACTGTTGCTTAATGCATTCTTATGCATAAGAAACAGCAGCAGCCTGTTGGCAGGGGGACTTCTATCTTTGGCCTAATGTTTGCATTTGCAACTATTATTGATATGGGACTTCATTTGCAGATGTGTTGGAAGATGTAAAAGAATATTTCATTAGGAATAAGTCTTGTAACACATATGAATAATATGAGCATTCCATCCGAGTTTCTGGAGTAAATTGACTGGTGGTGAGAAGTTTGAGGAGCCTCTTGCCCATAAATGCCATTATGTGGATATACTCTCTCATCTCGTGCTTTCCCAAAATAGTTTGCCTCCAGTTTTATATTACTGATATTTGTTGTGTTACAAAGTTAAATTAAATAATTATAATGAAACAATTTATTATTGGGAACATAGTCATATGTATATACATTTTAATGTATATATATATTAAAAATTGAAAAACTTGCAGTTATTGCACCATCTTACATTTGAAGTAACAATGTAAACACTGCGGCAGGGATTATCCATCATTTGATCAGTGATTACAGACTTTAATTATAGGATCATGAATAAGTTTGTTGCATTGAATTGGGAAATGTATTTTTTTAACACGCATTAATGCTGCATTTTAATTATATTCTTTCACACTCTTGCTCTGTTGTGTTTATTTAGCCACCTGCATAAGAGTTTAATTTTAGATATTAAGAATCAAAATCTTTCCTCTCCGCTTCACACTGTGCTTATTATTATGTTCCATTCAACAGACATTCTGAGTGGCACTGATTCTAGCATTGTAATGTAATAAATAAATGCAAGATCTATTGATAATTTCACCACAACAAATCTATAAATGTACTTGTACTATGCTCAAAATAGAAATAGACAATCTCATTTTAACCTAAATGAGGTAATAACCTATTATTTGAATCCATTGAACAGTCACCATCATATGTTTTGTCGTCAGTCATCAATGTTATGCTGTTCATCATTGTCCTCATCATCAGAAGTATTAAATTTACTATAATTGGTTCTAAAATGCCCTTTTTCTTTCAGAAAGTATCTTCCAGTTTTTCTACATGTTTTATACAGAATTTCCAGTCTACGTTGTATCTATTTGTCTATTTCTTTATTAATGAGCATTTTCATGTCTTTCAATTTAAAGTGTTATTTCTATTTGCATTCCTACACTTTATTTGTGCCATGACAATTTTTATTGGCTTGTAGCAGCAATGACGAGGCAATATTACCTCATGATCTATTTCATTGCCAAGAAGATGGAGCTCACATGTTTTGGATCAATTTTTGAACAGTAATATGCTGCATAATAGCTCAGTTATAGTTATAGTATCCGAAAAGGCTATACCTTTTGTTGTAGCCATTCAGTTAGCTCCAATTTTCAGCTATGCATTTGGAATTTTGTGTAAAATATGAAGAAATATGCATTATTATTATAATTATTAGTGGTAGATGGTTTCCTCCCAAATAATTTAGAAATCTGTTCAAAGACAAATTCTTATATGCAGCTACATATTATATCGTTTCCTTATAATAATGCTGTTTTTTTTTTTTTTTTTTTTTTTTTTTTTTTTTATTTTATTATAAATATTATTACCTAAATACCCATAAGTTCTATGTATAATGCCTATTTTTGTGGACCCTACATGATAGATGTGCTACCTTGCTCTACTGGTACACCATTTTCAAGGAAAACTTGCCAGACTGAAGAGCATGTCAAGACAAGTTTCACAGGTGGGATGCACATTAGTGTTATGATGTCAGCTGTTGTCCAGGCTATCTTTATTCGTAGCATGGCTAGCTGGTCACTCATCTGAATAACATTGTTTGTGGTGAATTTTGTTAGTATAGGCTTATTTTCACTCCTGATTGTTCTTAGGAAGGAATAAACATCCTTACAGCCATTTCCTGCATCCACTAAAATAGGAAAGCCAAGGTAAATTTTGTATCATAGGTTTCCTAAATGTGCTGAACTAAAAACAAATGAATTCGGTTATTAGAAAAATGGATTGTTTCCCTGCAGGAAATTCCATTGTTTTGTGCATTATTCATGAGGAAGAGTACAAAAGACATTTGAAAAAATAGGTTCTCTAACTCATTAAGCTTAAATAACTATTACTTTGCAATATTTAAATTGATCCAAATTTGTCCAATTATTTGCGTCAAGAAGTTAATAGTGCTGCTGTAACAAGCCTGAAACATGTGAAATGAAATTTGATTAATACATTTTTTTAGAAAGAACATACAACATAACACGGAAGTAGTGACATCTGAGATTATGCATGGGATACCATTACATTACTTTGAATGCAGTAGTTCTCAGAAAAATTTAAGGTGGTGGTAAAGGGGAAGAAGAATAAAAGTTTGGGCAGAGATGAGCAAGCATATCAGTTGTTGTTTTCATGTGTTGACAAACTCATTGAGCAGCTGGATTATCCACAAGAAACAAATGGTAAGTTGGGAAAAATTTTATTAGAAATGCTTGCAGGCTAATGAGTATAAGCATTAAAAAAAAAAGTTGAAACTGTTTGGGATACACATATACAAGTCACATTCCTGCAGAGAAAATTTGCCTTTCATTGCTTTCAAGGGGAATGCTACTTAAATGAACAGTAGCTTCACTTTGTTATCAGTTAAGAGAATGATTTCACTAGTTTTCATGGCTTAAATGTCCATATCAAATGAACCTCATTAATAAACAATTGATAATATCTTAATACTTGAATTCTGAAGAATATTCTATTAGATGTTTTGTTCAAATATGCACATTTGTTAGGATGTAGGCCATAAGCAAAAGAAAATCAGAAAAACTGAAACAATTAAAAAACAAATGCACTTGTTGATTTAGCCAGAAATAAAATATGTTACAACAGAAGGGGGGAAAGATAAAATGATTATTCTAATTTTAAGCTGTGAAGTGTAAAAAAGAAGGGAAAATAAATGAGCTTTGAATTTATAAATAATTTAGTATTTTAAACATTGTTGCTTTAGTTAATTGAAATCTTAAATAATTAGAATTGAAGTTGCATATGAAGGGCTGTCAGCATTTTATAAATTGAGTTAGCTTGAACCAGTCCCACACTATGCATTGACACCGCATGATGTAACAAACAGCATGCTAGAGAGGGGGAACATATGTGATATCTAACATATATTCAACATACCATGCTTTAGATTTATTTATCAAGTTCTCATCTAAGTACAAATTACAATGGTCTTTTGACTGCACATTCCTAATTTGGGGCATTGCCATAGGAATTAAAGCTTGATGCTAAAAGTTATAAACTCTTAGGCAACCCTCACACCAAAATGTAAATGTGGTCTTTTTGAAAGACTTGTCTAGTTGGAAAAAATAATGATTTAATTGCTAATGGGAAATCTAGTCTTTTTAAAATATCTAATTAAAATCAGTTTTATTTTTTGTATTTGGCCTAAAGTGATTTTTATGTCATTTGAGAATTGTGGTGGATGTCTCTTCTATATAAACAAGAGAAATAAGATCATAGTACTACTTTTTACAATGAATCACACATCAGTTGTCAATGTTCAAAATGCATATATAGCTTGATATTCATCATCACATATATACATAAGATAAATAGTACTATTGGGATTGGGTCATTGTAACATGAACTTACTGATTAGCTACAATAATTTCACTTAGTTTATTTCCCATGTAATTACACTGAACTGTGATAATGTATGCTGTTATTTCGTGTGGGGGTGACGAAAAATGTTTTGTTTCAAAGCTGTGCACTTGAGATAGAAAAATAAATTAATAACATCTGATTCAGCATCTATTGAGAGATCCCTGAGCTGACTTTACTCAGATTAGTTGCATGGTATACAGATATTGGTGATAATAGAAATAATTAACCCATTTTCTTTTTCTCTTGTGGCGCAATTTCAGCTGTTTGGACATCAAAACATCTTCATTCTATGCCACACGTCTTGAAATCACTAGAGACTCTTGTCACTAGGGATCAAATTTATCGGACTTGATGCATGCCAGTATGCAGCCTCCCTAAATTCAATGCACCAAACCTGTTCCTAAATGCGTATTTTTTCGCACCAGGATACTGATTTTACTGTTTGTATTTGGTTTAGGCTCGCTGAAAAGCATTAGATGCTGTACATTCCCTGTCTATGAAAGCTGACAAATGAATTTATGAGACAGCCCTTCATTAAAACCATGTCATTTCTATAAGCTGAATCAGCAGATAAGTATGGCACACAATGTGCTAATGAAGTAAATGTAAACACAAATCATGAGTTTAATGGTTCCATTTACAATTGATGTTAATGCAAGGAAACATTTAATTGACTGTACAATGGAAATTGCTGGAGCTGACACTGTGTGGTTTCAAAACGGGCCCTTCTTTTGCCTAATAGAGTATATGAAGTGATAATAAATCATTTTGATATAGCTCATGTTTTTAAAAGCTCAATCTTCTCAGTTACAGATTACATAATCTACACTGTTGCCATGGAAACTATTTGAAAAATCCAGAATCAGTAATGTGTTTACAAGTAGCTGGTGCTTTTTCTGTCTGTTACATAAGAACTATCAAGAGTTCGGCCCTGACTAGCCTTATATTATGCTATAGTAACTAAGTTACATTTAAGAGTGGAAAGTGTACTAATTTAAGAAGCCTGACTTTTGGCATAATAGTAACAGTGTAAATATTGCTATCTTACCTTGGTATGGAATCCATTCTTCTACATTGCTGTACAAATATTCATATTCATGAATATCCATTAATGCTTTTGAATTGAGAAGAAAGTCGAGAACAGCATACTCGGGAAGCATACTGGGAACCTTTCTGCTTATGTTTTGAAGAGCATTTTTTAGAGAAGGCTGCAGTGGAAGAAATATTACAATCATATTCCTTGCAGTTTACACAGTGCAACAGGAAATTATAAGCAAACTTATAAAAATATTTAAGACTATATACAGTAATGTAGAATTTTTTTTAAACTTGAACATTAAATACTTTGTGCGTAGTAAGCTAAGTGCACTAAATAAGGTCATGTTAATGATTCCCTGATACTTGATTGTTGCTAGATTGATCTTTTTGAAGTTACTAATAAACTGAATTAATGAAAGAACAGACACTAGCTAGTTTCTGATTTTTGTGAAAGTAATCCAAGAAAACTTCACTGTAATATGATATCAAAGAAGTTATAACTTTGCTTTTTCCATGGTAATATAAAAGGAAAAAACACACTTGCAGCGGTTCAAAGTGCAATAGAGGAATGTAAGAGTGAAAAATTGAGAGTCTACAATATACTGTATTGTTTGCCAGGAAGTCTTCCATGCAAAGTTGCATTAATATGTAGAAGTAACTCAGCCTATTACTGCTGTATACTGAAGTGAGATAACTTGATTGAGAAAACTCTTTAGCAAAATTATTTTGAGCTGAAAGATTAAATACTGGACTCCTGTGAGAAATTTTTTTGTTCAGTTGAACTTAAAAGCAGATTGAAAGGTACCATTTTCACCCCAGATTTGGCACTTATTATACATGAAACACATAAATCTATTGAATTTGCAGTGACAATATAAAAAAAAAAAAAATAACTTCAAAATGATGTGCTACATTAATGACTTCAGGAAACTACTGAATTTAATTGAATTGTTTTGAAGTACAACATTTGATATATAAATGGCAGGAAAATTATTTTAAATAAATAATTAAATGTTTTATTTAAATACCAAGAAAATTTAATTATTTATTGTTAAATTTTGTAGTAAAAAATTGCAAGGATGAAGGATGTTAAATGTCTGGCCTTCTGGTATTAACTTTTATAATGATCTGGTTCTCAGCAAGTTCAAACCGGAGCATAGATCAACTGACCATACTTAAGGTGTGTAAGTATTTCATAACAACCAGTGCACTTGTCATTCAGCTATTTTTGTATGCAATAGAAATTTCATAATATGAAAAGTTGAATATTAATTTGACTAATGCCAATAAAGAGATTTTAGATTGCTAATATAGTCGTCCCTTATTAAATTACTTGATAAGACAAAAACGTTTTCAGAAATAAAGTGCAAACTTTGAGAATCTATTAAGCTCCAATTAAATGTTCAACTTGCCAAATGCCAAGAACTATGACCTAAAACCTGCTGATGCTGTGTAGGGAGGTGTGGTAACAGCCTCGCTCAAATCCTATAATTGAATAGTTGTAGTTCATTCCCTCTTAACAAAATAACAAATGTATCCATGGGAAACAAACTAAGCGTATGCAAATGGAACTTTACACTGTTTGTTAATCACGATTAGAGTGGATCATTTTTTTTATTATTATTTTTTTTCTCCCGTTTTTTCTAATAAAAACTGTAGAGGTAAACAACTCCAATGGATTTTTCTACAAGCCGAAAACAGATTTTGTTTATTGTCCAAACCATTAAGAAGAAGAGCAAGAGACAAGAGGGTAGATTCATAAGTTTCTGGCCTAACCATTTTATAGGTATGATAAAGACAAAAACTATATTTCACTTTTCAATATAATTATGCTTTATTGCATACACTTCTCACATTTTACATTTCAACCCCCCCCCCCCCGTTTTTTCAAAATAGAAGTCTTGTCTGCAAAATGGGCATAAACAGCATCCATCACTTCTTGTCACATTTAAATTTCCTTCCTCGAAGGTCTTCCTTGAGTTTTGAGAAGAGGAAATAGGCACTAAGAGCTAGATCTAGGCTGTAGAGTGATGGTTGATTTCCTTGAAGCCACATTTCTTCACAGCTTCCTTTGCAACAGGAGCTGTGTGCACACCACCACTCAGCTTTCCTTGCCTTTTCTCTTTGATGGAAACACGTAATCTATGCAGTAGGCCAGCATAGTACTCCCCATTTACTGCAGTGTTCCTCTCCTTGAAGTCAATGAAGTGTTCTTTCACAGTGCCAAAAGATTGTGGCCATGATGTTCTTGGTTGACTGAGTGACCTTGGGCTTTAGGGGGGGTAGCTTCGCCAGTTCGCCACTCCATTGATTCTTTGGACAAGGGATTATAGTAGAGGACCATAGTTTCATCTGCTGTAACAATGGTTTGCAGAACTTCTCTCTCTCCCGTTGCCACGGCAGAGCTCCAAATATGCCTGGCAACAGGTGACTCGTTGCTGCTTTTGGACAGGAAATAATCTTGCACTAACCTTATTCATGTTTCAATGTTCATGAATAATTCGAAGGACTGTTGTTTAGAAAGGCCCAACCTTGCTGCTATTGCTTACGCTTGAGATGCCGGTCTTCAATAATTTCTCCTTTCACAAGCGCGATGTTTTCAGGAACCTCCAAGGATCGACCTGCATTCTCTTCGTCTTCAATGCTTTCTCGACCCCATTCTTTTACTGTAGAATATGAGGAGGGTGCTTCCCCACATAACCATCCAATCGGTGTTTAATTTCATTTGGTGTAAGTCTTGTGAAGAACTGCTGGATACTCCATTTTGTACATGTCACAATCTTCTACACATAGCCTCCTTTATATCTGAGCAACTGAACACAGCGAGCCGAAGTTACAGCTGCAATTATTTACTTAACAGATAAGGCTTATGTGAAGGCGATAATCCTTATCGGTGAGGCCGGAAACTTATGCACCTACCCTCATACCTCATCAGAGTCATCGATCACATATAATCGTTTTTGCAGTTCACCACACAAGGGAACAACTTCTTATTACTAGTACTTATTCTTCAATCTCTGCATTATTAAAGAGTGCAGTTAATGATTCACAATAATCATTTATCGTTAAAGATTAATTCTGCTAGATGCTTTCTAGATGTAAGGGAACGTGTACAATGCTCCTGTTTTACTTCCAACATTCTTGCCGGCGACGAAGCTACGTTTGAGCCTGATGGCGTGACTAAATAGTCATAATGCATATCAATGCCAACGAGAAAATAGACATTCGGTTATTCGAAGTAGCATTTTTTGATTGCGTGGTCAGATATGGTTGGTGATTTCATCCCCAAAGCTGAATATACATTTTCTTAAACACATTTTGCTGTATTTGTCGGAACAAGTTTCCGTGCAAATCAGCACGGAACTGCTATTTTATAATGGTGCTCCTGTTAAAATCTCTAGCCCAGTTCGTAATTTCCTTAATGAATATTTGGAATGCAGGATAGGACAAGATGGTTCCCTAAATATAATGATAAATCCACTCGATTTTTTATTCCTGGGGGCTTTAGAAGGAGCAGTCGGTCCTGGTGATGTAATGCTATTCATATTTGCCTTCTAAACCCAAGATCGCGGGTCCAAACCAGGCAGGATCGATGGATTTTTTTTTTTGGGGGGGGGCGTAAAAATTGTAAGTATGACTTCCTTCGGAAGGGAAGTAAAGCCGTAGGTCCCGTGTCGTACATTTACAGCACGAAAAAGAACCTCAAGCTTGAAAGAAGAGACCTCTGAGCAAAATTTGTCGGCCGTTTCACGCCCGGAATTGAATGGGACGTAGATGATCTCAGATGCTAAAGAGCGTCCGTAAATAAATCAAATCAACAATTTAGAAGAAGCTGGATTATTTAAAAAAAAAAAAAAGTGGTCGAATATGAGTAGCAGCAATCAAGAATGTAATGGGAGTGCCAGGACTATATGAAGAAAGTGCTTTCATAGCAATGAAGGCTGTGTCGAGCTAATGGTAAACATTCCCTTTAAAGACAATTTATTGTTGATTATATAAACATGTATGTTTATTTTTATTTCCTGGGAATTTGACACTATACTGTAAAAAGATAAATTGCAACGCAATGCCATTATGTTTTGATTTTAATGTTAAACGATATTTTTAAATTATTATTATACTATTAGATTTAGTTAAGAACGCACGCACTTCAATATCTCAGGTCATCAGCGTCCCGTAGAATTCAGGGCAGAAATGGCAGATAAATTTTGCTCAGAGGTCTAATACTTAGGTTATTTTATAGAGTCTTTTATTATAAGTAAAATAAAAACGTTATACTAATATTAAAGCCACGGTTATGGCATTCTCACCAGACGCATTAAAGAATATTATAAATACTTATTCTATATCCAAAAATACCTAATTGGGTTTCAGGTTTCTTTGCCCACAAAGAAAAACACTTACTACATGCTGTTTTTGAAGATACTCTGATAACTGTATAAGTTTCGTGATGCATGTCTTGATTATCCTTTCAGTTTCGTCCATATTACTTCCGGGATGAATTTCCTCTAGTAGAGTTGGGGGTATGGCTGACACGCAAAACCAATCTGAAAAATAACGCTGAAAAAGAGACAGAAGTGAAAGTTCCTTCTCTTCAACATTTTAATGATTGCACAATTCTGTTCTAAATTTCTGCAGCTAGTAATACTGGAAGAAATATGTATTTTTCCTAATTAAGAATTACTTCTTACAATAAATGAAAGTGTTATTAGTTATACCTACAAGGTTGTTTAAAAACGTGTTCCTATAAATATTAAATTTTCGTTAAGTTGATTAAATATTTTAATGAATCCATTTATTGTAACCATTATACTGAAAGATGTAATAATAGGCCATGAGTAGTTATAGTGATCGTTACATTTAATTTTGAAAAATGTGAAATATATTGTACCAATAAAAAGGAACGTACTTTATCAGGATTTTAATTTCCCCGTTCAAACGACACTGCCCGAGTGGCGAGATACGTAAGATTCCGTCCCAACTCGCAATCTTGAGCGATGGCTTATCGGCCAATGCAGTCCCTTGCCGCCGGCTCGTCGGTCGTCAGATAATTATATGACTCGATATATGCAAATACTTTTGCTGACATATATTGGCAAACCTGTGGCAGTTCATTAGCTCATCATGCACATTGGAATAATCCACTTACTTCACGATTTGTTATCCATAATTTGTGTCAGAAAAAAAAGGTTTTACGCGTAATTGCACGGCCCTGTCATTAATTAATAACGCATATCACAATTAAAGAAGCATAAGGTACTGCTTATGCTTTTTTTTTTTTTTTTTTTTTTTTTAAGGATGCTGGGGTTAGTAGCTTGGAGATCAGGACCAGGATGCAATTGTTACATCATTTTGCTAAATAAAGAAAATAAGAGAAGAGCCAAAAGGCATTATACATAAATAAATTGTTCAGGGCTAGAAGGGAAAAGAACTTATCTCTATTCATTTACGGATGCTGAGAAAAATGTTTGCCAATTCACAGCAGTCATTTCATATTTAGAAATGGAGAAGCAATCACACTTCAGAAATATGGAAAACTCTTTTTTTATTGTCTGTACTTTTAGGAGAGAGATAAGCGTTTAATATCCCATCAAGCTGTGGTTTATCGAGGTAATGAAATGGGTAAAATGAATATATATTTGCTGGAAATATTTTTATAGCATAACTTTCATTCCACTAAAACAGTACAATACACATAATTACTGTGATAAAGAGTGCAGCACATTCCTATGAACAAGCGTGCCACTGAAAATAGATTTTAGTCTCCTTTCAGTCGCGATGTACAGAGAATATAACGTTGGATTGGATGGTTAAGAGACGGAGCAGTATATTTCAGTACTTCAGCCTTGATCAGCGACTGGTCGTTTGTGCCTATTACCCCAGTGTTACTTTCGGATTGTTCACGGAGACACCGGACGGTCAGAGCTCACGGGCGGTGGGAAGGTTCCCTAACATCGTTTCCAGATAAAGTAGTCCGGAACTCGCCCCCTCCCACTCCTCCAATGAATTCAAGCCTCTCAGAAGGTTCGGGGACAGAAACCTTTCCAAATCGCAAGCCCGTCACACAGTACCAGCCCATCCCGCTCTGCTACTTTCGGAATGAAATGAAATGGAAGAGGAGCATACTTTTTCATGAGAAATTTGTAAATGGATACGTGCTTACTCTTTTAGCGAAACTGCCGTCTTTGTACAAACCCATTATTCGCATTTGACAGTGCCCGTAGAGTTAATGTTTCCGTAAGTGACATTAAGCAGGGCTGGATAAACATGTAGCTCTGCAGTCCTGTGGCTTTTATGGAATGCAGTGAATTTTGGTAGGATTTAGACATTCTAAAATAAGTGTAACAAGAAAGGCACACTGTTTCAGTTTCTCCGTCACTAAAATTGGTAAGCATTGTTTTAAATCTCATAAACTGTTAATAAAACAGTTCTGAACATTAATCGTACTCCCTGCATCTAAAGTGCTAAACGCACAGTCGGTGATTCTGCCTTATATAGCTATGTGCCATTCATATTCACTTTATTTGCAAAGTTCTTCCAAATTTTGCATTTTTTTTACTCTGTTGTCTTAGTAATTTGAAATATTGTTTAATAATTAAATCTGTATTCATTTTTTCGCGCATGAACAATTTAAAACGCGGTATAGAACTGCAGTGCGACTGGCGAGAATGTAATGTTTAAGTAAGGTCTGTGGTTATCGTTGGTCATGAGGTGCAATAATGAACTGGTTCATTATAGAAAACAATGTAGGAAATTCAGATAAATTAGAGAGTGCGTTAGCAATTATAAAATAAACATTAATTTGCTGGAAATATGCAAGTATGTAGTTTTAATATAAGACAAAATGAAATACCCATATAGTAGCTCAAACATAACTTACCAGACGGGATTTTATTGCAATATTTTATGTGCTACAAAATATTCTGTAAAAATATATTGGAAACGAAAAGAGATTAACATCGATGTAAAAAAAGGTCTGCTACTCTTTAAATGAATTCCTTGATGATTATGGTTTTTGTCTAAGTGCAAGATAATGGTACAACTTAATCGAGTCTATTTAGAGTAGGTAATGTAATTAATGTAATTTATATGTTCTACATCAATTAGACATTGTAGTGTGAATCTACTGAACATAAAACAAAAACAAATATAGAGAAATCTACACAGCTTAAGGATGGGTGTAGTACAAATTATTTCTCATAAATTCCCCGCATACGAAAATAAGACCTGCAATGAATTAATGTTCTAAAAGTATAAAGGCAAAACTTTTAACCATAATCCATTTCTTACAAATCTGCTGGTAATAAATGTAATGAAAAAATGAGAAGAAAAATGTCTCTCTCTTAGTCTTTCATCTCAGAAGATGAATTTGTGCAGATGTTACACACACCAAAGATTCTGTGCGGAACCTATCTGCAGCAGCACTAACATTTGAACTTTTAACTCTGCAGTTTGCTGGACACCAAATAGAACATGAAGTTAACTGATATAAATTCACACTATTATAGCTGAATTTGAAAATATTCCCGTGTATACACTTCGTTTACTGGTGTTGTAGCGAGTGTAAAGGGATACTACATGCCCGGGCTAGAATCGCTCAAGATCACAATTGTGCCCATTGATACATTGGGTGAAGAAAGTAATACTTTCTTTGTGTCTAATTTAAAACCTACTTCGTGTGGCTATTAGTGTTTTACGTCATAAATACGCCGCGGGACCCATACGGCACGAAAAAGAACCTCAAGCCTGAATGAAGAGGCCTCTGAGCAAAAGTCGTCGGCCGTTTTACGCCCTGAATTGAATGGGACGCTGATGACCTGAGATGTTAAAAAACGTCCATAAATAAACAAAATCAAAAAAAAAAAAAAAAAAAAAAGAAAGAAAGAAAAAGAAAGAAAGAAAGAAAATAGAATCATAAATACAGCAATGAATTGTATGTTACATAGATATAAATGAAGCAACACATACAAGTACTTATTTAAAGGTAAGCCATAATGTGACAACGCTGCATTTTTAACTAGGAACCTGTTTTCCACTGATGTTTAGAACGCGCCAACTGGTCCGAGGCCATACACCACGCCTGCTAAAACACAGTGAACAGAGTGTAATGCATTTTAAGACAAATGAAAGTTGAATAAAAACTAGAGAATGCATGGAAGTACGGAAATCAGTGTGAGATTCGGCAGGTATACTACTGTGCCAGAGTATTAATGTGCAAAAAAATCTTATAATCTTTAATTGAATACCTATTGTAATTAAATGCATATATATACATATATATATATATATATATGAAACATAAAAATAAAGAAACACTATTAACAATGTAACAAATTAACACTAATAATAAAAGTAGATAAAGATAAAACACAGAGAAGAGTCACACTTGAAACTGCTATATTTCGAACTACTGCAAGAGCTTCTTGCCATTGAAGAACTCGCAGTAGTTCGAAATATAGCAGTTTTATATATATATAACAGAATAAAAGTAGATAAGGATAAAACAATTCAATTGCAATTTCAAGTGTGACTTTATCTAAGTGTTTTATCATTATCTACTTCTATTATTACTGTTAATTTGTTACATTGTTAATAGTGTTTATTTTTATTTTTCCTTTATATGATATATATGTATATATATATATATATATATATATATATATATGAATAAATTTTAGGAAACTAAAAGACATCTTGTTTGATAGCATGTTTAACATGTTACTCTCATAAACTACTACTGCAAAAATGACAACTCTGTACGTCATCATAATTATGAGGAAAAATAGAAATTCTTGTTGAAGTTGAGTAACTTACAGACTATAATTAAGTTTTGCAAGTATCTTTTAGAATGTATTAATTTCTATAAGTTTATTAATGTGCCCTCGGTGCTTTAGCAGATTATGCATCGTTCCGTGATCTGATTCCACATGGCTAGGCCTCAAATGTCTCAAAGATATAGCGCATGCACATATTCCGTTTAGATTTAAGTAAACAAGTATTCAAATTATGCTACTGATTAACGTAAAATAGAAATATATGGTGCTGTTGCTGTGACTTTAAATGTATCAGCACTTGGCTTCATCATTGGTTGTAATAGACTTATAATGTACTGGCTTGGCATTAGACCTGCTGTAGGCTTTCCGAATTCAATACCAATGATTGAATAAGGCACGAAATGGGACTTTAGTAACTGAGGAAATTGCCATACCTCACGTATGTGATGCCATACGATGAGCACTTTACATGTTTGAAATTTCTCTTTATTTGCCTCTTGGTCTGGGTAAATCCTCTTGATATGTTCCGCGAGTGAGTTCTCAGAACCCTGAAAATAAAGGATAATCGAAAACCATAATATCTACAGCTATACCTAATTAAATAATTAATCACGTGATAAAATATGAAATCGCTTACTAAGCTCTTGTTGCAGATGCAGTAAGCTTACAATTAATATAGTTACTTACGTAACTACTACTACTACTACTATACTACTACTACTACTACTACTACTACTACTACTACTACTACTACTACTACTACTACTACTACTACTAAAAGTAGCATTGTACGGTATGAGTGAGATGTTTAAGACCGAGTTATGAACAAAATTATGGTAAAGACACTTTCGTAGTAGTTGCATGCAATATGTTGATTCATACAATGTCGAGCTACTTTGTTTTGATTAATTATCGTAAAATATGTTGAAGGTGTACCTAGACTTACGCTAATTACAGGGCCTATAATTCCGGTCATTCAACAAACAGTTGAAAGAAGAAGAATCTTGGAGAGAGATTCAGATATTTATGTGAGCTCCTAAAAGAAATATTGGTTAATGCCACTGATTACTAGGAAATGCTAACGAAGCCTTGGCGAAAATAATTTCAAATAAATGAAAAGAAGGATATGTGGGGGGGAATAAAAATAAAGAATTTATGGAAAATATTAAACCACATCAAGTTAACGAGGATTGGTAAGCATTTTAACCACTTAGCAACCTAACAGTTGTAAGGCAATTGTTTTGTCAGAATCTATTAGGTTTCTCCTTGGGCATTCAAATGTTCGTAAAAGTAGAGCCCGGAAAATTAATAGAATAACAAAGTTCCGTTTTCTATACTGTTTTCAAGAATGGAAAGAAACGAAATTCAGTACCTATATATTATGTATACATCTATGCAAGAGTAGTTTCTGAGTATTAGCGCTAGACACATGTTTCTTTGATGTGCACGAGCATCTTATTGGTCTTACCTTTGCTCCAGTCACAGCATGAATTTCAATAGGAAATGTTTTCGCTAAATTATGACCGCTGTCTTACACAATTGCCTGCTTCGCATATAAAATTCCTTGATGTGCTAAGCGATGTTGGATATTTTGTGTGACACACAAACGACCGTAATTCACAGATACTTTTTGTTTAAAATCGGGACACTGAACAGTCAATGCAGTTATTCAACTTTTTCACTTTTTTTCTTTGTGTACAAGAGCATTGCACAATGAGATTACGTTAGTTCTTAGTAGGACTACTTAAACAATTGGGACAGAATAAAACTCAACTCCAACTTGCATTTACACTAAGTATGCCTGTCACTTTACTCAATAGATGAAAGTATATAGTAAAACTAGTATGTGTTGTCCAAACTCCAACAAAGTATTCAGTAGATATAATTCGTCAGGCATAAGCAATACTCTTCTACGTCTTTAGTAATGTTAACCTTTACATCTATAAGTCACCTTTCGTACTATACATCTTTCGTAATTTTCATTCATATACAGTTTTCTATTTATATGTTAGCCATAGCATGAATCATATGTCGAACTATACGGGTATCTGATATGCCAGAGTTCTGTTAAAACTTTCGAGTAATTTTTTTACTTTGGCTATATTTTTGGGTATAAGACAGTGTCAATGTTATTGTCCCGCTCTCCAGGTAAATAATAATATTTTTCTGAATATAATGTGGCATCGTATTACTTAATATGATATTTATCAATCACTTACATCTGAATCTGAAATCTGCAGTAGCCCGTAAAACGCTTAAAATTATTTATTGCATGTTTGCTGTTACATTGAAAGTCGCCAAGCCCTTCTTCACGTCCTAATCTGCTGTTTTTGTCTATCGAGGTTTGTATTGGCAACTTTTAAATCTACGTAGCTACATCCATCTCCGCAAATCCTTGGGAGATCTATGAAATCTGTGATAATGACAAAGGCTTCAAATTTATTCTACATGAAAAAAGAATTTGTAAATCCATTAAAACATTTGCAGGCATACTCGCAATAATATTTATTAGATGAGGTATACATTAACATAACCTAAAAATAAGCAACTGAAACGACATTTTGGCTTACTGAATAGATAAAGGCTTTGATATGGTGAACTCACCTCTGTAATATGTATGAAGTGTTTGGGATAGTGAAGCAACACTCCCGTCAGATCTTCGTCATAGCATTTACTGTTCACACTATTAATAACATTTTCAAAAAACTGCTTCATGGAACTAGGACCTTCCCCAAACATGTGTCGACCAAAATAAATGAAACGATGAATATAATTTTTCTGTAACATTCAAATAAAGTAATATCTTTTAAGGCTTTCGTTTAAACGAGAAGATACGATCACATTTTAAATTTCCTTTCTACAATTTAAGGCTTAAGGGCATTTTAATCTTTCAAATAAGTGCAATTAAATATTTTGGTAAATAATAAAGTGTAAATATTCAAATATGCACACGCCAATGCAAAAAATTAATATGTGCCTCCCCCTCCCTTTTTTGACTTTCCTAAAATCTATTTTTTCACACATGTATTACTCTTTTCAACGCTTATTCTTAGAGTGCATATTTTAAATTAGCTATTGATTGGAATGTGTGAAATATAATCATTTTATTTATTACATTAGTAAAAGCTATGACTAGATATAATTTTTTTTAGGAAAACAGTTTCAGACAAGACATTCGTAACTAATGACATATACAAAGCGAATCAATTTCTGCATAATTTGCAATCCAATGGCTTCCTTCGGAAAGGAAGTAAAGCCGTGGGTTCCACGTCGTAGATTTACGGCATGTAAAAGAACCTCAAGCCTGAAAGAAGAAGCCTCTGAGCAAAAGTTATTGGCCGTTCCAGCCCTGAATTGAATGGGACGCTGATGACCTGAGATGTTAAAGAGCATCCGTAAATAAACCAAAATAACAACTTCTTTAAACTACAACATTTGGATATAGCCACGTTCTAATAGCTTTTGCTATATATGCTCCATATCAATATTTTATGTTATTTTATACAGGTCCATAATAGACATTGTTATGCATACTTGTTATGATGAAATTAAAAACTTTGTCTTTTGCCGAATTTCAGACACTTTTCTTCGAGAAAAAATACTAACTTCAAAGAGTATAATGTCTACAATAAAGAAACCCTACGTGCATAAGAGGAAAACTAGTGAATATCGATAACAAAAGTTGCTTAAATGCAAAATAATACTTATCCAAGATCATGTCTTTGTCTCCAACAAAAGCAATTGAATGTTAAATAAAAAAAAAATTCTCAACTAAATCTCTTTTCAATTTATCTATTATCCTTCTTGAATTTAGCTTTTGGTATATGATATTGAATATCTGAAATGTATCATTAAAAATTTATCCATATTAATTTTAGTGATTATAAGATTAAATTACCTTAGGAAAACAACATAATTTTTAAGACTTTTATGATTAATTTTAATTTAGATGTATAATAAGAACTTGATTGGATATATTTATATAATGCGTTGAGACACATTAAAATCACTTTGAACAAAATCCATTTCCGTATCCTAAAGTAAAAAATAACTCCACCACTAAATATAATAGTAATAATAACAATAATAATAACAAGAAGAACAAGAACAAGAAGAAAATATCCTCAAATTGAATTTCTATTTTATTTCACGTGTTGAATATAGTTCGGCATTGCTTTTACATTACGCCGCTTTATAAATAAGATGGAAGGATTCTTTTTCCCGTACAATAATTACAATAAATAAAACAATCTACAAAAAAAATTTTCCTCCTTGAACGGTGTCAGAAAAATTCGTATTTTGTGTTAAATTTTAATGTTCGTTTTCATGAAACTATTTAAAATTTTTCCAGAATGTTATATGCTATAACTTAGAGTAAGCCATTTATGATCATGTTTTAGTATTAGATTAGTGCAACCATGCACAATGCCTAATTCATTGCCTAAATGAATTTGTAAAATTCACTCATCAGCTCCGACAGGCCAAGTGCTTGATTAAAACAATGAAAAATATAAGAATGAAACAACGTTCTGAAGCCGGAAATATGGCTGCCTATATTAATTTTATAACCTGAGGCTGCAGAGTTATATTTATAAAGGCATTATATTTTGTAAGGATAATTATTATGTATAGGTATAAGAAATATTTTAGAGATAGGTAGAACAAAAATAGAAATAATTTGTAACTTGTAACATACAAAAGAGTTTTGTATACATTTTGTGTAAAATACGTTAGAAAGAGACAGATGTATACCTGACTCCACTCACTGACCGCTCCTTAGACAAGGCTGAAGAAAGGGTAAACTATCTTTTGTTAGGTCACGAACCTTCTACCCGGGAAATACTTAGGAGTTGACAATAAGAGAAACATGTGGCCGTAACGGGATAGTATTTAACAAAGTCAGAGGTAGCAATAATTTAAGAGAAAATGAAAATGTCAGAACGGAGACGAAAATGTTTTATTACAGGAAAGCCGAAAAACAGCCATCAACACGTGCCGTATTTCCGAGAACATTTAGAAATCTACAGACTAAGGAGGGCAAAAGATTTTCAATAGAAATCAGAATATAAGGAAAGTGCCGAAATTTACGACAGGTTGTTCTGGGAAAATTCAAGTTCGTGGAAAGACATTAGATCAGGGGGAAAGAATAATTCTAGCCAATGGTCTTCGGATAAAAGTTAACGAATTAGAAGAACTTAGATACCAATAAATAATTTTAGGATAGCCAATGATGAACATATAACACAGAAATAGATAAAATACGAGGGAATTTAATTTAGCGAAAGGCGTGGCGATGTAGTGGAAAAACTAGGGTACAGAAGTCAGAGGGGCACTCAGAGGCGCATTTCACACTCGTAGAAGTCGGACATTCATAGATTCACATTTAGACATTCAGTAGAAATACATTCACAGATTTACACTCACACATTCATAGATTCAGAGGGACATTCAGACATCCAGATATTCACTCAGGAAGCCAGTTTAAGTGAGAAGCGAAGTCAGCGGCGAACGGTTAGGAAATACTTTACATGGGAATAAAATATTTTAAACAAGTCAACCTTGTGTATTTTTGGGCAACACACTTCTCGTTCCCGTGGATCTATACTGATCCCGAAACACTCCAGTGGACCCTGAGATCAAACTAAACAGATTTGGAGCAAACACCATCAGTGAGCAGCCCGGGCAGACATCGAAACCACGATCAGCTCAGCGATCAACAACTACATCCCCCGAGCACCCATCATTTCCTGCTCCAGTTCTTTATCATTCGTTCATTGATTGATTGATTGATTGGTTTTTTTTCTTCTTCTTCTTTTCCTGATTAGCATATATGATTACTGTTTGTGTTGTACATTATTATTTATAATTTACATAGTTTAAAGTTAAGTTGATATAATTTGTCACTTTGTAATATTCATTTATTTCTGTATATATATATATATATATTGTAATATTTGTTTATTTTTATGGTAGTTTAGTTTCGAGGCAGTTAATTGCAAGAGTAAGTCTCCTATGTTGTAACACATTATATTTAATTTTCTTAAAAAGTGGAATAATTTCAGTAAATATTAATCGTATAAGAACATTACTTTGTATTTTTTTTTTTTTTTTTTTTTTGCAATAGTGTGATCTATAGCCTGTGTAAGTTAATGTATTAGGTTTCATTCCATCCTAAATAGTTAGCTAACATCACTGGTAGTATGACGGAATAGCCGAAATCACAGTACTAGTAATTCTATATTAAGCCTCTACCATTTGTTTCCATTGCTAAATTTACAGACATCTCTTAAGTTGCTGTCAGTGTTGATTATCTATTAAAAATAAAACGTGTGATAATCGGAAACAGATCTATTATAACAATAATATTATTTCCTGCTGACCCCCTTCCTTCCCTTCCTTTTAAAAGAATAGGCATTTTCTAAATTCGTGCATTTAATAAAACCTTGGTGCTTCCTAAACTAAAATATATGAATTTGGTTTAGAATATGCATTGTGATTTATAAGCGGATCTTTCCTTGGTTAACTGTACTCGGAATAAAAGCGGCTCAACTTGCGCGTATGTTTTCACATTTTAAACAACTTACGAACTTATCAATAACTCACAGTTATTACATACCTTCTCCTCTTTACGCAAGTTCTCTTTTAGAACATCAAAAAGCGATTTGCGAACTTGGTCCATTTTAAATTGGTTTATGTGTCACTGCAGGAAAAGAGGTTAGATACTACAAATAACTTGTTTATATGGTTGCTATAGCAATCCTGGGTGGAATATACGGAGGCAAAATAGGGTGATTGTGCGTTACGTTTTAATCCCCAATATATGCATTTGAAAAGCATATGTTTAGAAGCTTGTGTATTGATACAGATATAGCATCTAGACTTAAATAAATGTACGATTTCAGTGATCTAGTCCAAAAATCGTACTGTGAAAAAGTGATAGTTTATTTTATTTCCACATTAATCATTTGTTTTTTTACAGCAAATGCTTATAATGTTTTCGTGCTAAATTTGATTTAGTATAAAACCCAATTAAAATCATGAGCACATGTTACTAAGAATTTATGACCAAAGCTGAGCGAGAAAATGGCTTCATTCAGGACAGTATTACAATAAAATGTTATTTTCTGTGTTGGATATTTTCGTTAATTAAAGCAGTTATAATAATTGGTAACAAAACATTAGAAATGTAACATTCTATCTATTTGTGTTCAATTACTCAAATTTCAGGAGGAAGCTTTCTATGTAAATGACTGCGTCATGGGCCACAGGGGAATAGTACATATATAATTCATTTTATCATGGCATTGTGGTAAAACTTAAATTGTAATTTTTCATTTTAATACTTGTGCAAGGGTAGAGAATAGTTTGTGATTGTAGCTGAAAGTAGCAGTACTAATATAGTTGCGGCACTTAATATGATTCGTCATTCTCGCACACTCCATAAACACCATTTTATTATTATTATTATTATTATTATTATTATTATTATTATTATTATTATTATTATTATTATTATACTTATTCTTCTTCCCCTGCTTCTGAACTTATCTTCCTTGGAACTACTTTGTTTTAAACTGGGTTTGTAGAAGGCGAATTTGTTGTATATAGCTGCTATGTTTCTAAAGGTCATCGGATCTTTTAATGTAAGTTCTCTTGGATTACGAATTTTTAAAGAAATGCAGATGTAGGTATCATGAGATAACAGTGTGAAAGTTGCGGCGGTTTTATAAGTGGCAAGTATGTGAGATTGATTAGTTGATTAATTAGATCCAGGTAGCGGAACCAATTTGTGAGTGAATTTAATTGTCTTTGGTTTGTTTGAAAATGGCGGTGGATTTACAAGATGGTGTGATTTGTTTCCCGCTGAAATAATCTTGATTCTTCCGAGATACCGAAGCTAACTCGAAGTTGTACTCACCATATCTGGCTGCTTACAGATGTGGTGATGCTCTCAGGCTTTCTTCGGAGCTCTCTTTTTGGATACAACCAAGGGGGAAAAAGGACTTTGGTCAGGAGCTGTTAAATGAAATACATGAATACACCGCACTTGCTATTTATTCAGTAATTTAATCGTAGTTCCTGAGTGACTGAGCCACCGGCAAGGAATGAGATGAAACGTTTTCACACTACTGTTCACCGGACACAGTTCCCTGCTTTATTGCCCCTCAAACTTGTGACCTTATTAAATGTCCATTAGTCTCCCCGAACCTCACACTATACAATATAAGCTGCACTGTCAGAGCGATGAACAATGTTTCTATGGCTTTAACACGGCTTTTACAGCTGGCGATATCTCGAAATACTGGCGTCGCACCAGATTGCTTAAAACACTCTTTTCTCAATTCAATACAATAACTGAAACTCTTTAGGGTTTTCGACGCGCTGCGGTTGAGACTACTAGCTTGTGTTCAGCTCCTAAACATACCGAATGCCCTAGAATTTGAGCTATTTATGCCTTCTCTTGCATCTGCTACATGGATTCAAATTTCAGAACTTTCCAGATGTATCGCAAAATTTGTTTCCTTATTGGTTGCATAGACCCGGCCTCGGAATATTCAAATTCGAGTTCCTGCTCTCTGGTTACCACATTTCGTTGTTTCTGCGCTTTTGTTCCTGTTACTCCGGAGCGATTTCTCCATTTTTGGAGGTCACAGCTCCTAGTTTCTATCTTACTTTATTTCCTCAAGGACTCTTTTTAACATTGGTTGTAATAGAAAGGTCTCGTGTGAATACAAAAGACGTTCTTACGAATGGCTCCAGACAGTTGCGAATCAAGATACAGTTTTAAGCTTGGTGAACATATAGCATCATTTTTGTATGATATTCTTCCCTTTGTCACACATACTCGTACTCATTTTATCTTTAATACATATATTATGTTTTTGCACTTTGTTCATTTTCAGATGACTATCATTAAAATTACATACTTTAGCAAGACATGTGTTAATAAACGATTACATCGTAATATCTTATAATTACAGTTCACTATTTCTATAGGAGTCGAATCTGGTTCTCCCGCCACAAAGAGTTCTTTACTCTTCTTTATTTTACGTAAAATGTTTCCGGATTTAAATTAAATGCACTGAATGAAATCACGAAACTTTTGGATTAAGTTCATTGTGCAATTCTGAAATGTAGTGCAATAGCCTCTGAGAAGGTTTATTTTTATTCTTCCATATTCCATATCAAACTGAACTCTAAGCAGAATTTGAGGGCACTATTTTTGTTTCTATTAAAAAAATGTTACGCTATTGGGGTTACGTTTTTTTAGTACTAAGTATTTACGAAGTTACAATATATTTTTTAAATGTAGTAGAAACGAGATCGATTGTGGACACTTCTTCGTTTATCTAAAAAATATAATTGATGTCGTTTATGAAAGATAACTGGTATTTCATTCGGTAACAAATTCATTCGGTAAAAACAATTCTTTTGGATATTAATCGAAATTAACTTTAAAACAATAATCTGATTAAGAAGTGAAATGAAGACATTATCATCATGGAGAATAACTGTCATATATATAAACAGAAACTCAGGTTGCATTCTATCAGGAGTACTAAGTCAGTCATCGGTCTATATAAATGTTTCATTCTATTGAGTTCATGAGTTACAATCAGTATATGAGTACCAAGGCCATTTGATAATCATAACCTCTGTCGCTGCATGGGAATGGATTTTTGGGTTATGAGGAGGATCTCTGTGGGAAATTGAAGGGCATTTTACTTTTCAGCAATACATCCACATTCTATAAAATATAATACTACCGAATGTGCACATGCTGCAGGCAGTTGGAATGATATTTCCAGCAGATAAATAAGTAATACCGTTTTAAGTAAGAGGTTGCGTGTTAGTGCATTTTATATATAAAAATTTAGATGATGCTTTAAACTTTTCAATAGTTGTTCCGATACATACATGAGTAGACACATTTAGCAATATAAATATATGCAGTGTAAATTACACTTGTCCGCAAAGGTCACAGACATAAAAATTAGTTTTGCTACTAGTTTTGAAATATACGTTATTTATATTAGTTACTGCTTTATTAAGCACGATCACTTCTACATCAGGAGGTTTGAGGCTCATCGCTCGATATTTACTCGTTCCTTGGTTTGCTAGAACCAAACCCAGCAATGTTTGGGCCCAAGTGCAGCAGCGTACGACGAATGACAGAAGAGCTCACGCGTCACAGTAGCTAAGGAAATGATAAGAGGCTGTTTGTAACGATGTCCACATATTATATACAAAGGTTGCTGATTTTCATGGGGGCAAAAATGAACAACATTATAAACTGGAATAGTTATTATTAAACTAATAAAAACAAGTATTTCACTTTCATTCCATCAATTACAAACATTGAATCGCTGACAGCAAAAATACCCTAAGACTTCTTGGTCAAAAAGAGTTAAATACACAAACGAGCACTTCTGTATAAATGCTTCAAACCGAGGACAAAAAGAACGGAAGTCACGGAGTTCTACTTGAACACAAAAAGATGGAAGTTAAAGCTGAACGTGAAAATATCCGAAGTTCGTGGCTTGAAGAAGCCATCACGGTCAGCAATTTATAAGAAAACTTGCTTTTCTCTTGAGACACAAGTAATGTTCCAAAGGCAAACAAAGTACATCTGAATATTTCAACTTTTCACCAATTTAACTGTAATTTTCAAGACCAGGGGTTGTTGAAGCTGGGAAATTCATCAATGAACTTCAAAAAACATCTTCTTCTGAAATTGTGATTATATTTTTTGTCCGCCATACCTTACACTTCAAAGGTAACAACAGAATGCATAATCGATACATGTGGGCGTTCAACATCCGATATAGAGAAAGCAGCAAGAAGCGTGTCCGCCAATGTTTTCGCCTTTGCCAGGAAGAGGGGAAAGGTTTTTTAAACAGTAAGCGCAAATTCGCGATAAGAAATATGAATATTGTCGTTATGAAAATTCATTAAGAAGTGATTCCAATCGACTGGAGAGCCTCTATTTATATGAGGCTAAGCTTTAAGAAGTTTCGAGCATTGCAATGCTCGAATATGCAATTTTAGGAAGGGCCACATAAAAAAATAAATAAAACGCGGCACACGGCAGAATGTGAGCGAATCGCTCAATCTAGTCGCCCGTCCCTTTCGTTTTTTTTTTTTTAAATAGCGTTTAACGCCCGTTTTTACTACTGAGGTACCACAGGCGGTGGACACTGATGATACATGAGATGAAATTATATATTGGGAAAGGAGTATCTTTTTAAGGAAGGAAGCGTTACAGGCCTAAGTTTAGGGTACCTCCCCGGCATTTGCCATTTATGAGGACTGGGTAAAACCTGGAAAAAAACCTCAGCCAGGGAGGACGGTCATGGTGGGAAACGAACCCCAGACCTCCCGCTAACGAGCCCGCGTCTTAACGACCTCAACCATATGTGACGATCTGTCTCTTTCGTGCTACAATAATTTTGAATCTTCTAGAAAAGGCGGGAAATTGCACATATATGCTTAAAATGAACTTTCTAGTTTTCTTATTCTACTCTTTCTTTCTCATTTAATTTCATTAAACTTTTATTCTTTTATTTTACTGTAGTGGCTGCCTTAGGGCTCAGCGGAGTACAAATTGGGAACCCTTGACATGGAGCATAGGCATATTGTCACGCCTATTTAAATACTGAATGCCGACGATCAATAGTCGCAGCCCTCTGTCGAGTCACCATCATAAATATAATTCTGTACTCATTATATCGTCCTTAGGCCGGACTTACCCATAAGAATTGTAACCATCCTTAATAAAAATGAAATAAAACTAAGGAAATAATGGTTCTCGGTATTCTATGCAAATTATCAACCATCATTAATTTGCCTAATTTATTCTTCGTAAAGTTGTTCTGGAATCAACTCATCCGTCGAAAAGGTGCCATCCCGAAGCAGAAAATTGAAACGTCCACTCTCTTCAAGTTCCAGCTCTCGACAATGAAAATCGCTGAAAACAGCACCCCCTTCCCTATATGCGCATGCGCAGAAACTTATTTTCTCACGTACAGATCTCAACCATTACTTCTAAATATTAACCGTCTCAATGCTATACATGTACTAGTTCCTCCACATTGTCACGCTCTATATGCCACATCTTGTGCATTTGGAAGGGAGAAGAAAAAAAAAAAGTGGTAGGAGATCTGATTTACCCGTCAACCCACTAAGCTGATAGCAGAATAGGCCATTTCATTTCTTTCTGAGTCTGCACTTTATGTTGGATTGGAAATTTTGCGCTCTTGTGCTGGTAATGTATTGGATTTATATTCTATTTTAGCACACATTGATGCCTAGCAAGTAAAGATCATAGACCTGGGAGGATTCCACAGAGTTATAGAAAAAAGTGCAATGTAATATTTGTTCCCAATGTATTATAGTTTTGGGTGCAAAAATGCATTTGACATTACGTGGCATTATAAATTATAATATTTGTATTATAGATGCAATTTTATCTGTTTTAATTTTTTTCTTTTTAATTAGTACTGAATAATTTATTTATACCTACAAAGAAACAGCGTACCATTGTTAACGGTTCTGGACTCGGCAGTTTGTTTTTTCACTATGCCGGAATGCCAGCTCGATCGAAGTTAGCTAAGATAAAAGCCGATATTAGTGGACATTCTAAATTCATGATAATGTTTATTTTTTTACGCAGCATGTATTTTCTTAAAAGATGACACTATAAACACAGCAGTAAATCTCCAGACATAGCTATAATAGAGAAGCAAGCAGGTATTAGATGTTTTCTGGCGCTGTTATCGCTGTGGCTAGTGAAAAAGCGAAAACGCTGCTGCTTGCTTGTGATTGGAGCATCCACGATTTGTTAAGTTATCCGCGGTCAGTCTAGTCAGTGAGTTGGAAGACCTGTAGTATGTCTGAAGTGCGATGGTGAAATTGGTCATTCATTAGCCATTTTTAGAAGTTACAAGTTTTAATTTAAAACATATGTGGTACATAATGAAGGAAAATGGAAGTACGTTAGGGGGAAAAAGTCCTGCGTTTTTTAAATATTGGCCTATTATCATGATGTCATACAATGTAGTGAAGCGGCAAAACGAAGAGCAGCAGACAGCTCTTAAAAGAAGTTTAAGATTGTATCTTAAATTCTAGAAGGTAAGTCGACTCCTTTATTAGAAATTATCGATCTATAATGCATTAAGAGAAACTCGTACAATGCACAGCCCGTTTACTGTCAATTGATACTGTATTTGAAAGTAATAATTAGATGGGAAAGCATTTTACAGATGAAAAAAAAAACTGCGTTTGTTTCAATTCAACTGCTATGTGCAAAGCATAATTTGTTTTTATGGATAGGGCATTTGATTACTATACAAGTTTTCTGTTTTGCTAATACTTTAATGGGCATTACATTTCTGTTATGTTTTGTATGTGAAACGAAAATAGCGTGACTTACCAGAATTTTTAGACGTTGCGAGATATTCACAGACTTTGGAAGTAGTATAAGAAAGCTGTAGGTTTCATTCAAACAAGCATATGGCGTCTATTTAGAGGTCTGGGTTACTACACAAAGAGAAAGCGTGAGTAAGAAGGGGTTACGTGTTGTTATTGATTAATGTATATCTAAAACCTAAGGAGCACAAACCTAATTTTCATTGTATTTGTGTAAATAAATAAAATTAACAAAAATTGCAGTTATCTTGTGAGCATTTCTTGACTAAAGTGCGTTATCTGTTCTTTTCTGTTACGGTGCCGAACGAAAGATAGATATGATTGCCACAGGCTGTCATGATCCCACTGGGTACTTTATCAGATGTTATGTCATCATCTACATATTTTTGCACATTAAAGCTCTACTGACTTCATATGGGCTTGAACCTCTCCAGCTTTTAATGCATAAGTTAGAGTAACATTTTTAATAGCCGTAGGAAGCGAAGGACGTTGGTTGCATTTATGTACATCTATAATGTTATTATCAATTGCAGTAATCCATGCAAAACACCATCTCTAATAGTCGTGTTGTGCATGATAGTGGCGCACAAGCAGTGGCAGACTTTGGTTAGCATATCAATTTGATGTCGTAGCAGAAAAGTACAAAAAATAAATGCGTTTTACGAAGGTGAAATACCTACATAAAAACAGCTAAACGGTTGACTAAAAGAGTTTGCATACGCCTAAATAAAAATGTCCTACAGAGAAAAATATAGTCAAAGTAAAGACGTTAATAAAGGGTGTGGAATTTTTACAGAATTTTGTGAAATGAATGCTTTAGACGTTTTAAATGGGAAATATGCCTTTGTTAGTAGTACTAGACATATTGTAATTGACTGTGTATTATTGCCGGTTAATATGGAGCATATGCTAAGCAATTTTAAGCATCAATAGTGGACATTTTCCGCTGATTGTGGAAATTCATTCAGACCAAGTAAAAGACACTCTAGGAGAGGAAAGATGTATGTAGGTATATATGTATATAAAAAAAAAAGAATGCAGTAGATACAAATGGAAGAAAGGACGTTGTGGTACAATTCAAGCCGTTACTAAACTCAAATTTTGGGCAAATATGCAATAGAATTCATGTCAAAGAAAAATTAAATAGAAAGAATGACTGAGTTAACTGGAATTAACTAAGAAATAAAATATTAGTATAAGAATGCTATTGTAAATCACGAATATGATAGGTAAGAGCCAGGGCTGAACGCAGGTCATTCACTTGTACAATAAATAAATAAAAATAAAAATTTTAATTTTATTTTCCTTTTAATGAAATAAAACATAGACTTTTAAGAAAATGAGCATTAAGAGACACTTCATTAGTTGTAGTCCTACGTAAAGAAAGGATCTTTTATTCAGAAACGTTACTCTCTAGTGTGATTTTGCTATTATGTAACGCTGTCTGTAATGACTTAAAAGGAAAAAGAATCTGAGAGTTATTTTTAAAGTTTTGTGTTTTTGAAATGCTTAATTAAAGTTACCGTTTTAGTCTATTTTTAGGCAAAGATGACATTTATAAACTAATTCAAATTAAATAGAGACTTATTATAAAGAATGTTAGCACTACATAATTAATTTTCGTTATATACTTTTGCGCACTAACATATATTTACGAAATGCACAATTTCATAATTAATGAGGTGGCATATATTTTGCATCCTCTCGAATTTCATGTTGTGTACTTAATATGCAACATCAATATCCCATAAAATTACACATAATATGGTATTTTCTTCTATGATAAACTGACTTCTTAAGGCAGCCATACAGGTCGTTGACTTTGAGACAATCCGTTTTACTTAGAGCTTTTCGTTGGCCCAGTTTCACGTCTCCTTTTTTCGGCAGGATGGTTGGTACTCCTTTGGCTTTGCTGAAAAAAGCAAACAAACTTTACAGATTATGGGTATTCCTGAATCACTAAAGGTAGCATTATTCGTGCACAAGCGATGACATTTGTAAAGCATAATGGTTATTTTATAAAAAGTTCTGTGTATATACGAGCGATATTTAAAATTTGGCTAACAAATCGTTCTGGCAGAAATCATTAAGTTAAAATTTAAACGTTTTGAGATATTAACACTATTATACTAAGGAAAGAGAGTCGTATAGTCCAGCAGAACTCGTGAAGCGATATTTCTACGTAATAGATACCTGTACTCTCTTAAAATACAGATGTTATATCTTAAAGCCAAGAAGAGCACACTTTTGAACTTGATACTTTCTACCATAACGACAACGACACATTTCTAACACATAGCGCTTCGTAATTAGCTTAGAGGAGTATTAAATGTTTCATATTCACATTGGAGAGCAAACATATAATATTTTTGTAATTCTTAAGGATAGATAGGTCGTGATGGAATATTTGCTATCATGATTCTGGCGAAATAGGTTTAGCATCAACAGTGTAGCTGAGCCTAAACTCTGCCTAGTGTTCTGATGTAAACAGCAGCAGCGTTGTGCCCTACAGCCACAAACTCTTAAGCCCCTCCCTCTGACGTCAAGGTCACATCAGGCCTATACTGATATCTTGTTTCAAAAGAAATTGCTCCATCTCTACTAATTACAATTGATCTGGAAAATCGATATTAAAATTTCTGGCTTGCCTTTCCCACGCCGAGTACGTGACCCCTCACTGTTGCTCGAAATAATACATATTATCCATTTCGGCTAAATTTATCGCTGGCCGTGATACCGCTAGTGTAG
Source organism: Metallyticus violacea (assembly GCA_030762175.1). NCBI lineage: Eukaryota > Metazoa > Arthropoda > Insecta > Mantodea > Metallyticidae > Metallyticus > Metallyticus violacea. The sequence goes on along the minus strand of CM060838.1, from coordinate 49,823,669 downwards.
CTGTTGATAAAGCGAGTGTCACAATATTATAAACAATGTGTAGCCCGAATAGTATTATGAAAAAAATTCACGTACGTGAGTCAACACCGATATTGCATTCAATTTTAACACGTTAAAATTTTTATACAGAGTGTTAATGAATACACCGAAATACTTTCAGAGAGTGTAGAGATGTATTTTTTTAAATGGCATTTAACGCCCATTTTTACTACTGAGGCACCACAGGCGGTGGACACTGATGATACATGAGATAAAATGATAAATTGGGAAAGGAGTATTTTTAAGGAAGGAAACGCTCCTGGCTAAGTTTAGGTTACATCCCCGGCATTTGCCATTTATGAGGACTGAGGAAAGCCTGAAAAAACCTCAATCAGGGAGGACGGATCTGGCGGGATTCGAACCCCAGACCTCCTGCTCACTAGTCCGCGCCTTAACGACCTCGGCCACCAGTGGCGGTGACTTGGGCCGTATTTTCACCATCTCTATGATATGAGATCATCTTTTTATTCAACCTTTTTTAATGAATCAACGTAAAAGACAAAAAAAAAAAAAAAAAAAAAAAAAAAAAAAAAAAAAAACTCAAAATGTCAGTGAAATAATTGTCAGGGAGTACAGGGAGGTTGTTTCAAGTCATTTGCAGACACTTTGGAAAGCATGCGCACAAACTCTTCATGGAAATGTTCACACTTCTATCATTAATTTAAACTTACCAGTTCAAAAATTCCTAATGAATGGCTTAGATGGACCAAGAACAAGAATTAGAAAATATAAAAGTAACTTTAATAGAGATGAAGGCCTCGAATTAAGTCAAACATGGATGTTATTGATGGGCTAAACAGTGGATGCGATCATGAAAATACACCTAACAAGGTCGACCCAAAGGGAGGGGGCAGAAGCTAAAATCGATAAGCAACAGAACCAAATATAAATTACGTAGTAAGCCTTACAAGCCATGTTCTCGTGCACGTTTTTGCCTAGAAAATGGACAGGTGCAACGCGTTCGAAACGTCGACAATTTATAATTACACGATGCGGTATATTTTCAATAATGAACAAGACTAGATACTTAAATAATTGAAATGTCATAAGACGAGGACAAAATGTAGCTAGAATACGTTAATTAGACATCGGTCAGTATGTTATTTTATTTCCTCGTTTAAGTTCAGGGGTCTTTCTAGGTTTTATACCTTAAATGACATTTACTAAACAACGCTATATCGTATATCTTTCTTATTATTGACTTTTTTCAAAGGAATGAACAATATTAAGCTCTGGACGCTTGGTCTGGTTTGTTTAAGTCCACGTACACAAGCCATTCTTTCTCAAATTGTTCTACTGTACTGTATTAGATGGAATCTAATAGTGCATACTGAAAAAAAGTGATTATTGACATATATGTTCTGTTCTTACCTAAAAAAGTACTTTCCATAATGCATGATGCTGTCATAGTCGTACTCGTAGGTGTAGGATGTGTTCTCTAAACTTTGCTTCTTGAAGTTACTGAGGTATTCTGTAACATAACATGCATTAGGCATAACTCACTACAGTTTACATTATTTCCATGATGTAAAATCCTAAGCCTTACTGACCTTCATAACGTATTTTGTGTGCTTATATGAAATGCCTAAAATGAAAACATTTATGCTCTCCAAAAATGTTGCTAAAATGTGGTCATGTGTATGCTAATTACAATATAGTTAGGGCTATTGGGTGATCAGATTTACTCGAACTTTACCACGCGTCATTTTAAAAATTATTTTCTATCGCAGAGAGAGTTTATATCGATATAAACAGTTGATGTAGTTCTAAGAACTCGCTGTGGAGGTCGAGAGTCGCCCCCAAGAGAGAAAAAGAAAGAAAAATAAAGATTTTCGCCATGTCGTAATGGTAAATCATTTGTTTACAAAATGCGACCGTGTTAGTTCTTTAACCATTTACTAGGTTCCACAGTATCGTAATCTCTAAGCCGATAACCCTTCAAGACAACGTGTGCTGACAAGCAATAACACCATCCTTTCAAACTAACTCGCAGTAAAGTCCGAATAAATTCGATCACTCGGTGCATAATATTCATAAGTGGAACCAATGGGCTGAGTCATCCTTCTCAAATGCACACGTCTTTCTACTTTGTACAACAATAATCAAACATTTTAGACTGTTGCTTCAAGCTTATTGTTTATAATTAATGTAATCTATAAGTATATATTTGCTTTAATTTTAAAAAAGAAACTTCTTCATGGATACCTGCATATTTGCATTATTGACTATTATTTTATTCTTTGAATTATGGTAGAGGATAAACAGCGTTTTAATGTGACTAATTCTGAATTTATTTGTTTATAAAGTTTGAAATGAAAATTTGTTTGTTACCAATTTACCGAAGAGAATGTTAAACTATTGTTAAAAGCTTCTTGGCAGTCAAAATGTAGGTAACTATTTATTACTCGCTTATGAGTACTAAAGGAAGCTGTAACATGAAAGTAATAAGTACGTACTAAAATCAGGATGTCAATATTAAAGATGAAAATAATGTTAATTTTAATTTTTAAATTATTTAAGAAGATACGAACTATTATTTTTATAAACTTACCCATTTATAGAGTTTCTTCTTCTCATTTTTCCCTTTCCCCTTTAAACACTTTCGTTCGACTTAAATCTTTAAACTTTAATGTAATATGAAGTGACATGCGTAAACATAAATGTGTGTGTGTGTGATTATGAAGGATTTGGAAATTTCAAGAGACTCGAGAACTTAAGATTCAAATTCCAGAAAATGTAATATTCGTTCCACATCTAGTTCTATTAATTTATTTTAGCGTTAATATTAGTTCATGTTAGATTATCCGGACTATTTTTTCCCATTTTTTGGGTATTATATGCATTTTCAGCAGTGAAAAATTTAATGAGTCATTGTTACTATAGTAATTTTATGCATCTAGTGTCATAATCTAGCATTTTATTGATGATCGTAACAACAGTTACGACTGTTGATAAACCTGGTATACAAAAAAAGAGTTATGAATTAACATCGTGGTGGATGTCAATATCGTAGCTGCGTGCAAGACAATTATTATAGCTGTTACACTAACGCAGAATGTTTACCCCTTTCCTCTCGGAAAGCGCGTATTTGATGAATCACACCACTTTTCAGCACAGGGAAGTGGTCATAAAAGAAAAAAATCATACTATAGATAGTGAAGTATTGTATGCAATGTTTCAACTAAATATCGTGTATTGCTTATACAGTTAAAGTTCGTTTGCTTTTTGTACTACTTTTTAAATTCTTGCATCATTTGCAAATGTTTTGAAGAGTCACTTTTCTCGGTATTTTTTAATGTTTTATTTATTGTAGCTTTGACACGTAGGCCTTTACGCGAAGTTTGTAGATTGGACGTGAATTCTGTAGGTATAAGTCTGCATGGAATAAAATGAAATGTAAATGCAAATGCAAATGAGATATGAATCCTTGGCACCTTAAAGCTATCTGGCATTCACCGTCTCAGAATAAGGAAAAACTCCGAAAAAAACTTACTCTGACAGCTTAATCTGACCAAGATCCGAACCAAGGACCTTTTTATTAGTTAAAAACGCTACCGCTAGTCCACGGAGGCAATGTTTTCTCAATATTGTCCAAAGTAATTACTTTTAGTTCGGTTCCCTTTTATATACCATTGTTAATAATTGCCTGTCGTTAGATTTAAGTTTAACGATTCTGTAAAACTATCTCATTCTTTTGATTCTTCTCTTGCTTCACCTCAAAATATTCTTTGCTTAAAGTTATAGTGGTTAAAAAATAGAAAAATTCTAGGACCCAATATCTCTCTTATCAATAAATATTGCTATATAAACATTAAACGAGATAAAACCCTTGAAATGTCTTTGCTATAATTCTCGATGTTTCATAGATTTTGGGTATAAAATATAGATAGTTAATTTTTAGTCTTCGCAAAAATTGTTTATTTATCTATTTATTGGGACGTTCCCTACATATACACTAAAACCACGGTTTCCATTTCACGAGATAACAGTAAGCACATTTAGACAAGGATTTAGAGAGTGGGGCACTATTTTTGATACTTTTTGGTAGTTTCATAGTGTAGCATACGAAGCAAAATTTGTAAACATTTTTCCTTGTAACTGTTTAGAAAAAGTATATTAAACTTCCTGTGAAAACTGTGCTTCGTCTAAGAGCTTCGTAATGACAAAGTAAGTGTTTCCTTTCAATGTGATGCATGCCGATAGCAGCCAGTGTAAATGCTATTACTTAAATTAGTCTGCTCTATTCAAAGAGTACAAATTACCTGGAATAATGTTCTCTGTCTTAATCTGAACATATTGGTCTCTGTCGGCCCTGGCTTGCTCATGGAAGATACCGAGGGCGTGCAGAAGTTCATGAATGGAGCGACCTTCATTGCCAAGACAGTTGGGACTTTTGTTATCCGGAGGCTGCAGAGAGACAATCTGTGGTCCTCCAAAGCGGCCTACATAGGACCAGCAACTTGACAACAAACAATAAAGTGACATAATTATAAACTAGTTTTAATAACGTTCATATTGTTTTCCAGTGTTAAAACATTGTAAAACAAATATCTTTTCGGGCTTCCTTTTTTGGTCTACACTTTTATTAGTTCTATTTACTAAATTTCCTTTATATGCAAATGGTTTACTCGTTCTCTATTTTTTTAAAATGACGGTAATTTTAAGAAAAGTTTTGAACATTTGTTTTCTCACAATATTATCTTTTTATATTTTTCCTTGATAACAGTGAAGTGCTTTGTTTTTATATTTTTCAATTGTTTGCTATAGTGAAAAGAAGTACAAACTTTAGTTTTGCTATAATTTTTTTCAAAATCGTTTCAACCATCTCGGCAAAATATACACTTGCAAAGAATACAAGAGCTTATGCAGTAAAAACGTCTAGAATGTGTTATTCGCGTCAGTTTTCAGATAAGAATACACGATGTGAGAATCGAAGTGAGAGATGAATCTTTCTACTATTCTTTAAGATTGTAGAGTTCTTCAGATTTTGTTGCTGAACTAGTTTATTGTAAACAGGGCGTTGAGTAAATGCTCTCCTTTGTACTCTTCGTAGATTTTAGTTCAAACATTTCCAAACTGAAACATTCTGTTAAGAGGAATTAATTTAGATGTTTTGTAACACCAATGTATGAAAGTATAAATGAATAAGAATGTTGGTATATTATTGTTTATGCAAATAAGATTAATTCAATGTATTAACTCTTTCCACCCACTGTTGCGTTCATACTGATAAAATCAGTTTTCTCTCGAAAAGCCAAAACAATACATTAAAACATCTGTTGACGTTTTTTCTTGAACATTTCATCAATACGAGACTGAATCATCTTGGCAATTGGTATGATTTACACATCTGGGAGGAAGTAGGTATATCTGAATAAAGTGCCTCTGTGCTGAAATTGTAGTTGTAGCTGGAATAAAAAAAATGTGAACTAGATAATATATCTGCGTTTCTATAAGAGATACAATTTCAGTGTTTCGAATTTACGAGTATTTTTGTTTCATACTATGCCGAATTTCATTTCTGTTCTTTCTTGAAAACAGCATGGTAATTGCAACTTTACTTTGTTGTAATTATTTTCCTGACTTCACTTTTACTAACATATGAATGCATTATGAGAAACCTCTTGGAATAAAACAATTGCCTAGCAACTATTAGGTTGCTCGTAGCAACCGAGCAACCACCGATTACTACATTGTTGCTACGCTTTTGTATGCCATGGCGAGTCTTATGTTACTGGCTAGGAAGTTTTCATAATTATATCGATATCCTGTAATGTGCATTATGTGTAAATGTTCAGCATTTTATTAAGAAGAAAATGTGATATAGTACTAAATTAAGAAACTTTTATCGGATTGACTTAATCGTTAAATACTTCGATTATAGAGCAGAAGAATTCTGCGTACTTGGACTGTAACGAAATCGCTAGTTCCTGTCGGAACCTAATGCGTACATTACAATTCAAGCTACAAAACTATAATCTAACAGTTATTCTTAACATATCAAACTCGGTAAATTTGTTTTCCTTGAACAGAACTCATTCTCTTTCTCTACAACTTCAATACAGGATATAACAAAAAGATATATCAAAACTTTAAGAAAACACTTCTCACATATACAGATAAAGAAACAAATAATATGAACTTAAGTCCGGAATTGCTTTATTTCCTTGTTAGAACTCTTTTTCTACGCCTGTACTACGTAGCAGAATATTCAAAAACAGAACTGTGGGAAACAGAAAATCATATGAAATGTTCGAAATATCCTCTGTTATCGCGGATACATCCATCAACCCCCGTCGCATGGACTCTCTGATGTGCTGATGAACCCCTGGAGTATTTCGTATTGTCTGGCAGCCTTGCAGAATATGAGCACGAAGACTCTCTACACCTCCGGCTAATCCATAGATCATATGAGCATCTGCCAACTGCGCATTTGACTACCTCATTTTACTGTACCTGGAACTAAGTTCGTAAACACACAGAACTGACATTATGTGCTCAGTGCTATATCAAACAATGAAGTGAGTTGCATAACAAGCAGACTACGTGTACAGAAAGACTACAACAACGCTGAACCTAGGAACTAAGAGTAGTTATAACACTCCCACCTCTTTAACCACAATCAAAAGCGATTGTTTATCTACTGTACGTATTAAGCAACTGTTCTATTGTGGAGTTATTGCCACAGAACAGCTATGCTGGGATACTAGCTTGCATATCTCACCGTGTAAGCGGAGTTGTAGGCAAAGGGCTCTAACAAGGAAATAAGCATTTACTGACCAAGTTCATATAAGATATTTGCACCCTCTATATGCAAGGAATGTTTCACCAAAGTTTTTACACCTGTATATGCACCCTACTTTCAACTTAAGAAAAAGAGACGAGCCGAGGCCATGAGGTTTAGGTGGTGCGCGCATTTGTATGAATGGTTAGTTTAAAAATTTTGCCTGTGGGATGCATAGGGAAGTTTTCATACTCTTTCAAATCTTTCTTTTAATTTACCCGAGATTTTTTCCATAGCTACATATATTAATTAAATCAAACGAGATTTAATTATAATATATTTGAAGCTCACAATAATTAACTAAATACCTCAATAATTAGTCTTCTTCTTTTAACTCTATGTGCTTCAACTGTTGAATTATGGACTCTGCAATGATCGTAAAGTCTAGGTACATCTTCAATCACATTAAATTACAGTATTAAATTAAAATTTTCAAAATAGTGTACCACAAAACTACTACGAAAAAGTCTTTACCATGCTCGTTTTGAAATTGCGATCTAATTGCATCTCACTCATACCGTAAAAGATCAATTTCTGTAGTAGTTACAGAACACGCTAAATATATTATATATTTTTCTCATCAGTAACGTTATAACAAAGGTCAGATGGGACTCGACTTACTGTGTTCCCCCCTTTTGTGTCTGATCATCCTGCATTTGTTGTGCCTCTGCAAATATTTGAATATTATATTGCTTTATGATTAGGTATGTCTATTTTGTTTTGTTGAGTTACATATTTGCTTTTTTATTAGATTTAATCATTTACATATTTTTGTTCTTTTTTATGACCTATGGGTATGTTCCATGTTACTACGAGGAATCTAAATTAATTTGTTTTCTGTTTAATGGCTTATTTTTACAATTAAGTTAAAAACCTACTGTTTTATTGTTTTGAATCAATTAATATTTCCCTTAATATCTGAAGGTACTGCAAAAATAATAACCACAGAATTAGCGTGTGCAAATATAAAGGTAGCATAAAATGAAAACAAGTATTCTCCTTTGAATTAGATGAGTTAAAGCGCTTGTTAAGATATTCTAAATCGTTTGAAACAAAGAGAAAGGAACTTAAAACCATTTATTTACCATGAGTCTATGCCAATGCCAGGTTTTTCCAACTATAGGTACATTAATAAATTAAATCAATTGTAATGGGTATGGTATTGGAATTTGTTGCATTCGCCTTTTTATAGTAAGCAAAGTTTTCGGGGGAAAAGATAAGAGAGAAAAGAAAGTGAAAAGGGGTATGATCCAAGCATCATTTATGATGCAGCTAACTGCCACAATGGTAGATGATCTGAACACGAACATACTAATTGTGTTTAATATTTTTTTAATTCAAGTTCAGCATAAGGCTTGGGTTGCTGAAATCTTGTGTTATTAACTGTGTGATCAGCATCATTGCAGCTTAAGAACGATGCCTACCTTATTTCAAACATTCTCAAATACATAAAATTACAATCTTTCAACTTACCCTCTAGGATATTTGATTGGCCATATTAGAAGATAGTCCTTATCTTTTCCATTCCAAGGTACAAATTTGACACAGGTCATTGTGTTAATTGTTGTGATCGCTTGGTATATAGTGACGTAGTCTGCCGTATCTGAAATAAAACATGACACTTCTGTTAATAAATCACTAACAAATTTGTGACCAGATTTCCACGAATTTTGTATTTAAATATCATTTATTCTGCTGAAGATTAAAATCAGTGGTAATTAACAATAAAGCTATAAATTGTCATAAGAGTAAATGGGCATTTAAAACGTATAAAAGGGTAGAATTGTTGATTGACAAACGTTTCTCCAATTGCGTAATTAAGAAAGAAAACATAGTCTGAATTACCTTTAGCCTCCAATAGAAACAAAGTTTTTTTTTTTTTTATCTGATTGGCAAAATTCTTCTTTGTGCAATGTAGGAAACCATATCTCATATAGTGTTATTTATTAATATTCAAATATTTAATCTCTGTTTTGTTCGTGATCATTTACTCACCATAAAGAGGACTGATAACATAAGGCACAGTATTGTTTGGCCACATCCTCTCCGGAAATACGTCCCAACGCAATCCAACCCGCCAATAATCGTACATCTGATAACAGAAGTTTCAGTCGAATAAAAAACTTAGATCTTTTATACAGCGTAATTCTCTTTTTTGGTATAAAGAATTAAGAGTGGATTCTCCCACTTGCTCAACTTAACCAATATGTAATAATAATAATAATAATAATAATAATAATAATAATAATAATAATTTGCTGAAGAATTTACATTATGGGTGGAAAGCGAGTTCTATGGCATGCCCAAAAAGATGTAAATTCACGAGATAATTTCAGCTCTCGAGCTCTCTCTCTCTCACACTTTTTAGCGTAATAGTACAAAGCCTTCATTTAGATGCGTGGCCGGCTTAATGGGGATTCACCCTGCCCTGTTTCTAACCGGTTCTATTTCCCCTCCACTTTGCTGTCTCTACTGTGCTGCACCGTGGTTGAAGTTGTGTGACCACAGTTTCAGTATTATAGTGAGTTAGTGCTGTTATAATATCAAAGTCCGTATACTTTAGCACACAGAATCTTCATGTATGATTCCTATGTGGCAACAAACTTATGTAGAGAAGCGAGACGGTTTATAGACAGAGTTCCTGATGTTCATACGCCTCATAGAGAAACGGTTCGTAATCTTATGAATAGGTTTAGGGAAACGGGATCTGTTATTGATAAGAAACCGAAAGAAAAACACAGGGTTCGTACAGAGGAAAAACTTGACATCGGAGAAAGGTTAGAACGCAGTCCAAAGACATTTCTGAGAAAGCTTGCACCGGAACCAGGAATTTCGCAATTCTCCGTTTGGAATCCCACTAAATTTTTAAAATTAGAACCCCCTAAAATAACTATTTCAGGAATTGCAACTATGCAATAATGTGAGTAGAGTTAATTTCTGCAATTGGGTGTTGCATAATGTGAATGTTTGCTCTATTAACTCGGGTTTATTATTTTTTGACCCCCTTTCAACGGAAAAAGCATGGTTTTATTTACATTTCCATGTAGCGACACAACAATAGATACTGGAGTGCAGAAAACCCAAATCTTGTACCGAAATGCCATTGTATGACCAAAATATTGGTGTCTGGTGTGCTATGAAGGTTTACAGAATTATAGCCTATACTTGTTTAAGATAGGCAGAAGTAGGGATAACACAATCACACCATTCCTAGACATTTTGTGTTAATATTAAATGTACACAGGCATATTTTCAACAAGATTCCACTACAGCACATAGAGCCGATCTCTTGTTAAAATTAATTGAGGAAAATTTTAAGATAAGTCATCAGTAGGGGATTATGGCCAGCACGGTCTCCAGATCTTAACGTATACGATTTCTAATTATGAAAGACCTTAAAATATAAAGCGTATCGGAATATCCCGCATACGTGAGAAGAACTGAAAGACAATATATGAAGAGAAATTGCTGCAATTTTAGAAGAATTAATGAGCGTTAACACACATTTTCTTAAAAGGTGTGAGAAATGTGCAGCGGCACAAGGACACCATTTTCAACATCTATGACGAAGGTGTCTGGTTATTGTATTATAATTTGCATGAGAAATCTATGCGCTAGAATTTAAAAGGCTATGAATATCCGACTTCACCGCAAATAGCGTGCTTTCCGGTGCCAAGCAAATCCCTGTTAAGCCGGCCACGAATCCAAACAAACAAAAACCCGGATTCAGTATCTTGTTTATGTACATGTGAGCATTAAGGGTATCTTCATAAATATGGGCCCAGTAATGCGGTTCGCACTAATAATACACCACACGCCTATATTTCGATCGGTAATAAAGCGATAGTTCAATTACTGGACCAGTATTAACATTGCTCCAGTACTTATTATTTTGCAAGTTATTGAAATTAGCTTCATCTGTGAAAATGTTACATCAGAGTTCTTCACGCACATTTATCGATAAGCAGTTACACGACCTCGTTCTTGTTTCGTAGTCCAAGGGTTTTATTTCAAGTGTTACAATACTTTTATATAAATGAAGATGCAATAGCTGATTGGCTTTATACGCACTGCCGACAGTAGTTTTCTGGGCTAATCGTGTTAAAGGCTCTCCAGAGGATATTTCTAATAGATATCCTATCTCTTTGAGCTTCTCTGTTAAAACCTGTTCATTTGGTCTCAACTTCTTGTCAGTGAAAACGCCTTGGTTTCCAACTCTGTTCATCAGTCTGAAAACTGGTCGGACCTGGTGGTGTAGTGGTAACCATGCTTTCCTTCTATACCCAAGGTTGCGGGTTCAAACCCGGCCAGGATCGATGAATTTTTTCGCGCGTAAAAATCCTAAGTATGGCTTCCATCGCAAGGGAAGTAAAGCCGTGGGTCCCGTGTCGTACATTTACGGCACGAAAAAGAACCTCAAGCCTGAAAGAAGAGACCTCTGAGCAAAATTTGTCAACCATTTCACGCCCTGAATTGAATGGGACGCTGATGACCTGAGATGTTAAAGAGCGTCCATTTAAAAAAAAAAAAAAGTTGAGGAGTTACTCTTGGAAATTTAACATGAAATTCTTTCCTACAATGCTTTTACCATTTATTTTGCACATAACAACCACAAATAAATATTCTTTGTTCTTGCGTATATCTCATTCTCGGCATATTCCAAAATACAGAGTGGAAAGTCTTAACACGCACTACAGAAATGCTATAAAACTGTTGCGCGATAAACACGACTGAGCAAGGTCAATTGCCTGCGTCGACGGAACCTTTAATTGGCAATCGTGGATCTACCGAAGGTCAACGATCTTCACGAGTATAGCAGAATAAGGGCATAGCATTGAATTTTCCCAGGGGATTATATCATATCCGAGAATTATACAAACTAAACCGTCATTATATGCAAAATAAACATTTGACATAGTCGCGAACAAGACCACTTTAGAAGCGTAAAACACTTTGTGTTCTTTTCATTAGTGTTTCAATTTAAAGTCATCCAGTGTTTGTACATTTCATGATAAATGTTTTTAGTTTCAAAAATTACACTTATTTAGGTGGTGCTTTATTGTTGGTGGTTTTCAGCCCCAGTTCGCGAATATATTTTTGGTTATCTGTGAGTGAAGTATATATGCAGATTTCAGCAGAAAAGTTTTAAAATTATTTGTGACTTTTGTAGTTACGTATGTGATACAACTTTTTTCTTGATATCTGTGCATTGAGGATAAAATACAGGAACCGAATGGACGATGATGTCATTCCACGTCATCATAGATCAATAATGAATCTATGAATTGATAAACATCAGTAAATGTCGTATTGAGTGCATAAGAATGACCTTTCAGAGAAAAGGGATTAAATAAATAAGATTTCAAACTTAAAAAGTAAAATGCAGATATGATTGTAAAATATGCAATTTAATTTGTTTTTATTTTAATAAATAATGCTAATGTTAAGTGCTAAATAAATATCTAAAAATAGTAAGGTATTTTCTATTTGCCGATCTCCAACACATTTCCTTATTTTACCTATCCACGAGTATCGGAATGTTGAAAACCTACGACTTAGTTTAGACATTGTGTATTTCTGTATTCACAGATATTAAAGTAAAACAAAGGCGTTACCTCATCGGTGAGAGCCATATCTCCTTGGAAAAGACCCGGAGTAACTTCAGGGTCCTGGTCATCCAGAAGGTTGAGGTCATCCAGGCTCAGTCGCCCTGAGAAAGCAGTTTGATTTGTTTGGAACATTATTTTAATTATACAGAACCGTTAATTCTATACTTTAGCAGAATGAAATGTTATATTGCTGTGTTACACAGCTTTGGCATGCAGCAGAACCCCCAGAGTAGTTTGTGCATGGTTTAAGGTAGTGTGGCCAATGGTTTATCAGTAACTGACCACCGCCACGGATGGCTGAGGTCGTTAAGGCGCGGACTTGTGAGCGGGAGGTCTGCGGTTCGAATCCTACCAAGACCGTCTTCCTTGATTGAGGTTTTTACAGGTTTTCCTCAGTCCTTATAAATGGCAAATGTCGGGGAGGTAGGCCTGGGACGTTTCCTTCCTTAATAAGAAATCCTTTACCAATATCATTTCATTTCATGTATCCACCGCCAGTGGTGCCTCAGTAGTAACAACGGGCGTTAAACACTATTAAAAAAAAGTAACTGAGCTAAGTATTTCTCAGGAAATATATCGAGAGCAGCCTTTGGGCTTTTCATTTAAATTGTTATTGTCACTGTTACTACACTCTTCAAAATACAATAAATAGATTATAACATATATCACTCTTAACACATTTATATTCAACATGCTCTGCAAATTGATACGTGCTAAAGAACCAAAGACACAAAAGAAAACATTATAATAGTCCCGTTTTTAACTGTCAAACTTTCGCTTTCTGCGGGCATTCAGCAGGATGCTGAAGCGACCTTGCACTTTAGTTCACAGAATGCAAAGCTCGTAGTTTTCTGGAATATAAAACAACTCCCCCAGAAGGGACAAAAGGGACATCCCCTTATTCTCGCTTATTTCAGCTTTATACGTAGATACTAGATTTGATGAAACATATTTTTTAAGTAACAAACCACTTCCTTCGAGAGCCAGAGAAGAGACCCTTGGGGTCGCCTGTTGGATCACAATGGTTTAAGACACTCCAACTTAACAGAACTATAAAAACGCTTACCTTCCTCTGGGACCGGTGGATGTACAACAGCTGGCACTTTCGGAATAATCCTCGCACTAACGCATACTGACACCATCAGTACAGCAACCAGTAATCTGCAAAAGTAATAATATATTTATTTTAGAAATGTATACCTCTATAGAAAACTGTGCATTGGTAAATTTCGAAAGCAATAATTCTCAAAGATTATAATTTAGTTGAAATTTTTTCCATCAAGCATTTGAGTTCTGCTGTACAAAAGTTGGTATTAATCTTAATAACGGAAAAAGGAATATAAATTGAATATATGCACTTAAGATATACACGGTGTTCATAAAGTCTGGTGAACTTCGCTTATTAATAACTGGAAAACTATTAGAGATAACATATTGATATTCAGCATTGCAACTGTCAACTCAAAAAGTTTCTGTCTATTGACCCAGATGAGTGTAGTTTTTTGTAGTATTTAGACAAATGAAGGTGCAGCACAGAGCAAGATATTTGGATCTTGCTGTTATGGCAATCTCGACACATTGGAACTTGTTTCCTTTCACAAGTGGAAATCTTACAGCTAAACATAATTTTTTAGTAAAATGGTGTAATTTGCCATTGGGTCTAGAGGGTTCTTGATTGGTTGAATCCGCACTTTAATGTTTAATTAGAGGATACTGTGTTTAAGTGATATCAGATACTTTATATTTTTTCACTTAATTGTAACGCAGAAAAGTAAGCTGATTGATAGTTTTTGAGTTAATCGTGAAATCTGTCAGAAACTTGATGAACATTTGACATAACTTCTATTAACTAAGCTTTTATTTCATTAGCATTACTAGTCTCTGGTAAATCCTGCCTCGTGTCTTGTCAAATGCAGGTCATTGGAGCAAAACTATCTACGTGATTTATCCGCTTAATTATAATTAGTGCTTATTGTCTAATTTTTAATCTTAAAATAGATATGTTGCATAGATGAAATTTGTAACCGAAGTACTCAATTTGTACGATCTGTAGATACCTACAGAACCAACAGCAATGATAGCGGTATCTCTTCAAAAAAGTTTTACATTAATTTTAAAATATATCTGCTCGTCTGTCAAGCTTTGGCAGAGCGTTCTGTCATATGCAATTATTCGCCTTATTATGGTACGTAAACCCAGATTACAGATAGTATTATGTTATAATGCGCGATCGATTATCTTATCTGGGAAAATCTGAACAACAAGAAGTACTTGTAAATAAAATATTACTTACTCCGCTTTCCAAACAGGTTTCTTCCGCCCCAGCATGGTGGCTCTTCTTTGACGTCTTCTTTCTCACACCACGTGGTTAGCTCGAAACAATGCGAGGGCGTGAAACACTCAGCAAATGTCTTCCTTTGTTTTTTATTGTCATTGACCTCTGGAACCTGTCCAGGTGCTGAACCCTCCTTTACCTTGCCTACGCTAATCGAACTTGTTGCAAAGCAATTCGATCACTGCCTTCTCGGTTTCGTCTGGATTCCAGCCAGGAGCTGTTCTTTCAGATCTGGTTTTAAATTTACTAGTACATTATACAGTCTAAGGCCGGCTGGGGCAGTTGTCTTTTCTTCGTGATTTGCTTTCTGATTTATTTTTCGGAGCGAAATATTTAAAACATTCCTAATAACAATAAATAAAATAAAGTATTTAAATAATAATTACGAATTGTTTCAGTAAAGACGTTTTCAATTATTGAATAACGGCTTATTTATTTTATAATTTTAAGGAAAAGATATAATTAAATGACTTAACAAGATCCCTAGGATTAACATATTTTGTCATAAAAAGCATCCTTCAATTTGCTATAATATGTGTATTGCTAGTAGTTACAAATTTAGTTACAAATATTTTTTTTCTTAAAAAAACTGTGTTAATTACAATAAATAATTTATATATAACTCACGAGTCATCTTATTTAAATTTTTTCGGATTAGTTTCCTTGAACTGAATTCGATTAACAAATTTCACAAACCTGCTCTTTCATGTACTAAAAATAGTCGCGGATGGCCGAAGCCGTTAAGGCGCGGACTCATGAGCGAGAGGTCTGGGGTTCGAATCCCACCAGGATCGTTCTCCCTGACTGAGGTTTTTTTTCCAGCTTTTCCTCAGTCCTCATAAATGGCAAATGCCGGGAAGATACCCTAAACTTAAGCCTGGAACATTTCCTTCCTTAAAAAATTCCTTTCCCAATATAGCATTGCATATCGTGTATCATCAGTGTTCATCGTCTGTGGTGCCTCAGTAGTAAAAATGGGCATTAAACACTATTAAAAAAATTGTAGTAAAAATGTTTCGTCATTAAAACCTGCAGGCATTTTTGCATCATTCAATATCCCCCCCCCCTCCATTAACTTTACAGATGCCTCTATTCAAAACAGAACGCATAACTTTGTTCTTTCTCATATCTCCAATCAAATTATCAATGACACATGTGGTAGCCTCACTTAGATGCTGCTCCTATATGGGAGCGCACACACAGGCACTTCAGTACATAATATATAGATCTACATTCTCTCAAGAGTTCAGCGGCCGTCGCTAGTAGGTAGAAACTAATTTACATTGTTTCTAATATGCGTCATAATTCTCAGAAGCCTAAGGTCGCCAATGTATTCTATTAGGGCTATTGGCTACTAGTATTGCGTCTATTTATTTTTCAGCTGGCATTTGTTTTTGTCTTGCAATGCTTCTTATGTGCTTTTAAATTCCTACATCAGTCAATGCTTGCTTTGTAAAAAGCAAATCGAAAATATTGCACAAAATTTTCCCTATGTAAACCGTATCACTTAAGTCTTTTGGAGTTAATCTTCTAAACTCCCTAAACTTAACATGCGAATTATTGCTGAGAGAATAGCTACCATCATTTCCTTCGAAAATAAAACTGTAAAATAATGTGGGATTATATGATAAGATTTGCAGATGAGACAGAAATTAAATACAATAATTTTGATTTTGTGCATTTCGACTTCAACTGAGGGTATTCAAATAATTTATATTGATATAAAAATATCTTCCTGTAATTCTGAACAATTTACAACAGCTGGAAATTATACATGAGCGACTTCATATTAAATCGAACAAACATTTTTAACGATAAAACTGACTTTACATTTTAAAACTTTTATACTACTACAATATACACATGAAGATGAATGCTTCTATGAAACGGGGCATCCCTATATTTAATAGTTTTCATGCAAGAATTCAACAAACGTATCGTGTTTTATTAAACTTTTACTTTTTATAGAGACTATTTCACTCATGTGACGTCATAAAATCGACCTATAAAATGAGAGAAATTTTTGAATATTGACCAACCACAGTCCGATATCGCAGTGAAATCATTGTAAAGTTTTATCACACCCCTTTACCACGTAAAATGCATTTGTTTTTTGGTCAGTGTAGCCAACTCCCACTATTATTCCTGAACATACAGGTTAATCAAGAACAACTTTCGGCTATACTAAATAAAGTGTGGAATTCCATTTCCACATCTTCATCTACCATTTCCAAATGTCCTTTATATCCAATAAAATTTCAGCCCCTTCATTCAAATTTGATAACTGTGTTTTCAATAATTATACATTTAACCTTAATGTGTTCACTAAAACAATTATTTTTGCGCATTCAGCCAAAGAGTTTGAATTTTTTTTTAAATTATGTAACAATACCTGCCTAAGCAACCATGATTTAAAAAAAATGCTTTGTTCAGAATAGTAAAATGTTTTCTTTGTTTTGTTTTTCTAAGTTAGTATTAGTAAATCTAACGATAGCGATCGTAACAGTCCACTTGTCTCTGAATAGGTAGCTGTTCACAAGCAGGAATAACATTTATTACAATTTTTAATATTCTGTGCCAGAATTTCAAATATATCTTTTATTCTTATTCTATTCATGAAATAGCCCTAAATCCGGTTTTGACTCTTCTCTATTGACATTACTGACAATGATATTCATCTGTTGCAAGATTGCTTGAATAGTTAAGTATTCATAATACAAAGATATAATTATTACAATTTTGTAATCCAAATGTAGAAGAATTATATT
Organism: Metallyticus violacea; assembly: GCA_030762175.1. Lineage (NCBI taxonomy): Eukaryota > Metazoa > Arthropoda > Insecta > Mantodea > Metallyticidae > Metallyticus > Metallyticus violacea. The sequence continues at coordinate 49,806,134 of CM060838.1, read as the reverse complement.
TAAATTCTTATTTTATTCGTGAAATAGTTCAAATAAATATCACTCGAAGGTCTGAGCTCATTACGTTCGTGAATTTATCAGCAATCTCAGACCTTAGATCATTTTAAAACTCATATCTTTCGGAACATGTTTGTAAAACATATTCATTAGTTTACAAGATTAGAAGAAAATATACCTTGTGCCAATTTGAAGGATTTCCACTCAAAGGCAATGAAAAATCAAAATATGGAAAAAGTTCAAATTGATATAGTCAGATATGTTCCAAGTTAAATTAGAATAGAAAAAAATGTATATTCAGAAGTAGAGTTTTTACATTTATTTCGTACGCCAATAGAGTTAACAATCATACAGCCAGCAATGTCTGCATCTGAATACTCGCTCGGCTCTTCAAGACCATACGAGTCTGTTCTGGTGGTAACCATACTTGCCTCGTAGACCGCGGTTTCAATCCTGGCCAGGGTCGATGGATTTTTTTTTTCTTTTTTCTTTTTTTGTAAAGCAAAGCAAAACCTTGGGTCCCGTGTCGTAGATTTACGGTACGTGAAAGAACCTCGAGCCTGAAAGAAGAGACCTGGATTGAATGGGACGCTGATACGAGCTGGATGCAACTAGAAGACCTTTAAAAAAAAAAAAAAAAAAAAAACGGCGTTCTTGGCGGATCATCAAAACAACATTGACACTTTTTCTTTTGTGAGAGAAACAGAGCAATCCGCGGGTGTTTATTATTATTATTATTATTATTATTATTATTATTATTGTTGTTGTTTACCGTTTTCCATTGAGAAGTTAGTCAAATATACAGGAATAAATTGATTTGCATCCACGTAAAATTTCATGTTAAACTATGGCATTTACATTTTTAGAGGTGTGCTGTCAGCTATAGCATAAACATTTGTATTTTGTATTTATGTAAAATTGTTGATTTTTCACTCATATACATTTTCTAAATTAAAACTAAAAAACTTAAGAACTTGAAGAAAAACGGCCTTTACGTTGCTCTTAAGCCTCTTTACATACTTTATGAAGTTTTCAAAGCAATTCTAATACGGTTCTTTGTTGTTCAATTTCATGTGAATTGGCGCACGTATAGATTAGTTTTTCGTGTTTTACAAAGCGCTGAAAAATTGGAAATAACTCTTCAGCTTAACGTATTTACTAATTTTAGAAGTTTCAATAAAAACACACGGACCATCTTAACCAATAAATTCTTATCCTTGTGCAATTACCACAGTTCGCTACATTTTCAATGCTGTTTATCATATACTTTTATCTGAGCTTCATTTGTATATTGAATATGTTTACATGAACTCCGAATGCTTATCTTCGGTTTTAAATGGATTTTAAGTATTACATATAATAAACATGTTTGATTGAATTAGTTAGAATAGCTAGTATTAACTGCATATCTTGACCTATTCCAAAACACTTTATATACCTAATCCACTAATTATGCATGTGATATTAATGTATTACTTTGAGTAATAACTTTTAACAATATTTTGCATTTCTTCACAAATCCTTCAATTGTAACTACCAGTTTGTAAGCTAATCAATGAAAATATTATTTGTTGCAAATGTTTAAAAATGTCTGAAATGCTAGAAAACATTATAAATAGATCCAAAGAAAGTATACATTCACTTTTTTAAGTGATAGAGTTACTTAAATTGTTTTATAAGATGATGCAAGAAACAAGTTACACACTTTTTCTATAATGTAATTCTTTAACAGCTACTGATTTGTAATTTTTTAGGAAATGAATAAAATGTGTAAATAACCAATGTCAGCAATATAAAATGGGAGAGTAAGAACAAACTAAGCATAAGATTGCCTTAGGGCCGATAAGATATCCACACATAAGTTGAATTCTAGTGGATTATTTTTCCTTTGCGGAACCCCTCCACGTTTTAACGGCCGGTCACTGCGGTGGACGGCAGCCAGAGAGTCCGCAGCTATGATTGTCGAGCAAGTTATACCAACACTTAAAAGGTACATTTACTCACCTAAGATTATGCTGGAACTGCCTCTCTTCATTTTCCACACATGTCTGGCATCGGCTTATGGAACTAACCGCTCATTACCTTCAGCATTTCCTCTGAGAAAAGGAAAAAATTTCTCCACGAATGTTATTTTTCAGTTCATCTAATGTGTGTGGATTTGTGATGTACACGTTTTCCTGTAATGCCTCCAGAGATAAAATCATAAGGCGTTAAATCGGGGACCGAGAGCACCAGATGTTGTTAGTGATGAGTGTACATAGTTGCATAGTCTTGTTGGAAAATCGCAAACGTACTTTCCTCACAGTTAATTGCCGGAAAAAGTGTTGCAAAATATTTTGCACACACCTATCATTATTGTTTATTAAAAAAAAAAAAAAAAAAAAAAAAACAGCCTATTTATTCTCTTCCACCTATGGCGTACCACACTCCTATCATTTGATAATGCAAGGGTTCCTCGTGATGCAGGTTAGGTTTTTATGAACTCTACTATCGATTGTTTTGTGAATTAACATACCCACTTAGGTGGAAGCAAGCAAGATTCGTCCGCAAAGAAAATTAGATTAGAGCCAATTTCTCCGTCATACACATTATTCAAAATTCATTCACAAAATCTATTCTTGGATGCAGGGTCACCCGGTCTTAGTTCTTGAACTACAGTAATTTTATAAGCTTTTAACTTCAGTAGCTTTGTAGACCTCGAACAGAGGAATAGGAAATTCTCGTTTGTAGAGAAAGACGTCAAAGTGATTTTTGGGGGAACGTTCCAGAACATGTCCATATTATCTAACGTTTCTTCTGTGAATACTACATGTGGCTGTGTACGCTGTAAATTGAATATCGTGGAATCTGTCTTGAAACAGGTTTTGCACACCACGAGCCGATTCTGTAGGCAGGTACGAATAATAAATATTCTTTGGATAATCGAATACCTGTACTGAGCCATATTAACGTAATTAATACAACATATCTCCCCGCCTAATGAATATTTAATACACTGCCACTCAGCAAAACAGAACAGGTGCGTACATTCCTAAAGTTAAACTCGTAATGATCTCCCTCCGGCTCCTCGTCCGACTTTGAAGCTTGGGAACGACACGCGAATTGCAGAGCTCAGTCAACTGCACATGGAGCGATCCCATAAATAAAAAATCACCCAGTACAACCGTGACTCTTAAATGTTTTTTTCTTATTACTAGATACATTCTAGGGGTGGTTATTTTAGGATTTTTTTTTCGAAGTGGTTAAATGCCTTCGGATCTTAATTATTAGCCTAATGAATCCCAAGAGTAAAATCTGAATTAATTAGTTTTGTTTATTGCATGAACTACAAAGGAGATGTTACGACTAAAACTTGATGGAATAATACTTAGTTTACATTGTTATTTACATATATTTTGCTTTTAGTGGTTTATAGTAACAAATTTTGACTCGTATTAAGAAGCCACCAGATTAAAAAACACACACAAAACCTAGCTATGAAATCATTGCTGAAAAACGTTGTTATGAAGAAATATTTCACTATAACCCAGCATTTAAATTCCAAGGAAATTACACAGTGTGTAGTACTTTCGTCTGTGATGCAAAGACTTGTTTAAACAACCGTAGAGATCATTGATTTTCAGACAATCCATTTTGCTCAGTGCCTTTCTCTGTCCAAGTTTCACGCCTCTCCTCTTGGCTGTAATGGTTGGCTGTCCTTTCTCTTTGCTGAAAATAAAATGCATATAATTTCAATCATCTACTAAGCGGTATGTCTCTGATATTTTTAAATAGTTTTACCAAGCTCTTGGCATATCCTCTTAAAATAAAGCTAAAGCATTGATTATTTTGATCATATAACAAGTCTAGCTTGATATTTTTAAGCGCAAAAGCTGAATGCATCTTCGAGTAAATCTACATATATATGTTCTTTCTAAATTGTTGTCTTGTCTTTTCACTGAGTAGTCTTTGATTGCGAAATATTTAGGTAAATACTAGTATATCTGTGAAGCTTCCTACAGTGAGGTTATATGAGTGTAGAGCGCGATTATGGATTGGGAGAAGCCTGTCAATGCCGTATAATGCATGTGCAGGTAGCTGCTATAGTTAGTTTGAGGGAGATTTTGTAGCAAATGGTTGTGCGTTCAAGTGTTTCTCGGTGCTTTTATCGTGTGTAAACTGTGTGCTAACCGTTCATAGTTTATGCCACTACATAAATACCTGTAGTCTTCGAGAAAGGGCTTTTATGTACGATATATAGGTGTGAAAACTAATACTCGCAAGAGCTGTGGTAAGGCGATTCGCAATAAAAAAAAAAAAAAAAAAAAAAAAAACTAGCAATCTTGTTCTATCTGTGCCAACATGTTAAACATTATTAGAAATAGGATCTCTCAATGACAAGAAGTGGTTCCGATCCACTGTGTTCTCGCTAAAGAAAAGATGAAATACAGGAATTTCCTACTCAGATGCCGGGTAATTGCCGCTGAAGATCATTTTCAACGCCTCTTATAACACAGGCTAGTACTTATTTTTATCAGTTAGACACACTATTTTTTTTTTTTTTTTTTTTAATTTTATTAAATCCCGATTTCTCAGACAATTCAACCTCGCTGTAGAACAGAAAAGACATATTTAAATTGATATTTTAATGTATGATAGTAAGGAAACAGTATCCATATATTTTGCACAAAGCATCTTATCTTTATGGGATATACGTGCCGTCTGTTTATTTTGACATGTTTACGCAGCAGTGATCAAGACAAGTGCACCACACCGGCGCACTCAAGGTCGGAAGGTCACAGTACCTACGGCAATGATAAGGTAGAATAGATAGGCACACGCTTTTCAAAACAACATTACAACATTGACCGATGAACGGACAGTGCTAAATTAGTATATTTTTGTAATTGAAAATTACGATATATAAATATATATAAATACATGTTATATTTTCGATTTAAAAATGTTAACATTACATATACTCAGATAGGAGAGATTCGCGGTTTGTTTGGACAAGACTTCGGCAAGGTAAGCTGCAGATTCATGATTTGAATTCTTGATTTTCTGACTCTAATTCCAAACCTTAACCTAACACACTGCTTGTATTAAAATAAAAATCACGTTTAATATAAAAACGTTACACTTCAATAGTTGATTTTTCAGTTTCTTGCATAATAAAAGAACTACTCGAAATTTTGCAGCAAGTAAAATATAAGTATAGCATTCATGATGATGCTAATTGATACTCTAGTGAGAAACCTAAAATAGATGAGAATGGAAGAACGGCTTTCAAGGAAAGTTTCTGCACTGGTAAACAACAAGCGTCTACTGTTTGAGAATAATTCTATTAGATGAAAAGTGTTTTAAAACTTCTATATATATTTAAGATAGAAATTCTTCTTAGGTTTCTATGGTCTAGTGTATTGTTCACTGTTGACAGCGTAGTGTATATTGTTCAAAAGTGTTTTGCCGGTTGCCACATCAGAAATTCAAAACAAATCAATTCTTCTACGAAGACGTCGGTAAATAATAAAATCTTAAGTTTCGAATGAGCATTCTACGAGTGCTGATGAAGATTTAAAATTAATAAATACGAAGTAATTTTCTTTATTTATTTATATTCACCTGTTGCCGCGGGCAACATTGGCAACGTAGACGCTACGCCCCTAGCATTGCAGTACTGAGCGCATGTAGGAATATTTAACAAGAATATTTATTTGCCAGTTTAGCAATGGACCTAATGCCAAGAGAGTATTACTTACCTGAAGAAATATTGTCCGTAGTGCATGACACTGTCATAATCATATTCAAAACTATAAGTCGTATTCTCAAGACTCTCTTTGTTGAAGTTTACCAGAAATTCTGCAATAAATAAGAAAAATAATAAGCATTTAAATATATTATATAACGAATCAGCTATGAATTTTGCATGACATTTCGAGAACATCCAGATTAGTGAAGTACATTCCATGCTTTTAGAGATTTAAAGTTCCTATTTTCCTATGATGTAATGTGATGTGAACATTAACGCTTCAACAGTTTGAACTTGGGATGCATTTACTTATATTCCGTTAAATAATGTCGTACTATGACATCACACTTTTGACCAAAAGAACCGTGAAGGATGTAGGAAAATGTCACTCAAGAACAAGTGTGATAGAGATCGTTTCAATGATACTAAAATTAACTTTGTGATTAGTAGTTAAAAAGAAAATTTGCACAGGTCATATGGATGCCAATGTACTACAGTGCAGTCAGTGATGTTTCCTCCGCGGCGCGGGGTTTTCCTATGAGCGAGCCTCCACTCGTTTGTCGCGCCGTAGAGGAGTAGTAAGCCTGCTTGCTTACTTGTTGACCTTGCTGACTGTTGCAGTCGTATTGCAGCTGTTCTCGGATGTTTGTTGTGTTGTTAGTTTCTCGATTCGACAGTGTACATAAAGTGTATTATGTGTGTGTTCACAACGGCACAGGTATCTTTATGTACGACTCATATGTATTAACTCAAGTCAGTTCGTGAAGTTCGAAGAAGGTTTCAGGCAAGATTCCCGGGTGAGGACGCTGCAGATTGTAAAACAGTCCATTATCTGTGTAATAAATTTAAGGAAACTGGAAGTGCCCAGCCTAAGAAACCAAAAAAGCAGCGTGGGATTCTCACCGAAGAAAGGTTACACGACACAAGTGAGAATGTCATATAGGTCTGTGCAAAACCCTGCGATTATTGTCTCTGGAGTAAATTAAAATATACCTTGTACAAGACGAATCCGCTAACAATACAAGAACTCAAAGATAATATTCGTTAGGAAATTGACCGGATTTCTCAAAATGAACTACAGCGAGTGATGAATAATTTTCTAAAGAGATGCAAAAATGTGTGGAGAATGAAGGCGGGCAGTTTGAACATCTCATTTGGTAACTGGGTAAGTAACGAGTATCTTAAAGTCTCTAACGAGTTTGGTTTGTGTATTGGTGTATGGTTGGTCTATTTATTTTACCTCCCACTAATCACATAGACCCGACTAGTCGGTTAATAACGAGCGACGCGTTCGTCCGTGGGCAAAACACTCCGGGGGAAAACAAAACTGTTAAAACGGTAAACAGTGACCTGCATTGCTCTTGATTACCCGTATTATTTTATTTATTTTTTGGGCACCTAAACAGATACTATAGAAAAATGAAAAAATAGTTTCTGCCTTTTACTGGATATATTGTACATGCAGTTATTGAGCGTTTATCTGGTAAACTATAGGATTTTTTCAAAGAGTAATTGCTTATATTTTCTTTACTATCCACATAATCTTAACATTTATGGAACTGACTTATTACATAACAAATGGAATGTTTTGCACTACCAAAACAACAAATTTGCTTGTTTCTGACTGTTGTTGTTGAATTACACATTTTAAACGTGTTTTATTAATTTACTTTTTTGGAAAGAAATGGTATTACCTCTGCAAATTGTGGCAGTTTCTTAAAGTTGCAAACAACCACAGGTTGGGAAACCCTTTTGGAGCAATTCAACAATGGTGAGTAGGGGAAGTATGGATGATGTGTTGGATTAACCAAGAATTCGATTAATCTTAATGGATGACGTGTAGACTTTCTTCTTCGCCCATTCACTGTTCCTTTGACGGTTTCATAATGCTGGGGTTTCCTCAATGCTCCGGCTAATGTTAACCTGGTATTTTGGAAACAAATTTCTTGTCTCGAGGGAAAAGGAGATGGAAAGGGGGCTGTGGATAGAATACACTTGTTTTGGTGATAACAGCCTTGATTTATTCAATTGCTCTGTGGCTCAGGATTCCCAATATGAGCTTATTGAGAAAGTCTTAAGAAGTTCTTCGAAGTGCCGGAACTAAGATCACGCGCATTTTTGTTTCTCACCACTCCAGCTTTTTTTAATAAGGAAAGTTATCCGCACCAAATTTTCGTTCTTTCTACTAAAAATGATTATCGATGGACATAACCTAATAACCGAGCACAGATGGACAGTACTTAACTATTACAAAAAATTCTTCCCGTAGGCTACATTTGCTTCTAGCTCGCTATCAGTCTCGCGGCCAACTGTTTTTCTCTATTGTCCACGGCTACTCCGTTTTATCGCGCCAAACTGTTTTCCTGTATTGTCGTCTATAGCTGCTCTGTTCTCATCTCTTTTTCTCTATTGCCGTATACCCTCCCTCTAACAAGCAATGCTACTTTCCGATACAACCTTCAAAACTTAGGATATGATGGCTGGTTCGCTACTTTAAAAGAATTCTTAAGACTTCCTCACCCCAACAAAATAAAACAATACATAATATGCATATACTTAATTCAGAAGGCAACGATAATTGTCTAGAGTGTTCGAGTCCGGGGAGTTCCCATCTCAAAATTCATATCGGGTTTATTTAATGAGCACTTCAGCTTTTCGGCGGTTTTGTACCCAAGATGCTTTATGAACCTGCCTATGCATTTGAGCTATTTTAGAGATCACGATATATTAACCCAGCAGTTCATTGGATCCTGAGCAAACCTATGATAACACTGGGCAACAAAAAAATAATTTTTGAATGTTTCGAGCACTTCATGAGGCAATTCCTACTAATTTTGGGTTGAGAAAAACAAATATGACAATGAAAAAATTTTATTAGCTCTAGTTTCTATGATATACACAGGGTGGAAATATTACATATTAACGGATTGAGAAAAAAGGATACATTTTAATTACATACATGCTAACAACAATGAAAGTGCATTTGATTTTTTTAACCGGTAATTACATGCTAAGAGTTCTGAATTGCTGGAAAAATACTTCGCGGATAGTCGTGTCTGAAGAGAATCATGTGGTGGCCTATTGACTTCGTCGTCTTTTAGCTTGCCTCTTGTGATGGAGTTCCGCAGAATCCCTATACAAAGACCAACAGTAATCCGAAAGCATTACTTCATTCCAACGGCCCTGATATCTTTGTTCCATAACAGAAATGTCCTGCTGGAATCTTTCCCCATGTTCATCACTAACAGCTCCACAACTAGGAGGGGAAAAGTCTAGGTGGGAGTGGAGAAAATGGATCTTAAGGGACATGTTGCATCCAAGGTTAGGATATTTTTGCAGGAGCACTGTCACCAAATCCTTGTAGTTGTCATCTCTTTTGTTGCCTAAAAAGCCATGAACAACACCCTTGAAGGCTTCCCAAGCTTCCTTTTCTTTCCCCTCCAAAACTTGGTCAAATGCAGGATCCTTTACAAGTTTTCTTATTTGTGGTCCGACAAAAATGCCTTAACTTTTGCATCACTTAATTTCGAAAATTTCTCTCTGATGTACTTAAAGGCCCGTCCTTCTCGGTTCATAGCTTTGACAAAGTTTTTCATCAAACCCAGCTTGATATGCAGGGGTGGAAGAACGTCTTTTGGGTCCACAAGAAGCTTGGCAACGACATTTTTCTCGCTAGGGTTAAGATTTCTTGCAGGCCAGTCTTCTTTCACCACAAATATAACAAAAGTTATTCACCATATTTACACATTTTCGTGGCATTTTTACAAAATTTACACTAAAAAAGCACTCGCGAACCAGAAATTTTGCATTAATTTGAGTAGAAACTACATGTAATTCAGTCACAGCAACAGTATCTATGTTTATGACTTACAAACAGCTGAAGAGCATTTGTGTTTTGTTATTTGACAGGTGTGCCAACTCCCAAAAAAAATTCCCCCAAATTTAAAATCTTCACTCTAAAAAATGAAATGTCACTTTATCTTCAAAACAAGAGCTAATCTATCATTTTTATGGTGATTTTTGAATTCAGCAGATGGAAATACATGTAAATTCACTATTTTAAGCCCGAAACATTTTCATTGTTGCCCAGTGTAATTAATGAAATGAACTCCAGCGTATACACAGTTGCAGATATTCAAGAACACGAAGTCAGAGCTGGTGTATACAGCGTTGAAGAGAGGCTATTACTTGTACAAGAACAAAATACTGGATACAAATATCTAGGATGAAGGCGTGGCAATGGAAGGTGAAGCAAAAAATTCCAGTGCAGTATCTATAAGATTGTGTGGAAAATTTGAGCAATAAATCTGCCTCTTAGGTTTGAAAATCGCTGTATATCATTGTTTGAAATACAAGAATAATGCAATAAAAAGTCGACTGTGGTATTGATGTTCAATCTCAAATAATATCGCCAGCAGTCACGCCGAGTTTGTTGGCAACTCTCTCTATAGATAACACTCTTTGGCAAGCTACTAAGTGCTATCTCCGTGAGCCATCAACTGTGTCAGCATTCCGTGCTAGTATCAAATATTCACCGATACTGTATTTTAAATGCGATCTTCTACTTTCTGCTGTGAATATAAATTCATTTTGAGGCACAAAATAGATCCTATAAATTAAAAATTGAACAAGCCTTCAGAAAACCTCAAAAAAAAAAAAAAAAAAAACCAACAACAAATACCGAAAAATAATACATTTTACCATCCCACAAGAACTATACATGTTCATGTATAAATTACCAAACGAAAGGCACCTAGTCATTGTCTTACATTAAAAATACTAACACAAACTTACCAGAAGTGATCCACTTTACTTAGCTTCAGTTTTCAATGCTGCTTTCAGAATTCATCTTTCACAGGAATTCGCTGAAATAATTTATTTCACAAGACCACTAACTGAAAGAACTAAGCATGAAGCTACGGAACAATAAATTTGCTTGCATTATTGTAACAATCTGAAAATTACCATTTATAGCCTTGTCTTCCTTTATCTTCAACATCATTTTAGACCGCCACGGGTGGCCGAGGTCGTTAAGGCGCGGACTTGTGAGTGGTAGGTCTAGGGTTCGAATCCCGTCAGGACGGTCCTCCCTGAATGAGTTTTTTTTTCTCCAAATTTTCATCATTCCTCATAAATGGTAAATTCCGGGAAAGTACCCTAAACTTAGGCCTGGAACGTTTCCTGCCTTAAAAAAATCCTTTCCCAATATATTTCATCTCACGTATCACAGTGTCACCGCCTGTGGTGCCTCAGGAGTAAAAACGGGCGTTAAACACTATTAAAAAAATCATTTTAGCTTTTCTACTTCTTTTCTGTCCCAAATATTTGAATTACTCACCAGTTACTAAAAGTGTCAGCACATAATCCAAAGCTATGAACGGAAAGAGCTATCTTTTTAAACATTTTATAGTTTGGCATGATGGTTTAATAATAAAGTAGTATTGCATGGACTTTTTTTATTTAACACAAATTAGAAGAATTTTTCTGTCAAAAATAGTTCAGGTACGCAATTGTCTATAAATTCCATGGCCTGTTTCTGCAGGCGTCCCATAAGAACATATTCTTCTCGTATTGACTATATATATAGGCGTGCCACATTTAAAGTAAGGAACTGGATATCAATGTCTAGAAAAATGGTTTGAGTTCCACGGTCAACAAAAACTTCCTAACATCGGTGCACATTAAACCTACCAATTTGTAGCAATATTTACATTTTTAAAGTTGCCACCCTTCCCATATTAAAAAAGCTATTCCTTTTTCCTTATCACTTTGGGGACACCGCATCCGTAACAATCTTAAGTCACTAGATGACTATAACACCAAGTTAATTGACAAATTGACTGATCGCGGTTATCCTCGTGCCATGGTTCAGTCTAGAATTTTGTCTTCCCGCCAACACCATACGACTGAGATATCAAAACAAACTGATAATAACCAGCTGAATTTTACAGTCACCTATTTCCCCGGTCTAGAACGCCTTAAGCCCATCCTTAAGGACTGTTTCAGTATTCTTAAGCAGAACCCTACCACATCAGCATTGTTTCGCAAACCACCACCCTAAGTTCCAGGTCCCCACATAACCTAAAAACCATTCTCCGCAAGAAACTTAATTCCACATTTGTTTCTCAACCTACACCGGGGTCTTATCCCTGCAATAGAACAAAATGTAAAACAAAATGTAACGCCCAGTACATCCTTCTTCAGTCCCATAGTTAAGTCAGAATTCAAAATTCATATTTTTGCTAATTGTGTCTCCACCAATGTGATATACATGCTCCAATGTAAATTTTGTCCTGCTTTTTATATTGGTTTAACCTCCACGGCAGTTTCACTCAGAATGAACAATCACAGACGCTCTGTCAAAACCTGTTCTTCTTTGCCCGTAGCCCAACATGTCAACCTTCACCATTCTGCTTTCGATACTTGTTTTACTTTAATACTCATAGATGCCGTACTTCCTACTTCTCCTACTAGTACTCTCAGAGACAGAGAGATGGCAGCGATTGTTCTTCACAAGGCACATACCCCTCCGGGCTTAAACATCTCTCTTTAATTATTGAAAAAAAAAAAAAAAATCCCCCTGCATCTTGAAAGTTTTTTTTTTTTTGTTATGTTGGTTTCTCTGACTGACAACTCGGCAGACTGTAAGGAAAGCACACAAGCCGTGTGATATACTAGACTTAGTCCTTGTTCTCCATCTACGCGATCAAGAGCCCATCCCTGCTCGAAATATAGTAACTTTGCAGTGTTCTACAGTGACCTCAACAGTGTTCCACGTCGTCTTACAGTGCATTTAACAGTGTTTTTAGTGTCTTTATGTGTTCCTTACTTTAAATGTGGCACGCCTTTGTGCATTTTAAGTTGTCATGTCTCCTAAAGAGAGCTTTTTACATTCCTTTTAAAAGTGTATATATAATCAATACGAGAAGAATATGTTCTTATGGGACGCCTGCAGAAACAGGCCATGGAATGAATAGAGTGCCACAATTGCGTACCTGAACTATTTTTTGACAGAAAACTTCTTCTAATTTGTGTTAAATAAAAAAAAAGTTCATGCAATACTATATATATATATATATATATATATATATACACTATAAATATGTGTGTGTATATATATATATATATATATATATATATATATATAGAGAGAGAGAGAGAGAGAGAGAGAGAGAGAGAGAGAGAGAGATTAATTAATTGTATTTCAGAGAAAAAATGTATAAGTTAATATACCTTTTTACTGTTTTATTTAGAACCCAAAAGAGTATCGCCTGAACCGAACAAACCTCCAGTAGAAATGTCAGAAATGAGGTTTAATCTGAACTTGCCTGGAATTATGTTCTCCGTGTGCACGTCAATGAACTCGTCCCTGTCAGCTCTTGATTGTTCATGAAAGATACCTAGAGCATGCAGAAGTTCATGGATGGGACGCCCCTCGTTTCCCAGGCAATTAGGTCCTTTTTCATCTGGAGGCTGCAGCGACACTATTTGAGCGCCTCCAAAACGACCTACATATGACCAGCATCTATTGTAAAAAATCAATACATAAGTAGATGAAACTGTGGTGATGAAAACTGCTTAACTGCAAAAGCAAAGTTTTCGGTAAAGAATAATTGTTACTAAGCAATACAGATTTCAAATACATATTTCTAGTGTAAATGCAACTATCAATATTTTGGGTTTCTTATAATTTGGAGCATACCTATGATTTTCTAGAATGTATTTAATCATCATTCACTATTAACATATTTACTATAAAATATTTTACGAGAAGACATCTTTCAAGTGAGACAATTAAGGGGGGGGGAAACTTTATAATGTTCTCACAATATTGCTCAGTTATTTAGGTTCTTGAATTTCAAATTTAAACTGGAGAAAGAGCTGGTCTTCACAGGAAACGCTAATTGCTCTCCGATGCATTTCCCTTAATTGAGGAGCATTATGACCCTAACAATATTCCTCTGCATTAACTTAATCATTTTTACATAAGCACAAGGAAACATGTAAATTTGTTCATTTTACGAACTTAGAAAACAAAACATACATACCCTTTGGGAAATTTTATTGGCCAGATAAGCAGAAAATCCTTGGCTTTTCCATTCCAAGGAACAAACTTTATGCAGGTCATGTAGTTCAGTGTTAGAATGGCTTTGTATATCGTGACGTAATCGGAAGTTTCTGAAACAGTAACCATACTTTGCAAATAAACTATGATACTAATAGGATAAAACATAGTTTTCACTAGGTAACACATTTATATGTGTTATCTAAGCACGTTGTTTAGTATATTACAAAAAGAGGCAAACAGAAAAGTAGAGATATTCACACTTAATATTTTATTTATCTCAAAAAATCTAACATGAGGCCTAGCCACAATACTTAACACCTATCGGCAAAGAAATGTGTTTAATTACATACAGCAATGCTGTATAAAGCCTTAACTTGCAGAACTTAGCGTATTTTATTTCACTAGTAAATGAGCTCTCCAGAATTGTTCCAATAATTGTCGATTTGCATAGTTGATAGTTTTTGTGGGCATGGACCTCAATTTGTGTGGACCCATTAGGCTTTGTACTCGCTCATCAATTGTCGTTTTATTTATATTTTGAACCTAGTATTTGAGCTCAAAAGTTGGCGTCACTCTCTAGAACTGTCTTAAAGGGCTTCATCTATCTTCCAATGGAGAATAAAAATCCTATTCATGTTTCTAGTACATGCACCCGTCCTCAAGGCTAAACAGCTTTAATTAAATGAGAATAAATCGAATATAATGGAACATTTTGTACGATTTAAAATACTCCTTTATTGATTTATACGTTTTGCACTATAAAAATATAGCCAAAACCCAGATGACACCGAAAACCATAATACAGATTGCAGCCAGTGGCTAGAAAAATCGTTTTTTTCTCCCCCCCCCCCCCTTCGTCATCCAAAAAAGAAACTACCTTATGTTATTTCCTAATTATTCATTTTATTCATTAAATTATACCATTTATTTTACAGTTATCTGTCGTATAATGTTTAGACTGCGCTTAATCTATGCAGTACGCTATTATTTACTATCGTATATTTGTAGTTACAGCTTCCCCATATTATATCTGGGCTGTATTTGGGAGTGTTAATCTCTTATTATATTTCTTTATAATCATGCGTTTATATTTGCCTAACTTCTATCTGCACTATAGGTACTTTACTTCTGCTATATTAACTTTAGAAACACGAATTTTAGTGTTTATACTTTCCTAACTATTAAATCTAAACTATACTTTATTTCCTCTATTTCCTTGTTAATTTTTTCTCTTACTGTTGCCTATCTTCCAAGTTATTCTCTTGTTTCAATTTTTTCGATTAATTTTTATGTTTATGTTTTATCTATCTTCTACATAAGCTAACTTGGTATATATATTATTATTAACTTTTTCTGCATTTATTTTCCTTTGTTCTACTCTACTTTGCCCCTGTTGTTTCCTTATTATTAATTTATCTAATTACGTGTTTTGTGGTTATACTTATATATCTTATAAAATCTCAGCTGTACTTTGTTTCTGTTGTTCATTTGTTATTTATTGTATTTATCCATCCTGTGGCGCGACAGCGTTCATAAAAACCAAGATCTGCTGCGACGATCACTGCATCCTTTTCCCGTCGGTCATTTTCATTGGCAGAGAGCGGTATTGAGGGGTGGCTTCATCACGCGACTTTCGAGACCGAAAGGACATCACCTCTCTAACAGGCAGCTCCCCAAATACTCCCTTACTCCCCGGTATAAGAGAAATTTGATTAGGTGCCAGTAATCAAATCCGTGATCTCCCAGTCAGCAACGCTAACCACTAGATTACAATTATTTTATTTATAGTTATGTTTTATTTTCCTGTCTGCTAATATTTAAGCTATGCTTATTCTATTTTATTCGTCGATTATTAATTTTAAGCATGATTTGTGTTATATTTGAAACATCTTCCATTATCTAAGATGTGATTTTTGGTTGCTTTTTGATTATTCATTTTATTTGTATTTTTGTATGTGTAGTTTCCTATCTTGTACTATCTAAAATGCTACTCTCTTTAACCTGTCGTTCATTGAAATACAGCAAATGGATGTACAGTTTTGAAGTGATACATAAATTAATTATACCTGTAATATTATACTGTTAATAATACCTATAAAAAGAGAAAGAAATAAGTATTTTTATTCTACGTAAATTCTGTATGGAATATCAATTCACCGACGTAAGGAGTCGGTCCTGGTGGTGTAGTGGTTACCATACTTGCCTCCTAAACCCAAGATCGCGGGTTCGAACCCGGCCAGGACCGATGGATTTTTCCGGGCGTAAAAATCCTAAGTATGGCTTCCTTCGGAAGGGAAGTAAAGCCGTGGGTTCCGTGTCGTACATTTACGGCACGAAAAAGAACCTCGAGCCTGAAGGAGAGGCCTCTGAGCAAAATTTGTCGGCCGTTTCACGCCCTGAGTTGAATGGGACGCTGATGACCTGAGCTGTTAAAGAGCGTCCATAAATAAATCAATCAATCAATCAATCAAAAAACTGACATAAGGATACGCTGAGCTTTCAAACCCTTTTAATTCTAAATGTTGCTACGTATATCACTCTTATAGCAACTCTTGCATATAATATTTGCTGCTATATGCAAGAGTTTATTCTTTATGGCCATAATTTAAAATATTACTTTTTTGTTATACTTGTATATTTATTATTTTTAATTTTGAATATGTTATAGTTATACAAATACAAAGTATGCAATACTCATGCTTTTTCATCAGTACTACTGGAATTATTTTATTTTCTATTTCTTAAATTCTCCCTCCCCACTATAAAACATTATTTTAGTAGTAAAACATTTTATATAAGTATTTGAAGAGAAAATCTTAAGTTTGGGGATGTATATCTTTTTAAAAATTAAAACAATTGGTCTAAAGTGCTGGCCTACGCAAGCATCATTAGTGAAGAATATCTTGTCTGAAACTGTTTTCTTAAAATAAATTTATATCTGTAGTAGGCATTGCTTTTGCTAATATAATAAATAAAACGATTATAGAAAATCGGATGGGAGATGGAGCGTTACATTTAAATAGGCGCCATACTGCAATCAGGGGCTCATTGTTTTAGGTTAGGCGCGTGGCAAATGACTAAAGTGAGAGAGAGAGAGAGAGAGAGAGAGAGAGAGAGAGAGAGAGTATGAGAAGTTGGCCTATATGTGCGGAGAAAGAATCTTGGGAACATATTCTGGCATAGTGCAAGGGGACAGAAGAATGGAGAAAGAGAAATATATCGGCCCCGTTTGTTAACTGCGTGAGAGAGTAGCGGCAGTGCGGACTTCGTCATCAGATGAGGAGGAGGGAGTAGGTAAACTGTTAAAGTGAGATAGCTCAGATCGGAAGAGGCAGACAACCGGGAAGAGGAGGTAGGAAAACATGTCACATTATTTTGGAATTATTTGTAAATATATATGTGAAGGTGTGTAAGTTATTTACTTTTGTACTGTTTTCTTTTCCGTTTGTTTTATTTGTGTGTTTCCAAAAATGTTGTTATACATTTATCTATTTTTATTTTATTTATTTTATTACAAATTGTTGGTTTCTTAAGAGTTAAACCTTGTTTGGTGCAATTTCATGTATTTCCTAGTGTAGAGGGAAAGTACAAAAGATCTCAGGATTCGTACGACACGTATAAGCTACATTTGTAACAAATATATTTTGTAAATAAATATACGACTAGACTACTACATGTGCACAATTACTATATAGTATCAATAATAGTGTGTTCTGTTCTCAAATTCCAAGCCAGTTCCTAACAATGAAAGTAGATATTTATGAGTGGAGTTTGTATATTCTGTTCCTTGATTTCGCTCCTGTTAAATAATAAATCGTATCTACTAGAACACTTGGTGCTAAACTTCAAGAACTGAGAATCTAAACGATTTTCATTGGTTATGTGTATGCAGCATTGATAAGGATAATGAAAGAGAGAGGGAAGAATAAAAACAGTGTTGCTAATTCAGTGTAGGAATAGACAGCACGTCCACTTTTCCCTTATATGTAAGCAAGGGAAAGGATATACTCACCGTAAAGAGGACTGATAACATAAGGTACAGTGTTATTGCGCCACATTCTTTCAGGCAGAACATCCCAGCGTATCCCAACTCTCCACATGTCATACAACTCATTGTTAAGGGCCATATCTCCCTGAAACAGACCCGGCTGAACTTCAGGGTCTTGATCTGTGGCTTGAAGAAGCTGTTGATATTCTGCACTCAGGCGCGCTGCAAGAAAGAGTGGAAGAAATTAAACCCTCTAGTTTTTAAAGGAAATGAGAAGAGCTTCGTCTTCATCTCAAAAACATGTTTTAATTGAAATTTAGAGACTTACATATTGCACGTGCTGAAGTCTCTGTGAAATTTGGGAACCGAATTTCCCCCTATAATGAGAAATAGGAGTAGGTCAAACGACGACATCGACTCAAGTGTGAACAAAAGGAGGAAGTTTGCTGAAATAGATTGTTTCTCATAAGCAAACGGAACACGGGGACAGTGTTTCATATAAAATACAAATAAATCTTAATACAAGATTAATAATATTTAAAAATATTTTATATAAATGAAACAATCCTCCTCTTGGGGCGACGACCCAAAGCGGGCCTAGCTCCATCGCAGCAATCTCTGAGTCCTCTACCTCCGTCTTGCGAAATCATGGATAGAGGGTTGCAGGGGTGGAGCGGTTACCTATCACGTTGCTTTCAAGATCAAAGGACGCCACCTCTTTATCAAGTAGCTCTCCAATTGACCTCAAGAGCCAGGGTAGATTCCATTCTAGACCTCCCTTACTTAAAATATTTTCAACATTATCGGGGACCGAAACGGGTCAGTAGTCACTAGATCAAGAGGAATGTGAAATGAATAACTCAAAATAAATTACAATAAATATTATTAACAAAAAATAAGGAATAAAATGTTTCCCTTATTAGTAAATAATTAAATTGCTTGCAACAAAACAAAATAAATATCTTGTAATGTTATATAATGCACAAATATATCAACGGTAGTATAAAATGAAACATTTCCAATTTGCAAAGTAATTAAAACATTACACAGGAAGTAGCAAACACTCCAAAACCGGATAAAGCGGCCACATACAGCAAACCTAAGACTTGAACCATACCAATCGTTTCCGATTTTATAAGAGCTCTGTCACAAAATATTGAGATAAACGTTTATACAGTGAGGTTAAATTAGTTACGAGTCGGCAAATTGCGGCTATGTACCGAGTGCATCCAGTCAAGAGCACATAGTAGGCTTGTAGTTAGTTTGATAAAGACTTTGTCAGCAAGTGGTTATGTGTTCGCGCGTTACTCGGTTCTTTCATTGAGTGTAATACATAATTGTTCTTTGTTAGTATGCCATTACATAAATATAGTCTTGAAGAATGGGCTTTTTATGTACCATAAAAACTAATTTTTGCAGAGAAATGGTAAGACTATTCGCAAAATAAATAAACAAATAAAATCCTGGCAATCATTTTCAAGATAAATAAACTGTTCGCCAACCTGTTAAAAAGTTACGAGACGCAGGATCTCTCAATGAAAAGAAATGGTTCTTATGGAACTAAAGTTAGATGAAACACAGAAATTTTCATGTCGGCAATGAATTGCCACTTAGGGGCATCAACATCGTTTACAACACAGGTTAATACGTATTATTAGTTTTAAATATAGCATTATTTTGTGATTTTAGTAAAAATATAAATACTGAAATAAAAAGACTAACTCTGAGCGCTGGACTCCATCTCCCTATTCCCGGTTGTGACTGCACTTTCCCAAGAAGTAACCGCCTTCAGGAGGCCCATAACTCAAATAACTCCACTGTACAAAGACTAATAAACAGTTCCTTTGTAATTTTTGTACAGTGTTTAACGCCTGCTGAGGCATCACAGGTAGTAGGAGGCTGATGATACAAAAGATAAATTATAAATTGGGAATTTTTTTTTTTCAGGAAAGAAACGTCGCAGGCTTAAGTTTAGGGTACCTTACGGGTATTCGCCGGGACTGAAGAAAATCTGAAAGGAAAAAAAAAAAAAAAAAAAAAACTCGGTCGGAAAGAATGGTCCTTCTGGGAATCGAATCCCAGACCTTCCGCTCACGAATCCGTGCCTAATGTAGTAATGGAATGATGTCTGCATCACGCCAGTAATACTTTAATAAGAATTAAAGCAAAGTGAGTCAGATTCGAAATTATTATCAAATTTTAGGGTAGCGTATATAAATTAGTCTGTTTAGAGAAAAGAAGAGAACATTCTTTATCTTGTCTCAAATGCAACACATAATCCGTTATCAATGAAAAGCCAAAGAAATTAACTCTACGACACCAAGAGCGAATTTCCTCGCTTAGCAGTCAAAAACACGCGACAGTCAGCCAGGTCTAAGCTCACGAACATAGCACCGCTTATCTCTATTACGTCAGCAAAAGGGCGGAACTGGAAATATTCAATATAATCCAGGCGGCAATGTCACCACAGTGATTAAAAATTTCTCTCAACAAATACAATAATTGTGAAAAATAGTTGACAAATGCATGAAATTGTGCATTTATCATTAACTTTTTCATCGAAAACAGTTCAGTATTCAGTATCTGTTTTCTTGCATCAATTTCTATAAAGTTCTTCAGCCGAGAGTTGGTCGAATTTCATAATTTTAAACATTGTGTGGATAAATGTGAACATTAGAACTTTTAAAAGTATTTTACAAGTCCATGTACTTTTTAACTTAGCAATATTGCAACATATCTTAAAAACACGACTATCGCTTCTTGCATATTTTTAGCAGTATGCTTTTTAATATATTCATATTTTGAATTGCAAATATCTGCCCACTCTATAAAAATATTATATATCGGATGTTGGTGAACTACACCGCAACATTTCAGAGATTGTAAAGGGACATCAATTTGTAGGAGGTAATGATTCACGAAGAAAAATAGCAATGTTTTATTTAATGAAGAAGTTAAAATTAGATGCTGATGAGTTAGTGTTAAAAATTGCCTTAGAATGTCTTCAAACTCTGTTCATAAACGTGAATTCTCGATATTTTCCTAAACTGGCGTTAAACATATATCATATATGTTTAAATAATATATATATATTATATATATATATATTTGTACAAAGCCGGGAGAGAGGGATTAGCTAGGTTTTCAACAGGGATTGGGTTTAACAAGGGGGAAATGTACAATGTGCGAAGATGATATTTGGCGCGATATCTTAGAATGTAAACAAACTAAATTTTGGAGAGAACAGTTTCTCTTACTAAAGTGAGATAACTTGCCAATTGAAATAAGAGATAGAATAATTTAAAATTTAAGATCAGCTAAAACAGTGAAAAGGATTTATATGGTGATAAGACGAAGAGTATAAATAATGTTTTTATATTATTTATGATTCATTATGTATTCCCATTATATATACAATACACATCACAGGCGGTGGGCACTGATGCCGCATGAAACGAAATGATATATTAGGAAAGGATTTATTAAGGAAGGAAACGTTCCCCGGCATTTGCCATTTATGAGGACTGAGTAAAACCTGGAAAAAACCTCAGGGAGGACGGTCCTGGCGGGATTCGAACTACAGATCTCCCGCTCACGAGTCCGCGTCTTAACGACCTCGGCCACCCGTGGCGATTTTATGTTACGATGAAGAATGGTCACACATAAGATATAAAATTAAACAACAAAATAATGATGATGATGATAATAATAATAATAATAATAATAATAATAATAATAATAATAATAATAATAATAATAATAATAATAAACCAAGGAGACTAGATCTTTGTAATAATAAATACCCTTTTACTTGACGGTATCATACCAATTGTGCCAGATATGCTCTGCAACTTCTGTCCACCATTGTGTGGTATCATTTCGAATGGAAGTTTCATTAGTCTACGGCGTACTAGTTCTTTAGAAACTTGATCTCAGATTTGAACCGGCAAACCACGGATTTCCTAACCCAAATTGCTTGTCTAAGACCCCATTTCAATTTCGCAAGTTATTGTCATGTAGCTCTCTAACATCCTGTGTATAAATTAATTGAAATTAGCCTCGCTACAAAATGATATCTTACCTGCTTCCGGTATAGGTGGATGGACGACATCCGGCACATGTGGAAGGACAGCTGCCTGTCGAACCCGGGGCGCGCAATATAACATTGGCAAAAATGAAAACATTACTGTTATTCTCACCAGTCCCATAACTGACAGCTCACCTTTAAGATAAAACAAAATGCATGAAATGTATCTTTACAAAAGCCGTTCATACTGGTGAAATGCCCTCATTTGTTTCGGATAGGTATTATTACATTTTAGAATATATACTCTGCAAAATATTGGTATTGGATCAATATGGACGGAGATAGATAGAATGGAAATAGGATTTTGGAAACAGATAAAAAAAATCGAGAATATTGAAGAACAGGAATTATGAGCAAGTCTTGTTGTTACAGAATCTCTTAAACTATATAAAACACTAAAAAATAATTAGAGGAGAGCAAAATATATAGAAATTTGTACAAAGCCGAAAGAGGGATTAGCAAGGTTTTGAACAAGGATAAGGAATGGGTTTAACAAGGGGGAAATGTACAATGTGTGAAGAAGAAGAAGAAGAAGAAGAAGAAGATATTTGGCGTGATATCTTAGAATGTAGACAAACTAAATTTTGGAGACCAGTTTCTCTTACTAAAGTGAGATAACCTACCAATTCAAATGAGGAGAAGAATTTTATTTAAGATCAGATAAAATAGTGAAAAGGATTTATATGGTGATAGGATGAAGTGTATAAATAAAGTTTTTATACTATATATATATAGTATATATAGTATATATATATATATATAACCTGAGTCTTAAGGAAGTAATTCAACTCCATAATATATTGTTTGATTAATTTAATAAACGATTACTCTAAATTTTATTTTATTTGTGATGTATGTTATTTGGAATCAGGTGTGAAATTTAGAAGAGACTGAGTCGGTCTTCTGGATATTCCAATAGGAAGCTACAGGACTGCAGCTTAGTCAATATCGTTTAAATGTAATTATTGAATTGGTGATAAAATGTGTACGTTAATATTAGTGTATATATTATATTTGAATGCTTAAAATAAATTCATTCATAGGAGATGCAACATTACAGAAAATAAGCGTTACTGGACTTCAGTTATGGTCTCTTGAGGATAAAGTGAGAGAAAAATGGGCCATAACTCCAAAAGACAGAGGTTATATAACAACTTGTCACACCTGATAAACATGAAGAGCTGGCGAATATCAGTCACGAGACAAATCTTATTGGAAGGATTGTGCAGTAAATGATAAGTACATCAGCAAATGACAATGTGAACGACCTTCAACATCGACAGCTGTTAGTGCAGATGATAAATTCTTCAAGTTACGGAAATATTGTGTGGTTTTAACTTTATAGCCTTCAGGTATTTTGGATTAAACAGCAAACGCTTATTCTTCTAAGAGATGCTACAGAGATTATAATGAAATTATTTAATTGAAGGGCAACTTCATGAAACATTTCCTCAATAATTTGGTTTAGGTTTAAAATCATTTAACACTTTCTGCCCCTGCTTTTATTAAGTAATGTGTTGTGGAAAATTTTGGAATTCGAACATCACGGATATTTGCCTTAAAACGTCTTCGAATTTCACTTGCCAACCTTTTATTGAAATATTTATGGAACGAAGTATTTAAATCAAGTTACTACGCTTTATTCAAAAGAAATCAATGCACAGGAGTGTTTTAAACGATCCCCTCTTATTACCAACAAGCTACATGTTTACTGAAGCGTTATTGGTTATAAATAAACAGAAAATAAATGTCATTACTATCGTAACTTGAAGCACTGAAGATTAATACCTCCGCGAGATAGCCTTACTTGTTAAATATAACTGTAGCGAATGAAATAAATTTTATTAGTAGGTGCCAAAACGTTTGGAAAATTAATGTTGATATATTCCGTGTTTACTTAATTGATTGGAGTAAATACAAAAATATTATTATTATTATTATTATTATTATTATTATTATTATTATTATTTCGAGTTATTACACAGGATTCCCATTCCGCCGCGCAATTGAAAATTGATTTTGCCAATGGAAAGTAATTGCTTAATGGCCTCGCCATCAGCCGAGGCAATCATGTCGCGCGGTCGGAACTCATAGCGTGCATTTTTTTGTTCTTTTGTTATTTATTAGTAGTAAATAATTAATATTTTACTAACAATCATATTGATACTCGAAGTGCCTATCCTTCGCTTTAAGAATGTCTGAATTCTTTTGAAAAGATTTTGAGACATTCAGCATAATTCATCCTCCCAAATATTTTATTTCAGCTCCTTCACGAGTTTATTTCAGGAACAGCAATAATTTTAAATGGGTGGAGATGCAGTATGTTTATACGTACAAATGAATGAACAGTGTTTAACACCCGTTTTTGCTACAGATGCATCACAGGCAATGGACACTGATGATACATGAGATGAAATGATATATTGGGAAAGGATTTTATTAAGGAAGGAAACGTTCCATGCCTAAGTTTAGCGTGCCTCCCCGGCATTTGCCATTTATGAGGACTGAGGAAAACCTGGACAAAACTTCAATCAAGGAGAACGGTACTGGCGGGATTCGAATCCCAGACCTCCCGCTCACGTGTCTACGCTTTAAACGACCTCGATCACCCGTTTTATACGTACAGTTAACAGACGCATCAACTTGTTGGCTAATCGTGTTACAGACTTTTAGAAGAGAAGTTTAGTTTATTTCATTTCATCGAGCCTCTCTTCTGTTAAAATCCAGTTTTATGGTCCCCGCTTCCTATCAATGATAGTGCTTTGGGTTAGAACTTTATTCATCAAACTGTAAATTGCACTTCCCGATGGTTATGTTACTCCTGGAAATTCAACACGAAATTCTCTCGTAAAATACTTGCACGATTTTTTTCGCATGACAATCGTCAATAAATATTCGTTTTAGAATCTCACTCTTAGCATACTACACAATACACAAATAGATGTCATAAAGTCTAACATGCACCTCCTATAGAAATGCATTGGCGTAATAAACACGACTGAGTAAGCTCAATTGCCTGCGTCAACGAATATTTAATTCCGGTCTTACCGGAAATCGTGCGTCCATTAAAGGATTGCGTAGCGGAATGAGGGCACTGACCGGTTGATATTCAGCGATTGACAGTTTTTCGAGACAACTGTTCAAGCACCCACTTTTTTTTAATGGTATTTAACACCCGTTTTTACTAATGAGACACCACTGGCGGTGAACACTTATGATATATGAGATGAAATGGATTGGGAAAGGGTTTTTAAAGGAAGGAAACGTTCCAGGCCTAAGTTTAGAGTATCTCCCCGGCAATTGTCAGAGGCACCCACTGAAAACATCACTGCATGAAGCATTCGTCTACCGAACATCAAATCATTTGGTATTCGTTTCTGAGCTTGTTCTACCGTTTTAAAGTGCACTGTAGAGAAGAAACTTCATGTTGAAGTTAAGGACAAAGGTTAAAACAGCGCTGAAGGAATCATTTCTCTCCATACGCGGTGGAGCAAAACGTGTGGTTCAATAGAAAATTAATTTTAAAAGTAACTAATCTCCTAGATATGATTTTTTTACTATATATCCACTATGCAGTTTTTGTTAATGCTATCAGATCCTTATTTTATTAAAAGTGGTATCCGGTAAATGCTGTTCTTTTACTTCACGATTGTATAGCCGGTTTTGGAGGCTATCCATCACACTGCAAATTCAACATAGGTGGCAGCCTGCAGATTCCCAAGTATTTGACGTGGAAAAGATTCTTTCTTTGAGATAGCCTCAAAGAAAGGAATCTGGAGATGACAAATCAGATTTGGATGACCACTGGATGTCACCAAAGCGCAAAATGAGTAATACAGAAACAAATGTTACACTCTTTCCATGCATCTGCACTCTGAACGTGTACCCGAACGGGCACTGATTGACTGCAAATGATATGGCGATAATTCTGATATAAACAAAACGATTCAGTGCCAATTTTACTATGTACTGATATGCTAGGTTGCCAGATTTAAATGTAACATACATTTTGCCTCACTCTGTATATTAATCAGAACTGTAATATATTTATTGACAAAAGGGAATAGAGAAAAGGGAATTAAATTATCTCTAAAATTGATCGAACATTATTTAAGGCCTCATAAAATGTATGATCACTAGATTAATAGAGTCTTATATAAGTATAGTATTAATGTTTATTATTTGCCTATGAAGATATTGCACAATTACATAATGAAAATTTACGTTGCGTCTTTATAGTTTTGAAAAACAATATATGTATTGCGCTTTTATTTTCCAGCAATTATTACCGTTACAAACTCATAAAAATTTCATTTAAATTAATTAGAGGCGTAAGGTTTACATCACATTGGTTACTACATACGGACGCATTAAATCCGAGAAGGAAATGCATACAACTACTTCAACTTGTGGACTCACCTATGCACAAGATGTTGGTTGTTGGTGCACACATTGCCGACTGTTGATCCCTACAACTCCGCTAACCTCTCTTCTTCTTTTTTTATTTTCTATACATATATAGTATATGTATTATACATGTCTCGCAGTTTGAAAAAAAGCAACAGAAAAACCAGTTCACCTGGCAGTGGGTGTTTGTTTAGCAGGTTCATCGTCTCCCTCACTGCCAATACCCCGTCAGTGGTCAGTTCTAACTTGTTTTCATCACTCCCAGTAGCTTTACTTGTGTTTAACCCGTGGCTCTATCGTCTACTTTACTTTTTGATTGCAAAGTTTTTTTACGTTAGCTGTAGTATTTTTACAGTTTTCTTTGGTTTGGTTTAGCCAGAGATAACTGCTTTTGGGAAGCTTCTCTCTCACCTTGACCTGAATATATTTTATTTATACCTTTTCTTGCTTTCTTTTTTCTTTCTAACTTTTTCTCCTCGGGTACTAATGTTTATTATGATCTTCTTCACATCTTTTAATTTCCTTTCTCTGCTCTTTTCAAACCTCTCGACAGCTTACAGAACTGCACCAGTTGGAGGAGCAGCAGAACTGTATCAAAAGTAATAGGTTGTGAAATTGTGAACTTCCTAGGTGGGGGTCCTTGATATTTACAATCTGCATTTTCTGAAACTGATTTGTTCATTTTGAAGGCTCTTTCTTTTCATAAAACATCAACATTTTTCTCCATTAGTATGTTTCGTTAGCAATTAAACTTAACATCGGAAGCGATTGCGTATATCAAGTACTCTCTCTTTATGATGAAACGCTTAAAATAATGAAAAATATTCAGTTTTCCTTTGAAATGCAATATATTTTAAAAAAACAATTAAATTACTCTATTAATGGAAGTTAAAAATAAACAGCTCTGTCTAAAGCAAAGAGACTACACTGTTCGTTCTTTCAATTCAGTGTTTTCCAAAAACTAACGCTGAAATTTATGAAACATACGCTATAGTGTGTTTCATTTAGAAGTAGTCTTTTCTATAAATATTACATACATGACGTCCTTAGGCAAAGTTTATGTAGACTCAAGATTGAAGATTCCAGGTCCTTCAAATTATTTTTACTTTAAAGGCGTGTGTCCGCTATTCACTAGGTCTCTGTCGTAATGGGGACCTGCTTAATTGTCCACGCAATCTGCAATTAGATGGTGCTGTTAAAACGGCATCTTAAAACCGGTCCTGTGGTGAAGAAATAAACGAATAGTGTAAGATAACTGAGAGAAAATATTTGTATACTTTTAATTTTAATGTGTATATTTAAGATAATTGGAACGTTATGAAATTATGCTTCAGTCAGCTCAGTTTTATTGTTGAGAATAAATTTACAAATAACCGTACAAAATGTATTTTTAGAGGTTTATTATCTGAAACATAAAGAATTAGTGAAGAATGGAAGTAAATAGGGCATGCTATATTTTGTGTTAAAGAATGAGAATATTTTGTCCAGAACAACACATTCATGCATGATGCTTTAGATAATCGATAAGGAAAAACATAGTCATTAAACAAGCCTTGGAGGTAGCCTCTGAAATTTTTAGTTGGAACTGCATCATAACTTATGGTATTTTCTGTTCAATGTACTCTCATGTGTGTATAAAACATACAAATACAAATATTAATTTTTGACGGGGGGGAGGCGATGAAATAAAGAATGGATAAAATTAAAAAGTCGAATAAGAAAGATAATTCTATTTTTGCGTGTGAATGTAATATACATATATTTTTTTCACAGAGTTGCTACAAAAAGTTGAATACTTTCTGTAATATTTGTATTGTAACATACTCTGTTACTTCTTTTCGTAAGCTTACAAGCCCCGCCAACCGTCGAAGACTAGGAGAATTTATGAATGTAGGAAAGATTGTTCCTGACACAATAATAAAAAAAGAAAGAAGGAGAAAGTTGGTTTGGACATGTAAAAAGATGATGGCGGATAAAATATCAAAGATTATGTTGGAATGGAATGTTGAGGGAAAATGGAGGGGAAAAACCAAGGAAGCAATGGCAAAACGGTGCTAAAAGAACATGGCTAACAAAGGGCTGACGGAAGAAGAGGCAGAAAGACAAAAGTTAATCTAGGTTAAAAAGTGCTGTATAGTAGAAAATTCGTAAACAAACACATCGAATTCTGCTTATATAGCTATTGAAATTTCCATGAGACTGCAAATACACATCTAATAATTTGGTACGCTACTGTTTGCGTAGTGCTTTTAGGGGAATGTTCAAGAGCATGTTATCTATGAGTATTGTATGGCTGTGTACGCTTTTTATCAAGAATATTTCCAGTTTCCTGAAATTTATTTACCAATCTGTGAATCGATCTTTGGCATGAAAATTGAATATCAGGGTACCTCTCGTGAAACAACTTTTGTACATTACGAGCCGCACGTAAAAATCGTAAATAAATAATTTTTGGGCAATAGAATATCTGAATTGAGCCATATTAATATAATTAACACGGTGCCGAGTTAATACTTAATACACTGTCACACAACACGCAAGAAAAGTCCGTAGTTCCTTGATGCATTTTTTGGTACTCCATCAGTTGTGCGAAATTGATCAGAATATATGTAACATTTTATTTCAGCTAGCTGTAAGCGACGGGTTACAAGTTTGTAAAAATGTTGCGAAAAGCCGTAATTCTCGCTCGGACTGCAGAAGGTCCGTTTTGGCAGACAATGTAGCAAATTCTTTCTTTTGTTTATTGGGAGGAGGGTTGCTCGCCCCGGGCAGATATTTTGGCAAAGACGCACGCTGCTAGTACGTGTGCTACCGTTAAGGACGCTGAACGTACGGTAGAATTTGAATTTGAAGCTGGACGAATAGTCAAGTAATTACGTTCAGATAATCTGACAAGTCAATAATATGAGAGTTGCATGAAGTCACCGATAGCCAATGAGGATGTCTAAATCCACATTGGCGGGAAAATAGAGCGTTCCTGTATCACGTGGTCAAGCGAGCCTTAATGAGTATTTAAGGACGTGAAATCGCTCTTTTCTGGTCTTTCTGGTGCTTCAAGTATTCAGCATTAGGAAGTCAGGGAACGCACTAGAACATCAATGTTCCAGCTTCACTTCTGCTCGGCGCGTCTTCTCAGCAGTTGGAAAACATACTGTTAGTCAAGCATTACATCTCCGCGTGTCTGCCAAACGACTCATTACTGCAGTCCGAACAGAAACGCCCTGATATGCACTCTTTGTTGAATGAACGATGTCAACTGGCAGATAACAAGGTGTTCTCTCTGGTTAACACATTACTTTTAATTCCCCTCACTCAACCCGGCCCTATGAGGTCTCAAAAACCAGCAACATCCCTGTAGATCGACATGAGTTACTGAGTGCTGAGCTGTGTCACATATAATCAAATTTCCTTCACCATTCCTCCCACCACCCACAATAGCTCCTTCAAACTTTGGCTTACCAACGTGGGGCATTATAATTTTCGTATATATTAAAACTCCCACCACCAATAACTACTTCATCCTAACTCGTGTTGACCTTCCCTCCGGCTCCCCGGCCGAATTTCAGCGTGGAAACGAGGCAAAAACAGCAGAGCTTGGTCAACTGCACTTGGAGCGGTCCCGCGAAGGAAAAATCACCCAGTATATGTTGACGTTACCTCTTAAACTTTCTAATGGAACGTTCTCTGAGCCTGGGACTGTCAGGCACTCGGCGGTTTACAGGTTTATGTTGTTTAAGATATGCTAACTGATGAGAAACGATTTCTCTTACACACTTATCTTTATTTCTTTTTCTTTACTGATTTTGTAAATTCATTCTTCCACTTCATAAACAGTATTTTGTCACAAGTTCACCTAATTGTGAAGCTAAACACCTATTTGCACTGAGTTTACACATGTTAATGAAATGACAAGGTAAATGCAACGAATTAACTGAAAAAATTATAAGTACTATGGACGTTAATGGCTTTGCAGATGTCATCTCGGATGTGTTTGTCCAAACTATCCATTTCATTCACTGTCATTAAGAAATATTTTTTCAATCGGTGGTAAGATTTAAGGCGTTTAAATGAAAATTCTCATTTTTAAGAATGGAGAATGGAACATAAACTAGACAATGTGATCATTTTAGCTTCTGAATGACAAATCTGAAACTTTTAAATAAGAGATTCATTATTGCATTTCTGTGAGTCTTCAAGAAATTTGTGTAGAGTTAACTGCCCTTAATTGCAATCGTGCCTGGAAGATGTCGCACTGGGCGATGTCCGACCGCCCGAGGTTCACTGCACTTTCATGGATAGTTGCATGTCAGGTGGTTAGCACAGCTGAGAGAAGTATAGAATGTCGCTCGTATAGCGAGCAGATAACTGTGTTTGCTCTACCTTATATTTGGAAAAGTTTAGAAAAAGAATGAAATACAGAATATGGGATTTGCATTGCGAGTAAAACTACGAGGTGATAACAGATGAACTACTGAAAATTGTGGGATATTCTCAAAAGACAGCTAAAAGACGCATCTTAGAAAATGAATTTGATTTTTAATTATTGAGGAGGTTGTCAATATAATTAATGTTATTTTCTCTTGCGACATCTTTCTCAACAAATGGGAATCCTATTCCTTTGTTCGAAAGGCTACAAAGCTACTGAAGTTAAATCTTTATAAAATGAGTATAATGCAAGAACTTAAACCGGATGACCCTGCATCCAGGATTAAAAGTGAGTGGATTTAAAAATAGTGTGCATGACAGCGAAAT
Organism: Metallyticus violacea; assembly: GCA_030762175.1. Classification (NCBI taxonomy): domain Eukaryota; kingdom Metazoa; phylum Arthropoda; class Insecta; order Mantodea; family Metallyticidae; genus Metallyticus; species Metallyticus violacea. The sequence continues at coordinate 49,775,104 of CM060838.1, read as the reverse complement.
TGACACTAATCTAATTTTCTTTACCGACGAAACTTAGTTCCACTTAAGTGAGTATGCTAATTCACAAAACTACCAATATTATATTTCGAAAATAACTTAACCTGCTTCACGATCAAAATATAGAAGTGTAACATGCGCCAATAGCGCTGAGAGAATAATAGGCCATTTTGGGGGAGGGAAAGAAACAATAGTAATAGGATGTGCAGAATATTTTGCAACACGTGAATTAACTGTGAGAGAACGTAGGTTCGCGATTCTCCAACAGGACTCTGCAATGGCACATATAGCCCATGTCTTCTTGCATGCAATTCATAAAATAGAATGCCATCGCTAACAACACATGCTCCCCTCAATCCCCCGAAATAAGGCCCTGCGATTTTTATATCTGAGGATCATTAATGGAAAAAGAATGCAAGACAAATCCACACACACACGAGATGAACTGAAAAATAACATCGTGAAGAAATGTCTTGTATTTTTCTCGGGGAACTGCAGATTCTAATGGTTAATTTCAATGCGGTGCCAGAAATATATGGAAACTGAAGGGAGCAGTTCCAGCATGTCCTTGCTTAGTAAATGTGCCTTTTAAATGTTTGTAATAACTTAAATGACAATCATAGCTGCGGACTTTCTGACTCCCTTTCACAGTGATACCAACTTGATCCGGCCGATCGGCCGTTAAGCTGTCCTATGAAGGAAAAAAGCACTTATAGTTACACTTTTATAGAGCACAACGCTATCTAGCGATGCACTAAACTCAATTGCCAACATATTATAGCTGCTAGCATTATAGTTCTGGAAAGATTTATAGCCAAAACATGTTAACATGTGATGTATTTCATTCATATTTAGTAGCTAAGAATCGCTTTTGCAAAATGATATTTTTGAAAACCGCATTTTCATTCCAGCTTTGCTTATTGCTATACATCAAATGCTTCAAGAAGAATTTATTTTACTGTAGAAGTAAAATTCAGCTATCATCTAATTAGTAGTTTTGTAGTTTCATCAGTGGATAGTTATCAACTTATCGTTAATCATCGAATGGCGAATGGAGCGTAGGGCAGGTGAAATTGAACCAGCCGATGGAAAATATGTGTTTGAACTTTTAAAGATAGGCGCGAGGTCTGCGCGTCCTCTTGAAGTTTCCTAGTCGACGATTTTTGATTTGAATTTAATATATAAAGGAGGCGGACGCTTCGCTGGGGCATTCATTTCAGTTCATTCAGTTCGCATCAGCTCATCGCTCAGCAAGCAGTTTACAAGTTCTACGAACCGCGATATAGTTTTATAGTTCTATACGCGGAGAAGTATGCAGTTATAAGACATTCAGTTCGATGCAGAAACAATTCGCAGTGCGCTATAAGTTCCACTCTCAGTTACACGTGCCGTGACATCCGCCTGTAAGTTTCACAGGCGGCAACTATGTTTGCATTCAAAGTACGAAGTCTACAAAACACCAAAGAATGTGAAAGAATTTGGGCACAAAAAAATAAACAATTACTCATTAAGTCGCATCGCGTGCTTATTTACACTACAGAAATCCTCTCCCATTCCCGTTGAATACGAGCTAATAAAATAGCAAAATACCCTGAAAATGTTGTCATTGAAGCGTGGGTGACAACAACGAAGCGACCAATAATCAATCTACGAAACCACATCACAACGTCAGGCTACAACATCAACAGATCGCTTCAAAATTGGTGCTCAATTTGGGGCACTTGGACGGGCACCATTTTAAAATTTGGTGCCTAACGCGACTGCCATACTAAACCGCTCCAAAATTTGGCTCACCAACGTGGGGCCAAAAACAATAACATCCCACGACAATACTGCTTCAGTCTCTATATTTGTTCATATCGACATTACTAGGCTCATTCACAAAACAAGATGGCTTCAGCGATAAGTTATTCATGTGACGACGCATTACTGAGCTTGGTATTCCGAATACTGATGCTTACTTCCGTTCATTCCAGAGATAACCGTTCAACGGATCGGTAACCCCAGTACATAATTATATGGAATCTGTTAACTGGTCCACCTGAGTGCTGCTCATACTAATAGAGCTACTTTCCTTGGAGGTGGCGCCCGAAATTTTAGTTGGAACTGCATCATAACTTATGGTATTTTCTGTTCAATGTACTCTTATATGTATATAAAACATGCTATGTTATTTCTTTTCGCAAGTTTATACGTCTCGCCAGCTGTCAAGATCTTTATAAATGGAACGGATAAAATGATGACGCAAATGAGTTCGGAGTGATTAACTTGTTTCCCGATGCTCAACTCTTTTACTGTTAAAGATAGTTGCAACGTCTGTTGATTGCTTAATAAGGCCAAGTATGTTAGATGCGATAGAAATACCACAGAAAGTATTCAGCTTTTTGTAACAACTCTCTGAAAAAAATATATGTATATTATAATCACACGCAAGAAAGCATTGTCGTTCTTATCAATAGTACGAGATAGGCACTTCTGCTACTGCAGTTACGTGACAATGTAATAATTTAACTTATTGACTCTTTTCGTACACACATCAAAATATGAAACGTTACGTATGTGTGGATCGAAATCCATTGTCTTTTTGTCCATCTCTTCGTTTATTAATGTTTTTCTCTCCTCCTCATGTCACTTAACTAAAATTACCTTACAACCAAACAAAATACCAGCAAGAGGGGTGAAGCTTTGCTTTCTTTCTTTCTTGCTGCACTTTTTTCCCCCGTATCTATACATACTAACCTGACATAGGTACTGCCAATTATAACCCTGACCGTTTTAATATATGATTTCTATTCCAAAATTTCTAACAGAAATGAAGTTAATATTCTTCCAGTTAACTGAAGAACAGGAATAAAGTGTAGGAAGTCTACACTAAAATCCACATATCAAATAAATCAAGAAGCCTGTTGTGCTCAACTCTCAAACAATACTGAAAAATGCTTAGATTGATTCACTTTTCTACATATGTTTGAACAATTGTTGCATTACCTGATTTAGCAACTTCGTTTTATATGATAGTATTTGTTTACTTACTCATTTTTGCAAAACCACCTAAGACGATACCTTAGCGCGTTATTATAACTATAACAAAAGTTTCCTTCATCATGATTTGGTACTTGATGGAATCCCCTCAAAGCTAATTCTTGCCTTCTACATATGAAATAATTTTTACTACAGCTACTAACTTATTCTTGGTTTCAGCCCAGATTTTCACTATGTAGAAACTTTCAGCAATTCTGTATTATACACAAAATAAAGTCGACTCTCATACGCTTGCCAAAGCGTTCTACCACCTTTTTTACTTAACGAATTAAGAGGGCCAAAATTTTGCATAATACTTGTAATAAGTCCATTCTCGTGAACATTATATGCTAAGCACTTCCATTTGTGTTAAAATCTAGGGTTTCGTCCCCCCCCCTTTTGTTAATATTTTGACACCTGAGATAAATGTTTCACATGTCGCTCTTAATTTATTATATAAAGTTGGTTTCATTTATTTATTTATTTATTTCGGTTAACAAAACAACATATATAGTTTTTAGCGGTTAGGGGTAGACATAAACTCTAATGAAGATTCTTAATTGGCTAAATCGTATTCGGAACAAAAGCTATAATTACCTAAATAGCCTATCTCTATACCGTAGCCGTATTTAGAGTTTTCTCTAAGGTATGAATGAAATTATTTGGTTTAGATATCTGAGGTTAAAAATATGTAAATAATGCTCATTCCTTTAGTATGTGCTGCTAGTTTCATCTGATTCCTAAAAGAAGTATGCCCAACAATAGAATGGTATGGAATTTGAATTATTGCAACAGAATAGACCTAAGACAGCTATAAATGAGTAAAAAAACTAATAACTGAAATAAGATTAGCAGATTCTTTTAAAAATTTACCTGAAAAGAGGGAATTGCATAGTAAACATTTCGTTGATCGGTCTGCGGACTAAAAATAGTTATGCATGTACTTACGAGGTCTGTTCAAAAAGTATCGCGAATTTTGTGTTTTTTCAAAAAGTATTTATTTATTCATGAATATCTATTTTGTTCCCTTCAAAATACTCCCCACCAGATATTATACACTTGTGCCAACGTTTTTTCCAATCCTCGAAGCACTTTAAAAAATCGTTTTTTGTGATCTTGTTCAGCTCCTCCTTCGATGCCGTCTTTATCTCAATCGTGGCGTAGCGTCGTCCTTTCATGGGCCTCTAAAGTTTTGGGAACAAAAAAAGTCACAGGGGGCCAGGTGTGTTGTAGCGCACGGTGGCTGCGGCATCATAAGTGTGTTGTTTTTGCCCAAAAGTTCGCGCACAAGCAACGATGTGTGAGCAGGGGCGTTATCATGGTGCAAAAGCCAATTTTTGTTCTTCCACAAATCCGGGCGTTTCTGGCGGATTGCTTCGCGCAAATTGCGCATAACTTGCAGGTAATATTCCTTATTGACCGTTCTACCCTGTGGCAAGAACTCATGATGTACCACGCCCCTGCAATCGAAGAAAACTGTAAGCAAAACCTTCACATTCGATCGAACTAGGCGCGCTTTTTTCGGTCTTGGCTCGTGTGGCAGCATCCATTGGGATGATTGAGGTTTAGTTTCCACGTCATAACCATAAATCCATGATTCGCCCCAGTTATGACCCTCTGGAGCAAATTTGGGTCATCGCGTACAGAGTTCAACAGCTCCTTAGCAACGTTCATGCGATGGTGTTTTTGGTCGAAATTGAGCAAAGTTGGTACGAATTTTGCGGCGACCCGTCTCATATCCAAATCATTGGTAAAATCGAATGGCACGAGCCAATCGATATGTTTAGGTCCTCAGTAACTTCTCTAACGGCGATTCGACGATTGGCCAATACTATTTTCTTCTCTTCTTCACGTCTGTTGTTGACGAGCTCGGGCGTCCGGGACGCTCTTCGTCGTTCACATCTTCTCGACCTTCTGAAAACATTTTGTACCACCGATAAACGTTGATTTGGTCCAAGGTAGCTTCACCACATGCCACAGTCAACATTCGGAAAGCATCCGCGCACTTAATTTTGTTTTTCACACAAAATTTTTTACAGATTCTTTGTTCCATTTTTTGGAATAGGCAAAAATCGAAGACGAGCCAAAACACGTCCAAGCAAAATAGCTGTCAAAAATTAAATGAAGATTCAAAATGGGCGAGCTTGTCAACATAAGTGAGGGACATGAGTACCAATATAACGCCACAAAATAATCGAAAATCGAATATACGTAGCCAGCGGAAATTCAAAATTCGCGATACTTTTTGAAGAGATCTCGTATGTGCTTTTTTTCATTCTAAACTTTCTACCTAAGCCAACTTTTTTAATATAGTGTAAATTATAAATGAACTTAAAAACCTAATGGCATAATTATGTGCCAATTGGAGGCACAATAGCGATTTAGGAAAAAAAAATCCAAATAATTATAGAAACTCTGATTTATTTAAACATGGAGTAAACTATATAGGTAGAATATCTAGCTTTAGTGCTAGAGCTTGGGTTCTTCAATACGGTTCCAAAGAGTTTTAGTTAATTTAATTGTGAACTAACTAAATATAAATCATATGCAGCAATAATAATAATAATAATAATAATAATAATAATAATAATAATAATAATAATAATAATAATAATAATAATAATAATAATATGGAAACGAAGAATTTCAATGGGGAATTTCAGTGACTTTTTTCCCGGCAGATGATTTAACATAATCTGGCGTTAATTCATCCTTCTAACATCTCTCTCCAGTTCTGGAAACACAGTTCAAAATAGATATTATTTAAAAATGCGCACTGTTACTCTTAAAATATCATTTAGTTTACAAATGTAAACTAGTGTATATAATTAATGAGATCAAATTGTCACACTAATTTAATAGCATACCAGCTCAACAATGAGAACGATTTATTGTGGTAAAAATATACAATTACCGCCTCATATCAACCCGTATCTCTTCAGCCTAATTCGAAAAAATACACACACATTTTTATGACTTTCTTTACGCATGGCCAGCTAAGTAAACTAGTACATAAGTTTAATCTCTTACAAAATTGCTCGTAGAACAAATGTTCCGCAAGTTCAGAGAAAGTCTTTGGATTGAATGGTTACTTTTTTCAGGTTCTCAAAACATTCTATCAATTATTTTATTGGTAATCCAGGATGTAAGAACAATATACGAGTATTGTTGCGTGACCAAGTTTATGGGTAAGCGATTAGGATCTGTCCACTTTACTTTCTGAAGGGTGATAAAAATTACTTGTTGAAGGTTAGAAGTACTTAAATACATGGAAATGTAACATATTACCACATGATTTTTGTGCAAAAATTATAAAAACCAGAGAATAAGAACTATTTATGAACTTAAATCCATGTTCAAAAAGCCAGAAGTTAATGAAATTGAAATCAATAGCCCTAGGTGGCTCGGCAGCCCGATAAGATTATCACAGGAAAGATGTATAAGAAAAGTCCTGGAAATTTCTCAGAATGGTGGGACAGAGGCACGACTTTCCTGATAATATGATATGGAGGAGGGTTTATGGAAAATCGGATGTAAAAGACATAGAATGAAGATAGTCGAAAGAGCAGAATTATTTACTGTTGTACCGGGCTGTGAGCCATGGAGTAAGTTGTAATAGTAATAAATATCATCTGTTGTAGCTTCTACTGACCTTTGTAAACATAGGTGATTTACAGTGTTCTTGAATGTTAGCTAGCTCCAATGTCTATAAACTACAAGGGTTTCTTTTTCAGATCAACATTCATTCATTTAACATACTTTTTGTTACGACCGCCCATTGCCAAATAAGGTTGCGAGCTATTAAATAAATAAATATGTCTGTAGAATCCCAAAAGAGCAACGGCAGGGTGTGCTCTGCTGATCATTCACTGGGTGAGCTAATCTTAGCAATTTGCTCATGGCATTTGTACGATTTACACTACTTTTTAGGAATTAAAACTAAATTAAACAATTTCTGCCATTAATGAACTAAACTACCTTCATTGTTCTGAACTACTCTTAGGAGTCTTATAGTTTTCTTCCCTAGTCTTTTCCAATCAGCCTATCTCTAACCACATGGAACCATTGCTTGGCAATAATTCGAAGTAACGTTTACTACCTACTTTTTAATGGCCCTGGCTTCTGGGGTTCCATATCTTCACAGAGTAGATCCATCTGACTGCGTCTAGTCTTGATATTTGACCTTCCCTCTTCCATATCAATTCCTCTGAGGTCTGTACGCCTTCTCTTTCTTGTTCTGATCTGCGCCCTGAAATTTGCCTGTTAAGAAAATCTAAGGAATTCTCTGCACTTCACTGTGCCAACTTATAGCTTTCTTTTGCCTTTGGAAGTGAGGGACCACATTTGGCATATAGAGTAGTGCTGAACACAATTTAAAACTTGGAAGTCGTAGAAATTTGTCCACTAAGATGAATTTTAGACTTCAGAATTATTTGCTCCAAGCTACTGCAATTCCTCTTTTTTTACTTTTTTCTCTAATTTTTTTTCTTTTGTTTCACATATTCTAAAAATTCTCTGTACTTCCCTTCTAGTGGTGAACAGTTTGGTTTTCTTGGGTTTAATGCAAGACTTATTTCGTTACTGATCTTATGATATCCAAGATCATGCATAATTCTTCATTAGGACCATATCGTTAGCAAATCTTAAGATTGCTAAGCCCTCTTCTATTGATGTTTATTCTGTACTTGTTTTTCTAATCTAGCTAAGTACTGGAGACGGTTGATAGAGAATCTCCTTGCTTTACTCTCTGTTCTAAATTAAATTAATATAGTTCATTTATGTTTTCGGGACTTGATTCAAACAATTTTGTATTAAATAATCTTAAAGAGGCCAAACATTAGAAGGAATATACAACATTTAAAAATAAGCTAGTAGAACAAGAGTTGTTTTTAAAATTAAGGTAATTCCACCTAAAATTAGTACATTGGCAACTCGCAATACATCCATACCATTTCACCAACTTCCAGAGCATCGATAATGCCGGAATTTGTCAGTGGGGGGCCGGTCGTCGAGTGCTTGACTAAGCATATGGTTGAAGGAACGCAAAAGTGCTTCGGCGTTGTTAAAACGTATTAGAAATACGCATGTATGTTTGCTATTTTTGGTTTGTAATCACCATAATTGATCTAACGTTGTCATAAATATATGATTTTTTTGTTGTAAACTAAATTTCACAAGTACTCATAATGTATTATTAGTAATTTGAGGAAGAGCTGCAAATTGTGTTATTTTATACCGTATTACATTATTTTATTAGCATTATTTCTTCTGTTGTTATTGGTTGTTTCAATTTCATTCTTTCTTCAATTTTATTAAAAAAAAGTTTTGACCCCTCTCTGGTTGACAAGCATAAGAACCACGTATTATGTACTTAATATTTTATTATGCAAGTGCTAAAATTTGTCTGAATGTAGCTACATGATGTACGAGAACTGCTGAACAGCATTCGTCAACTTTTCGAAATTGAATGGCCTCTAATTTCAAATGCAATTTCCACCCCCCCCCCCAGAATCTTGGTACACGTTTAAAACTGAGATACGCCACCTTTCTTTAACAAGGTGGAGGATCTATAGTCATAAGTTTTTTCATAAAGTAAACCAGCGAATAAAAGGAATATTTGAGAATGTTTTCAGGTTCTTAAAAGAAAAAATGCAATTCTACATTGTATTACGCTAAATCTTACTTTAATTACTCTTATTTTTAAATGCTCTGTTGCACTTTGCAATAATTCAAGAGGCCTGCCTTGGTTTCACATTATGAGTGTGAAACCAAGTGAAAACAACGATAACTTTGCAAGAATGGATGCGGAACCCAAGAAAATAAATGACGATTGTTTCCCTTCCACATTTTTTTTCTGCAGCACAAACACACATAATGCACTTTTCCTAAAAAAAATGACTTAGCTAAAATATGTGAATACATACAGTTTATTTCCAATTTTCCTTATTGATTGATATACGAACAAACCCAAGTCTTTCTCAAGCTTCAGGGCTTCTAATTTTGATTCATATCTGCGCTCAGAGAAGCTTCTTTTGAAGTTATATTTTCTCTTCTTTCCATCTCTAGGGTAAATATGGGAATTGAAGATTTTTCAGGAGAAATTATCGTTCTTTTCTATTCTGAAAGTTGGATATAAACACTTCAAATAGGGAGAATATCTGACAACTTTAGCATTTATTTACAGTAAATGCATCTATCTTGTATTTACACGGTCCCTCAACATGTGCTATTGCTACTTGTTTCTTTTCTGCTAAACTTGCTACAATTGGGAAACCTTTCCCAAAAGCAATTACTGCGTCATTATTTATCATTTCCTCGTCATCTCCAATACTCCTGTATTTTTAGCATTGTGCAATTGACTTGAGAAGCGAAATGAAATACCACATATTTTGAAACCATTTACTGTTTTTGTTATTATTGCAGTTGTATGAAAACACACTGTAGGAGTATCATTTTATAACAATAATTTAGTCCATTATTTCAATTGTCCATATTCAGGGAAAGCCAGTGAAGCACTTCTTTGTTAACATTTGATTTGCTATTACAATATTCCATTCAATAAACAATATTTACCAATTAATTTAGAATAGAGTGTATTGTCCACCTCTTAAGAAAAATTACCGGAGGACATTTTCGCTATTTATTATGGATCTAGCTCAATTGGAACACGTTATATCGTTGAATTAGTACGCTGATGACCTGAGATGTAAGAGCGTTCGTAAATAAATTAAAAAAACTGCATTTTGTGGTTTTTGGTTTAAAGTTAAGGACTTGTTTACAGTCGTATTACAGAATAATATCGACTAGAACAGCAACGATATACTACCATGATTTCATTGGATTCTTCTTGTTTGCCTGCCGCGAGCGGAAGACGAGCGATTACGCATGGATTTATCCACGAATTTTTGCGATACCTAATTTCACGCCCTGAAATCTTCCGAAATGTGGGTCACTACGTCATTATTAGCACTCAAGATCTCCGAGGGTTACTTCACGCGACACTTGTTTATTTTCTACGAATACATAGTTGGAAGAGCTCACTATTATACTAATTCATTTTAAAGGCGTGCGAATGCCTTGATTAGTGATCTTGCCTCGTAGACCCAAGATCGCGGGTCCAATCCTGGCCAGCGTCGATGGATTTTTTCGATCGTAAAATGTTTAAATATGGTTTCCTTCGGAAGGGAAGTAAAGCTGTGTGTCCCGGTCGTAGATTTATGGGACCTCAAGTATCAAAGAAGAGGCCTTTGAGTAAAACTTTTTTGGCCATTTCACGCCCTGAATCAAATGGAACGCTGATGACCTGAGATGTTACAGAGCATCCATAAATAAACCAAATAAATAAATAAATAAATTGACGAGCGATGTGGAAACTACCCTAATGAGTAGTGGAATAAGTCGGACTAAGCCTCTCAGTCTCGCCTTGAGCGTTTTCTCCCATATTTAACTCTACGTGGTTCCAAACGCTACATGGACTTCACAAATACCTGCGCAAGGCTTTTTGGTGTCATTTAGAGTGTACAAACATATGCGCAGAATAATCGCGGCACCTCAAAACGTTGTAATTAGCAATAAGATGTTCTCGAGAATCAGCTGAGTAAATACAGCGTTGTCTGCCAAGTTTTATATGATCGGTAGCTTGGCAGACGAGACTAGTTATTACTCTGATAATTTCATGAGATCATCTCATTGCTAATTCCAAACGGTGAGAAAGCCCGATTTTCTATACAAAATGTTATAATCTGCAAAATTGGCTGAACCGCATAATATGGCGTGAAATATCAGCGTCTCTACACTATCAAGAGACGAGATAATTGCCCTTCACTAAGCGTGTGATATGACAACGATACTGTCCATTAAACAATATACGCTAATTGTGTCAAGTGTATGGACACGACATTGTGGTAAGACGATGGTGCAGGCAGTTCACTGAAGGACGAACCAATATTCACGACGACGACCGTAGTGGCCGACCGTCCCTGGTGACGGCAGAAGTGTTGGAAAGTGTGCGGCAAGCAATTGAGCAGAACCGGCGCTTCACAATTTCAGAACTCTCTTGTCAATTCCCCAGATGTCTCGCTCCCTTGTGCACGAAATTGTCTCCCGGAAGCTTGACACAATTGGCGATTGATGTCTGCTGGACTTCGCTTTTGAGCGTGCAAACCTCGGATGACTGCACGAACTTCGCAGTTGGCGGGAGACAATATCAGAGCACCCATTTTCTCCTAGCACAGCGCGATAACTACGGCCGTCACAATACTGAAATTTTACTGCCTTATTACCACATACTTCCTCTCTATTCCTGCGCATGCGCATTCCTATCCGACTAGCGGTGCCATCTCTAGGCGCGATTGGGACTTACTTTCTGGATGCCGTAATAAGATGGCTAGAAAGAAGCTTATAACTAGATTAATATCATAATATGCATCAAAACTTCAAATTTGGTGAGATATTATAAGATAAATAAAAAGAAATGATCATAACTTATTACTAACAAGATGACACTCATATATTGCTTCAACCGAAGCTTGCTTTGAACGAGTAACGCACTCTTAAGCCCATTATGTATCGTAAAGATAAATATTTAGTTATTAGTAGTGATTTGAACTCTTTCAGATGGTGTTTTATTTAAAGTACCTTGGTCTTTGGGTGACAACCGCGTCGTGTAATCATAACTGCCGACGTTTCGGACGCGGTTCCAAAAAATGTTCAAAGAAAATTAGCAGCATCATATAACACTAGCATGCAGCTCATAGAGAACCAGATAGGAGATACGAGGAGGCGCCTACATATCGTCAATAAACAACTTTACTATTTTCACGGACAACAGGCGTACATACTCCAAAAGGATGACTGACTGATTCCATTAAACACAAAAAACCTGCTAGTAAGGGTGAGTGAGAATCATATTAAGAAAGTCAATTAATTGGCAAACATGCATCGTCTAATGGAGAAAAGTTCAACTTTATTATTATTATTATTATTATTATTATTATTATTATTATTATTATTATTATTATTATTATTATTATTATTATTATTATTATCATCATCATCATCATTATCATTATTATTAATTATTGATGATGATGATGATGATGATGATGATGATAATGATAACGGATAAAGAGTTGGATAAACCCACGACTTCAGTCCTAAGCTTTACATTTTGCTATAGCACCAAAGACAATCCCAACTGAACGCATTATCAGTCTTGTAGAAAATGCAATACAACACGTGCCTACGGGAATGGCAGAAGAAATCGGGCAAGAGATTTCCTGTGTGATGCGAAAAGCAACGCCACGAGCTCCAAATTTACCCAGGACAGAATTACGAGCATTGCACATCCTCGGTTCTCATGTGTGTTTTGCCTAAAAAAAAGGACAACTACAACGCATCCGAAACTTCGGCAGTTTTTAATTATATGACCCGATCGTCACCAAAATATAAATCATGAACAAGGCCGTAGAAGCTTATCATTTTATATTTAATAAACTTGATGAAATTCAGATGAACATGAAATAAATGCCATCCATTTATCTGTGAATATAGCTGGTTTTGAGGAAAAGAGAACAGAAACTGCTTAAAAATAAAATATCCTCGCCTAATCAAAGGGGCCGCCAGAGTGGCCGAGGTCTTTAGGATACGGACGAACTCCAGAGCGAGAGGTCTGAGATTAGATTCCCGCCAGGACCGCCCTCCCTGATTAAGTTTTTTCCAGGTTTTCCTAAGTCCTCGTAAATGGCAAATGCTGGGGAGTTACCCTAAATTTAGGTCTAGAACTTTTCCTTCTTAAAAAAGCTTTCCTAATTTATCATTTCATCTCGTATATAATTTAGTTTCCACCGCCTTTGATATCTCAGTAGTAAAAACTAGGAAGGAAAAAAAGGTTATTAAAAAAAGGTAATTAAAAGGTAAAGCAAAACAAGGACATACTAAAAAGGCTCGTCATTGATTAATGTTTCAAGAGTTAATCTTTCCGAGTTATGATGAACTGAAAACTCAATTAATCAAGGTAATTATGTAGAATTGCTGAAATTGGTTGCTTAGTATGATTCTCTATTAACTTTCACTGGTTTTTCATAGTTTTCTAATTGAATACAAAATTATCTCTTCAAAGATATTGTTTCAATTCTTTTATTAGCTACTAAGCAGGAAAGTTAGTAGGTTCCTTTTAAATTACTAACAAAAAAAAAAAAAAAAAAAAAAAAAAAAGCCCACCCGCGCGCGTGCGCACACACAAGCAGAAATGGATAAAACACTAAGAGAAAGTCACATTTGTAATCGCTATATTTCGAACTAATAGAGTTCTATGGCAAGAAGACAAGTTTAGTAGTGCGAAAACTAGCGATTACAAGTGTGACTTTCTCTTAGTATTTTATCCATTTCTGCTTTATATGTGTGTGCGTGCGTGCGCGCGCGAGTGAAAGGAACCTGCTAACTTTCCTGTTTAGTAGCTAATAAAAGAATTGAACCAATATCTTTGAAGAGATAATTTTGTATTCGACTAGAAAAGTCTGAAAATCCAGTGAAAGTTAATAGAGAATCACACTGAGCAATCAACTTCAGCAATTCTAAGAGAAGTCATACTTGTAATTGCTATATTTCGAACTACTAGACAAGTCTTCTTGCCGTAGAAGAACTCTAGTAGTTCGAAATATAGCGATTACAATGTGACTTTCTCTTAGTGTTTTATCCATTTCTGCTTTTATAATTATTATTAATTTAGTTACATTGATAATAGTGTTACATTATTTTTCTTTTATATATACAGTAATGACCGAAACGACCATTCTATTGGGAGGTCTTTCACTTCGAATGTAAAGAGAAATTAATTTCACAGTCACATGAATGCGCGATGTTTAAGCATTAATGAAAAACACATATTGAGAGGTCTTGTTTATTCACTTTTGATGCTTGTGTTCTGAACCTCAGTCTGAAAGTTCCAGTGAAATACCGAGTGTAAATTGTTTTTAGTATGATTAATGGGCTTGCATAATTATTTTCAAGATTTCCGAAACGTGCTACAACTTTGGATGAATTTTATAGCGTCTTCTTCCTAATATTTGTCTAACCAATGGCACTGCTCAAGGCTAGCGAAATGTTGGAACAAAAATGAACTTTACGGTGATGTGCAATGTCAGAATATTCTGATTAGATCGGGTAATATTTCATTACTGTCAGTTTTGAAGTTTGTTTTCGTTTTAAATACATTCAGAAAAATATTGGATGTCCCATAACATTCTTCAGTCATATTCTGCTGTCTAAAGAAATTTCAAGAAATTCGCCGCGAAATAGTATTACGCTACGAAAATGGAGGGTTACCAAGAAACAATGAGTAAAGAAACCTTTGAAGCGTTGAAAAGTTCCAGCTATGAACGCAAATATTGTGAAGTGTTTGATAATATTTTCAGTCATTTGAATTCTGGCTTTTAAGATTATTCTAAGAAGCAATTTTTGTATTTACTGCCAAAAATATAAATAGCATTTTAAAGATTTACCTGAAGCTCACTTTCAAAGACTGTTAAATACCCATGGGAAATCTTTGACATCATTCAACGGAAAAATGAACTCATTTAACAGTACAGTAGTAAAGAGTTTAAAAATAAAAACATGAGCTAACAAATTATTATTCTAATGTCGTTATTGTATATAACTGCGGTCAATACATTGTCAGAAACAAGACAATTTTCGACACTAAAGAGAATAAAAGCTACTTTCGAAATCCTACTGGAAAAGACAGTTTCGTCTAGAATTTGATTTTTATCAATGCTCGCCTGCAAAGACTCGGAGAAAAAAAAGTTATATTTGAAGAAGTGGAACCAACTTATTTCTAAAAGGATGGGTGTTACTTTGATTGGAGAATATAATTATAGATAGTTTAAAGCTGGTTTATTATAGACTAAAATATGTTTTTTTTTCCTTTGCTTAAAATTATATCTAAACAAATTTTCAATTGCGATTTTATCATGGACTGTTGAATTGTTGATGTATAATTGTTGACACTTACTGCTTCATCTGATGGGTTCACCTAACACCACTGATTTACATTTATGGAACCTGACCTTAAAATTAAATGAAAATATTTATGAAGTGAAATGAACGTAATTTAATATCCAGGAAAGTAATTTTCTTTAAATTGTGCATCAAAACACAAACTTCCCCATTGTCTGGAATAAGTCCCAGGGATAAAATGTTCTATATTGACTTTTATCTTTCGTAAATAATCAGTAAAAATTCCAATTGGTTTTTGGATCAATTTACTGCTGCCTAAAATTATTCGTACCTGGTTCTCTTGTCAACAATTCATTATAATCAGCTGACTTGTCTTAAACATACTAACTTAAGATCTGTAGAAATTTGTGTATGAAAGTGATCATAAGCATTTGCTTTTCTAAAATTTACAATCAGCAATTTTAACTGCATTTAGCAGCTGTAGATATTAGACTTTATAGAGCAGAACCTTGGAACACACACACACACACACACACGTACATTGGTCGATGGGCATGCGCCATGACAAATTCAGCCTACAGCAATAAATGTAAACAAATCCCAAACGAGAGATATTTTTGAACTGTGTGGTGGTACTTGAATTTTGTTTACATTAGCTATGTAATCTGTGAGTACTTCACTGTGATTGGGTGGTATAAATAAATTATGTGATATAAGCTTAATTTATTGCATCATCGATAATGAATGTAAATGCATTACACAAAGTTATGTCAGATTTTGTCACCATTATTTCATCATAAACATGTAAGGAGTTTGAATGGGCTATTCATGATGACACCAGGTAAGTGTGATATATACTGCTCAAAATAATTAGGGGATCAGGCAAAAATGATTTAGAGGAAATGTCAAAAATCATGTAGGCACGCTAATACCAGACCCTTTGTTTCATTCAGAGATTAATTAGAGTACGATATGCATCAGATATAGGACATGCTCGTTATTGACATCAGGCGGGATATGACAAGGAGTACACCACTAGGACAGCACAAAAACTAAGATACAAACAGTACAACAGCAAGATCAGTTCATTTAAGACATAACATAACCTTTACGCTTCTCCAACCGTCCCCAACTGAATGCCGCAACAACCTGGTTTACAGGAATCGATGTCACATATGGTCTCTCCTAACGAAGGGCGTGTGTGCTGTTAAATATAAGACCTTTATGGTCCGTGCTAGGGGCATTAGAAACTGATGAAAATTAAAGTTGCACCATTGATGGAATGGGAAGAGCCATAGGAAGCTGGGCAAACAATTATTTTTGTCTGGTTCCCTAATTATTTTGAGCAGTGAACTTTTGCCCTTTAACCGTACCGTTTATACTTATCGATGCGAGAATATTAAGTAACTATATTTATATGCTCATGAATGCCAGGGAGTTTTCTTCATCACAATAATGACATACTCTGCAATTTTCAAATTGTTACAATTGAGTATGGGCTTAAATGTAATATTTTGAAAAGTGTATAGAAAATGATAGCATTATTGACAAGTTTAGACAGGGAAGAGCCAACTGAACAAATATAAAAATTATGCTATACATGCTGAAACATGCGAGGTTAGTGTGTAAGAATAAAATGCATGGCTGCAAAATAATCATATCAGAGTATTACTGCTATGGTAAACTAACGCCTAGTACATTAGCAATTAACTAAATAGGTAATTATTAAAATGACATATGTTCTGAATGAACTAATTGGAACTCTTACCACTAAATTGTCACCGATACATTTTTCTGCCACAGACTTCCAGTATAAATTTCTTTGAGGCTGCTTGCATTGATGCTCAGATGCTTATTAATTTTTGTGTCTTGTAGTAAAATGCTGCTGCATACTACACAACTATTTGAAGACGTGATAGAGTTCATTTTGAAGAAACATATGTGCCTGTCCTGAACAAAATTTAAATCCCATTGAGATCAAGACAATGTTGCGGGTATAGCTGTTAGAAGTTGCTTGATTGTGTATTTCATTTCACCACATGATCCATGGCAGCATGAAAAAATGTAAATTTTGTTCCTTATTTCTGCTACAAAGTTTTTTATATTATTTTCCAAATTGCTTTATATTGAGAGTTTTTAAATTCACAAACTATAATTAGAGCTTAAAACTAAAATAAATAGGTAGGTAAAGAATGTAAATATATGACAGATATTAAAAAGTGTTTTTTCTCCACATTTTTAGAAATTTCTTTTTTAGTATTTTAGCAATAAAGAGTGTGTGATTAAAACCTTTCTTGAGACAATGGTCCTTGGTACCCAAAATTAATAATATTGATTTTATCTTTTGTGAATGCTTAGAGCAACTTTGAGGCTGCAAGCAACAAGAGCAGATAGATGTGAATTACCTTAGTTACAGGATTTTGCATTCATTTTGCCTACTATGTAAATTTGCTTAACTGAAACTCACAGATTTTATATTGAAGGATGACTTTATAATATTTGATTCTTTGCTGCTATGCATTATTAATATTAGTTTTCTGCAGAATTCTACCTTCTCTTAAAGTTTACCAGTATTTCTCATGTAAACATGGAAAACATTTTTGAGTAAATGAATGTGGAATTTTTGGTAATCATAGCAGGATTTGCTTGATAATATGAATTAACCATTTCTCATTACCAGGGTTTTGTTCTGATTGGGAAATAGCACATTTGTTCAAAACTTTTTAGCATTAAAAATACTGTTAATAAAGATAAGCTTTAGATTAGTAGAATTATCTTCTAAATGACTGATATAGAGGAATGTGAAATGCATTACAGAAAAGAAAACAAAGTGAATGTGTAGGTACTGTCTGGCCACTACTCAAGTCGTGAAGTCACTCGAAGCCTGGTTAACAGTTTGTTGAGATAAGAGCTGCATGCACTCAGGTTAAAAAATATACCTTCACCTCAAATAATATGGCAGACTTCTCTTAGCTGAAGGACTCACTTTCACTAGAGGAAGAATAAGAAAAGGAAGTCACTTCTGTCCACCTCTGCAATTGATATCATTCCTCTAATAGAATTCACTTCCACTTTTTCCATATGTTTGTAGGAACTTAACTAATCAGCTTTTGTCATGAAGGAAATGCTGTGGAGGATAATGTCTAGTAGTTTTTGAAGAAATAAATGTATTACATTCCTTTTTCCAGTTCTTTTTCATTTTTGCCCATGTTAGCTCAATGGGATTAATATTGTACATGTATGATGGATGACATTCATTGTGTTGCCACTTAGACCCAAAATTGTGGGTTCAATTCTGGCCAGGGTTGATCAATTTTTTTCGGGCATAAAAATCATTCAGAAGGGAAATAAAGGCATGGATCCTGTGTCATAGATTTATGACACTTAAAAGAACCTTAAGCCTGAAAGAAGAGGCCTGTGAGCAAAATTTTTTGACCGTTTCATGCCCTAAATTGAATGGGATGCCGATAATCTTAGATGTTAAAGGGCATCTGTAAATAAACTATATCAACAAAATCAACTGTGTGGATTAAAGTTTGCCAATAGGCATCCACTTGAAACAGTTTTTTTTTAGGATTTTTTTCATTTCAAAAAATTTATAAAGATCTGACTTGTGCATAGCATTGTCACACTCAACTCCTTTGTCCTGCATTCTATTATTGCAGATTTTGTAGATGACTTATCTACTTGTATTTATATGGCACATTATCTAAGATCACAATGATCGAGGATGGGGGCAAATTGGAAGGTAATTTTTCTCAAACCCTCTGTTCGTTGTTTCCTCGATTCATTTGACAATGGCAGATTCGCCTGTAGCTGACCCAGCCTTGTAGCATTTTCCAAAAACCATTCATACTGCCCATATTAATGTGGAAGCTAAGATCAATATCAACCAAAGTTTAAGTGGAAAATGTTTTGCTTACTTTGTCACACATATTTTATCTTCACCAAGTAATTGTGCCATAATTTGAGGGCTACTATGAGAATTATTCTTTAATTTTGTAATTTCTTTCGCCCAAAAATCAAACCCTGAAATTGTTTTTCAAAGTGAATTTTACTCTTGCAAAAATTGAATTTTTTCTTGTAGAAGAAACAACTTATTAAATGCAGGAGTACACTTTTCAATAACATAAAAGTCATGTATAATATTGCATATCACATATTTGTCAAAATTATCAATGTTCATTATAATATGCCTTGGTCTTATTTCCCATTTTTTTCCGGGCATAGCAAGCATAGCATTTTCACCACTAACTCTCAGTTGTTTCACCTTCTTGCAGGTTCTTTTTATTATGGTTTCAGAAACCCCTATATAAACAGTAACTCTTGCTCTGGTAAAAGATTTGACTTTAACCTCCTCAGCAGAACATTGAATAACTTTCTTAATGTTCTCCGGATCCTTAAGAGTGAAGATCTTTAGACCTTTTGTTTTCTTCAGCTTTGAAATCTTATACTGTTAACTATGAAATTACATATAATGAGTCAATGTTTTAATCATCCAGTTATACAAAGTCATCTCAGTGATGGAAGAGAAGTGAATCAACCATAATATACCCTACCATACCCCACTTCCTGCCTGCAGGGACAATGAGCTGGTGGACAAATATTATGCATGTATAATATTATGTGTGTTTATGCATGCACATGCTTGAGAGAGAGAGAAATAATCAATATCTAATATTTATTACTTTATTCTTTGTTTGGTTTGCTAATTTTATGGCATATTTTGCACAGCAAAAAATAAATTTTAAAATTGTTCATTGTCTAACAGCAAATGTTTTGGAAGACACCAAGATTCTTTGGTTTAAGTGAATATTGTGTATTAGTCATAATTCTGAAACAGAAATAAATTCAAAGTTTTTAAGTGTTAGGGGGAAAAAAACTGTGATTGTCCTTCACTAGTATCTCTTTTCAAACACTTAACAGTAATCAGCCATTATTGACACATTACAATGGCCTTGATAATGATTTCCATTGTTTTAATGTCTTTATGAAACCATTTGTTTTCTTCATTCATTGCTGCACCATTTTCACAGGGACGTAATCAATATGACTGTTGAGAAAATGCACTTAAACAGTCATTCTACACCCTAAATTTCTAAAATGTTGTAACATTTCTCCACAATTTCTTTGTAGTTCTCAGGTTTCTTGTTGCCAAGAAAGTTTTCTGTCACTTTTTTGTGTGCCCAGCTATGCTGACATCTTGAACTTGAACATTGACGGAGGAAAGGTCTCATCTTGCATAAGCTCATGATTGTGGATACCTGCTGCTATCTTAGCTTTAGTTTTCTGTGGACTTTGTAGCAAAAAAGTTGAAACAATCACTTTCCTTATTCAGAGCAGTAACAAATTGCCTCGTCATGCCTAATTTAATATGAATAAACTTTTTTTATTATTCAATTGCAATTGTATTGTTTCATTGATTCTGGAGTGCTTGTTCATTCAGGATTCTATATAACTAACACCCCAGTTGTATATGAATTCATCATCTCTAACTATATCTATTATAAAGTGAACTTTACAAATACTTCCCTATAGAGGATCATCTTCCATCATTGTTTCTTTATTGCCTTCTTCCTTTGTCTTGATCATTTTTCCCTTCATTATTTCCAAACCGATTCTAACATACAGTGCAAGTTTGTCTACTTTGTCACACAATGGGCACAATTCTTTGAATTTTTACCCCCCTAACATCATTGTTTGTCTTCTTGCCCATGCCATACCCTCCCTTCCCATTTTGTTGCAAACAATATATTTTTTTATGTATCTGCTCAATGAACAAATAATAAAAATTATTTTTTTCATAATACTGATTTCTGAAAAACTGTAGCCTGATGAAACAAAACTTAAGCTGGTTTGAGAGATTCCATATGGTAAGGAACCAGAAAATGTGAACAGTTTTCATTCAGCAAAAATTGTGTAAGCCAGTGTTTCTCAATGAAACAGAGTAATATTAGTCATTTGTATGCTTATCTTATTTTTTTTTTATCTAACCCAGAATTCATCCATGAAGGAGTAATTACTGCTGAATTTCTGTTCAGTTTTTTTAAATACTCATAACTTTTTTTCCAAATATTACAAAAAATCTTGAAAAAAGTTAAATTGCTCATAACATAATTGAGCAGTGAAGGCAGATTTTTTGTAATAAAAAAACACAGGAAATGTTTAATTTAAAATCAATTTGATATCAAATTTGTTTAGGATTTATTACAGTGGAGCAAATTATACTAAGCTGGTTAAACCAGGAGTTTATTTTATACCTCCTCGTACCAGTAAAACTTCAAAACATTTTTCGCAGGTCAATACCCACATCATCAATGTAAGTCCATTATCGGACCTCCTGCCTTACGAATGATTTTGTTGGAGACCCTCAGGTGCATGTGTGATAAACTTCTGAATCAGCTTTTACTCCATCACGATCTCAAAATTCACAAACTTATCCTCAGTTTTTTTTAATAAACATCTTTTTCCATGTCCCAGGTTCAGCAGCCTATCAACAAATTTTAGACAGAACACAAGAGTATAAAATCAACTCCCTGGTTCCATTATTACAAGAAATATTGTAAACTGTAATCTTTATTGAAACATTGAAAAAATGGAGGTAATGAATTAGATGTTGCAAATTGAACTGTATTATAAATATTGGGAAGTTAAGTCTTAGTCTTTTGAAATACTTTAAAAATAGCTTGCCACTTCTCTTATTAGGAAATGGTATTTTTTCAGAATTTGAACCACAGTATACCTTTTGATTTTTAATTATCTTGTTCAGTAATGTAAAGAGGAAAAGGATAGAAGCACAAAACTCTAAGGATAACTATTTGCATTACTGAAATTAATAGAAAATTTATGTAATTTTCTAACTTCAAGTGCTACTCTGTCTCACCAATTTCTTTTTCCATTGGGTGCCTTTAAATTACAGTTATGAAATAATAATTCTGTACCTACTTTGAAGATTTCTTAAATGTTAGTAGCAATTTTATAATTTATTGGTTGCCCATACTAATCTCACTTTATTTTGTCTTCTTTATTTATACATTCATTCATTAATATGTGTCTGCTAGAGTGAAACAGTGCGAGGAGATTTTTTTTCCCACATTGATAGATTTAAGATTTTCAAGTAATACAATCCAAGAACTTCATGTTTCCATATATTTCTGTTGTTAGCATCCTCTTGTCAATGCTTACTGTCATATTCTTTATTGTGTCCACTTGGGTTTCTTTTTCTTCTTTGTTCCTTGACACTCCATCCCAGCATCTAGAAGTAATCTTAGAGATTAAAACCTGGCACCAAATATACATTTATAGAAGGGCAAAACATAATATAATAGTTTAACAGCTAAGGCGATGCAACATTGTTCAGAAAATGAAATGGTATCAATTCATTTACGTTTAACATATCAACACAGTACAAAAATTACGTCATTTGCTGTGCAACAGTATAGGTTATATTAATCATCCATTTTTTATTATTACTATTAAGCAAATGGTAATTTAGAGCCTGAACATTTGCAAATATTTTCAACTGCAATTGAATTTCTTAAGTTATTCAGCATGAGCAAATGAGCAGATATTGTGAGAAAGGCATCAGAATATAGCCAACACACCAGTAAATTAACATTAGATGCTGGGTATGTAAGGAAATTAAATTCAGTGTCCTAATTATCAATCCTCTACTTTTTTATAGTTTGGTTAGCAGATTTGTTATGACTAATTCCAACTCCTCATCAAAAGCCAAACTGAGTAAGACTGAACATGGTATTGCTGGTGCAACTAGTGGTGCTCTTACAAGGTTCCTATGTCAGCCACTGGATGTCATTAAGATAAGATTTCAAGTAGGTATAATCCTAGGATAAGATTACTATATATCTTAAACTGTTTGGGTATTGGTAAATGCAAATTCTACCCCTTAATTCTTATTTATATGTATTTTTAACTTATGTGATTTTGTAGGCTTATGATAAATGACTGATATCCCTTTTGAATATATATTTTTAAAATGCACAGAATATATATTTTTAAAATGAGAGGATGTTCAAATTTAAAAAACTTATACATTGATCTGCTATTTTTCAACATAACAGTTGTAATTTATGATTAATAATTATAGTAATAAATATTTAAGTCATTTAGAAACATGGCTTTTTCAAAGTAATATTTGTATTGCTTTGGTGATTTTTTTCTTTTCTTCTTTCTCTTTGGTGATTCTTTCTCTTCTTATATTTATCCATCTCAAGCGAATACAAAATAATTACTATAATAAAAAATCCAAAATAAAAAAATTGATCTGAAAGTGATGAAAAAATAGACACATTTTCTTAAAAACTGGAGCACTGAACATCAGAGGGTTCAAAATTACATCTGTAATTATTCGTGTTTAATGCTAAATTCCTGCAGAAATCCTGTATTTAAAAGGAATAGGGTGGGAAAGAGATAACTTTCCTGGAAAATTATGCTCAACTCGCATCAATCACTTTTCTCCAAGGTTTTGAAAATATAATAGTAAAGTATAGGAGAATATGCCATATTTACAATACAATCTCTTAGATTTTGGTAATATATTTTTAAAAGCAATTTTTTCATGCAGTATTGAATCCTTCACAACAAGTTTTTGGAGGAATGACTTTACCTTGTTAAATTCTCAGAAAAGTTTGATAACTGTGGTGGGCATACTAAAAAGTTCAGGTAATTGAACATCTCCCACCCTAGCATAACATGCATATGTGATGTCAATTTCTTGGTAATGCCAGAGAACAAGTGTATAGAAGTAATGAGTTTCAGGTTATTTAAATGAGCAATTGAGTTTTTTATTGTAGATTGCCAAGTTTGAATTAAAATTATCAACAGTGTGTGAAAGCATCTCACTAGGTTGTTCAAATGAATACATTATTCAAAATGACTATCAGATTTTTGTTGCGTATATCACTTTTATTCGTAGTTGGCAATGTTCTATATTTATTAAACATAAATACATTTTGAATAAAATTAATGTAATAAGGATTTGCAGCAAAACAAATAATAATACTACACATGATAATTACTATCCTTCCAACCTATTTTAGTGAGAAAATTAGACTGAAATTAGGTATGTAATAATGTTTGGCAATAAATATGGTATCATTTTGTATGGAAGAATGTTAAGTCCAAATTACCGTATAACTTAACATTATTTAATTTAAATTTTTTTCAAATACATGTAGCAGTTGTCAGTAAAGGCCCCTTCTGGAAAAAACAGTAAACAGTTTTCAATAATATAGAAGGCTGGGAACTCATATATTTTAAAGAAATATCCCAAAATAAAGCTCAGCAGGCTTTGTGATCAGATCTGCATATACATTGGTGAGCTTAGTACTCTAATGACTGTATACTAAGGGGCATTCCTTTTTGCTGGTTGTGCTACCCCCAAATATTTTGTCTAATTTCCAATAGCTATTGTTTAGTACATTTTTATGTATTAAAAAGAAATGTCTGAATAGAATGTCTATTTTGTGCCTGGTATTACTATTTGCAGTTATCTGTAGGGAACTTTGTTTACAGTGAGATGCAAACTAATGTCTTGTTAAGCTTGTGGAGTGTTTTGACCGAGAGAGGTGAGGGAGTTGTAGGGCCCTCTTGCTCTTAAGAGCCATTATGTGCATGCACCATCTGAAATGAAATACCACCTATTGCATGCATTCCCAGAAAAAAATTGTCTTCAGTTTTATACAGACTAATTGTTGTTGCATTAAAAGTAGAATAAAATATTTTAAAAAACTGCTAAATAACACTGGTCAATAAAACTGAAGTTTTTGTCTCTTACAAGGGAAGCAATAGGCGATTCTAAGTGACGTTTTTTGTGCTGATTTCAAATCTTTTTACTTCCATCACCCTGGGTTTTTGAGTAATTGCATGAAAGAAATTTCTCATATCTATACATTATAATATTATAATATCTTAGCTGAAATTAGATTACTCACTTAAAATGTATGTGAAGTAGATTTTGTGCTATACTTTGCTTGAACACCTTTCTTCAATGTCAAACAGTAGTCTGCCAACATATTGGACGTCATATACCCTGGTAGTGCCTTTCCATTTCCAGGACGATCTGGTGGAAACGCTTCCCATGTTCGTCATTCACAGCCCCTAGGTTTTCAAGGTAGAAATTGAGATGAAAGTACAGAAAGTGTATTTTTAAAGACATATTTCCATTTCCAGGACGATCTGATGGAAACGCTTCCCATGTTCGTCATTCACAGCCCCTAGGTTTTCAAGGTAGAAATTGAGATGAAAGTACAGAAAGTGTATTTTTAAAGACATATTACACCGCATGATCTTGTACTTCTCAATCACCTCACAGACAAGTTCTCTGTAAATTGTAAAATTGTAAGATAACATATCTTTGAAACCGGTTCCGTATATTTTTAAGGTTAGTGAAGCATGAAGAGTGTTAAGACGACAGATTCAATTCACATGAGCTTCACTGTATTAGTTCCATATGAAAACTTTTTTAAAGATTTACAATTTTTTAAAAAATTTTGGGAAGTTCTCTGTAGTTCTCAGAACCAACAAATATTCCTTCTTTTAGTTTAACTTCACTGATTCTTTTTTCAGGAAGAGAAATGTACTGCAAGGTCCATTGCTTTCACAAAATTTTTAATCAAGCCTAACTTACAAAT
This sequence comes from Metallyticus violacea, assembly GCA_030762175.1. Taxonomy (NCBI): domain Eukaryota; kingdom Metazoa; phylum Arthropoda; class Insecta; order Mantodea; family Metallyticidae; genus Metallyticus; species Metallyticus violacea. The sequence continues at coordinate 49,749,479 of CM060838.1, read as the reverse complement.
GATTGGTGAAGAACATTTTCATGCCCTGGATTAAGTGACACTCTTTTTGGCCATTTCTTTTTTATATAGCAATTAAATTTATCTGTGCTATTTCATTTGCACAAGAAGCAGCAAAATTTAGCATAGCCAAGCTGTAACCCAAGTAAGATAGCTTAACTTCCAAATCCTCACATATCTGCCAAGAAAAATGTTCATACTTGATAGCATACAGCCAGATATTCATATTCTCATAATTTCTTTTATACCAACTGCATGGGCTAAAGGAATTGATGGATATTTGTTTCCCTTATGTAGCAGCACTCCTTTCAAACTTGTTTTCTAGGAGTCTATGAACTGATGCCAATTCTCAGGTTTAATAGTGTGTCAAATATATTTGTACTATTCCAGATATATTTGTCAAGCAGAAGTAGCATCTGTTAAATGATCCTTAAGTTCATGCCATATCATAGGGACTGCAAATGGCATGTGACAGGATCCGTTTAACCAGCTAGTTAATAGTGTTACACATTTGGTACAACAGATTAACAGGGTCCATCTATTGTTCTGAAATAAAATAGAACAAAATAGCACTCACAAGCTCTTCTAAATAGAGAAGTAAAATTCACCTCTGTGCTTTTAAAGTGAGATCACAATACACTTATATGAGTACACTACTCTTTATAAAGCACTATTGGGTAAAATATTATACACTTCTATCTCAATTCAAATGACAACAGAAAAGAGCACTGGATTAACTTCTTTCTTTATAGAAAGCTTTTATTCGTCTAAAAACTGTAACCATATAATCATAGTTTTGTGAGAGAAATGTAATTGTTGTTATTCATGAATTCACAGACAATAATCGGCAACAGTCACCTGTTGACACAATGGAATGAAATAAAAATATAGTATACTTCATCTAATAAACATGATATATACCACAAACACTAATAAATGGGAAACAATTATTTTCAAAAATACAAAAAAATGATGAGTGGTGGAAAATTTCTGACTTTATTTTTGGAATCAGTAAATGGAAATACATAAGAAACAGATAAAATTATTTAACATAACAATTTTTTACCATTGTAATTATGGTGAAACAGTACATTAATGGCAATACAGTCATATATTAAATATGGGAATACTTGCAATTAGTTCATTACCAAACAATATCATATTTGAAGTCTGCTCTCATGCAGACACTCACTAGCAGTGATAATTGTTCGTTTCTTTAGTAGTCACTGTTGCTAAATGACAGGCTAGTGAAGTTTCATGTGAACTTGTGAAGAAGTTGCTTTGTTTTTGTTAATTGAATGTAAATTAAATAATAATAAAAAAATGCACTACAAAGCTTGCTTCCGAGTCTTTTTTTTTTTTTTGCAATCATTGGAAGAGAAAATTAAAATTAAAAAGCTGGATAGATGAACCGCAAGTATTAATTTCAATCAAACTATAATTTCAAATCATAGGAAGTGCATAAGAGAGAGATATATTTCATCCTGCATATTCCAGACTTTAATCAAAGGGTCATCAATAAATTTGCTGCCATGAAAAAGGAGAACAAATGTTTTTGTTTAAGTAGCTGCATCACTACAACATTTTTATTAAAATCTCTCTTTCTGCCTCTTTGTATAGATTATTAGATTAGATTATTTATTTAAACTGGTAATGCTAAGACCATCAGGTTTCTCTTCTGCACCACCAGTATATTTACAGTATATATTAATAAAAATTAAGTTAATTTATAAGTAATTCCATTGCAAAATCTTGTAAGTACTCCACCACTAACAAAAATATTGACAATTGCATTGAACAAAATAAAGCTGCAAGAATGACTTCATCAGTAATATACACCTAAGACATTTTGTATGTTCAGTCATGAGCTTGGGGTGCTAATTCTATGTAGTTATTAAGATATTCTAGAAGCTTCCAATCTCCATTCAGCAACAGCATTAGTAAGCAACAACATTAATAAAGTTGTGCATCCCAGGGTTTATGGTGCTATGAGCTATTGCTGGTACAGCATGCAATAATGGTTTTCAGGATATTATATTCAAACTATAAAAATGAGCAAATAAGTTATAGTAGGAGGCAAATCTTGGAAATTATCAGGTCCCTATTCAGAAAAGTTCAGGTTCTGTTTATTGCCTGTCAGACATTTTTATTAACCTCTTTCCATGTAACATGAAAACTGCAATTAAACATCAACACATCATACATGGAAGTTTTTATGTTTTAACACGGAAGATATGGCAGCATTTTGCACACACATATGAACAGTTTCAGCCATTGCACATCTGTGGTCTTTCACTGAAATGTCCATACAATAAAAGACATTATTTTGGGAATTTACTTGCCTTTGAAGATAAAACTAAGCGTTGTTGGTGAAAATATTAATTTTAGATTAATTTCTTCACTTAAAACTATTGAAACTCCAATTACAATAATTGTGTCTGTTGGCATGATCATGATTTGTAATTGCTGTACTAGTGAGATTCTGTATGGTTTAATTTAAGAAATTTTGTAGCTGTTCTTGCTGAGCTCACTGATATTCCTCTCTCTTGTGACAAATTCAGAAAGACTTATATGCAGTGTTTTCTGAACTGGTACCTATTTCATCCTATTTTTCTGCAGTGTTTATTACTTTTTTGCCATGGAGAGAATTCATGGTAGTATTTTGTTCAAATTTTTATGGTGCTGTTAGTTTGAATTGGTCTATCAGGAACTTTTCTTTTTGTTCTGCTAAAAGATTTATTTTAATGCATGTAATGTATAAAATAATAAGAGCCTGTACACTACATTTCACTTCTGGCATTACAAAACACAACTGTATTCAAATCAACTGAACTATGTTTATAGTATATTATTCAAAGCTATGTAAGAGATTGGGCAACTGAAGTCACCTGCTAACTGCACACTGAGCTATGCACACAACAGGTAATAAGCACAAAATAGATTGGGGTAGGCTATCAAAAATGTGTGTGCTGAGCATGAAAACTGCAGTGTGACCAGCAAAATGTACATATCAGACAGTACAAACTAGATTGAGGCAGACTATCAAAAACATTGTACGAGCATGAAAACTGCAGTATAACCAGTAAAATATTTTCATGACCATTAAATGCAATCACATTTTCAAAACAGAAGTACATTATATAGTAATAAACATTTAAATTGTGCTTAGGAAGCTATGTAGACAATGTAGGGATAATATATCCTATTAGAATTTATTAAATATGTTCACACTAACTTCACTTACATTTACAACATTAGGACATGTTTTAAGGGCAATCGCTCCCATCATTTTTTTTTTCTTTATTTTAATGCCTGTTTTAACTACTAAGGCACCATAGGTGGATCATCAGCTGATGACTGACTACTTGAAGTGGTGGCTGGATCCCAAAATGCTTCTATTGTGGTCTCTGATAGTTTGAATAGAAACTTGCTGATTTCATCTATGGTTGGAAAATCAACATTCATTAAATTTTTTCTATTTTTCAGGATTAAAAATTTTCCCAAGCAGTTAGCTCTATTGGGTTGTGAACTTCTTTCAGCAGCTTAGCTTCTGGTTTAATTTGTGGGTCTAAAAGTGAGTTGCCACTACTTATTTATCAGTTTGTTTAAAACGAATATTCCTAAAGTGTTCCTTTAAACAAATTGATAAATCAGGAATGGCAGGTCATTTTTGAACCTGCAGATTAAGCCAGAAGTTGAACTTCTGGCAGAATTTCATAACTCAATAAAGCTTACTATTTGGGGGAAATTTTCATCCTGAAAAATAGAAAAAAACTTAATGAATTTTGATGTTCCACTCACGATGAACTCTGCAAGTTTCTATTCAAACCATCAGAGACTGCTACAGAAGCACCTGACCAAATTGAGTAGTTAGTCAATAGCTTATGGGAACAATTGTCCCTGAAGCATGATCTAATGTAAAAATAAGTGGAGCTAGTGTGAACATATTTAATAAATTCTAAGGGTAATAAAAATGTTCATTAGCCTTTCTGGGGACATTAAAAGGCAAAATAAATGCATAACACTATTTAAAACCAATTTAAAGAAGCACTAATCTCTTACACTCGTTATTCTGTAGATAGATTCTTGAATTTATAAAATTTTATCATATTAATTTTTTTATATATTTCTTTGCATTTTAAGCAGCATAGAGAAATTTTACTTGTTGCATTTTCTAACTGAAAAGAGATGCATAAATCTCATGGAATGCAAATAACATGATCAACAGTGATTTTGTTACATAAATAATTTTAGCTGTTTTTTTATGCATTTCCATCTGCTGATTCAAAAAATGAATTCACAAATTTTCTATCACCATTACATTTTTTTTGTAATTTTAAAAATAATTGTTTCCTGTTTATTAGCGTTTGTGGTATATAACATGCTGATTAGAGAAAGTATATTATATTTTTATTACATTCCATTGTATCAGCAATTTGCTTATCATGTTTGGTGATTGTTGCCTGAGAATTCATGAATAACATTTACATTTCCCTCACAAAACTGTGATTGTATGGTTATAATTCCCAGATGAATATAAGCTTTCTTTAAAGAAAAATTATTTTTTGATTGATTTATTTATGGACGCTCTTTAACATCTCAGGTCATCAGCATCCCATTCAACTCAGGGCGTGAAACGGCTGACAAATTTTGCTCAGAGGCCTTTCTTTCAGGCTTGAGGTTCTTTTTCGTGCCGTAAATGTACGACACGGGACCCATGGCTTTACTTCCCTTCCGAAGGAAGCCATACTTACGATTTTTACGCCCGAAAAAATCCATCGGTCCTGGCCGGGCTCGAACCCGCGATCTTGGGTATAGGAGGCAAGTATGGTAACCACTACACCACCAGGACCGACTCTTTAAAGAAAGAAGCTAATCCTGTGGTCTCTTGTGTCATTTTAATTGTGATAGAAGTGTATAATATCATACCTAAAGGTGAATTATAAGGAGTAGTGTATAAGAAACGTGTCTGGAAAATGTCTTAATGATGAAACAACTTCTGTTACATATGTGGCGAGCTCACTTTAAAAGTGCAGAGGCAAATTTTAATTCTCTAATTAGAAGAGTTATTAGTGTTATTTTGCGAATAAAATTAACCAAAACAAGACATGGGCCCTAGAAATGTGTTGTACCAAATGTGTATCACTATTAGCTGGCTGGTCAAAAGAATCCTGTCACATCCTTTTTCAGTCCCTATGATATGATGCCTACCTAAGAATTATTTGACAGACTGCTACACTGCTTTACAAATATATCTGCAATAAGTTACAGGTCTATTCATACTGTTAAATATTCATCTTTAGATTCAGAGATTCAACTGGTGCTTCATAGGCCAGGACTTCCATACCAACTCCGCCAGATGATATCACATTGACTGAAGTTCATAGTGTTTCCAGTGTTCAGAATGAATTACAGAATGATCCCGATTTTTTGGAAGATGTTACTATAAATAAACCCTTACACAGGAGGATTTAAATTATTTGATTCAAGATCTTGCTTTAAGTAAAAGCAAGGTAGAATTACTTGCCTCATGATTGAAAAGCTGGAGGCTGCTGCAGGGTGAATCTAAAGTTAGTTTCTTCTGCCAATGCCAAAAGGAATTTGAGCATTTCTTTTATAAAGAGGAGTTTTCTGCAATGAAGTTGAGAATTTGTTGGAATCACTGGGTGTTGGGCATAAAATGATTGGCGTTCCTCTAAAATAAGTTTGAAAGAAGCATAATGGAAACAAATGTTCATCCATTCCATTAGCCCATGTAATTGGTATGAAGGAAAGTTTTGAGAATATGCCTTTCAAGTATGCCAATTTTTCTTGGCAGATATATGTCTATCTTACTTGGGTTACAGCTTGGCTATGCTAAATTTTGCCGTTTCTTGTGCTAGTAAAATAGCAGAAATAAAAGTAATCATTAAATAAAAAAGTCCTGGCCAAAGAGAGAGTTACTTAATCTAGGACAAGGATATGTTCTTCACCAACTACTTGTAAGTTCTGAAAAAAAAAAAAACTAATTGCCTCCGCTACATATCAAACTAGGCTTGATTAAGAATTTTGTGAAAGCAATGGATCTTGATGGCAGTGCATTTCTCTTCCTGAAAAATAACTTCAAGAATCAGTGAAGCTGTAGTAAAAGAGGAAATATTTGTTCACCCTTGAGTAAGAGAAATGATGAAAGATACACAATTTGAAAACCAGTTAAATATGCAAGAAGCAGCTGTATAGTTGTCTTTCAAAAAAGTTGTCACAAATTTTCTAAGAAACTTCAGGTCTGAGAATGACAAAAAACTTGTCAGTGAGATGATTGAGATCTACATGATCGTTTAGTATGTCTTTAAAATACACCTTCTGCACTCCCATCTTGATTTCTACCCTGAAAACCTAGGGGCTATGAGCAACGAAAATGGGGAGCGTTTTCATTAGGACATTGCAGAAATGGAAAGGGTAAATGGTAAAGGGTGTCCAAATATGTTGGCAGACTACTGTTGGATTCTGAAGAGAGATGTTTCTGAAGCGATGTATAGCAAAAAATCTACTATACATACATTTTAGGTGAGTAAATCTAGTTTCTATTATATTATACTGTATAGATGCGAGAAATTTTTTTATGCAATTACTCAAAAACTCTGAGTGATGTAAAAGTTCTGTATAAAGATTTGAAATCGGCAAAAAAAAAGTCACTTAGAATCCCCTTTGTTTCCTTTGTAACAGATAAAAGCTTAAATTTTGTTGACCAGTGTAATTAAGCAAATTAATCAGCAGTTGCATGATGCTGAATGATTTGTGGAATTAATTTTTTTTTATAGCAATGATTATTGTCCTTGAATGGCAGGCCATATATTGAGAGGTTCAGAATGATCAGTTTAGTAGGGCACTTTTTTTTTAATGGTTTTAATGGTTTTTACTACTGAAGCACCACAGGCGATGGACACTGATGACACATGAGATGAAATGATATATTGGGAAAGGACTTTTTTAAGGTAGGAAATGTTCCAGGCCTAAGTTTAGAATACCTCCCCGGCATTTGCCTTTTATGAGGACTGAGGAAAACCTGAAGAAAACCTCAGTCAGGGAGGATGGTCCTGGTGGGATTTGAACCCCAGACCTCCTGCTCACGAGTCCATGTCTTAACGACCTCGGTAACCCATGGCAGTAGAAATGGCACTAGTGCATTAATAACCTGGCCATATCTGTGTCAAGAATGCCAGTGTCAGTTTTACATATTGAATTAATTACTCTATAAAGTAAATAAATGGGGTTAAAGATCAAAATTTTGAAAATAAGGAAAACTAACAAGTTGCTCTAGTGTTGATAACTGTTTTCCCTTAGCTTCAGGTTGAACCAATAAAACATACATGCAAGGAAGCAAAATATTGGAATGTGAGCCAAGCTGCCCAGAAAATTATAAAAGAGGAAGGTTTGAAAGCTCTTTGGAAAGGGCATGTTCCAGCTCAAGTGCTGTCCATCATCTATGGGTTGGTACAAGTAAGTTGAGCATATTTTCTTTGTGCATTGGGTAGATTTGTAGAATTGGCATACATTCATAGCTCCTAATATATCATCCATAGAAAGTAACCTGTGTAATTTACAATTTTTATTTAATGAGTAACTTTAAATTATCCTCCTTCCGGAACTTTTTTCAGCTTTTCTTCCTTCATTTCTTTGCTTTATTCATCTTTTTACAGCAAATTAAATTTAGGCAAGAAAGTCATCAAATATCACAGAGTTTATTTGATATATTTTATAATCTAGTTTTTTAAAGTAATTTAAAATAACTATTTAGGGTTATCCAAAAGTGCAATGTAGGTATTATAAATCTATGCATGCTGGCAATGTGGGAATAACAATATTTGCTGTTTTGGCATGCTATTTAGCTTTGTTTATTGTAAATTATATTACCATAAGATCACTTTTTCAAATATCCAGCTGCAACAGAGGAGATGTGAATTGTGTACATTTGTAAAAAATATTGCTCATCTTAGTGATTAGTTATATTCAGTTATATTACTAAATTATTGTTGCAGTTCTCATCATTTGAAATATTAACACAGAAAGCATGGCAACTATCTCCCAGTTTGCAAGAGGATTCTGTGAAACCTATGGTGCATTTTGTTTGTGGTGGTATAGCTGGTTGCATGGCAACTTTATTCTCCTTTCCTCCAGATGTCATTAGAACTCGCCTGATAGCTCAAGGAGAACCAAAAGTATGTCTGCATTCTGTTTCAAAGTAACATGTAAATAAGATGAGATAATGCAGGTATTGCGTAATTGTGAATTAAAGCTTTCTTTTTTAATAAGCACATAAAATTCCATGCCAACTAACATAGGTTTGCGGATAATGAAGGAAATTAATAAATATGTATATGAGCATAGTGTCCATTGGCACTTAAGTTAACCCAGCATTGGCATTTTCAGGATGAGGAAAATCTCCTTAAAAATTTGCTCTACAATTTGTCCTAACTAAAGACCAATAGTTGACATGCAAAGCAGTGCTTGAGTCATTGCATTTGACCACAGCCTAAATTATAAGGTAAACAGCCTATCAATATGTAAATAAATACACTTGTTCTACTCTCCTTTATTACAGAAATTAATGTATATTCCATAGAAAACCACTTCTTATAAAGCATAAAAATGATCTATTCTTCAGTCACCAAATCATAATTAGAAAAAAAAAAAAAGGTGTAAGGAAACAGTAACAACTGTGTAATACATTGTTAAATTGCTATAACACTACTAATCTTGGCATTATATGCTCTAATTTGCAAATTTCCTGCTTTTTTTCCACCATGGATGAGGGGAATCTATGTTTAGATGCATTGCTTTATACCTCTGTTTTCAGTATTGAGTATTAAAATAGTTTAGATTAGAGTGATAAGAGTGTTGATATAAAGTATTCTTGAACAGTTCTGATTCAAGTTGATTACCTGACTTTTAACCAAGTGAAAATGATGTATCTCTGTTTGTTTTAATACCATTGCGCAGAATGGAGATACTGTAGGAACAGTTTGGGTATTTTACAGGCTCAAATTCTTAGTGTGCATGTCTGCTACCTTTATTCTCTTTCAGATATATAAATAAAGAAATGGCGTGATTTATATGTACTTTTTAAATATAAAAGGCATATGTATCATCCTGATAATAATTGCTAAATGTAAGCATTCTAAAATATTTACTATTCATGCTAAAGTTTAAGTCACCAGGTTGATGCTGATTGTCGATTATGTTGGCACTACTCACTGCTGTGAATTAAAGCTTGGGTACAATTTTCTGGCTGCACAAATTATGGCTATAGTACAAAATTTAAAGCTGAATAATTTTGACCAAATGACCCTAGAAATTCCAAGTTCATGCTTTTTCATCACTGGAAAATCTTAAAAACATTGGCACATGTCCCATTGAAATAATACTAGTACTAAAATTATTAATGCCAAATCGGGTAATCCTCTCTTTGCTATTATCAAAGGTTCAGAATTATGGTTGGAAAGGGGAAAGGTTCTGAAAAAATGCTGCTGATAAAATGCCTTTATAAAGGCCTAAACCAGTATTCAATATTGTACCAATTAAAGTAAACAATATATAGGAAGTAAACAGGCATTATCCATTTGTTACAGTGGATTATCATCACATACTTTTGCTCAGAGGCCTTTTCTTTCAGGTATGAGATTCTTTTACATGCTATTAATCTATGACACGAGACCAACGGTTTTGCTTCCCTTCTGAAGGAAACCATACTTAGGATTCTTACGTCCTAAAATTCCATTGACCCTAGTCAGGTTTGAACCTTGGGTCTAAAAGGCAAATGTAGTCACCAATAGATCAATCTGGCCAACATAAGTGATGAGCAGGTTCTGGATGAAGTGATACTAGGCCATAGACTTCTTGGTATTTGTTTCAATTTAATTCTTTCTAGCATTGAAGGCATTACTATCAGTGTGATGTGCATTTTGGCTTTCACATAAAAAAAATTACATTTTTCTGCAGTTATTTGAAGATCAATATCACTTACTCATTTTCTTTCTCTCTCTTTATAATCTCCAAAACTGATTTAAGATAAAAATGAACTAATACATCAAAGAATAGCTGTGAATATTGATATACATGGATGGATTTATAAGTCTGATAAAAAACACATTTTAATAACATTTTTTTTTAAAAAATAATGTATATATGAACATAACTTCCTTTGAGCTCAATACATTTGGTCCAGCAAATTTCCAATTTTTTTATTCTCTCAGAAAAAAATTTCTTTTGAACTGTACATTTATAGCACAGACAACCTCTTCATTCCAAGAAAATGTCTTCTTCCCAAACCAATTTTTGAAGTTAGGAAAAGGGAAAAAACTGTATGGGACCATATCTGTGGAATAGAATGGGTGGGAAACTATTTTGAAACCCAACTTGTGCACTTTTGTCTTCGAAATGGCTGACATATGAGTAGGCACATTGTCCTGGTGGAGCAACTTTTTTTGTGTGCCAGTCTTATTCTCTTCTGCTTACACACACTATGCAAATGGTCCAATAATGTTGCATAATAACAACCAGTGACTTTTTTGCCATTTTCCAAATAGTCAAATCATAATGATATCCTTTTAAGATTACGGTATTCTTTTCAGTTTCAAAAAAAAAAAAAAAAAAGAAGCCACCACTTTCCCTGCTGACAGAACTATTTTAACTTTTTTTTGGCACTTTCTCTTGCATGAACCCACTATTTTGACTGTCATTTAGTCTCTGGACTGCAGTGGTGGATCCAAGTTTGATCTAAAGTCACTGAACTACTCCAGAAGTATTAAGATTATGCTGTAACTTTGCCAAATACAATTTTGAAATGTCCTTCCTCGAGCATTTTTGGTCTGGAGTCAACAAGTGCAGCACTTATCATGCACTCAATTTTTCATTTGCAGAACTTCTTGCAGAATATTATGTACCCATTTATATGAAATGCCCACCAACTCAGTAGTCTCACGAATCTTAATGCAGTGGTCTTCTATCATGATACCATGAATATTATTGACCCTTTCTTTGGAAGAAACCTTAATTGGACATCCAAAATGTATAGTATCTGTTGTACTCATACAGCCACATTTAAGTTCATTTATCCAGTAATAAATTACCTTGTGTTCAGAATCCTCGTGAATTTCCTTCAGCTCAGTTTATGCTCAGGTCACAGTTCATTTTATTAATTTGCACTATACTTATCTCTATCCATTTCTACGAAATTTTTAAACTGATCACTTAAGATATCTGTCAACAAAGAACTGCAAGTTGCATCTGTTTGAAAATTTGAACAAAACCATTCAAAGAGCTTACCAACAGTCATGCCGCTTTACAAAATTTCTTGCCATTTCATTGAAATTTATCGATCTGCCCTCAAATTATTTTAATAGCATCTAAAAAAATATTAAAATTATCATCAAATACATTTACTTTTGTACAAATCTTCATGTATGTTGCCATTTACTCAAGATTTATTTATTAACTAATGCTAGGTTTTTAACAATTAAGTCATTAACTCTTCTCCAATATTTTTCATAAATAGAGAAATTAGAAAGATGGCTGGACAGTGCTTAAAATGGTTCTGATTCATCTCTTTCAGGATTTACAGTGAACAAAGAATTGAAGGAAAATAGTTCAATCTTTTCAAGTGCTTCACCTGACAATTATGTCCCTTAATTAATGAGGATGCCACAACTGTGCTTTTCTGTTGATCAGTTATTATATTTGGTCTTCTGTTGAAACGTTGCCATATTTTAAAATATTGGTTCCAAAACATATCCTAATTTACAGACATGTCAGTTTTTAATATGTAAACTATGACTGTTTTTATTCACTTACATATCCAATTTTGTTCTCTTATTTTGTAAACTGAAAAGGTGCTTTTTTTCCTCCTCTATATGGCTGATGACTAGTATATACAGATGAGCTTTATAGTGTGTTTTAGAAAATATGCTTTAGGTTTTGTTTGTAAGCTTTTTTTTTTCAGAATATCTTGTGAACTAACATGAAATAAGTAAACCAAATATCAGAATTTAAAATAACTCAATGGTAGGAATCTTCCTACATAATAAATGTAAAAGTTAATTGTAAAAAACTGCTATCATATAGTAAAAAAATATGGGAAATTTTGCATTACTAACAAGCATGGAAGATTATAGATAACTGTTTCTGTTGAAATTCATTAAATTATCATTATCCCAAATATTGCTGGCTTGATTGCAGGGAAACATGAAACATTATTAATTAAATAATATTTATGAAACTGTAGACAATGGGGTGATAATTTATCCTATAAAGACTGGATTTTATATATTCATGCTAACTCCACTTTACAATGTTAGGACATGTTTCAGAGTCAATCATTCGCATCATCAACAAAGGTTACATAAGTAAATGGAGTTAGTGAGAACATATTTCATACATTCTTATAGGATGAAACACTATGTTGGATTAGGCTAGTTTTGTTTATTCAGTTTTAATTTTATAGAATTTTTATATAAATATACCACATTATTTCTTAAGGAAAATCTTACAGCCCTTCATATAATTGTGATTTTAGTTATGCTTTATAATAATGACCTATAAGCCTGATGTGAAATATATACAAACTGTTTACAAAAATCATAACTAGAAGAATAATGAAGATTCTGGATGAAAATCAACCACCAAAACAAGAAGGGTATCCATAAAAAATTCAGCACAGTAGACCTCCAAACTATAAACCAGCTGATAGAGAAAGCAGAGGAATTCCATCTAACACTATATATCGCCTTTATTGGCTATAGTAAGGCCTTTGACTCAGTGGAACATACAAGCATATTACATACTTTGCAGGTCAAGGAATAGAGGCAAAGTACATTTGTATCCTGCACAAAATCTATAGTCAAAGTTTTGCAAAAGTAAAAACAAAAGAAGGAAAACTATTCTGACTAGAAAGTGGAGTTTGCCAAGGTGATCCAATCTCTCCCTAACTCTTCACTTGTGTAATGGAGCATATATTCATAAAAATGAACTGGCACAATAATTTCAGAATCAACATAAACAGCAATGGATTAACAAATCTAAGATTTGCCGACGATGTGGTCTTATTTGCCAAAACATTTAAAGCACTACAAACTGCTGGAACAATTATGTGAGCATAGCAAAAATGCAGGACTGTCACTAAACAAACTGAAGATGCAGTTAATTTCAAATAAACCTGTTACTCCAATAAAAATAGATGGAACAGTCCTCACATATGTTAGCAAATATACATACCTAGAACAACAGATTTCCTTCCATGATAAAATTTAAAAAGAAGTACAAAGAAGAATCTCATTAACCTGGAGAGCATTTTGGGCCCTTAAGTTTATATTATTAGACCAAACATTAACTAAGAAAATTAGACTCCAGACACTTGAAACTTATGTATACCTGTATTACTATGTGAGTGCCAGACATGGTCACTAACAGAAAAATAAGAGAACAAAATTCAAATATGCCAAAGAAAAATGCAACACAAGATCCTGGGAATAACTTTGAAGTACAAAATATCTATATTATTAATAAATCAGTTATCTCATACAACAGACATTGCACAAATAGGTACCAGAAGCAAATGGCAATGGGGCGGTAACGTCCAAAGAATGCAGGACAATAGATGGACCTACAAGATCTCCATGTGGGACCCCCAGATAGGAAAAAGGACACAAGGCAGACCCAGAAGAAGATGTACAGATATCTCTTCAAGGAACATGCAGATCCAGATTGGTCAAGAGTAGCAAGAGGACGAGAAAAATGAAATTGTTAGAAAAGCAACTAGTGTAGTGAGAAATGGAATAGCCAAAGAACAAATCAGTCAGTGTCTTAAATAGCATACAAAATACTAGTGTGTAATAGCTCACCACGTTAGGAAAAAGAGAGCTTTCCTTAATTGTTAGGAGGTGTTTGCTCTTAAGGGACACGTTAGGCTATCTTTATCTTTTTATAACAATAGGGCTATGTACCATTAAAAAGAATTTAGAAATCCCTAACATGTACAACTAATATATTCCATTGGGTTTGCCATTGTTATGCTTTTCTGTAAATGTTCATTTATAATACAAGTAGAAAAGTCAATGAAATTGCAGTCCCTTCATTCAAATTTGATAATTGTTTTCAATAATTGTACATTTATGCTGCCTTATCCATTCTCAACATTGCTGCTTTGTGACTGTTGTGACCATATAACAGTGAACTCTGAACTGTATCTCTTTTCAGATGCTTTTTTAATTTTGATGTGTGTTCTGGTTTTCATGACTTGAGCAATGTCAAGACTTTACTGAAAGCATTCATAAAGTAGGTGTTAATAAAAATTAAGAGTGCTACATGATATTTTTTAATTAATTGAGGATTGGCATGCCTTAAATGTTAAAAAAGAAAGAAAAAATGTTTGGAGAAATGCTGAAATGTAAACTTTGTATTTGCTTCACAATATTAATTACTTTTGGAATCTAAAAAAACAAAACACATTTTAATAATCTCTTCTGATTCGAACTGTTTAGACGCACTCTTTTGATTTTACACTGGAGATGTCCTGAGTATATCTCCAGTAAGTGAAAACAAAAAGAGAGTCTCTAAATAGCTCGACTCAAAAGAGATTATTTGTATTTATTTATGTTCTGCATATGATGATCATTAAAAATTGCAATCTATAGGGCCCAAATGTTGATGGCCTATATATGCCTTAAAAATTGGCAATGAAATGACCTTAAGCACTGTAAAAAATGGCCTAAACTTTTTAAAAAGTAATGTAGGATAGCAGTATCATTTTATTAAATAATAAATTACTAACCTTTTTAAAAGCACATGTTCTACATTTACTTGCAGTAAAGGAACTGAAAAATTACACTGTAAACATGTAGCCATCATATTCTGCACTGTTGCAAATTATAATGTACATATGCTTATTCTCAAAAGTAAAAGAACATTCTTATATTTTGAAAAACAGTTTTCCAACTCTTTATTTTTGGCAATTTGTATCCATTGTGATCCTACTATTTTCCAACAGCCTCTTGTATGAACATAAACATTCTCTGCTTCTCTTCCCTAAACTTGGACTTCACTTGGTTGTTGCTTAGGCCCACCTAACGTAATAGTCTCCATGAGTGTATTTGTAACTTCTTAACTTGCATGTAAATGGACTTTTAAACTTTTGTCACTACACCACCATCTGAAAAAAAATAATTCTACTTAAAGCTTAGAATGACTTCCATATTTTACTTTATACTTTACCTTCATCAGCACTTATCTTCCTACAGGTCTATAAGAACATGTTCCATCTTGTGGAGGCTTTGTATACCAAAGAAGGCCCAAGAGCATTTTACAAAGGTTTGAGTCCCACCTTGTTACAAATAGCACCACATGCTGGAGCTCAATTTGCATTGTACAATGCTTTCAAGACTTTCTGGCTTACAGTAGGTAAATACAAAATTTTATTCTACTATATGTTTTAGTTTATTACTTCCAAAAGGCATCAATATCTGGGTAAGCACGAATGGTATGATAGAAGGCTTAAGTACCTCATAGAGTACGAGTACAAAATAAACATTGCTGCAGCTATGTATTAACAGAATTGCTTTTTATAATTTGTTAGTGTACTGTAGTTATCAAGGTAAAACAGCCCTTTAAAATATTAAAGCATATAGAATAGTTTAAACTTGTTATGCAAGCTGTCTTTAGCATATCCTAAATGTTTTGAAGAATTACAAAAGTAAAAATGGATAGAAATGGAGAAGAAAAACATTTGTTTTACAATTAAAGTAGTATAAATATTGTACTTACGAAGCTGTTGGCAATGGAGTGATAATATATCCTAAACTTAGGTATTCATTTTTTACACTAAATTCCATTTACTTAACATAAAATAAGACGCATTTCGGGAGAAAGATTGTGGCCGTGATCTTCTTGGTTGACTGAGTGACCATGGCCTTTAGAGGCAGTGCTTCACTAGTTTTGTCATTCCATTGATTCTCTTTGGAGAAAGGATCATAGTAGAGAACCATAGCTTCATCTCCTGTAACAATGGTTTGCAGAAATTCTCCTGAAACTCATCTTATTTTATGTTAAATAAATGGAGTTTAGTGTAAAAAATGAATACCTAAGTTTAGGATTTAAGCAGTATGTTTGAGAAAAGGTATTATAAAAATAGTGGGGTAAATGGAGATTTTTTTATTTACATCTTGTATTATGAAATATTTCTAAGGAAAAGTTCTAAAAATTAGCTTTTTTCCCTTTCTTTACATGATGAGCACGCAGGACTATCTGCATATATTTTTTACACAATGAGTATACTATTTGTTAATATTTTGGACTTCTGGAAAGTTACAGCTTACAGCACTAGGCCTCCCCCTCCTCCTCCTGATTACTTTGTTTACTTATATTTCACATATCCACTAGGGAACTCCTTTGAGGTCAGGAGCCTAAGAAGCAATGTGTTCTCTTTCCTGTTCTTTTAGGAGGCACTAAATGTTGTTACAAAATGAAAAATGAACTAGAGCAAATCAAATTCTGCAAGAGTATGAGAAAAGGCAGGTATCTTGATTAAGGAGCGAATGAAAAATGAAGGCAAGGGGAAGAGCAGAAAACCTATTCTTAGAAAGTTGTTGAGTAATATGCAATGCTTAATATAACAGATAAAAACTGGGCTGTTTATGTTTTGGAATTTGGATCCATCTAACTGAAGATATTAGAAGCCAAGTAAAAATAAAACTTTTTTATCTGCTGATAGTAAACATACTTAATATTAATACCAAAGCTGTCAACCAGTCATTTTGACCACTTTTAAATTTTTAAACTGCTATTGCTGCCATAAATTTTACTGTATTATGTATTTGTGACTCCTAAGTTCTTGCATAGATCATTTAAGCACCACAACCTTTATTATATGCAGTTGTCAACTTACCAGCATTTTATACTTATACCCATCAAATGGTCAAATTGATTGCTATGCTTTTTTATAATAATAATTGCTTTAGCTAGAGATGCTTATTGGAACTTATACAGTGAAGCCAATCATATAATTACTTTGTTTTAACTCGGCCATCGCTAGTGGTCAAAATGTATTTTAAGAAACTGAAGATTAGCAGCAAGGCAGAATGTATTTGTTTGGTGGTATCTAAGGTAAACATGTATTGGTGATTTGCAATGCACAGGCTTCAGAATCTCACAAAAAAGAAATACTGAAGATTTTTGGATCAGTTGGATCTGGAAGATGATACAGAAATAGACATAATAGGAAAATTGAATGAAGATTACCAATCTGCAACTATCTCAGGAAGTAACTAAGTCTTATGTGAAAATTAGAAGCTTCGAGGTAAATTATCATAGCATTGATATTACTGATATCTATGACTCGGGCAAGAAAAAGTATACCATAGGAAGGATGAAAGGGAAGGAATGGCTTGGTTTGTGTTTGGAAATAAAGGGGTTTGAGGGGGGAAGTTATCCCAGGAGTCTATCCCATTCTACCAAGAGAAGGAAGATGAGATGCATATTATTTTTCAGTGTAAAGGAACAAATGAATGGAGAGTAAGTCTGATAAGCAAGAAATGATTATTGAAATATAAAGAAGTTATAATAAGAAATATTTTTTAACATCTAACACAGCTATCTAAATTAGGGGAGTTTTTATTGGAGGTAAGGATGAAAAGTAGATGGTCAGTAGAGAGAAATAAAATATGGAATTAAAATAAATCAATTGTATTTTATTAAAACTTAACAAATTATTATTGAGGAAATCAAGGGAAAAAAAAAATGTATTTTATTAGATTATTAGACAATGTGATTATATATGTAACCATTTTTATTTGTTTTATTTTGAGGTAGTTATCGTTGTGACTAAATAATTGAGAGTTAAGGTTGAATAATAATGTATGTACTAAGCATTAGTTTAGTTTAGAGGGTGTAATGTATATAATTAATTTCTTTCAGGGTATAAAAATAGGAGGGATAGGGTGGATTTGCCTCTGAACTGCCAGAGGTACAGCTTCTCTCATTGATGAATGATCAATGTTTCTGCCTTCTGGCATCCAAAGATGGGATTATTGGCCAGTAAAATAAAGAAGATAAAAAGATTTTAATTTTAAGTGCTGATTGGAACTTGTACAGTGAAGCAAACCATATAATTAAGATTAATGTATGACTGAGTTGAAATAAATGTCCAATTAGACTCATTAAAGAGATGTATTAATTCAGACAAGAGGCTCTGAAAATATGCACAGTTATCCCATAGGTACCACAATACAAAATAAAATAGAATAACTAAACAATAGCGAAGATATACAGTTTAACAAAAATTCACAAAATGAGTAATGGTATGCAACCCATCATTAATAATATCCACACACCATCATACTATTTAACAAAATGGCTAGCTAATAGATTTAGAACACTACCAAAATTTCAAAGCCAAAATATAAACAATTCATTTCAGTTAATAGAAAAAATTAAGGATATAAAAATTATAACCTTCTGACACCTTAGTATCTTTCGACATAGAATCTCTGTTTCCAAGTATGCATAAAGATAAACTTTAACTTATCTCTTTGATTGGCTAAAAATAAGCAAAATTAATGATACACACATAAAGGAATGCATAAAATTCACTAAAATTTGCATAAACTAATCCTATTTTTCGTGCAAGGGCAAATTCTATAAACAAGAATCAGGACTTAACAAAGAACTGGTTCATAAAAAAGTACAAAAGTTCAAGAGGCAAAATCTAATAAACCACAATGCTTTCAGCCGGAAAAGATAAGATCATTTTAAAACTTATATATCCATGACCTATGCACAAATTTCATTCTAAAAGATTTCAATATTAGATTGGCACCAATAAACAGCTTTAATGTTAAAAATCTCCTTAATGGCAATATTAGTGAAAGTATACCACCAGTGAAAAAAGCAGGCATTTAAAAAATCTATATGGAAAAACAAAGAGAAACATAGGCACTAGTTAAAATAATACTTCATGAATACAAACAAGATGGAGAAATTTGCTGTGGCATCTCATTTCCGGACAGAGAACCACAACATAGTAAGAAAGCAAAAAATTATTAGATTCAGATTCAGATTTATTCACCATAAGAATTTGTACAAATTTTTGGTTTCGTCAATATAGTAGGAATATATACATGTATTAAATAGTGATAATACAACAAAATACTATATACTAGCACATTCTGATTAGTGCAGAGTGGCGGTTGCATTCTTGAATGAAGATCATCTTTCCATTTTGGCATCTTAGCTCCTGTGGACAGAAAACAGAGCAGCACAGTATCTCCACCAGAGTAGTATGTACATTAAATAATATTCTATTAAGCATTTGGCACTTACATTTTTATATCTGGGCTACTATATCTCCTTTAGGGCGTTTATTCATGTCATTACAGTATCTGCTAAATTCATCAATTGTATAGAACTGTTTTGTAAGTAAGACTTTATTAATTTCAGTTTTAAATGATTTAATTGTTGCTAAGTCCCTTAGATAAGGAGGTAAGACATTATACAATTTTAAACAATTATATTTGAAGGATCTCTCGTATAGTTTCGTGTTATGCTTATGTTGGTGGAGTTTAGTTTTATTTCGAGTATTATGTGAATGAATCTCAGTATTGATTACAAAATCATCTAAGTTAGTCCGGACATAGTTTAGAATTTCTTTTATATAAACACAGGGGACTGCTAATATTTTTAGATCCTTAAAATGTTTCCTGCAGCTTTCTTTTCTTGGGATACCAATCATGGTTCTTATCGCTCTCTTTTGAAGCTTGAAGATGAGATGACTATTTACAGAGTTTCCCCATAATATTACTCCATATAAAATATGCGAGTGGAAGTACGCAAAGTAACAACTTTTGAGTACATCTAATGTTACTCTTGTCAGTTGGCTGAGAACATAGCAAGCCTTGCTTAGTTTTGTAGCTAGTTTTTCAACATGGTTATCCCATGAGAGGTTTAAGTCAATCCATAACCCCAAAAATTTTGTTTCTGACTCATACTTTATAGTTTTTGACCCAAGCATGATTCCCGGAGTAGTTATGCTTTTGTTGTTTTTGTGCTGGAAATTAATTGCTACTGTTTTTGCTTCATTTATCAGAAGTTTGTTAGTTTTGAACCAGGTTAACATGGCTTTTATTACTGCTGTTATTTTTGCTTCCAGGTCAGTACTTTCTTTTCCGCTTATAAATATGCTTGTATCGTCTGCAAAAAGTGTTAGCTTTACTTCAGAAATATCTTTTAAGCAATGCGGTAAGTCATTTATGTACAATAAAAATAGAAGAGGACCTAAGATTGATCCCTGTGGTACTCCCGATGTTACATTTCTTTTGCTCGAGTGTGCTTTCCCAATTTTTTGGTTTCTCACATCATTGAATTCGATCTCAACCAGTTGTTCTCTACCTTCCAGATAGGTTTTAAACCAGTTGTATGGAATACCCCTTACTCCATAGTTCCACAGTTTGTCCAACAGCAACTTGTGGTCCACCATGTCAAATGCTTTAGATAAATCTAGAAACACTCCCACCCCGATTTCACTTTTATCTAGCATGTCGTATATACTATCTACAAAGTTTATTATTGCCATATTAGTGGACTTGTTTGTTTGAAAGCCAAATTGGCATTTGGTGATAATATTAAATTTGTTCAGGAATTTGGTTAGTTGTCTGTACATTACTTTTTCAAGTATCTTTGAAAAAACTGAAATGAGAGCTATAGGTCTATAATTGTTTACTTCGTCAGTCTTTCCCTTCTTATAGATTGGTATAATTTTAGATATCTTTAGTTGTTTTGGAAATTCTCCGCTTCTCAGAGATTCATTAACAATATAACATAGTGGCTTGATGATGAACCTGCCACATTTTTTAATAATAAAATTTGAGCTCTCATCTAAAGCGCATGATTTTTTGTTTTTAGCTGTTTTATTATGTCTTAACAATTCGCTTTCAGTAACAGGACTGAGGTATAGAGATTTTTCATTAATTATTTTAAAACTTGTACTGTGTGATATTGACAAATTATTAGGGTGTTGGCATTATTAAAATCAGTCCAGGGATGCACAGAGCTAGCAACTTGAGAGAAAATCTACATTTATAAAAACAGAGACAGGTTAATGAACTTGTAACATTTCAGGGGATAAAATCACAAACTTTAAGTTCATCACTCTTCCACCTGAGCAGAATGTGCATCCACAAAGAAACACCATGAATTATCCAGCAGTCGACAGTTAGCTGAGGAAGCAGAAACATATTCTAAATATAAACAAGCAAGTGGAGCCAATAAGAATGTGTAATTTGACTCAGTCATACAATAAATAATTGAGATTTTATAGTTCAGTATTTGTCAACTTAATAATTGCTTGGTTTTATGAAATATTGTTGTGGTCTATAAGAGAATGGCTACAGCCAGAACCTGTATACTTTTATTTCTTTTGTATTTTGCTTAGTACTCAATAAATAAAAATATTGATTGATGCTACTTTGTAATTCATTTAGAAAGCATTAAGGGTAGCATTTCTCATTAGTGAATCTGTGAAAGAGTAGCTATTAAGTACAAGTTTCAGTGACCTGGATATAGGGTTTTCTTGTCAGGTACTTCACTATATTTAAGTCATTTCATAATATCTCCTTCACATTGAGGTGTTAAATGGTTGCAAAATGCTCTTAGAAAATGTGTTGTAATGGCTCAAAGCTTTTCGTACTTAAAATCAAGAGCAAAGATCTACAGAGTATATTACTCACTGTCAAGAGTTTGTTGCATGTACATTACAACAGTAATTTAGTTGCAGTTATTAATAATTCTAAAAGTAATTATGTATTACATATACTTAATATACATTTACTGGGCAAAATTGACTCTACAATATCAACCGTTAAACAGTGATGGTGGTTGTGGCAACATCACAACTCACAACTGCAACATATTCAAAATATACTAACAGTAATTGTCAAATGCAATGTGTTGGCAGCCCAGTAATACATATCATTTCTAAAAAAAATTAGACATACTCTGACTGTTTATCAAGGAAAAGGCAATAAAAGTGTTCTTCAGTACAATTCAATGCATTCACAATACAGAATAATGGAAGACAACTTTCAAACACAATTAGCTTCTGGAATAAAACAAAAGTTTGCTGTTGGCCTCAATGGATGGCCAGTGCATATTTTCCACAACATTCTCAACTTAATTTCCATCAATTCATAGATTATTTTCAAGGCAGTAACAGGAATTAGAATAAGTTGCAAAAAAATTGATTCTGAAACTTGCAGAAGAATTGCACATAGAATATATGGAAACTGAATCAAATAAGAAAGATAGAGGAAAATGAAGATGA
This sequence comes from Metallyticus violacea, assembly GCA_030762175.1. Lineage (NCBI taxonomy): Eukaryota > Metazoa > Arthropoda > Insecta > Mantodea > Metallyticidae > Metallyticus > Metallyticus violacea. The sequence continues at coordinate 49,727,143 of CM060838.1, read as the reverse complement.
TGATTTGGAGAAACCCAAAAAGGACTTAATTAGAGAAAACAGTGCCAAATGAAGAAATGTCTAAGCAAGATAAATATGAATTGCTATACGTTTAGAAAGGATGTTTGTGGAATTTGCTCAAAAGAAGCAATAAAAAATTTATTTGCATTAAATATAAATAGAATTCTTGAATCATATTATTATATTACTTTATTGTGTTTTACATTTTTGGTATTCTTACCCAAAGATAACACAAAATAATATAGGGTATTGCAAATACACTCTGAACAGTATGTGAATAAAGGGTTTGTATAGGTATATTATTGTGTTTTATTACACTACATTCTAATGTATTCATTATTGTATATACCTCTTTTATACTTTTTAAGGGATCAAAAATATACTGGTGTAAATCTTGGGAATTGTCACTTGTAAAAATTTCATGGAAAAGGAGGTAAATGCAATTTAGTTTTTCAATCTTAACCCGTAATACCACAAATAAAGGTTCAGTGCAAATTAATTGTTAATACTATGCTGCTTTTGTAATTCTGTTCAACCACTGGCCAGGATTAGGGTAGTTAAAATATGTGTAATATATTCTATTAATTTGCTTATCTTCCTTATTATGGGACTAAGCAAGTTGCAATAAATTTTCTGGATGAAATTCTTTAATTGTTTGAGCTGCTGTTGTATTTATAACATTAAAATACATTTATTCCATATGAAAACCAACATAATCACAGATTCCTATTGAAATTTAATTCAAAATTGATTTTTGCCCACATCTTTTATTTCTTATGTCTTGTATTTGCTTTTCCAGGTCATAAAGTTTTTCAAATTATTTTCACCCATTTATAGATATGAGCTATTAGCATAAAGCTTCCATTCCATACTTGCTCAATAGGAACCATGAATCATTTCACTATACTAATTTTCTTTGTTGTCATTATAGGTAGAATTGGTTGCTGTTCATTCTGCAATGAGCTCTCAACGCATTTTTCCTCTGTAGTGACCATAGCATTATCCATCCACAGAAAGTTTTCAATGGTGCAGTTTGATTGCAAAGTTTCCCATGCAGCAGAAAGCAGGCCCTCTACCTGTGTTGGTAGCTGACCGTTCCTATGATTCTTGAAAAATCCTGTTTTCAAGAAACAGTTTGAAATTATGCTCTGCTTCAGATCCTTCCAAGATTTTTCAATGGAGTGAAGAGTACCCAGAACTTACACATTAAAGGATGAAGGATCCTTACCAGAATCCATCAGGAACAAAATTTGCTGCTCTTTCTATAAAGTGATTTAAATGCATGTAGCACATTTAAATCCATAGAATGCAGCACCAGGCAGAAATTCTAACTGGATGTTTCTCAAGTAAATATAAATAGTATAGATGTTCAGGACAATGAAAAGAAGAATCTTTATATCATGTGCACCCATTTTTGTGTCCAGACCAGTCAATTGCTGTTGAAAGAGATCCAAGATCATCCAAGCTTTATGGTTGACATTGTAGACAGTTGGTAATGTTTTCACATTTTTGAAGCAATGAGACTTTTTCTACTATATTATCATAAAGAGGAGAGTTTCTTAGACCCATCAGCATTGCTTCCAACATCACTATAAGAGCCTCATTTTATATTTATCCCACCATGGCATTTATCCTTGTTGAATGCCAGTTTATCTGGGCAACACAATATATAATCCATTATTTACTAATTCACAGTTTCATCTGTAACAGCATTTAATTTGCTACAAACACTTACTTATGTTACATTGCACTTTTTCCTGACTCTGTCAATCCAGCAATTGGATACACTAAACTTTTCAATGCCAAAAATGTAGGCCACTGAAAGCATCTTCTTCCTTAAGAGCACATCATTAAATGAGATGCCTGTTTCCATTGAAGTGTTTCATGCCAACTTTTTACTATATCTTTCAAATCATCATTTTTGGAATATGATGCATATTTTCTTTTCTTAGAATTTGGCCCACATCCTGAAGTATTTGATGCTATGCTTGCTCAATTTTTCACAGTTGCATAAGCATGACCACATTTCTATGAAACAATTAATATGTTCCAAGATTCATACCTTTTCTTCATAAGTGAAAGATATCTTTCCTTGCTTTTTTCCATTGTTGAAAAGTAAATTCCAGCAATAAAACAATAGCAAATAAAAAGTAAAGCAAAAAGTAGATTGTGGCACAAATGACTTGGGCCACATGACTGAAACAGAAAACAAGAACAAAAAATGTAACAAATAACATTAGTAAAATGCAATAAATTACGTAGCAACAATAATGTTAACAATTGTAAGAAGAAAAGCAACTTTAAAACATTAACCATGAAACAATGAACTTGAGGCAAGATTATTGTAGAATCACTCTAGAACTTCATATAGTGCAGCTAAATGAATACTGCAAAAATTGAAAGTGGTCTTCATGAAAAGTGGAAGTTTTGCACTCAAGATCAGGCCATGATTGCTTCATTTGGTTGTCATGCCATGGTTACTCAAAACAATTTCTGGGTTAGTTGCAATGCCATTTTACTTCAATTTTTTCTGTGATTGACTTGGTGTGGAGTAAACAACAGGAAAGAAATTTTAAACTTAAAACTTGAGAATTTTAATACATTGTGAACACAGGAAAGCTGAGGGTGCCAGCAGGAAATGTTGTAAACAACAGAAAAACGAATATAAATAAATGCAGGATTATGCTGTATTAATATTTCATTTGTATACTGTTAGTAATAGCTGTATTTAATATATACTTAAAGTTGGGTGCCTAAATGATTGCATCTGGGTTTTAAGTGTGTAATAGGTTCTGGTGGTTATAATGTTATGTATTGAGCTATCCTAAATAAATATTACAATTATGAAACAAAGTAGGATATAAAATTTTGTTCATCCATATCCATCTGAGCAACATAAATGCAGATACCTCTTGTTACATCTTTTTTAGTATAAATTAACAGTCATTCCTGCTTAAAGACACTTTGATGACATAGCTAATGACATCTTGTCTATTTTTCAGTGCAAGACTGCAAGCAAGATACAGCTCCTGAATTATCTGGATTTGGGTCTTTGATTTGTGGTTCAGCAGCTGGTTTAGTCTCAAAAGTTCTTATATACCCCTTTGATGTAGCAAAGAAAAGACTTCAGATTCAGGGATTTCATCATGCCCGAAAGGGTTTTGGGAAGGTAAACTAAAATATACAACTTAGATATCAATATGAATGAAGTGAACAGTTATTTTATAATTTTAAATTGAAAATTCTTTAATGGTGTTTAATCCCATTTTGCAACTGAAGTGGTAAACACAGGTGATGCATAAAATGATAAATTAGGAAAGAATTCCCCCCCCCCCCAAGGAAGGAAGCATTTCAACTCTAAGCATTCCTTGGGGGTGTGAGACACTTACCCAAAACTACTCTTATACCCAAGTTCAAATTGATTTCTCACAAATTGCCTTGCTATTTTACCAACGACAAAGTTGAAGTTGCCATTTTTTCTCCATAAAAAATAATATATGATGGCTATCATCATAATTACAAACTGAGAGATGGTTAGCTGACAGGGTGTCATTCCCCGTATTTTTCAGCCTAATTACCCTATCCAGTGGAAATAGTCATTTTTATATTTTTCTTATGATTTTTTTACCAGTATAATAGTCAGTTTTTATGTAAATATTTACATGTTGGAATGGTTTTTCTCTTAAGAGTGAATTAATATTACTACATTTTTTGTAAGGAGACCATTACTTTATGGAAATGCATAAGCTTTCCATTTTCCTCAAGGTTTTTAAATGGTTTGCTTGTGACTTGATCAGAGTTTATTGCTAATATTTTTACATTTCATCCCCTTCAAAATTCAGATCTTTTCATTGTATATGTGAGCATGATATTTGGCGTATTCTCGGAGGTTATTTACCAGTAAGTATACAGGAGTGCTCTTGAAACCAGACTTTTCAGTCTTTTTATTCAAACCTACAGACACATTGTTGATCCTGTGCTCTTTGCCTGAGCAGTACCATATATCTCTTGGAAGAATTTTGATTAATGAAATAATCATAGGAATTTCAGAGCTTTACATTTATTGGTGTGTTTTAATGGATACATAACCAAGCATTGCCAGTCATATTTAAAAGTATGTGTGCCAATGCAGCACACTTATGAATACAAACCAGATTTCTCATTTTACAAGGATTTTGTCACTAAACCAAGTTCTTCCCTTTTCTTGACAAGCATTGATTAAAGTGATTATTACAGCCAAAAATCTTTGTTGATGAAAATAAAATCTGAATTGACTCAGTGATAGCAATCTTGAAGTCAGCAACAATTGTCTTTGGATTCCAGACCAGCAGTTAATTTTTAATAGTTGTGAAGAGTCTCTCTCTCCCCCTCTCCCCCTTTTTGTTTTTTTTTTTGTTGCAGAAGTACATACAGTACATGTATGATGTATGTTTCTTCAAAAAATACTTTCCAGATCAAGGTGGATTGTAAAGATCTGCTTCAATTTTTACTGGAACTCTTAAATATACCATGAATAAAAGAGGAAGAAGGGGTTACCAAAGCATTCTTTCTTTTTTACATTGGCAAACAGTAATATCCTATCCTATTCTTTGTCATTCATAAATAACAATTGTTCGGATAGATTGACATCTTCTGCATGAACTGGATATTTAATTGAACCCAGGTGTTTCCTCTGAATAAAAGAATAGAATATTTATTTAACTCTGTCATTACAAAAAGTTTAACAAATGCTTTTACATTATTTACCATTGTTCCTAGAGTAAATATTTTTGGGATCTTGTTCACTGAATACCCTAGTTGTATATATATTAGATCATACTTTCCCTAGTTCCATCCTTATCTCATAGTATGGTTTTCCTTAACTTTAATCATTCTTTTCCAGCATTTCTCTCTTATCTTCCCTATATAATAACCAAATTTTCTCAAAAACTCCTTGTTACAAATTTCAATCATTTTTAATACCACAATTGCTACCTGTAAATTGTCCCATTTCTTAATCCATATTTGTTCTCTTCATTCTTTAGTGTGTGAACATTCAACTACACAATGAAAATCCTTCTCTATTTCTCCACATAGTAGATCTCTTCCTTTTTCACTTTTAATCCACTTAGTCCTAATATACCTGCTCTACACCAAGCAAATCCCTCCATTCCCCTTTTGTTACTAACATCTACATATTTTTTCTAACCCCCATTCTTTCTTAAATTTCCTATAATGTTTCAAGGTACTCTTGCCTTGTAAACTACTCCATATTTCTTGCTTTCCAATATCATCTATACTTTGCTTCACTTTATTCTATATTTTTTGTTAATTCATTAACTGTTCTACATCATCTATTCCAACCTCTTGGAATATTCCTTTTAGTTGAGCTAACCAACTTCTTTCCTTTTTTCTTGTATCTGTAAACAATCTTTGCCTGTGTCTCTTTCTTCCCTTGATGCTATCTTATACCAATATTTCAAAATATGTTTTAACTAATATGACAAATTATTGTTATGAAATCACTCAAATTTCACTAATTTTGTTCCACTTACTTGGACATGTTTCAAAGGCGATTGCCTCCATCTTCAGCTTCCTATGTTTTAACTACCTTTCCTGCCAATTTTCTCAATTCCACCAATGCCACCCTATGTGAAGTTACCCTCTGTAACACCACTTTACTGCTTGTCTGCATTGGCATCCCAAACATAAAATCATAACGAACTTTTCCTGCACAGATTTTTGATACTGTTTCATCTGCTTTCTGGCTTTAGCTGTTTGTTTACATACTTCATTTGTAATGCAAAATGCAGCTTCTCTCCTAAAATGACATTTTTCTTCGAAACGCGCCCCTTACAGTTTTTTTGTAATTCACACAGCACCAATAGGAGACAGCTTTCCTTGTTTGTATTATCTGCTGTATATTGCTATCTCTGATGGGTCAATGGCTAACCCTTTCTAGTTTCGGTGGATCTGAAATCCACATTGAACACAACTTGTGCAAAAAATTAACTTCTGAAATCTATCATGACTGACTTACTAAGATTAACAAACAATGCCCGCTACTAGAACATGAAGGGGAGGATTTCCCCATATCCATATCCTTTTTGATGCTCTACTTTCAGCTCCAGTCAAAGTGGTTTTCCAGAACTTGGATCTTCCGAGCAAATGTCATTAAATTCTAAATCTGAGTAAGAGTAACAAACAACCTCCCCAGCATTTACCATTATGAGGTCTTAGGAAAATCTGGAAAAATCCTCAGTTAGAGAAGACTTCTTGCAAAAATCAAACCCTAGATCTCATGCTAATAGGTCCAAGGCTTAACAATCTTGACAACCCATTGATAACTCTGGTGGTGGTGGTGGGGGGGGGATTATTTCTTTCATTTTTCTATCATTAATCTCCCTCTCATATTCTTTTTTCCCTTCATTGTTCTTGCCCCTATGGTTATGGCTTCCCTCTTAATGTTTTAATATGCTAAAAGGAATACATATGGCATTTTTCAGTGTGTTTTGCCCCAGAGATAATATAATTATTCACACTAAAATCTATAACATTAACTGGAGACAATAAGCAAATTTAATTGCCAAGTTCCAAAAACTATTTTTTAATTTATCATATGTATTTGTATGTGCAACTTGGTTTTTTTAACTGTTGCTTATTCTGTTAGCTTGAAAGTTAGAATAATAAATTATTCCATTGTAATCAGGAATTTTGAAGGAACTCTATTGCTACTTAACATAGCTTATTCATAATTCTTTTTATGCCCTTTCCTAAATGTATGTTACCTTATTTAGTCTCTGCTTGTTTTAAGTGTCACATCAATTCTTTTCCCAATAGAGAATACAGTAATATGTTTATATGCAGTATTTTCAACTGAAAGTAGCATTTTCATTTAATCTGATATGAAGCATTTTCTTTGCTTATTAAATAAATGTGGATTTTTAATTACATTGCTTAAGGTAGGTTTTTCCTTTTTCCTTTTTTTCTTCTTTTTTCCTTCTCTCTCTCAAAATACCTCATATAATTCTTATTGGGTCCCATGAAATTTAAGGTCATAGATATATACATATTTAATATATACATTTTTTGCACTTAATAAATGAATATTGTAATAATCAATCCATTGTGTAATTAACTTACTTGCTTAACACTTCTATTATGTTACTCATTACATATGCAGTGGCACACATAATATGCATCTGTGTTTTTTATGCCAGTTTACACCGATACATGAGATGAAATTTTTTTAAGAAAGAAAACCTTCCAGGCCAAAATTTAAGTTACCTTCCCAACATTTGACTTTACAGGAAAAATGTGTAAAAAAAAAAACCTGTTGGGGAGGAACACTCCCACCCTGGGGTCAAATCCCAGATCTCCCACTCCTTAGTTTGTACCTTAACAACCTCAGCTACCCAAGGCAGTAATGTGCAGCATATTCCATTAGCATTAGAAAACTGCAAAATTGTTGTTCAAAGGTATTGCTGTTTGAGGACTGAATAATTTTATAAGTATCAGGTCCATACCAAAGTACTTAGCAACAATTTTTTTATAAATTATCATGTTGTATTATTCAAAATTCAAGTACACCATGTTAATCTACAGACTTTAGTTTGTTTTTCCACATAATCCCCATTTCTTTTTAAATTATTTTCCGCCACTCTAGAACTTCAGATATTTCCTTTCTTCAGTTGCCGAAGACACTGATACACTGCTTTCTAACACCTTCATTGTCTCAAATGTTTTCCTCAAATCTGATCCTTTTTAAATCTAGAGGATGCCCAAATAGAACTTTGTGAGATGTGCGGAAGAACTACCATGCTATAAAATTTCCTCTTTTAGCAAGAATACAATAACAGCACACCAATGAAATGAAATATTGAGCAATTTTGTTAGGAGTATTTGTATTCACTAAGGCAAGTTATGATTGTTACATGTACCAGCCAATCAATACTGATTCTTATTCTGTTGCAGTTTTGCCTATCAAAAATTGTGATCAATGCTTTTGTACAGGTAAAGCATTAGTGGGCTCATGCTTTTCATTCACAGTTGCTCATTTGCTATGCAAGTCTAGAGAAAATATTAAAACACACATATTGTCTTAACACACTATGTACCACTACTGACGAAGGTTTGCTCACTTTCCTCTTTATTGAAGGCACAAGCTGATTCCTATAGAAAGGTTTGTGTTCAAAATCACCTTATGTAAGAAGGAAAATAAAATTATGTTTATGGATCCTATATGTATTTTAAATCCAGGTTAGAATTTTCATTGCTCATATAGGACAATTTAAAAAATATTAATTTGTTTAAAGACTGATCAAATCTGTATGCTTCCAGATTATCATTTGCTAATGACATAAATATGCATTGAATCAATTAAAGCAGACTGCAGTGTTTACTTTGTTTTTCTGCCAGGCTTGAAAGAACACTTTGCAGTTTCAATACCTTTACAATGATGAGATATTGGGAGGTATAAAGCAAAGTAAAAATAAAAATTATTTGCTGGGGGTTAGGGAAAAGATATAAATAAATGTTTATGGTCTGTAGAACTAATATCTGGATTTACTGATTTAATCTTTTATTTAAAGTTTTCTGGATTAAGATTTACATAGTCTCTTCCTCAGACACAACTGACCAACATGTGCACACACACAGTAGTATTAAACTAGTAGCTCTATGTCTCATCATAAAGTTGTTTCCATTTCTATTTTTCTAACTCTCTGTAAATGATCTCTGAATTTAATGGTAAATTAAATTAATAAGATTTCAATTTACAAGAAAATAACAGCAATGATAAAGTAGGTGTTTTTTCTTTTTTACAGGCATTTACATGTCATGGCTTGTTGAACTGCTTTTGGTTAACTTTAATACATGAGCAGTATATAGGTCTTTTCAAAGGGATGTGGCCAAGCCTACTTAAAGCAGGTGTTACTACTGGGTTACATTTTGGTATTTATGAACAAACCTGTTATATCTTGGCAGCACTACATAGATAGCATCTCTTGCTTTTTAATTTATGCAGCAATTAGTATGAATGTTTAAACTTGTGAATGCTTGGATTATTGTTCAGAAATATTAATAAAAGAGTATGAAAAAATATGCCATTTATTTTTTTTTCTGTTCAAAGTGGCAGAAAATTTGAAAATACTTTAGATTGATCATTTCTATATATTATTATTATTATTATTATTATTATTATTATTATTATTATTATTATTATTATGAGGATAGATATATCTTGCAGCTTGAATGGGAGAAATTAAAACTGAAGTATAAATTAGTCTGGCTTTATATTATTTTCCTCTGTATTGTTTCAAAATAATTAAGTCTTTCATTCAAAAGTAAATTTAAAACCTCTATGTCTTTGTGCTAATTTTTGGTAGTATTTAATGCCAGATTTTCCTAAGACATCAAAGACAGGGACATTGATGATGCACGAGATGAAATGGATTTTTGTGGGGGGGACGATATATCAGGCCTAGTTTAGGATACCTCCCTAACATCTGCCAGTTATGAGAACTGAGGAATACTTAAAAAAAAAAATTCTTACTGGAACCAAATCATAGGTCCCCCATTCAAGATTCAGTGCCTTAAAAAACTTAAGTCACCCATGTAAATCCTTTGTGCTCTGCATGCATGAATAGAAGGTATAAGTGTACTTTATAAAAATAATGGTTAACATTATAAAGAAAAGGATAGAACAAATATCTCAAGCCAGCTACAAAGATTACAAATCAGATTAATTTCAATATTAATTCAGTTTGGAATTGAACACAGTGAAATGCATTAATAATCTCTTCTGATAAGTCTTGTACTTACGAAGCTGTTGACAATGGAGTGGCAATCTATTTCAACTCATGTATACACATTCTTACACTAACTCCATTCACTTACTCTTAAGTAAGACGCGTTTCGGGAGAATCTCTCCCATCTTCAGTTGCTGACTGAACCTCTGCTATTTGAAAATATGGCTGGACAAACTGCTGTTCCTGTGGTGGCCTCTGTTGGTTGAAGTAGGAAGTCGCTTAGCTCGTATATGGGGGGAAACTCGAAATTCATTAGGCTTTGTTTGTTTTTCAGTATGAAAATTCTTTCCCAAGTGGACAACTCCAAAGGGCTGTGAAGATGAAAATATTGAAAAATAATAATACTGAAAAACAAACAAAGCCTAATGAATTTCGAGTTTCCCCCCCATAGACGAGCTAAGCGACTTCCTACTTCAACCAACAGAGGCCACCACAGGAACAGCAGTTTGTCCAGCCATATTTTCAAATAGCAGAGGTTCAGTCAGCAACTGAAGATGGGAGAGATTCTCCCGAAACGCGTCTTACTTAAGAGTAAGTGAATGGAGTTAGTGTAAGAATGTGTATACATGAGTTGAAATAGATTGCCACTCCATTGTCAACAGCTTCGTAAGTACAAGACTTATATACAAGACAAACAAGTCTAGAAGCAAATTGAACACTTGTAGGTTAGAGAAATGGCTAATACAGACACGGACAATTTCAACGTTAATCTGAACAAGTCAAAACGAGAGATTAAAACATATATAAAATTACAAATCAAGAAAAGACACATTGCCACCAACATTAACTTCCTGAAATTATGTCTAAAAAGAAAAGTCACACCTATATTTGTGAAGAAAACCGTCAAAACCCATAATAGCATACACCAGAAGGCAGCAGAAACAAAGGTAATTGAAATTGAAAAGAACTTACAATATAAAAAACTACATGAAATAGACGTAGATATTTACGATCTATATTTAAAACTAACGAAAAAACTAGGATTTCACGTATGGGAAAATTTACAACACCACCTACAAAAAAATTTAAGTGTACAAATGAGAAACAAAAACCAAAAATTGAAAAAGAAACTCCGGAACTTAGAGAAACACCAAATAAAAACGGTCCCACCCTCACGCACACACACAACAGACGAAGTAGTTAATCTTTCGAGTGCCGTTTTTTCCGAAAATGCGATCAATCTCCTAAGCAAAGGCCTAAAAACTTGCATAGATTTCTCAGATAATATGGAAGATTACATAGCCGACATAGATATAGCCACCCAACAACTAAACGAAAAGGAAAAATCGTTCGTCAAAAGCAAATGCAAGAAAGTTTTAGAGAACATAAAAAACCGAAAGAAATCAATAAACTACAGAAGGACATTAAAACAACTAAAAGAAAAACCAGTAATATACATAAAAGCAGATATAGGTAACAAAATGGCCATTTTAGACAAAAATGAATACATAAATAGGGTTGAAAATATGCTAAAAGGAAAAGATTACAAACCAATTGAAAAGAATCCTCTCAGAAAATGCAATAAAATGTTATACAAAACATTAAAAGATGTCAAAACACTATCCACTACTGTAAAACAGAATATCACACAGAGTAATCCAGTACTACCCAGGCTATATGCACTACCGAAGTTACATAAAAATGATAACAGTATGAGACCAATAATAAACAATATCAATTCACCCACATACCAGGTAGCAAAAAAATTGACCAAAATCTTCAATTCTTTTAAGAGATTCCAAAGTTTGAGCATTAAAAATTCAAATGACCTAGTTAAAAAACTTGAAAATAGCAGAATTGCACCTGGAGATATAATGGTTTCATTTGATGTAAAAGCCTTATTCCCAAGCATACCTACAGAGCAACTCATGCTTATGCTAAAGAAATGGTTAACAACAATAAATTTAAAAACAGAAGAAATAGAAGACTTAGTAAAACTTACTAATATCTGCATTCAACAAAATTACTTCAGCTTCAACAACAAATATTACCAACAAGTTTCAGGCCTGGCTATGGGAAACCCTTTGTCACCTTTTCTAGCAGAATTATTCATGAGCTCATTTGAAATACACATCACAAAAGCCTTCCCTTTAATTTTCAAGTCATGGTATAGGTATGTGGATGACATTTTTGCAATAGTACCAAAGAAACTCTCAACAGATGCCCTGAAACTTCTTAATTTGCAACATAAATCCATACAATTTACTATAGAAGAAGAAAGAAATGGGTGGCTACCATTTTTAGATTTAAAAATTATAAGAAATGGAGATGGTTTAAATTTTGGAATTCACAGAAAAGAAACACATACAGAAAACTACATTAAAAATAAGAGTTATAACCCCATTCCACATAAATATGCAATTTTTTACAGTTTGGCACACAGATTGATGAATATTCCACTCACAAAAGCAGAATACAAAATGGAATATAAACAAATAATACAGACAGCTATAAAGAATGGTTTCAACAAGGACACGGTGATAAAAATTATCAAAAAATGAAAAAGACAAAAAGAGATAAGGGAAGTTTCCACATTGAAAAATATAAAACAAGAATTCAAATTCAAAAGTTTCACATACCATCCAATTTACCACAACAAGTTCAAAAAAATCTTCAAAGAACATGGAATAATTTTAGCCCCAAGGAACAGATACAACATCAAGAATTTGTTAGGTTGCAGTCTAAAAGACCCCATACCATCAGAACAGAAATCAGGAATTTATGAAATAAAATGTGCAGATTGTGAACAGAGCTACATAGGAAAAACAAAAAGAAATCTGGAAATTCGAAGGAAAGAACATTTTAGAAACATTCGATTCAAACAGGTGGAAAAATCAGCAGTGGCAGCTCACTTTTGGACCAAAAATCATGAAATAAAACCGGGAATAAAGCTGTTGAAACATCTTCACAGTCCTTTGGAGTTGTCCACTTGGGAAAGAATTTTCATACTGAAAAACAAACAAAGCCTAATGAATTTCGAGTTTCCCCCCATAGACGAGCTAAGCGACTTCCTACTTCAACCAACAGAGGCCACCACAGGAACAGCAGTTTGTCCAGCCATATTTTCAAATAGCAGAGGTTCAGTCAGCAACTGAAGATGGGAGAGATTCTCCCGAAACGCGTCTTACTTAAGAGTAAGTGAATGGAGTTAGTGTAAGAATGTGTATACATGAGTTGAAATCTCTTCTGAGTCTTAATATTTAGAACACTCTTTATGGTTTCACTTACAAGACAACCAAAGTCAATTGAGATGCCTGTCTGTGATATCTCTACCTATCTACCTTTGAGGATGTGCACAATTGTTCTACAAAACATGTCCTGAGTAAATCTCATGTAAGTAAAACCATAAAAAGTGTTCTAAATATTTCGACTCAGAAGAGATTATTGAATCAGATTAGCTTTTCAAAGAAAAGATCACAACATATATCTCAAGTCAGAATGCCAGGTACAAGGATAACAAATTAGACTTCTCTCTTCAAATTTCTAGCAGATTAATCTTCTGCATATAAATATAGGTTTAACTAGAAATGTTAATTGAAGCTTGTACAATGAAGCTAATCATATTTGAGATCATTGTATGATTGAGTTGAACTAAATCTTATTGCTCCAGTTGTTTATCAATGTAGAACCGTTTTTACAAACCTGTAGCATTAACTTAATGTCTACTCAGTCCAGTTTAGCTGATGATGAGTCTATGTTTAGCTGATGTGGATAAGGGTTTGTGAAACTGGTTCTATATTTATAAACGAGTAAGTGGAGCAATAAGTGTGTTTAGTTTGACTGAATCATACAATGATCTCAATTAAACACAGGATGTTTATGCTCTTATCTTAACTAGTTAGCAGTTAGGTGTAATAAGCTATTTGCTTGCAGTTCAAGACAACCTGGATTTACTATCAGTATCTTAAGAATATAAATATACACTTAAGGCTTATACTTACATTATATATTGATTGCAAGCAGTGGCATAAATAAAGCAATTTATTCCTCTTAATTGCTGCATTAACATATCTGGCTTTTTAATCTCTACATAAAATATCAGTGCTGTTGACAATCTAGTCCCAAATGCTTTTGTAAAAGTTTACACACATCTCAGTAAATGCTCTCACAAAGCCATAAAGGTGCAGAATATCCAAATTGATCATTGCTATTGCAACATTTTTTACTGGATATGTTTGTACATTTTTTTATAACTAACTTCACTCTGCGCTTATTTATTTTTTTTTTCTTTCTGTGTAGAGCTTCTTAAAATAAATCCTTTTTGCAACCCCTATATGGAAAGTACATTTTTTTTTTTCACATACTGATAAAGCTTTATGAATCACTTTCTGGTACAAATATGGAAAAGTTCCCATAGCATCACCATCACCAACACTCAATGGTGGCATATTTTAACATTATCAACTCATGGTCAATTATGTAAATTCTTAGCAGTGGAGCTAATAATGCTCAAAATAAGCAGACCCTAGCTCCAAAACTAATAAGTTTATAATAGTACAAAATTAAATAAAACCAATTCTAGTTTACATACTGTTTCAATGTAGTTAGTTATGCTAAAAAAGATTATTCATGCTTTGTACAGAAAATGTGTAATCATTTCAAAATTTTGGGCTTATTTACCAGCATGTGTATTAATGTCTTACTAATATATGAAAGTATTACTATCTGCATTGGGCACAAAATTAACTATCACAGGACTACTTGAAGTATGAAGTACTCTTAAGAAGTACTCTTAAAATTGACTCTTCATCTTCCATTCTTAATGAAATGCTTTTGCTCCCCAAGAAAAAGAGAAGTACGAGGGTAGGTTCATAAGTTTCCGGCCTAACTATTTTCTAGGTATCTAAAGGCAAAAACTATATTTCACTTTTCAATATAGTTACCCTTTATTGCAATACATTTATCACATCTTTGAATTAACATTTCAAACCCTCCCACCCAAAAATAGAAGTCTTGTCTGGAAAGTGGGCATAAACAGCATCATCACTTCTTTATCACACTTAAATTTCCTTCCTCGAAGGTCCTTATTGAGTTTTGAGAAGAGGAAATAATCGCTGGGAGCTAGATCTGGGCTATAGGGTGGATGGTCCATCTCCTTGAAGCCACATTTCTTCACAGCTTTCTTTGCAGCAAGAGCTGTGTGCACAAGCACTATGTTGTGAAGGAGGTGCACACCACCACTCAGCTTTTCTTGCCTTTTCTCTTTGATAGAAGCATAGACTGTGCAGTAGAACAGCATAGTACTCCCACTTACTGTGGTGTTCCTCTCCTTGAAGTCAATGAAGAGTATCCCTTACAGTCCCAAAAGATTGAGGCCATGATCTTCTTGGTTGACTGAGTGACCTTGGCCTTTAGAGGCAGTGCTTCGTCAAGTTTACGCTGCTCCATTGATTCCCTTTTGGACAAGAGATCATAGTAGAGGACCATAGTTTTATCTCCTGTAACAATGGTTTGCAGAACATCTCTCTCGTTGCCACGACAGAGCTCCAAAAATGTCTGACTACTGATGACTCATTGCTGCTTTTGGACTGAGGAAAGAAGTCTAGATACCATCTTGCACTAACATTGTTCATGTTTTAATGTTCATGAATAATTCGAAGGACTGTTGTTTTAGAAAGGCCCAACCTTGCTGCTATTTCTGTAACTATGAGCATCTGGTCTTCCATAATTTCTCCTTCCACAAGAACTATGTTTTTAGGAGTGAGTACCTCAAAGGGCTTGCCTGCGCGTTGTTCGTCTTCAATGCTTTCTCGACCCATTTGAAAAAGTTTGGCTCATTCTTTTATGGTAGAATATGAGGGGGATGCTTCCCCATATACACCATCCAATCACTGTTTATTTTTATTCGGAGTAAGTCTTTCTTTTGTAAAGAACTTAATAACAGCTCAAAATTCCATTTTGAACATGTCACAATCTTCTAGACATAGCTTTCTTTATGCACTATATCTGAACAATTGAACACAGTAGAGCAGAAGTTAAAGCTGCAATTATTTGCTTAACAGATAAGGTATAACACCAGATAAGGGTTTTGTGAAGGCGATAATCCTTATCGGCTAGGCCAGAAACTTATGGATTACCTTCATGTATCATATTTTAGTGTTGCTTTGATTGCATAGATCTTTGATATCTGTAGATTGCGGAGTGAATACTGTAAGTGTGAGTCTGTAGGGATGAATGAAATTAATTAATTTTAGCGCAAATGAGCTTGGAGTCCATGATGCCTTAAAATTTTCTGGCATTTACCTTCTCAGGGTAGGGAAAAACTTGGAAAAAAAAAAACCTTATTCAGACAGCTTGACCTAACTTAAATTCGAACCCAGGACCTCTGGATTAGTAGATGCAAATGCTACCACTAGACTATGAAGGCAGTTAACTTTTTTGTTTACTATGTTGTGCATGTCTTCCCTTTTCCTGTTTGTGTGTTTTGAAAATAGCTTCTATGATGTGTGAGCCATGTTAGTTATTCAGGAGAAATACAGAGGCATTCTAAAGGTAAGCTGTTAAAAAGTGATTAAATAGCATTGCATGCCTTCAATAGAAGAAAATTCAAATTAAATGACTTTGAATAAGTCTGTTCTAGCAGAGTGTTGTAGAATTGAATGAGACCATTGTGAACACAAGGATAAAAAAGAAATAAATCTAAGCCAAAGGGAAAAACAGATTACTTTGTTAGATGTGAGTTCAGAGCAAAGTGTTTCAAATTTTTCTTAAAACATTATATAAGGTTTCCAGTAGTGTAAATGGTGATTAAAATATTGGTCTTTGGTTGATGACCATTTAATGTAATCTCAGCCTGCAATATCAAAATATTGGTATTTTACTATTATATGACTTAGTTATTACCGAAGACCAGGCTTTTACACATAGTGAATATGGCTGAGAAGTTTTCTTAAATGAATAATGATCCTTGCCTTGCATTGTCTTATAAAAAATCAGTTTTTGCAGTCATTATGAGAGTAATTTAATAAGTATGAAACTCATTTTTCTCCTTGGTTTGTTTAATTTCCTTATCAAATACGTTGCATAACTTAATTCTCTGGCTCTACAGTGTTATTTTGCAATATAATTTGTTGCAAGTATATGACTTTGCACTATCTGGAGTCTAGAGGTCTTATTTCAGCCATTTTCATACAGTGGCTCTTACTTTTTCATTGTTTTTGAATCTTCTCCTGTGGACTGTTGCTTTTAGAGGACCAAAGAGCGGAAATCAGAAGATTCAAGATCTGGGCTGTAGACTGAGTAAGGATCTTGTAATTTGAGTGATCTCTTCTCAGATGAGTAGACTTGTGATTTCATTGTCGTGATTTTTTATTCACATCTTTGAGTACTGATGCACTGGATCTCCTTTTACAACTTTGAAAAGTTCTAACATATTTTTGTAGTTAATTGCTTCATTGCAAGGCAGTACAGTAATCAAAATAATCCCTTCAAATCCCAGAAGAAAGCAGCCATCTGTCTAAGGATATTTACTGTCTTGGACTTTTTTTTCAAGGAGAACTTTTGTAATACTATCTCAGAAATTGTCTTTTAGGACTCATGCTCAGTGATGAATCCATGTATCATCTTCCATTAAAATGCTAGACAAAATATAATATTCAGCCCCATAATGAGCAAACAACTCTGAAAGATTATATATCTCTGTTCCAAATAATTAGCTGCTAGGCTCCCAGGAACACAATTGGCGTAAATCTTTGAATATTCTAATTGGTGGATAAATTCTGTTCATTCTGCCAACAGATATCAAATTAAACTATGAATGTGTTTTGTTTTTAATCACTGAACAATCCAAATAAGATAGCATATTTCATCACAGCAAGTATAACTGTAGTATGTGGTCAGCAGGTGCATGAATTGTCTTGGACTGCCTTGAACTTCTGATTATAACAATATATATTGAAATTTTACTAATTATTTATAGTACTTTGTATTTTTATTCTTTGCCATCTGTCCATACACTTTTGTTATATGCCTCTGAATGTTGGTGATGGCCTCATTTTCCACCAAAAGAAATAAATCTATGCTCTTTGTTTAAAGTGAACATCACTTAAATACTCGACTTTGAAATGTACCTGCATTATTACCAGTTAGATAATAAAAATGAAATTGATATGAAATGATATGGTTCAAAGATCCTACTCATAAAATATTGTCTTTTTCCAAGATCAGAAGAGATGCAGAGATGCGTGCTAATAAAATTATTGTATTTTTCCAAAATAAACTCTTCAGAAAAAAAATTAGAATTATAGAATGCCCGTCATTAATGAATGAATGAATTTATTTCTTCTAATTACATAAAGATATATTTTTAACATATAAATAGAAAATTTTTCATGCAGTTTTCACAAACAAGTAAACATGTTAAAATAAGTAAACAATTTACATTTCTTTATGCTTAATACATGTAAACTTGATACTATAGGTATTAAAACACAGTCAATTTATGGAGTTGCATTCCTTCCATACTCCGTTACAGTTAACACTAGGTTGGGTATGTAATGCGGATATATATCCACTCCTAAATAGTCCCCCTGTGGTGCCTCAGCAGTGAAAATGGGTAAAGCCATGGGTCCCACGTCGTACATGTACGGCACGAAAAAGAACCTCAAGCCTGAAAGAAGAGGCCTCTGAGCAAAATTTGTCGGCTGTTTCACGTCCTGAATAGAATGGGACGCTGATGACCTGAAATGTTAAAGAGCATCTGTAAATCAAATCAACAACAGTAAAAATGGGCATTAAAAAAAAAAACTCCTAAATAGTACCATTGTCAACATTGTTGTTCCCTATACTGCATTAATGTGTTCAGTTGTTAACACTAACTTCACTTACTTTTTTAAAACTTTGGATTAGTTTCGGGAGAGGTTCCTCCCATCATCGGCTGTTGTTGACTGACTCATTCAGTCTAATGATGGGAACCAGTGATGGGAGGAACCTCTCCCGAAACTAGTCCAAAGTTTTAAAAATGTAAGTGGAGTTAGTGTTAACAACTGTACACATTAATGTAGTATATATTACCACTCCATTGTCTACAGCTTCGTAAGTACAATTTTTACTTAATTGTTGTTTCCATTTGTCTTGCCCACCTTCCATAAGCATTTTTGTCTCACCTCCCCAATGTATTTTCCAAGTTTTTTTATATTTTTATCTGAGACTTATATTTTTCTGCCTCTTATTTCATTTGGTAAGTTTTCCAACTTCGTAAAAGAAATTATTATGTCCATAATAGAAAATGAATTTTCAAATATATGAAGAAGAATAAAATCAACCTTACCATTGATAGAGACAGTCATGTAATGGAAGTATCAATTTGGGAAAATGCAGGTCATTACACAAAAAAGGGTAAAGCTGGGTGAATGGCAACACACCTTTGTTGGATGGACTAACATAACAACAGGATTAAAAAATCAGGCATTTTTGTGTGCAAGTTATGACAGGTGCATGTGCAAAATTGGTGTGCATTCTTTCAGAAATCTCCCAACATTATGAATTACAGATGTTAGTATCATTTGTAATGTCAATTTCAATGTGTTATACTTTTGTGAAACTATTTTCAGTGTCTTGACTGATAATAAAAAAGCTAAAAGTTACCTACCAATCTGATCAAAACAGAGCTGCAAGTCAAATTAATTTTGGAGTACCATGTACTAAAATTATCCAGTGCCTTGAAATTATTCTTCATTTCTGCAGCAAAAGGTAGACAGAAATACAAATTTAAAAGAAACTAAAATTACTAATTGTCAATTAAAAAGCAAAATTTTATAATGAAGCTTTAATTGCTGTGATTTTCTTTGAAGTATTACTAAATTATCAGCATTCATTATCAACATATTTGTCTCTAATTTAATTTTAATCATTGTTTATATGAGCTCTAAATTTATGATTTGAATTATGAGGAACTGACCAAAGGAAAGTTGTCATCCTTAGTTGCCATACTATAACAATTTTAGCCCAAAAGAAGCAATACAGGCATTACCTAAAGGTTTCATTCCAGAATAATAAAACTATTAAATTGTGAGATATTTGTTTGTTATTTCTATTTGCAATGTTTCTGAACTTAGAAGGTACAAAATAACGCAACAGGCCTCTCTGCAGGGACATATCAGTGACAATTGCAAAAATGTATATTGCAAATTGTTTTTTATTTTATTAAGTAATTTTAAAAAAACAGAAATTTAAACATCCATTACGATAATAAGTATGATATGTTAAATATAAAAAAATAATCCAAGAATCCAGCAATAGTGAAAAAATAGAACCTGTCATTTAGAAGTAAAAGGTCAGAAATTGGTTAAAAATGTAATTTTAGATCGTGGATTGCAGTTCCTGAACTTCAGGTAAAAGAGAGCTGATTAATTATTTATTAATTGCTGTTTTGTTTTGGGGCTAAGCTATGAGATATTGACTATTACCATTTAAAATTTAATGTAGTTTGATACATGTAGTCAACATTTGCTAATGTCAGACAGTTGAAATGAAACTAACACAACCCATTGTTGACACTCATTTTTGTCTTTTTATTCTATTGTAATGTGTATGTGCAGTGATTGCTTATAAATAATGTTAAAATGCTAGTGCTGGCTTTGCTGAAGGATTCTTCAACCATTGATAGGTTGCTGTTAGAAAATCTTAATGACTGCAGTTTTCATTAAATTAAGTCTCCTGAGAATATATGTTTTAACAGTGTTTTTGGCAGCATCATCATCGATGAATGATCAGCATTTTCAAAATGCTAAATAAGCTATTGATATTCCTATTTTTGCTTGGAGTATTCTGTCTATAGGCAAGTGGGCTGGTCGTTAGCTGGCCAGCCAGATCTCTGTGATTTGCAGGAGGTAAAACAATAAAACAAACCAACCATACACCAATATACAAACCAATTTAAGAGGCTGATTACTTCTCAACCCTGCGCCGCCAGGGAAAGCACCACTGATCGGACTGTACTTACCCAATGTAACTACTCTGGCTTTGCCCCTGCCTTTCTGACACAAGTGTATATCTATTAATGATCATGAGTGCAGATTCCAAGAATGCAGTCCAGGATTATGAGCTTTCTTTTGTTAGTGATGCAGGCTAACATGAGTGTCTGCAAAATTATTTTCTAAAATATATGTGTGTGCAATAATAATTATTTTATTTATTATTATTTCAACTTATTTTGGCATAACGCTATAGATCCAGTCATTTGACAACCAATATACCAGTATTCTCATGTGATTGACATGATTTGGCACAGCTAGCACATAATACTGTTAATGTCTGACTTCCTGGTCCATTTCTTTGCAGATAAGATGCATAGAAGGGAAAGTAGAAGGATCCATAGGAGTCTTCTGTGCATATGCAGCTGTATACTACCATTCCTTCTAGACATCCTTGGGCTTTTATCTGAGAGTAATCCTTGTGTAGGTAGGAAGAATTTCAAGAATATGATCAAGAAACAGATTTCTTCAAGGTACACAGCTAATGTTTAAAAGTGGTACCAATGAGGAATGGATAAATTAATTTGAAAACCTTGAAAAATGAATGAAAGAAAAGGCATCACCAAATTAACTGAAGCAGCAGTTAATGTTATGGATGCTCTTTATGCTCCTTGTCATAAATAGCCACTGGACAAACCACCATCTGAATATGTAGTGAAAGGAGAAATGAATGCATGGCTGCAACAAAAGTAATGTGGACTGTTCCGATTCTATGAAGAAAAAAGACAGGTATACTCTGGTGATGAAGTATAGGCCTAAAATAAAACATACCACATAGTCAAATGCTTAAAGTAATTGGTATACTCTTCACCTACCACCTACCACCAACTCTGACAAAAATCTAATTAACTTGCTTGGGCAAAGATCAAACATTTCATCTATGAGAACAACACTACAGGAAACTTGTTACTCAGCAACCTAATGTGCATGGCAGAAGTAGTAATTTCTTCAGTGACACCAGGATTGGCAGGGGTACTGCGGGCATGCAATATCTCTGAGGATACATATTGAAGGATGAGCAATGGAATATGCTACAGACAAAATGGTAATCTCAGGAGATGGCAGTGATGATGGTGGTGACCTGGGCTGTGTAGCACTGATAATGGTTACTTAAATAATGATTCTCAATGTGTGAGTGCTGTACATTGCTGCCTAAAATTTAAATCACAAAATGGATTACAAGTAAACATAAATTGTACAGTGAAGCAAATTTGCAAAGAAAATTTATAATTTATTTTCTTCTTGTTCTCGTCCTAATGGCAGCTCTGGAATATCCAGTATAGGGCAGAGATGTTCTTGCTCTTCTGCAACTCCTTATCAAGTTTTCTACAGTATAGTAGGTGTTTACTGTCCATCCTGCTGTTTGGTTCATTACAAAGTGCATCTGGCTTATAGATATGTAAGAGGCAGTAATGCTATGTTCTGAAAACTGCAATTGCTTCATGTCTAGGTTTGTTTTTGTATTTATCCCAGTTATATTGGATGTTTTTCCATGGTTTATTTTATACTAGCATATTTATTTTGATTTTGAACTCTAATGTGTTTTTCAACTTAATGTCATCTTAATGCTCTTGTTTTGTGCTTTTAATGATTGAGATAATTTCGTTCCCTTCTTGGCTAGGAAGTCTGCTATTTCATTCCCTATTATTCCATAGTGTGAGGGGATCCACTGGAATGCTATAGTTTCATGAAGATTGTTCAGGATCTGATCATGTAGTTGTTTGATTTTGATTGTAGTTAGATGTTACTGTCTGATTTCTGCTTTGCAATCTACCAAAAATACCTCTCTTTGGAAAGAGTTTATTCTCGTTCCAAAGATATTAATATGTATTTATTTTAGTTATTAATTAATAGTATCATTGTCATTTGTATTTAATATTTTGCCCTATTGATCTCTTAAGCTACTGTAAAAGATGCCAGGAGTGGTTTTCGGGAGAGTAATATCACCTTATTACCTTGAGAGCTGAGAAGACAAATGGTTGGGAACACTACTAGGCATTAGGAAATTCAAGGGTCAGGAAGTAAGACAACAGTATATGATGCTGGATGGACAATAGAGTGGAACAACATTGATACATATATGCTCTTTTCCTCAAAAAATTATTATTTATAATTTACTGTAATATGATACTTATTCCTTATTTAACATATTTCAGATTGTTACAGTGGTTTTAATGCAGAATCAAAGAAGTTAGGGCCATGATGATGTAAGATATTCATCTATCAGACTGTTGGATCCAGCTGTATAATGATGTTTTGTTATAAGAATGTCTTATTTCATCCTTTGTAATGAGAGAGGAGTTTGTATTCTGATTGAAATTAATGTACAGCTGACATTAAGTAAAGTTTGCTGTGGTAGGTTCTTAAAGTGTGTTTACCTTAGCAATGTGAAATATTGGGTAAGTGCTAAAGTGTGTTTATCTTCTTCTCATTTTGACACTACAGCCCGGGGTTAGCCTTAGCCAGACTTACACATATAGGTAGCTACATTCTGGTGCTCCACTCCTGAGTGGCAGTGGAGAAAGCAAAATGCTGCAGTCCAGAATGGCAGCAGATAAGCATTACTGAAGCTGCAACCAAAAAGGCATTTCCTTTTAACACTATCAGTTTTGCATGTATTATTTTTTGTTAAACCTAACCTAATCTGAAATTGCAACCTATGGGTTGTCCTCCCTAACTTTCTGGCTGCAATATGTTGTTCCCTAATACAAAACAGTTTTTCAGGTATATTTCAACTCTTATTTTATCACTTTTTTTTAACCTAATCTGAAAAAACAACCTATGTGTTGTCCTCCCTAACTTTCTGGCTGCAATATGTTGTTCCTTAATACAAAACTAAGTTTTTCAGGTATGTTTCAACTTTATTTTATCACTTCTTTTTTTTTACCAGATGTTACCTTATTAGAATTTGCAATAAATTCACACACACAATCTTAACCTAATCCTGGGTAAATCCTACAAACTGGTGGACCCAGTGGATGCTGCTGCTCGCTACAGCCTATGCTCGCCTTCTTTTCTTAAATATAAATTGATAACGAATTTTGTGCTACTATGTTAGTGGATAAATTATTGTAAAGGTGGCAAATCTCCTTTAACTCCAGCAGAATGTACATAGTGCTAACAATAGAAATCATAAGCAGCCTGTCATGATAAACGAAATAAGTGAGAGCAACAAGAACCTAAGAGCTGAATGAATATTGTGAATAATTACCAGGAAAATAAATATTGGTCCATGAGGGATCAAACCCAGACATTCCCATTTATAGCATGACGCTCCATCCAACTGAGCTAACGTACTGCAGTTGTGATGGTATAACTAATTATTCCCTACACTGTTGGTCAATACCTTTGGCTTTCTCTGCTGCTGCTCTGGACTGAAGCACCAAGATGCAGCTTTCTATATGGCAGCTTCCCAGTTGTCCTCATGAGGCTCTGTGAACCCCATTTCAGACCTCCCTAAGTTAGAAAAATTTCTAAGTAGGTACCAAGAATCAAACCGAGCCCTCGCAGCCAGCAGTCATTAATGCTAACCACTAGACCAAGGAAGTGGTCATTGTTTATCCTTGCTAAGTGAAATATTTGGTCAGTGCTTAAGTGCATCTAGAATTTTGAAATAATTTATCTCTTTATTATATTATTTGTTAATTCATAAGTCTTAATGTTTATTCATTAATATCATGCTTTCATTCCGCTCACATAATTTATATAAACTAGCAGAAACTGGTTGACTTTTAGTGGAAGCATGATTTCAATTAAGACTGGAGTTAAAATTCTGCTGATGCAGGTAATTCAGGTTATTCAGTCGTGTTTATCATGCCAAGTATTTCAGCGGCATTTCTTTAGGAAATGTGTGTTAGACTTTCTATTATTTGTGTATTATGAAGTATGCCGAGAGCAATTTATATGCTAGAGAAAAGTATTTATAACTAAAAATACCAAAAACTAGAGAAGTAGAAATAGATCAAATGCTTAAATAGTCACAATTTTTGCGATGTTTCAAAAGTTAGTTTTCTTCTTCATAATATATTTAGATTGTTATATGCAAAAGAAATTGCACAAATCTCTGTGATGAACCGCCACGGGTGGCCGAGGTCGTTAAGGCACGGAATCGTGAGCGGGAGGTCTGCGGTTCGAATCCCGCCAGGACCGTCCTCCCTGACTGGAGGTTTTTCCAGGTTTTCCGCAGTCTTCATAACTGGCAAATGCCGGGGAGGTACCTAAAACTTAGGCCTGGAACACTTCCTTCCTTAAAAAAAAAATCCTTTCCCAATTTATCATTTCATCTCATGTATCATCAGTGTCCACCGCCAGTGGTGCCTCAGTAGTGAAAACGGGCGTTAAACACTACTCAAAAAAAAAAAAAAATCTCTATGAGAGAATTTAGTGCTAAACTTCCAGTAAACCAGTGTTTTCTGTGCAATTTCCAGATTGGTGAACGAAGTTTGAACCCAAGGCATTTTCAGACAAGACGCAGAGGCCAAAAGGGGGGGGGTTAATATAGGAGAAAGTTAATGAAGTAGTTCATCAATTAGAAATTTCCAAAATGTATTTTAATGCAATTGACCCAGCAAGTTGGAGTATTTGTTGGCATTGCATATAAGGCCACTTAGCTGTTGCATTTTCATTCATATAAAATTTAGTATAGTTCCTGAAATAAAATCTCCGGGAAGCAGTTTACAAATATTCCAAAGGATGAATTGCAGCAAATGTCTGAAAATCTTTTGAAAAAGGATTCAGGCATATCTGACAGCAGAGGGCAGACACTTCAAACGTCTATGATGTAATGTTAATTACTATTTCTACTAGCAACTGCTCTTTAACACTCTTCTATGTATCAACATATACAAACTGACACAAATAAAAATGAATGGATAAAGGGAATATAGATCACTTAAACTTATGCCTCATTTGCTTTTTTTTTGTTCTTCCTTCTTCTTGGAGCGACAGTGAATAGGGTGAGTTCCCCATGCATGACTACTGGCTGAACCCTCTCACTAATTTTGATAGGCTAACTAGATTTTCCATGTTAAAACTGAGATGCTCTGCTTCAGTACTTGCTGTTCATTAACATGTCTAGATATAATGATAATAGTAATAATGTGACTGGAGATTCGTGCCAAAAGCACATACATATTTAACAAGTGTGAGTATTTACATATCAATAGACTAATGTTTATCAGTTAAAGGAAATGATTGTAGTGTTTTTTGTTTAAAATATTTAACACAAAAAATCTGAGCTTGATAGAATGAAATAAGCTTTCACTATAACAATAACTTTCAATAATCAAAACTAGATTTTTCTTACTTTCTCAGTTCCATGCTACTGATAATGGTAAAAATAAATATAACTAATGTGAAGATATTGTATCCATTTCGTTGATTAAAACCAGGACAGTTGCATGCACCGAATATTTTTCTCGGGACATTAGATTTCCTGTGATGGCCAAGACTGTCCTGGAAAAAATTGGGGATGTTTGGTCAGCCTAGTAAAAAGAGACTGCAATATGTTGTGCATAGTGCATTCTCTCTCTGCACATTGCTTTTTCTTGGCTGACACCACAAACTAATAGTGCTGTAAGAACTAGTTAATTGTTGTCTGCCATACCTTAAACTTCAGAGGTAACAAGAGGATGCATAATTATAACTACCAGACATTTCATACATTACATTGAACAATGGCTCCAGACCATTTGCTCTCTTTTGTGCTTATCCTTTTAATTGTCCATATTCATTTACTTTTCAGTTATATAGAAATATTCCCAATTGTTATAATTTGTTTTCAACACCCTTTTATAGTAGCTGTTTTATAGACATTTCTTCATTTTGTTCTCAATAAATTTCTCTCTCCAGTTATGGGTGCTAATGACCTTAGCAGTTTTGTGCCCTTAAACAATAATTATCTCTCCAGTTTTTTTTTTTTTTTTTTTTATGTACTGTTAGTCTTCTTTATCCCCACATAATGGACATTGACTTGTTCAGCACTGTCCATATCCATACCAATCCCTCTCTTTCTTCTTTATAAACTGTGTCTATGTATCTTTCCCTCTCCCAATTATGTTTCATTGATCTGTAGAAAGTTAATGAAAATTTGGCTATTAAATTACCCATCAACTTCTGAATTTATCTTCAAAACTCAAAAATCTCATTTCCTTTCAAAAATTCTTTATATGCATTCAAATACAGTGAATCAAGCCCGGCGATAAAGACAAAGGCTGGCTTATGTTGTAATTTCTTCAACAAAATTGACAAAGAATTCGTATTTAGATCATGTATACTTCTCTGACAAGTCTACTTTCCACATACCAGGAAAGATCAACAGACAAAATTGCAGAACATGTGTTGTGTTTGAACACTAAAATGAGTCTCCCAAAATTGTTTTAGTATGGCTTATGAAAGTTTGTGTGATTAGCACTATTCTTTTTTACTGAACTTATAGTGACTACCACATTCAATCTAGATATGCTCAAATTCTATGTTGCATCACGTTTCCTATTGAAACCACTTATCAGGCAACATGTTGCGTTTGAACACTAAAATGAGTCTCCCAAAACTGTTTGGTATGGCTTATGAAAGTGATTAGCACTATTCTTTTTTACTGAACTTATAGTGACTACCACATTCAATCTAGATATGCTCAAATTCTATGTTGCATCACGTTTCCTATTGAAACCACTTATCAGGCAACATTATCTGGGAATGCACATGACGAGAGATATTTCTGATGGTGCTTGTGGAAGAGAGGGTCCGTCTGCTGCTTCCTTTCGCCTCTCCAGATCAAAAGAGTAATAGCTACAGGTATTAGCTTATCAAAACTTTGCAGTTCGCTACAAGTAATAATCGCAAATGCCAAAATAAAGCGCTAGAAGTCCAAGCAATAGATAATGGCCACATAGGTAATTAAACCAGAAACCTCTTAGAAAAGCCGTCCCTGTTGTGTGTATCCATGGCCTATGGGTAAAAGGGAAAGGGAGTGGGAAGGGCGTTGCACCGTTTCCACATTTGAGGTTAAACGGCTGATGGAATCGAAAAGAGCCTTGTAAAGCAGCAAACTATTCCATTTGAATTGGGCGCTAAGCACAGATTACCATGCAATGGCTGCGCCGTTAGCGAAATTAAATGTAATGCTTTCCCAGAATTCCAAGAACTTAATACAATATGTCATCTGGTCGCACTAGGACATCAATAAACGCAAAATATAATTTGAAATGACAATAGTGAATATGCTAGAAAAATCTGTTCTTACGAGCTGCTTAAAACTGGCATTCAAGCGTGTTCATGTAGGGTTATTCAGAAATACATCAGTAAGTAAGGAAGTACCGTTTATAATGGTGTGTATTTCACCTACGAGCGCAATCATGAAAGTTGCTTGTATTTGTGTATGGAATGAAACATGTTTTAACGTCGGTTGTCTTTGGGACAATGTTAAACTGCGTTATTGGATATAGCCATAATGTTTTTTAAACGGCGCATATAACATGTGGGAAACAATGAAATCCTTCACTCTCCAGTGTCGAAAGTTCTATCGCTTTGACTGTAGCGAAGATGAGGTGAGGTTATGTATGACTTTTTTTTTTTTTTTTTTTTTTTTTTTTTTTTTTTTTAAATTTAGTATTTGCCAAACCAAATGAACACACCTTATTTCGAAACAGATCCAAAATTCGTGCCTCTACTGCGTGTAAGTTAATACAGAGTTCCAGAAAGAGTAAATGAAATTAACTGCTCAGGTTCATCTTTCAAATTTAACACAATTTTTAAATAAAGATGGGCCCCACTTAATTCTGTTTCAAAATTAGTTTACGTGAAACTTCGATATTTGCATCCCACAACTTTTAAACTAACCAATGCATACACACACTAACCTAGACCTAATTTCGAGTGAATCCTAGAAGCCGGAGGACCCAGTGGTTTACTCCGCTCGCTTCATTTTCGTAAGTAGAAGGCGAGATGCATATATCGAAGTTTGGCCTTAATTTAAAAAAGAATGTCGTAAATAATGCAAACTCCATCATATCGAAGCTTTCCTGTTAACAGCGTATGCTCAGTCACCGCCATAAAATTATCAGTTTATTCACCTAGCAGTCATATACTAATGTTCATTGTTGTACCAGTTAATGTCAGTGGAAGGGGTATCAGTGACTGACCCCCACATAGTTTGTAAAATTAGATATATCATAGGTATATTTTTGTAATTGCTATAACCTGGGGATTGCATATCTCAAGCATTAGGCATCAAATGTGTTAAGAGTGAAATGCTTGTGAATAAAGAATTTAGTTTTAGGAATTCTTATTTAAAAAGCTTTAACGATTAAATATAATTTTATAAAATACATGAATAAAATATATAAATTATTGCAACAGATACTATGATCCAAATGAGAATCTTTTAATAAATATAGTTTTATAAAATACATTTTATTTATGTCTTTTGTAAAATTAAATTTAATTGTTAAATACTAAATGCATAAAATATGAAAGTACATTGTAACTTCTTCTCCTACTTCTTCTTCAAGCTATAGGTCTTTAGGCTTGTTGCATCTCCTTTATTTGTTGTGCGGTTAATGTTTCTTTAACCAATAAGTGTATATTCTGCAACAAAATGATGCATAGTTCATCTTGATCCATACATTGTACATATCCCACCAATTAAACTGATACTAAACAACCATATTGACAGTCATGAAAATGAAAATAATTGCTCAAATTCTCAGCTTGAGTAGATTTTGGAGCAAATGGACTCTTTTTTTTATCACGTGAGTATTCCAACTGTATTACAAGTTACTTTCTTTGTGTATCTGCAAAGACATTTCCCCTGTTCACTGAACCCTGATTTTAATTATGCCCAAAAATACATAGTACTTTACATTTCTTATGTAAGTACACATAATTTTTTATATATCTATTTCTATATTTATTACAAGAGGTTCCCGAGCATATTCAAGTAATCTTTTCTAACTGAACCGTATTTTTGTATTCTGTCAAATAATAAAAAGGCTGAAAATGACAATCTTTTTCCTCCTGAAATTCACTGTTACTTTCTACTATATCTTGGTCTCATGAATAATATTTTCAATTTAAATGTTGAAACTCCTTTAGAATCTCTTCCTCTACCAGATGTTGCATCTTTGCTATATGTACAGTAAATTAATAAAAGACAAATTTGTAACTGCAGTATTTTACTAACTGGCATGTCTTATATGCACATCTCTGGAGTATCTTTGAATACATTGAAAATTTTTAAACATGAGATGCCAAAAAATCAGGGATAGACAAGAGAATTCAAGGCGAAAAGCAAAATTAGCATTTCATGTGGAAGAATTAGGAAATAACAGAAGGAGGATGGAGGGATTTGCTCGGGGCAAGAAGGAGAATAGGTCTAATTGGATTAAAAGTGAAAAAGAAAGTATCCATTATGTGGAAAATACATAAGAGTTTACAGTGTATAATTGAATTCCCAGAAACAAAAACTTGTAGAGAAGAAGTAGGTATGAGAAAATGGAATAATCTACTGATAGCAACTTTGACATGATATTAAAAATTGTCGGAAATGGCAGTAAGGAGTTTTTGAGAAAATTGGGTAACAGTGTAGGGAAGGTAAGAGAAGTGGTGGAAGAAAGTGATTAATGAAAGAAAAGGATATTTATGAGTTAACTAATAGTAAATGCTCAGGAAGGTTTCTATAGCAACATTGATGGTACATAGTGAACATTTTCACATTATTTTGCTCCAATACACAAGACCTTAAAATATATACTTGCAACATAATTGTTTTATATATGCAGTAATTTATAATAATGATATACTAAATTGCCCTCATTTTCTACTTAATGTATTAAAGTAAAATTCAAAGCAAACGTGCCACTTCCTAAATTAAATCTAAACTAGGAGTTTTGAGCTTGAATTATATATATTATAGTAGAAAACAATTACTCTACGGGGCTAAACTTAGGCGTTTTAACATAAAACAGCTTCAGTTATGACTGCTTGATAAATAAGATAAAATAATAATAATAACAAAATAAATAAAAACTGTCAAGTTCAAATAATTATTTCTTATTGCATTATAGCCTATGGAATAACCTACACGTAGCAAATATACTAACTTTTGGATTACATATATAATTAAACAGCATAATGAGCTATTGTTCACATGTTCATCAATTTAATAGTAACATAAACATTATTTAAGAGCGGTTTGGAAAGCCTTGCCTTAATAATTAATTTTCTTAGAACCATTATTGATAAAAACTTAATATATAATAATTACATACATAATCTGAGCAAAAAGCTGTGTGCCAATATATATTTGTTATGAAAACTATCAGGTATTGAAATATGGGGTGCAACCAGTAATACAAATTTAAATAGAATTCTAATTCTGCAGAAAACAAGTATGAGAATTATCTTTAACTTAGCAAATCACCAAACTGTAAAAGATAACTTTAAAAACATTCAAATATTAACTGTGATATCATTGTATGTGTATGAAGTTATTATATTAATAAAATCTAAAGGTGAGTTTACATCACTTAACAAAGACTATTACTCTTACAACACTATAGGAATAAAAAACTATCATAGAGAATATACAACCATAACTTCAAGTATGAAATATCCATATAATATAGGTACTATTGTGTTTAATAAACTCCCCCATAAATCAAACTAGCACAAGGTAATACCTTTAAACAACTCTTAAAGAGACAGCTTATTGATAAATGTCTGTACAATATGTGAATTGTAAATATAACATAAGTTAAAATGTAAATTGGAACTTGCACGGTGAAGCCAATCATATAATTGACATTATTGCATGATTTAGTTGAACTACATATTCTTAATGCTTCAATTGTCATATGTATAGAACCAGATATTCTCGAAACCGGTTCTATACATGATGACAAGTAAGTGAAGCATTAAGAGTGTGTAGTTGAACTAAATCATACAATAATATCAATAACATAAGTTGTTTGATAATTATTATATGACTGTGTGAAATGTAATACTTTTTATATGTTATGAAATTTATATAACTTCTGTATCACTTGTATAAGCCCTGTTATATTATATTCTGACCTTGCCTAAAACTTGTAATACATAGTTCACAGGCAGTAAAGTTATTATATTATTATATATTATATTATTAATAACATTTTTAGGCTCTGAAATAATGCTATCACAATAAACACTTTTTGATAGCAAGATGTAATGGAAGCTGATCTATTTATTTTTTATTATTTTTGTGTTTGTTTAGTATTTGGATATGTATTCATTTCTGTATTATTTATGGAAAGTGTCAAAAGAGTGAAAGTATATATTTGCAAGAAAGGATATCAGCATCTACTTTTACATAAACATCTCTCTAGACCAAATATTATTTGTAAAGCTATTTTCATAATAAGGAGATTCTTGTTTTCAGCTAATTTCCCAAAAAAATATATCTTGTACTTCATTATTGAAATAAAAATGAACAAAATGTTCTAATATACAACTTCACTGTTCCTAACTTCTTTTAAGATTACAAAATGTTCTAACTTCAGTGTCTTTGGTGATTTCAGGTTCAGTAATTTGCAAAGTACATATCATCAGAGCTAATTCAAATTGTTATCTCTTTATAATCTGAGGAATATGTCACATGCTCTAATAGAGCCTCTCAACCTAATTGTAGGTCCAGTAATCTGTGGTTGTTAAATTTGGTAAATTTAGGGGCAGTTTATTTGAGTTTGACCATACGTATTCACAAACAACATTTGTTTTGATTTTATAGCACAATCATATAAATCACAACTATTTGCCAACCAATTTGCAATTAAGAAAATCAACATTAATGCTATTTTATTAACTTCCTTTTATATTTCTGTTACCTATACAAAAAATAGCATGTGAAACTAGTTTATAATGCTATACAGTTATTGCATTCATAAAAATTACAAAACTCACTTAAGTTATTTCTTAAACATTTTCTAATGTAATAAGGTATAATGTTATAAAATAATGTCATAATATATTATTTACCGCCTGTGGTGCCTCAGTAGTAAAAATGGGCGTTAAACACTACTCAAAAAAAAAAAAAAAAAATATTATTTAAATTTGGGGTCTTCTCTCTCTTCTCTTCTTGTAATAATATTTTAATTTCTAATTCTCTATTCTTGTTACATTTTCTTTCTTAATTTTGAATGAAAGCACCCTTTGAAAATATTTTGAAAGATTGTAAAATTTGAACTCATTACATCAGTTACACTGTGCAATTAACTCATGGTTATGAGTTCCTGTTTATGCAAAATTATAGCAGCATTGAGATTGACTTTCTTAAGCCTATTTCAATATATTTAGATAGGCTTAAGAAAGAAAATGCATTCTATTTAGGCAAGTGTCTAGTGAAACATAATAGTTAATAGCTGGCATTTCTTAGAATAAACCTGAACAAATTTCTTTCTTTCTTTGCTAGACTGTAACGGTACCTCGACCAAAGTTCCCATGGAAAGTTCGCATTGTTGAAGTTGGACCAAGAGATGGATTGCAGAATGAAGTGACCATTGTTCCAACTGATGTGAAGATTAATTTCATCAATCAGCTCTCAGAAGCAGGGTTAAAAACAGTGGAGACAACTAGTTTTGTTTCACCCAAATGGGTACCACAGATGGCTGATCATAAAGAAGTGCTACAAAGCATTACCAAATACCCTGGAGTGAATTATCCGGTTCTTGTTCCTAATATGAAAGGTCTTGCAGCTGCAGTAAGTTAATTATATTAAACAATAATACTTATTCTATTCATTATAGGCATGTTGAAATATTATAACTAAATTGAGAGATTAGGAGAATTGACATGGCATTTTTTCCTATTTCTTGGAGAGTATATAAAATGAAAATGCAATTTTCTTTAGATTCTTAATAATTCACAAAATTTTCATATTTATATAATACTTATTAGTAATATATTTTTGATTATGTGTGACTACAATGCAGTTTACATACTTAAAACAAGAAAATAATTTTTCCATTGCTCCATTAGTACAATAAAATAATGCAATTCTAAGGAGTGGTTAAAAGTTGCCACTAAAGAGGAAATACAAAAGACTTGCAAGTGAGAGGGATAGAAGGAAAAATGTATATATTTTTTTGCATTTTGAATTTAAAAAAGTTTTGGTCTTTCTTTTTGATTTTAGATTTTCTGAATTTTTGGTTTAGGCATACAACTTCCCAACCACCTCAGCCCCAGTTATTAAAAAGAAACCTACCTGAAAAAGCTAATATCTATGCTTCATTGACTGCAGATTGAAGCAGGCGCAAAAGAAGTGGCAATATTTGGTGCAGCATCTGAGACATTTTGTCAGAAGAACATTAATTGCTCCATAGAGGAGAGTGAGAAAAGGTTTAGGGAAGTGGCAGCAGAAGCTTTAAATAAAGGACTGCAAGTTCGGGGTTATGTTTCTTGTGTGTGTGGATGTCCTTATGAAGGATCAATTAGCCCATCTACTGTTGCAAAGGTATGTCTTTGCTTGTAGTTTTTGTAAGTGAAATCAAAACTTTCATTCTAAAGAAAATGGTCCTAAAACCCAATAATATGTATCATCATTGTAGCAGCCGTTCTATTTCCTCATCTCGCCCTCCCTCATCCCTTCTCTGCTTCCTGTATCTCTATTGCTTTCATTTTAATGTTAATGTCCTGTTCTGATTACCTAGCTCCTCAGGACAATGCCAATGTAAGAAATAAAACCCAATAATTTATATCATTAATGTAGTGCTAATTTTTTCTCTTCTCTTCCCCTCCCTCCCTCTCTCCTCCTCTCTTTCTCTATATCTCTATTATTCTCCCAACTTGCTCCTTAGGACACTGCTACTGCAAGAAATAATATTGTTTGTAAAAATATTAAACTGTGGGTTTCAACAAAAATGCATTTTTTCAAGATTACTCCATGTTATTAGGTGTAAAAATTTGATCACCATCAAGCATTTTTAAGAGGCAGAATATTACTTGATGTAAAAACAAATAATGCATCCACCATGCCCCTAATAGGCACAGTGGCATTAAAATAATTTAAAACTTTTAGTACTTCCTTGAGTAAGTTCTAGTACTCTTATTTTATTGTATTAGTACACGTGCAATTATTAAACATTCTTGGAACAACATGATTTATACATTTTATTGATTTATTTTTAAATATTTTAATGTGAATATTGAAATTTTCTATGTTGAATGTGATAAAAGAGTTTTGGTTGCTTTTATATTGTAGAATGGTGTATAATAAGCAGTATTTATGTTAATTTTTAACCTTTATCATTGCACATAGTATACCTATTAATGAAGTGGTATAAAAGTAATATTTATCCATTTTTGTGATTCATTTTATTATATTATAATGTTGCTACCATGCATACTCCTATTTGCTCCCTTATGTAAATAATTTTCCAGCAGTATATGTGTTTATTCCAATAATGAAACGTTCTGCTTCTACATGTATAGTTTTTCAAATGTTTAATTTATTTTCAGTAATAGTGTGTATTATATTAAATTAGATTTATTCATTCACTGATCACATACAGTGTTATGGTACATTTTAATTACAAATATTTTCATTAATGGACAGATGCAAAGTAAATATTGGATACAAGAAGTACAAATGAAAATTAGATAATTCCTAACCATTTAAATTATACCAGAGCTTACAGATGCCTTACAGATGCCTGAAGGTTCACAGGAAGATACGAATTCAACAGATAATATTGAATACATATACATATATGCACCACATGTACATACACAGACATACACAAAGGATACAAATGGAACTTGGCTAATTAATAGGACTTAATGGCTGAGACTTCTCTACAGTATTTACAATATTAATCTACAAAATAGAAATGATTCTGTAGCAAGAGTTTATTGGTTTCCATGTTAAACTTGTATGCAGGAATTATATTTCTTGGGTATTTAGGTGAAATGTTGAATACATTTAAGCCATTAAATTATTAAATGAGTTTTTATACATAAAATTTTGTTTAATGCATATTGACATGCAATTAGTTGTTATTGCAAATATTATAAGAGCAAACTTCAATTTTTACCATATTCTCAAGATTAATCTTAACATGAATTAATAACTCTGTATGTACATGCGTGGCAAAGATAGCATTTTAACTTCATTATTGTCTGCAACATTCTCTCCTGAAGCTTTCTTTAACTACACAAATGTGATACTGCTTTTGACAGAGTTTTCCTATAATAATATGCAACACATAATAGCAAAAAAGGGAAAATAAGCAAAGTAACACATTTTTAATGCTTCAAATTATACACAAGGTCTTAATATGTGCAGGAGAAAATACTCTACTTAATTGAGGAGATAAGTTTTCAGTGTTTGTTTGTCCCATTATTTGTTGATCCAAGGACCTAAGAATTTAGTTTCTAAGCCATATTTCACCAATTTAGATGCTAATTTGATACATATGTACTTTTTTTGGTCTTCTCCCTTTTTATGGTTTAAGTTGAAGACAAAATTTTATCTTCATTAACAAATAATTTATTTGCTTTGAACTATGTTGTTAACATATGTGCCAATTTATTAAGGTTTCCATTAAGGGTATTACTTTCTTTTCCGGTAATGAATAAATTAGTATCATCAGCTTGCAGAATAATATTTGCTTCTGGAACATCTGTGAGCATAATGAGAGGTCATTAATGTACACTAAAAATAAAAATGGATAACAAAATAGGTCCTTAAGGATGTCACATTGAGAACATTTTCTTTCTGAGACTTTATATGTAATCTGAGGTCTTCTTGTATCCATAAACTCAATTTTCACCACCTGCTCTTTTTTGTGTCAGTAAGTTATAAATAGATTAGTCAATGTACCACTCAACGGACATGAATACAAAAAGGAATACCAACACATAATAAACATAGCCCTCTCTAATGGTTTCAAAAAACAGATGATTGATCAAAAGATAACAAGATTTCAGAGACAGAAAAAAATCAAACAAATTACAACATTGAGCGCTTTATCTAAAGATAAGATCTATAAAAAGTTCACTTTCCATCCACTTCTGATTAACAAATTTCAAAAAATGTTTAAACAGTACAATATCAAATTGGTTCTTCAAAATAAATACAGTGTTGGTAAATTATTGAATTTAAACAAGGTAGACAGTAGATCAAAAAAGGAAGAATCAGGGATATATCAAATTAACTGCAAGGATTGTGAAAAGGTATACATCGGTAAGACTAAAAGGAACATAGGCATTAAAATGAAGGAACATATGAGAAACATCAGGCATAAACGGATAGAAAAATCAGCTGTGACGGCACATTTCTGGAATGAACACCACGAAATTGATGAAGAAATAAGATTACTGAAGGCTGTCCAATTTCCTAAGGAGCTTAACATATGGGAGAACAATTTTATTAAGGAAAAAGAAAAAATTCTTATGAATTTTGAAATTCCGGAAGCAGATAATATTTTGTTTAAATTCTTTCAGAATCCACCAGAGCGCCTTACAGTCGCCCATTATTCAAACCCTGCATGAACGTTAGTTGTACTCAGTTGACAATGTGAACGATATGTTCACGAAACATGTCCTGTTATTTTAATAATTAAAGGAGTGAAACGCTCATGAGTGTTGATTATTTTAACTTTTTAATAAACAAAGAAGTTAAGTTTTAAATAGGTTGAGAACAACAACCCTTAATTTCACATTTGGTTAGTTTATTAAGCATAACATGATCTAACATGCCAAATGCTTTGATCAAATCTGTAAATAAATAAGCCTACTCCAACTTCACTTATATCCAAATATCAGCATCAAGATAGATCATTACAGCTGAGTTTTTATTTTTGTTTGTCTGAAACCCAAATTGACAGTTTTCAAAACTTTTAGTTTTCCCAGAAATTTAATTAATTTTTTCAAAAAATGTTGGAAAAGACAAATAAGGCTATGGATTTGTACTTATTTATATTCTCTGTCTCCTCTCTTATTCTTCAAATAGATATATTTTTTTATAGTTTTCAGAGCTTAAGAAAATTCACCATTCTCTAATTATTAATTAATCTACATTGTTTAATTAATAATCAAACCTCTCATCTAGGACCTCTAATCTTTTATTCTTCAATGCTCTGGTTATATTATTATAATCTCATTTTCTGAAACAGCATAGAGAAAGAGTTGTCATTTGTAGAAATATAATTTACATTGTAGTACTTTAGTGCATTTGGTGCTCTCTTTACAAGAATTTGTTGAAAAGTTTAGTTACTTAAGTAAGGTCTGTTATAGTATTATCTTTATATTTTAATTTAATATTATTTGGGGAAATATCATTAGGTTTAGATTAGAATAATGTATTAGTAAGCAGTTGATAAAATAGTCTGTATGATTTTCATACATAAAGTTTAAATAATTGTTTATTTATCATTGAATGTGAATTTATTAACATGGTAAGAAAAAAGAATAAAAAGTGGTGTCCACCTAAATCTTGCCCTGGTCATTTTCCAGGTATGACAGCTGAGAATATAGTTGTACCATCTTTGCACAGATTTATATCCCTGTCCTTTTCCTTCTTTCATCCATAATGTAACTGATTCCCTGTGTCCTTTCTTTTGATTGGTTAGTGCAGAAGCATCTAGAAGTTCCCCGATATTTGGATAGAAATTGCTTTTGGTGTGGAGAAGAACAGCTTCAATAGTTGTTTTTTATTTATTTTGTTGAATTTTCCAAAAGTTAAACCATTTAATTTACCTCAAAACACTGTAATAGTTCCTGGCAAGATTGTTCATAAATGCTTGCACTTATTACTAATTCGTCAATATCTGAATTCAAATCATTCCAAAAACCTGGAATCAAGGACTGTAGTTTAAGGATGTGGTTGTGTTTATCACGTGAGAATCTGGACAGTTCATTGAAAATGTAATCCAAGAATGGAAGAAAAACATTTAATGTGATAATGATCTTCTGGAAAAGTTGCAGTAAGAATATTGCTTCGATGAGTTTGGGTGTTATTTGAGGCACCTTAACTTCTACATCAACATCTTTTGCTAATGAATAGCTTATTCAAAAACAGAATGAAAAGGTTGATTTTCTTGACATTCTTTTAAGGTATCTTTAACTATTTCAATCATTCTGTAAGACTGAACTAGATCAATGCTCGAATTTTGTAGTTGTCTGGAAAGGCTTACAGTTATTCCGAATATTTCAGCTATGGTAACTAGAGCAGTTATGAGCTCTAACTTTAGGATAGAGTTGAGTAAAATATGTGCATTTTTACTTAACGACTCTGCTTCTTCTAGGAATAACACGATTGCAGGGATCTCCTTAAATGGTAAAATACCTTCATGTCACTCAATCCACCAAGTTTTCACAATGATATGAGTTTAATTTTATGC
The DNA here is from genome assembly GCA_030762175.1 of Metallyticus violacea. NCBI lineage: Eukaryota > Metazoa > Arthropoda > Insecta > Mantodea > Metallyticidae > Metallyticus > Metallyticus violacea. Next base: position 49,688,008 of record CM060838.1, on the reverse strand, counting down.
TGAGAGCACAACTGACTGATTTCGTCTTTCATAAGCGATGACCACTTATTAGACTCCGTAATAAAATTCACAATTTTGCCGATTGTGTTAAGAGCTTGTCTAATGAAAGTAATAGAACACGCTTTAGTAACTGACAGATTCAGGCAATGCACAGTACAATGCATATAGAATGCAAGAGGTTGAACTGCTAAAATGCGAGCTTAAACACCACAAAACTGTCCTGAAAAATTTGCACAACCATTGTATCCTAGTCAATGCAGATTCAAAATGTCTAATCTCAGATCTTGCAGTTCATTCAGTATTAACAGACGCAATCCTTCACCACTTAAATCATGCATTCAACAAATCTTAAAAATTCCTTCCTCACATAACACTTTTATAGTACAACAAAATGCATGCAAAATGTTAATTGTTCATTTTTTTAGGTGCCTTTGCAAGATGGCCTCTGAGGATTTCATCCCCAGCGTCAACTCAAAATTTAAGAAGTTCCTTAAAACTCCCCCTATTTTTGCCTTCAAATCTGTGATCTAAATCAATGACATTTTCATCCCTGTGTCCTCGTAGTGGATAGTTCTGGCAATCACACAAAATAATGGTCTTCATAATGGAGACCAATTTCATATGATTTTCATTTACTCTTTTTTCATTTTATTGTTCAATTGAACTTCTACATTCTGTTTTTCCCATTCATACACTATCCTAATTTTCTCACTTTTAACAAAATTGTTTTATGATAACTGTTCTGTAAATGTTCCCTGAATATTTGAAGTGCCTTCTTAACTTTTTTAAAGACTTACAAACTAGAGATTGTAACTGAACCCCTACTACAGAGCAAATAGAATACACACCCGACAGTAAACATCTTCATCAATTTTACTATTAGCAACCCAAGGGAAGATGTCTCACTAGGAATTCTGGAAATGCCTACAATGTCTGGCTTCTAAAGTTACCAGAAAGTCGTAACTTTTTGGTGGAACCCATGGAGTAGGCAGAGCTCTATAATCATTGCAAAAATCTTGATTCACAAAGTGTCCAATGTCAGGCTCATTGCAATCATTAGATATAGTTCTTCTTCCTAATGATGTTTCTGGTTCACACTTATTGCCACTACTGGTACTGGCATTCAAGTTTATAACCAATCACTATTTGGCATTACTTTTTTGTATGTTCAGTCCTTACCTTCAGCTTCAGCACACAACCTTTTAATGAACTGTAATAAATTAGTCTGAATTTTGCATTTCGACATCTTACAATAATAATGAACCACCAAGGATCAAATTTCAAACTGCACACTTCACTCCATTGAGTATACTGAGAGAAATTCTTGTAATTGGAAAATGTTTTTCAATCAACAATTAACAGATCATAGTTTGAGCCTTGAGGCTCAAATTAATGAATTGGTCCATTTCAAAAGGATACTTAAATAACACAAGTCAGCAGATTTTTTTTTCTTTGCCACTTCCATTATTGAAAACAGAACTCTGCAATCTGCAAATAGTTTCCTCCAGACCTTATTTAAGTTTTGATTATTAAAATCATCTGAATCTAAAGAAATGTAACATTTCCTAATTTAAAAGACTATAGAATTTCTTTTGAGTTACCATCTACATTTCCTAAAACTTTTTCTACTAGAAATGAGTTCAACATTTTGTTGCAGAATGGAGTATAGTCTACTGTTCTATGTATAACAACTTCTCATAATATCAGCATACAACTTGATAACATCACAGCTCTTATACTTTAATCATTCATAGTAATATGCAATGTAAGAAAACGTACATTGTATAAAGAACTGTATGGCTTGCCCATAAGTACAGTATATATGTTCATAGATAGGTATTGTAAGGAAGAGGTGTTAAAATGTTTTTTGCTTAAATAATGCATTTATTTATGGAAAAGAAATAACATATTGGAATAATACAGTGGCAGTAATAATAATTGTTATAAAAATTATTAGCACAGTCAAGAATATTAAAAATGTTAATTTTTTGAGTAAGTGGGTGAGTTATAGTGCAAATTTACTTGTTGGACAGGCATTGGAGTTTTGTACATGGACAGCAGAGGACAGTAAACCATTTCATTTGAAATGCATGCACTGAGAATTTGCAGGCTATATGCTAAATAATGAAGGTAAAAATTTGGGGAATACAACAAAACAGTGGCGGAATGAATAACAGGGGAAACTAGAGAAAACCAGTCCAAATGCCACTTCATCCTCCACAAATTCCACTGTAGCCACTGGGATCAAACCATGTTGCCTTGTTGAGAGATGAGCAGTCTATCCACTTGGCCACAGTGTTGCTCCATAAATTTTGTTTGCTATATATATTATTATGCAATATAATGAATTGTTATATAGATTATATATATTCATAAAAATAGTAAACATGTTTACACAAAGATTATTATAATAGGAGGTTGGAGAGCAGTAATGCTACTGGATTAGTTTTAGGCTATTGGGAAGAGCATTATCTGCAATAATACACTAATAATAAATGCCCTTTTTAAAGTAAAATAACTGAAGTAGATTTATGTCTCTCTTAAAATTTCAGTGTCAGCATTTATCTTTTAAGTTTTTTTTTTGTATGGTCTCACAGCAATCAGAGAAGAAAACAGCATTAATGTTAAAACAGATTATATTTTACTTCATATTCTTCTGTGATACTATTTTACATTGTTCTGTATGCAAAATTAAACATAATTTTACAATTTGTTGCAGGTGGTAAAGAATCTAGAAAGTATAGGCTGTTACGAAATTTCTTTAGGTGATACTATAGGAATTGGCACACCAGGTTCCATGAGACTTATGTTGGAAGAAGTCACAAAATATGTCTCAGCCGATAAACTAGCCGTCCATTGTCATGATACATATGGTCAGGCACTAGCTAATATTCTTACTGCTCTTGAGGTAAGTTTACAGATCGTTTTGCTTAATGTTTAGATCAAAATTTGATGAACAGAAGTCATCTTCAGTGGGCATTATTTTGTTGTTAGCCAAATGTCATTGAAGATGTTATATACATTTAAGAGATTAAACTTGTTGTTACAAAGGAAGAGGAAGGGACAACAGACAACATTTTTTAAGTCTTCGTTTTACTACTTTTAATTAATTTTAGTGTACAGCAACAGTGCTGTTTAGTTCATTGCTTTTTCCTCTTGTGAACACAAATTTAGTTGTTCAAGCTACATTTCATAAATAAGTAAACATTTTTCAGTTTTGCATTTACTTGAAGTGTTCTGATGATTTTCAGTTTGGCATTACTGTAGTGGACTCTTCTGTAGCTGGTCTTGGAGGATGTCCATATGCCAAAGGAGCATCAGGCAATGTTGCAACTGAGGATGTAGTGTATATGTTGCACGGAATGGGCATTGAAACAGGAGTGAATTTGGAGAAGTTGATTGATGCTGGTGAATACATCTGTAATGCATTAAATAGATCAACTAACTCTAAAGTAGGTCGAGCATTAAGTAAACTGTGATACATATGCCTATATAAATCGATGAAAAATACGGGACATTCAGGATATCAAATTTACAGAAATTTAGCAAGCTATGAAAATAAATCTGAACCATATATATTTTATACAAAATTATACATGGTTTTACAGGATATGACATAGACATTATTGTTGCATATGTTGACTATAAACAAACAAACACAAAATCCATATAAATATTTGTGCATTGTATGTCAGAGTAATATGTATTTTTGGGTCAGGCTTTGAATATTTTCTTACAGTTGCATTAATAGCACTTTAAATTGTATTATAATGCATCTATTTAACTATTCATATATCAAAGATAAAGCTTGTGATTTTGATGTTTCATATTTGAGATAAATGCAATAAATGAAAATTCTGCAAATTTTCCTAATGGTGCCATGTTAATATTGTTAATAGAAAATTAATACTGTTAAAAATTAAATAAACCATATAAAATCAAAACTTTTTTATCTTGTCAAGAAGCTTAAATATCTGCATACCATTTTAATCAGAGGCTTGCCATATCATATAACAGTGGTCAAGCTGGTATGTTTACTTTGCTTTACAGAGGATAATGTGGAGTACTTTTCCTAGCATTTACATTACAGTACCAAAACATTAACAAAATAAATGTTTATATATTGATAGCAACACAAGTTACTTTATGTTTACGGAATGTCGGAATCCACACAGTGAAACTTTTGTTAATCTTCTTTTGATTTAAAGTAAAACACTAAAAATCATGTCGTCACATTAAAACTCTCTTTAAGTTTCACAAACACACAAATCTTTAAATCAAAACAATTTACTTTACCTATATACATATTTACAGAACTGTTACTATGTCTCATTTTTTTAAATAATCAAAAACAATAATTTATTTTTTGGCACTGTTGCATAAGTTTAAATTGTCCATATCATATACTCTCTTAATAACAGATTGTCCACTTTGAATGATGTGATAAACACCCGAGCAATATCTACATTGGCAACAGCTTCACTAAATGTTGGTCATTTTATTTCTTAGATTTAGATTAATGTTGTAATATGTAGATACACAGGCCACAGCGATGTTTTGTGCACAGCATCAATCCTAATTTTGTAGTTTCAGATCTAAAGTTTCAGCAAGCTTTCCTACAACCTTAAAAATTATATCTCTTAAATGCTTGTATCCTAATAAGATGTTCTTTGGCTTTCCACAGCTTCATACTCTAGTAAGATGGGTTTTGCAGTCTCATCAAGACTTCACGTAGCATATGGGATTTCCATTATAGAGTCGGATCATCTGTAGGTAGGTGTTTTCAAAATGGTGAATGTCCAGAAATCATTAGTTATTGAAATAAGAATTTTATCCAGTTCTTGACTGGGAAAGTTCCTCTATCTTATCTGATGTTCTTTCTTAGTCCATTAATATATAACAGTTTTCTTGAGAATGCTGCAGAAAGATTCTGGTCCAGTGAAGTTAATTTTAATTCCTTCTTTAGGCAATTTATCTGACTCTTCATTATCTTCTATGCCCAGACATCCAGACACCCAACAAAATTATAAATTCTTTGTGGATGAGGGCTTGGAAACATTCTAATTCAAGTATAACAAAGACTTACAGAGATTCTTTGGAATGGTTATGTATGATTGTTCTTTGTAGATAGTTAGATGTCATGTCAAACACTGTGTTAGGTAATACTTTGGTTCTTATTGAAGAGTGTCCATTGTTACGATGACTTTCTCTCCAATTGTCCACAGTATTAATTCTGTAGGTTGCCACTCTTGTCTCTGCTTTAACATATAGGTCTAAGGATAGAATTCCAAGTGAAATTTCTAATGCAGCTTTCATATGCTGCAAAATGAATTAGTTATGCAAAGACAAGCAAGTTTTTTCCACCACACCAGAGCTCCATATGTTATCTGTGATTTCACCACTACAACATCAGCCAATGACTTGTGACCCCTTATATCCAAATATATTACCTGTCTGAAAAACTTTGCAGACTGGAGGCAGCAGAACATCTAGCATCAACCTGATTATGATACTGTAATACATCACCCTTTTTTTATGTGCTATGCACAGTGCTACTGTAAAGAAATGCAGCAATTCAGTGTGTGCAGTCAGCAAGTCGGTGCTGTAAGTGTGCATAGTTATGAAATGGAAACCCCACAGAAAAAGTCATCATGCAAAATTATACAATTGCAAAGCAGACAGCTTATATACAATGTGCTACTATTTTGTAAAGAAGAAAAGAAGAAAATTCTTATCATTTCACTAAATTATGCTTTGAAAAGAACAGCAAAGGCAGTGGGGAAAAGTGAAAGAATAGTAAGTACATGGATAGCAAAGAAGAGAGAGAGAGAAATTTAAGCTCACTGGCGAAACATTGTCAACTCCTGATAAAAGCTGACCACATCCAAAGAAAATTGATCTTGATGATTTTGCACAATATGTTGTGCTTAGAATATTTTTGGAGTTTTAAGAGCAGAGAAAATATTCCAAAGTTAAGAAAATTCCTGAATGCTGTTAAGGAAAAGATACCATTTGAGGGGGAAAAATACATTCTGGAGAATACTGAAAGGCATGGGATTCAAGAAATGCAAAAACTTGCAACACATTTTAATGGAGTTGCCTGACATTGTTGCACATCATGCAGCATACCTAAGAAGACTAAGAAAAAATTAAAAAGAGCAAAAGAAGTCAATTATTTATACAGATGAAACATTAGTTCATACTTATTATACTGTAAACAAACGTTGACAATATATGATATGCAAGGTGTACATGTAAACCAAAGTATTGGGCAGAGAGATATTGTCATTCACGCTGGTGGTGAAATGGAGTTCATCGAAGGGGCTGAATTGATATATGATTTCATCATGATTCTGCACATTATCATGATGAAATGAATGGCAAAAATTATAATAAATGGTTAAATGAGCATCTTATACCAAATCTGTCATCTGGGTGCATTATTTTAGATAATGCATCATATCCACATCACACAATAAAAGAAAATAAAATGACATCAATGGCCTCTAGAAAAGCTGGCATAATTTCCTGTTTAAAAAATCAAAATCTCACTGCAGACTCAGGTTTAACTAAACAAGAATGAATAAAAATAGTTTAATAAAACAAACCTCAACCTGAATACACAGTAGAGAGGATTTTAAAAGAACACAGTTTTGCTGTACTATGGCTATCATCCTACCACTATGACGTAAATCCAATCGAACTTGGAATTTGGGAAACAAAACAATAGCTTCTAAAAATGTTGGTTCCATTTCTCTTGCCTATTTTGAAATGAATGACTGCACAAGCAGTAAGCAAAATCAAAAAGGAGACTAGGCAAAATGCTACCAATCTGTTAAATGTATCAAGGAAAGTTATTGGTGTTGTGATGCATTAATGGAAGAGGAAGTTGAAAGGATTGTAATAAACATAGATATTATGAATAGGGATGAAGAGTGTGATAAAGATAAAATGGATTATGACGGAGAAAGTAGCAGAAGAAGGCAGATCAACAGATAGTACAGATGAAATCCAGACCTCTGTTTCAGGCATACATCCCTTCTGGATTAAGGTATATATATATATATATATATCTTATACATTACAGAAATAGTAAATTCAATCATAATGTTGGTAATCATATTTTATTAACTTCCTAATGGTTGAGCTGTACTCTACACTCCTCAAGCTGACTCACTGCACAGCAAGACGGAGTGGATCTCACTCATGGCACACAAGCGCCTTTGCCTGAAAACTGCGATGTTTCATCAGATAGGATATATATCTACTTGTCATAAAGTGATCACCTTGCTTTGTGCATGACCTTGTCAAGAAGAGCATTCCAATTCTCTCTCTGGTCAAGGTAATTCCCAGCTACTTTACACTCTTGGATAACCCTATCTCAACTCCAGAAAGCTGTAGTTTGACAATTTTTCTTTCTGATAAAGGGTAAAACAATAGTTTTGCTGGGATTGATATTTAGTGTTTTCCCAGTACTGACTTATGTACAGTGTTCAGAGTGTTGTTCATAATCTCTGAAACTGTTGCTGAAATTTTTTCTATATTCATGTTGCTATGTCATCAGCATAGGCCTGTGCATAGTATCCACCACTCTTCAGTTTAACAAGGAGACCTCCACCACAATACTCCAAATCTGTGAGGTTGCTCTTGGTTAAGGTCAAATGTATACATCTGGCAACATTTTCTTGTGCTAAAGGCAAGCTTTACACTAAATCATATCTTAAATTACATTACTCCTATTATGAAATCTGGGATATTAATCTGTTCCTGATGAATGTTTGTTCTTAACACTGTTTATATATATTTTTTACTTCTCTATGGTTAGTAGGATATACATAGTAGAACTGACCTGGTTTAGCAAGTCTACTTTCAGTTTTGGCTTATATCACTATCTGGAATTATATCTTTAGTGTGGTTTGTAAAACGATGATTAAATGTTTCTGCTACTAACTTTGAATCTGTGATTTTGTTTCTGTTAATTTGTAATATATCACTCATGATTTTCTTATATTTGATAATATCCCGTACTGCTTTCTATTTATTGTGAGCTGATTGTATGTATCTGTCATTATACATTTTTTTTAACCTGTTTTATAACTTTGTTCAGTATTTTTTATATCTTTTGTTATCCAGGAATTCTTGATTTTGTAACTGGTTTCATTGATACTTTGTAGTGGAAAAGCTACATCAAAGTAAAATTTGAGAGATTCGTGGAAGTTTCAAACTTCTAATTTAAGCTGCTAGTATAGATACCTTCCCAAGTTTCATTTTTTAATAGGTTCAGTAAAATCTCTATGCTACTTTTATGTACAAACCTGACTGTTTAAGTGATTTTTAGCACCTAATTATGTGCGTGCATTAGTGAAAGTATTAATATCTGAGCATTATGATCACTGAAGCCCAATTTATACATTTCTGTTTTAAAAATATGAAATGTTTTTAAGAAAATTTGATCAACTATTGAAGGTATTATTTGATACTTGAATAGGGAAGGTTATGGTTTGTCTTGCATCATAAGTGAAAATTAGGGTTGATGAGTTCTGATTTGTGCTTTGAGTTACCTTATTGTCAATGTTTAAATCTCCAATATTTTTCTCTGTAGATCTAATTTTGTTAAGTATTTTTCAAGCCTGTCTGGAAACAGTTAATATTGCCAGCTGGGATCCATATATGAAAATTTTTATAAAATTTGGAATTTCTAATTCAATGGCACAGATTTCCATATCTTTTTCCTTTGAAAAGGATTCCAATTGCTTTAGGAAACTGTACTTTAAATTAATTTTTACATAAATACAATTTTCTCCACATTTGTGTGTAATTGTGTGTATAATATATGAAGTTTATAGTTGGGATATTAATATTTTGTAATAAATCATTTTGTAGCCCATGCTGTATAAGGAATAATAGATATGCTAGATAATTCCTTAGTTAACATAATTGCAAAATCAATGATTTTATTGGGAAGGGATTGAACATTTTTATGAATAAGTTTAAAGTCTCTGAAATTTGCTTCTGATGGTATTCCTGCTCTGTCATTTACCTCTTGCAAATGAATCCTCTTATGTACTAGTTGACAGTGAGCTATCAGATTAGAATTGTCCTTATTTAATGATTTTCTCTTTGAAGTTTGCCTAGTACCATTTTTCTGGAGTTAGTTAATCTGATCTTTGCTCATCACTTTAACTGCTTTTTCAATGGCTTTGCCTAAGAGATAGAGATAGACCCTTTTAAAGTTTAAGTGCAAGCCATCCCTTCCTGTAAGTTTAGTTCAATTTCTTATCCACATCGATAATATTGCTTTTAACACACTTCACACCCATCGTATGTTTTTGTTTAAGTAGCTCGTAGGGATATGTCATATTTTTGATAATATTATTTACTGCTTTGAGAGCCTGTGGAAACAGAGATTTGGACACTGTAGTTTATCTCCAACATTTTACATTTTGTTGATTCTGAGAATTCTTATATATAAATTTGAAAATAAAACTTATTTCAGTCCCATGAGAAACTAAAGAAAAATAAAAGACCTCAGAGGCTTTAAGAAGGAAGAATTAAGATCTCCATGGAGGCTGACTGCAGTGGTACAACCACTGGACAATGGGGTTATCACATCCCTATGCCCTTTATTTCTTCATCCCCATCATTATAATCTTCATCTCCATTATCATTATCGTCATCTTTCTGCTTAAGTTTATCTTTGCCAATATTTATGTATTTATTTGTGGTTTTTTTTTGCAATTTTTTTAAGAAGAAATCACTCATATTTCACTAATTTTGTTCCACTTAGTTGGACATGTTTCGAAGGCTGTTGCCTTCATTAACAGCATGGTTCCATTCTCACTTACTTGAACATGGTTCAAAGGCAATTATCTTCAGCATCAGCTTATTTGTTTATGCGACAGACACTAAAATACAAATGACAGACTGAAACAACTAACTGATGATATGAAGCTAAAGTGCAGACAAAGCCAGTGTACATGGAAGCAAAGTGGTATTGGTTAGAATGATTTAACATTATCTTTGGCTTTGTTTGGTCAGTTTGCTATTTAGAAACATTCATATCTGTGAGGCTGCTGTTGGCTAAGGTATACATCTGACAACATTTTCGTATACTAAAGGCAGATTTTACACTAAATATGAAATTATATTGCTCCTGTGATATAATTTTTTGGATTCAAAATTCCTGGATTTATGCAACAATCAAGGTCACACAAAATCAGGTTTATGCTATATTGGTTTTATATAATGTTAAAATTATCCGTATCAGCATACTGAATTCTTTAATTGTTTTAAGGAAACGGATCTGAAGGATGGAGGGAATATACAGGCATTTCTGAGAAATATGTACACAAATTACTCATGGTCACACATTTATTTATTTCATGCAATGTCTAGAGCAGACATTGGTTAAGAATTAAATATGATTTATAATGTCTTTTGTAATTATATTTGTTATATGAAGAACAGATAAACAAATTTTATCCCAAAATATACATTTCACAATTTTATTAGTGCCAAAAGTAAAATGGCATGAGAAAAGTTCCTTGATAACATTGATGGTTATTAGTTCAGTACATTCAAAAAAGAAGAAGAAAGGAAAGAAAAAGAATTAAAAATATTAATGTTTTGGTATTTTTGTATTAAAGATAAACAAAATATAATTATTAGAGCTTTATATTGCATATATAAAGCAATGAACTTGTGTGAACAATAGCATGCATAATAAAAGTACAACTAGGTTATTACTTATGTGAAATTGCATTGTGTATTATATGCTCAAATAGAGTTTTTGAACTTTCCTCTTGCTAAACAAAATAATGTATGTATTGCATTACTCACAGGCTGTTGTTGAATGAGATTAATTAAGTGCATCAAAATTATATTCTGATTATTTTTTTAGGCTTAAAATTGTTTATATAATGTTAAATCTTTCATAGACAAGATCAAATATGGTATGTATGCAACTAATATTTAATCTTAAGTTATTCAGTTCTGTGTAAAAGTTTTCCTTTGTAATTGAAAATTCTTAGCAACGAGGACAGTGTGAATGTAACAAAAGAAAGAAAACATTCATGACATACATTGAGGGTAAAAGTGAAACTGTTAACAAATTTTCTGGATGGTAGCTTCTTAAATGTTGAATATATTTTAACATTTTATCATACCTCAAATATTCTGAATCTTACATGTAAAAAGACAAATCACTAAAAGATGATATTATTGATTTTTGTTAAGTTTCAGAACACGTACTTGGCTTAAAACATTACATATAAACCTGGATGAAGTCAAATAGTTATATATGTTTTATTAAAAAAAACTGACAAATGATTTATCATTATGATAACACTGAAGCATGGTTTTCAGCAAATATTCTGCACATTTTAATTCATTTATTCAGGCAGCTTCTTGCCATCATTAGTTTTGAAAGACCAAGGTGATGCTCCATAATAAGGATCTGGGTATGCAGCTTGGGGATATGCAGGAAAGCCTCCATAAGGATAGCCTCCATAGGGATAGGGTGCACGTCCATAGCCTCCAACACCAGCGTAAGCTCCAGGAGGATATCCAGGATAACCTGCACTTGCAATTGCACCACCCCAACCTAGCCTGTGGGCATCAGTCTTTCCACTATCCTTGTTTTCTGCACCCAGGCAGAAGTTAGAAACTGTGCACATCACAAGGACACAGAAGGCAAATTGGGAAATCTGCAACATAGAGGATGTTCACTTTAGTTATTGAGATTAATAGCTAGGTTTTTTTGGCTTATATATAAGATTCATCAAGACACATTAATTATGTTCTAATTAATAAGCACCATTTAACTTATGTAAAAAATTGCTATGTTGTCTAGCTGTCATTGTGAAATGCATAAGCAAGCAAACATTTTTCTCTTGAAGCAATAAAATTGGTAAAATTCCTTAGCTTTGCAAAGCAACTGATGAATGTAAACCTCTTGACTTTTTACATTACATTGAATAACAACTTAGACAGTTTAAACATTTTTGCATTCTCTATATTTGTTTGCCTATCAGCTGTTTTCAAATAAGAAGTAATTATTAGCATGATTTCCATATAATCTTTCATGATAGCCATATAGCAAAAGGTTTAACCTTTTCCTTTTTTAAAACAAAATTAGCTATTTTAGGATCAGATTTTACTTTTTAACATATTTTGTTCCTTTTTGCACATCAAAAACATTGACAATATTTCTGAATAACATCTATTAATAATAAAGGAGAGATGTACAAAAGGGTCCTTTGCTATATTCCATCTGTTATTTGTTTCTCTATCTTTGTACCTTTGGATGTGTTCTTATACTTCACTGCATAGGGAACATAAATTCCTGTTCACTTCATAGCAAAGTAATGGAAGATATGGACTGTCAGCCTTGTAATCATGTGTTGTCATTCTTGGCTTGCTTCCATTTATTTCCGTTTTATTTTACAATTAGCATCTGTGGTGTAAATGTCAAACTATATGTTCAGCCTTTTCTGTCTTTGCTCTTGAAGTACTTTTATACTCTTCTTAAATCATCAATGGCAAACAAATCAAGCTAGTTGAGCTCAGCACCATAAATTTGTAGCACTTTGTTAGGAATATTTATCATTCCCATTTCAGTGTAAATCATCCAACATGTAATATTATGTTGAATTCTATTAATAATAAACTGTATATATTATTATTATTATTATTATTATTATTATTATAAAAAGTTAGTAAAGGTTCTACTTTTTGTTTATTTCAACATTCTTAATCATTTTTACAATATATATGTAAAAATGTGGTTTTGATATGTTTCACATCAAAGAATATTTTCTACCATTACAATGACTAGTACTACACTATCCACTATCAATTTAAATTTGTGAAAAAAAGGTGAGCAAGGCCTTCAGGCCTAGCAAGCTACAATAAACCACTGGGTTCAGCTGTTTCTAGGATTTTCCCAAGGTAAGGTTAAGGCTAGTGTGTGTAATGAATTAATTGCATTAAATGAAAAATGAAAAATAGAACAGACATGATGCATAACTTCAACTCCCAACTCCAAACTAACAATGTAGGTGCAATAACATTCACACCTCCAAACTGACACTAAGGAGGAAGGTGAAATTTTGGTAAAGAGGGGTTTGGTTTTCTCCACTGCCATTATTGAAAGGAGGCAGACCTCACCCAAGGATGATGCTGAGTTTAATGACAAGTCTTATTCTCGTATGGTCACATAATGGAAACGATCAAAATAGATTAAGAAGATATATTTTTTTTGTTTTTCTCAGTCTCTAGTAACTACTTTGTCTTTGGATATTCTCTTTATATTGTGACTAGCCCATATTACACTTGAAAATCACTGCAATTTTATTTGAAAATTTTCCGAGAAGTATTTATACAGTGCAGATGGATCTTTCTCATTTTTTCCTTCAAAACAAAAAATTTTAATAATGTTTAATAAGATGTTATTTGGTGATTTATTCTGTTACCTTACAGATAAATGCAATAACTGTTTTAATATTTAATTGTATCAAATAGTATTAGATTAGCATCATCCACTACTTGGGTTAATAGAATTTTTAAAGTGTAAAGTTTTATAAATAATTACTTATTAAATTTGAGGCATTACTCTAACAGTAAACACACAGTAATGTTCAATGAAAAGAAGTAATGGGGTAAATTTATATAATTTTAAAATAATATGCTTACTATCGAAAAATCCAGAAATGTTTTAATGCTTTAAGAATATAATTTGTAGTTGCAGGATTGGCTGTGTATACAGAAATTCAAGCTTATAGGCTGTTGGTACCTAAAATAAAATATTTAATATATTTGAATCAATTTCTATTTAATGCAATGTCTTTTAAGCAAATTAAACTGACAAAATTATCAATAATTCTGGTAAGAGGATACAGTACACTTTTTTTATTTTCCCCCTTCCCTTCACGTTAGCAGTCAAATTCTTTTAGGTTCATCATGAGCTGAGCTCTTCTGAGATTCATTTGTATCTATATTAAATGAAGCATTTTTTCATTCTACTTTTTTTGCCTAGAATTTCTCCATATCTTCTAAGTTAAAAATTTCAGAAAAGAAAATTCATCTTCTGGTAAATGTAATTTGAGGCATATGAAAGAGAACTATATAGAAAATAACACCAAAATAGTAGACTTAAAAAGAGAACTGATGAGAGTCGAGAAGAGCAGAGCAGATCGTAAAAGGAGCCTGCAGAATAGTATCAAACGTAAGATAGTTCAGCAAATACATTAAATTAAATAATTTCTATGGTTTTATATGGAAGATTGACTTCAGTTGAATGAAAAATGGCTGCCAGAAAGAATGCAATATGAAATGTATCAGTAGCAACAGAATTTGTTATTGTAAACTTTGCTCGTTACCTTATTTCTTGAAATTCCACAAATTGAAATGAGAATTCATGCTAATACCAGTGTGGGGTAAAAGAAAAAAAAAACACTCATGTTTCATTTACAGATTGCTAGGCCATTTAAGCGTTAATAGACATTTCTCAGAAGATTCATGTTTGCATGTCAAAAATGTATTTTGTGATGAACACTGTTAATATACTATTTTCATTGATTATATGGTTTTGAAATCCATAAAAGTTTATAAGAATGAGCTCTTGGAAATAATTATTTAGAATGACACTGCAGTGTGCCAATATGTGAGAAGTTAAGTTTCATTGTGACCAGTTTAAATGAACAGTAAAGTTCTTAGTCTCTGCAGATATTGTTCAGCAGATGTTTCAGTGTTAACTGATCCCAAAAGTTCTTTATAATAGATCGTCTATGCAAATTGTGTATACAATTCATAAAATAACTGTTTATTATCACAAACTTATATTTTACATTTTTAAAGGCTTATTTAATTCAAAAGTAATGAATAAAAGGTGCCGTTTTCGCACTTGCACCAGAGCCCCAGAAATACAGTATATGATATTGAAGGGTTCAAGAAGAAACGAATGCACTAGAACTTGGTCCGATTCTTTTTACTGTAGTAAATGAAAGTTTATTACAATAGAGAAGAAATTTTAAACTTACTGTAAATCGAGACATCTTGTCGAGAAATATGTGTGTAGAAAACGACGACGCTGTAGGTTGAACTCCAGGAATGAGACCTACCCTACTGAAGTGTAATCCTTTATATCCTTTAGCCATCCTTGATGCGTGCCGGGTTAGTCATCGTTAAGAGACCGCAACATTAAACGGAAGTTGTAAAGGGAAACTGATTCATCTAAGTGAAGAGGTAGGAACAACAATTTCGGTACAATTAATGCGTTAATTGATTTCTTTTGCGCAATTTGTACCTTCATGCTGCTTTCCTGTGACTAATGCAAATTTCTGGATATCTGGCAAGTTAATTCAACGGAAATAAGCAAATGCTATTTGTACAGGTACACCGGAAACTATTTTTATAGTACTAGATAATCATACAATCAACAACTTTTCCAGTTATTTAGTTTGGCTCCTCCCGACTATTCGATTTTTTTTATTATTATTTATTTAAGCTAAGTGATATGCGCTGTAATATTATAACATCTTGTCCAAATACGGTAAACATCTCCACCTTGTGCCTTTCCTCCCGAAACATTAAATCTAATTGTATTTTCCAGCGATTTCTTTTGCGAACTACACCTAACTTTACTTTGATTGTTAATATCTGCAGTATTTTGGAGAAACAGCAAGTCCGAATAATAATGAGCAGGGACTTAATAATTAAGTTTTATATAACACTGCAAACGTAATACTATTAATGAAGGTGTGATGGTACAATGGACCGGGCATTCTTAGTGATGGAGAATAGTATTGAGAAGAAATAAATAAGTTTTCCGTCCAAGAGGCTGTATGTAGCATAAGACAACCACATGAAAGATAATTAAGAAAGAATTTGAAGTCTAAAATTCAAAGCAGATAAATGATATAAGTAAATCATAATCCATGTGTGTCTGGCAAGTGCATTTTATATCTTTAAGGAAGTACATTTGTCCTTTATACTCCTTCAAGCTGTAACTAAACTTCGGTTATCTTACTGTTAAACTTCCCATAATTTTGTGCATATGAAAAGAATGCGTATATATAGCGATAAATACTAAATAAATGTGCTGTATCCAACAAAAGGACGACGTGACGTAAAACCACAGAACGGCAATTTCAGATCAAACGTATCGCTCCACCGAAGAACATGGTGAAAAAGCATACAACTTTTCCTTTCGTTTAGCAGCCCAAGCCATAACTAGCTAAGCATTTTTTTAAATTGGTCAATTTTTTTGTATTATATGGATAATGTTGCAGATGATATTAATCACAATTTAATATAGGCTCACTGCCTCCATATTTGTAATATTGCTCGATTCGCAATAATCCAAATTTGTCCTAGAATTTATTAAAAGCATTTAGTATTACAACTTTTCACGTCATTGCTCAACGACTTTACATTTTTGTATTTTACAAATAATGAATTAACTTTATATTGGTGTATATCTAATCAAATTATTTGTTACATCTTCATTTCTACATGTTTAATTTTAGGTATCAATAGATTTCTTCACAAGACAAAATGTATATTTCAATTCTTTATATGTTTGTACTTATTTGAAACGATTGTTACAAATATATAATGAAGTAAAATGGAGACATTTCGCGAGCACTTTTATTGGGGGCGGAAAAGGGGCATTATCAAAATCAGAAAACGTGATGCGTGCAAGAGCAAATCATATATCAAGAACAGATTTCGTAAGACCTAAGTCAATGTTCTCTCGCTGTTTAAGGTTTCAGCGCAAGTGGGCCATGTTGCATCTTGATTACTTTTTACGAAAGAAGCGGTTCTAGGTTAGGGTCATGAGCTGGATCTCCACTGTAAATTAGGTAAGTAGAAAGATCACTACAGTACTTTTTATGTTATTAAGTAATTCTTGGTTATGTAACTTGTAAAATGAAATCTGATATTATGGTAGTTATTGATTCCTACCACTTGGGTTCTGTAATCAATAGCACATGTTTTCAGGAGACCTGTAATATAAAGACTCGATCTTCAAATGATCAGCGCCATAATTATCTATAAAAATTAAAGTTGTTACTGTAGTAGGCAATCTGTTAGGCAATGAAAAGAAGAGACAAATGGGTAATGCCTTAAAAATGATTTATTTTAGTGGAAATAGGAATGATTGGTAATTTGGTTTCTTTTCAATGCTTTCTGTGATTTGCTTCACGCTTTACCATTTTAATGCTGTCAGTAAGAACTAAATGCATATTCCATCACTATAGTCTGGATTCAAGGCAAAATGCCTGCCTTTTATTGATCGTCAGAAAAGAGCCAGTGTACAACAATTATATTCGTGAACTACTATCTAACAATAATGGAAGGGTTTTCTTCCCTCTCCCCTTTCCTCTTTTAGTTGCGGCCCATTTTATTCTATTCTGCCTTTTTTGTAAGTTTCTTATTACGTGATAAACGTTCTTTCTAACTTCTGAGGAACTGAAAAATGACAAGAACGTAACAATTACTTATTTGCTACAGCCTTGAATATTCTGTTCCAAAGGGAATTCGGTATGATGGTGGTTTGTTTATCACAGATTGCGCACCATCCACGAAAAAAGCTCCTACAAAGGGCGGTATATACAATTTGTTTTGCACATGGTTTTCATCATGTTGCTGAGGAGGTTGCTGTTTCTTTCTCTGTTATTTGATATTGTTCCATGTCCAGAAATTCAAAGAAGTTTTATCTGATCTTACCCTAACAACCAATCCCAATAAATGGATTATGCAATGAACTTGGAAGATAGTGGGCGGAAGTCTTTAATTCTTCCTATGAAAATGATGCTATATATATTCGTGATTCCAAAAACTTTTCAGTTAAGCGGAGGATGAAAACTACCTCGCCTTCAACACGGCCATTATACAAAGTTAACTGAATTATCGCTAGTCTTGAAGAAAGAGGAACACTATTGCATCTTTAAAGATATTGGAAGAAGCAGTAGAGTTGGTCATTGCAATGAATGATAAATGCAATAGAGTAATGCCTGACAATCCAGGTCTCTACACAATAAAAGAATGAAGACAAGATTCTCTGTAGTGAAAATGTAGATTCTGTAAACATGGGCCCGTTGGTCATTGCTTGTTTCGAGTATGCCGCATGCTCATTGTCTGCCATTAGACATTTAACCTACTATGTACCGTTTTAATAATTATAGCTTGCAAATCACATTAAATAGTTTTAAACTTAAAAATTAAACTTCATATGGATGCCATATTGCTAATATACCTTATATCCTTAAGGCGCGATTACATCACGAATACAATCTGCAACATATTATGTATTTTTTTTTTTTTTTTTTTTTTTTTTTTGCCTTTCTTACTCTCTTCTGTTACGAATGTTACAAGAATGCAAATTTTGATTTAGTCCTTTTATTTTAAAAAAAATTATTTCTAAACAGGGTATTATCTGTCGTGATATTGTGAATGCCACATTAGGCATAACACGAGACTCATGGCAATTGTGGATTCCTACAAGTATCTAATGTAATTGTTTAATGCACTTGCACCATCCTCACAACCAGGGCCGACTTTGGCTTGATAGAAGCCTGCGTGCTAGATTTGGTCGTCCTAAACAATGCAAACTGCGAGTATATTCACAATGCCATGGAAGACTATTGTGTCCCTTAAGGGCACAGGCCTCCTAACTAGGGAAAGCTCGTTTTTTCCTAACGTGGTGAGCTATTCCACGCTAGTTGTTCGTATGCTGTTTAAGACACTGATTGATTTGTCCTTTGGTTACTCCATTTCTCACTGCACTAGTTACTTCTCGAGAGATTTCCATTTTTCTCTTCCTCTTGCCACTCTTGATCAATCTGAACCTGCATGTTCCTTGAAGAGGTCTGTCTATCTTCTTCTGGGCCTGCCTTGTGTCTTTTTTCCTATCCGGGGGTCTTACATGGAAATCTTGTAGGTTCATCTATTGTCCTGCATTCTTGCGACGTGAACCCCCTCCACCAATTTCCATTTGCTTATGGTAGCTATTTGTGCGATGATTAGTGTGTTTTTATAACGGGAACATGTAGTTAACAAAAGGAAAAAGTAATAAAACAATTTTCACATAGTACAAACTGCAGTACTTATTTCAAGTTTATAAATGTAGAACATGTACACAATGTATTATACCTAAGAAATCTTTAATTATTATATTCTAATATACCCACGTTCTTCTTGGTTTCTTATTTGGATGCTCATTAATAACATCTGATAAGTCTAGTAGTCTAGTAGATACACGGCGTATTTTCTATAGCTAACAATCCTAAATCAAACTTTCGTGGGTCATTGTTCTTGAATGTGGTTTGAGTTTTGAAAAACTCCTTTCACCTAATGCTATACTGACTGGTTATGCGAGGAAATTCTCAAAGCTATAAACAAATTAGGAAATTAATGAGGTCAAATTATTTTGTGTAATGCAGATCAAGCTTTTTAATTGACCAGTTTCTGAAACACCATTTTCATTGCTCATAGTTCTGGATGTTATAGTCTCATTGAAGAACTCAGGAACATCATAATCTTTTATATTTGCACTTTTGCGATAAGCACCAGACAGAAATTTAAATGTTCTGTTCGACACCTTCAAATTATTATTATTATTATTATTATTATTATTATTATTATTATTATTATTATTATCATTATTATTATTATTATTATTATCATTATTATATAATTAATAATTTATTATTATTATTAATTATTAATTAATAATTTATTATTATTAATTATTAATTATATAATAATAATAATAATAATAATAATAATAATAATAATAATAATAATAATAATAATAATAATAATAATAATAATAATTTTACATACACTGCCGAAAGTGTTTCTCTTCCCGAATGAATTTTTACAACATAATTACTCAACCCTATCTTAAATTTTTCTGTGTAGATCCCGAACTGCAGCTGTTATCTACGCTGAACATAGATGAAATTAAAATAAATAAATCATTAAAAATACCAAACACGGACATGCTATATTTATTCCTCAGCCAGCTCCTCTTCGCACAGCTCACTATGAAGTAGTAACAATTTTATGCGGTGCTGGAAACTATTAAAACGGTCGACAAAAGATTCAAGCTGTGCATATTTCAAATCATTCTATTTTCAAAGTATGCTAAATTCAAATGTAATAAAATCCACGAGATATAAATATTTATTATTGTTCTGTCAACGATCGAATCGGAAATAATTCATATCAAACAACGCAATTGCGCACAACGTTTCGCAATTGTTCTGTTTAAAATACGTATAACACTTATTTAACAATTAAATCACTATTTTAAATTGTATTTTAAATTTACTCTATCGGCCGCTCTAGAAAATTGACTGCCTGCATGCCCGTATCTACTAAAACCAGTCCTGTCCACAATTATACTAGAAGTTTGGGAACTACTAGCCGAAGCAATTCACTGTTACATAAAAATTCTTTAAAGAATGTTATTTTTTTAACTTAATTTTTATTCATTTACAATATTTTTTCATTTTCAGTTAATTTGCCTTGCATTAGTTTGAACCTTGGGATTATTTTTATGGTCATATATGAGGGTAGGTCCGTAAGTTTCCGGCCTAACCATTTTCTAGGTACCTATGATAAAGACAAAAAACTATATTTCATTTTTCAATATAGCTACCCTTTATTGCAGTACACTTCTCACATCTTTGAATTAACATTTCATCCCCCCCCCCAAATAGTTAGAAGGCTTGTCTGCAAAATGGGCATAAGCAGCATCCATCACTTCATCATCACACTTAAATTTCCTTCCTCGAAGGTCCTTCTTGAGTTTTGAGAAGAGAAAATAATCACTGGAGCTATATCTGGGTTGTAAGGTGGATAGTCGATCTCCTTGAAGTCACATTCCTTCACAGTTTCCTTTGCAACAAGAGCTGTGTGCACAAGCGCGTTGTCGTGAACCACCACCACCACTCAGCTTTCCTCGCTTTTTCTCTTTGATAAAAGGAATCGCGTAGTCTGTGCAGTAGATCAGCATAGTACTCTCCATTTACTGTGGTGTTCCTCTTCTTGAAGTCAATGAAGAGTATTCCTTCATAGTGCCAAAAGATTGTGGCCATGATCATCTTAATTGACTGAGTGACCTTGACCTTTAGAGGAGGTGCTTCGCCAGTTACGCCACTCGATTGATTCTTTGGACAAGGGATCATAGTAGAGGATCATAGTTTCACCTACTTTAACAATAGTTTGCAGAACTTCTCTCTCATTGTCACGGCAGAGATCCAAAAATGTCTGACAACAGAATACTCGTTGTTGCTTTTGGACTGAGGAATGAAGGCTAGGCACCCATCTTGCTCTAACCTTATTCATGTTTAAATGTTTATGAATAATTCGCAGTTGTTTTTGAAAGGCCCAACCTTGCTGTCATTGTAACTTTGAGCCGAACCGCCGGTCTTCCATAATTTCTCCTACCACAAGAGCGATGATTTCAGGAGTGAGCACCTCCAAGGGCCGACGTGCACGCCCTTCGTCTCCAATGCTTTCTCGACCCATTCAAAAAATTTTGGCTCATTTTTATGGTGGAATATGAGGGGGATGCTTCCCCATATACACCGTCCAATCGCTCTTTAATTTCATTTAGAGTAAATCCTTTTGTATGAAGAACTTAATAACAGATGGACATTCCATTTTGAACATGTCACAATTTTCTACACATAGCCTTCTTTATGCAACTATATCTGAACAACTGAACATGGTGGAGCGGAAGTTACAGCTGCAAGTATTTACTTAACAGATAAGTTATGACTCCAGAGATGGTTTTGTGAAAGCGATAATTCTGATCGGCGAAGCGGTAAACTTATGGACCTACCCTCGTATTATCCAACAATTGAGCTGTTGTTGATAAAAGCCTTAGCTATTAGTGTTTTCTAAGCCTTTTATCTATTGTATCCTGCAATGTAATCCAGGGCTCTTATTTTTCTTACACAGTTAGCACCTCTCCTCATTGTACAATTTGTGTGTTTATCACTGGGGGGGGGGGAGGTCTGAGTGGGTTAGCAAATAGTATTTAAAGCAACTATACGTGCACTATTTTCTTGTATAAATGCATATTATTTACTATTTATGATTATTTTTAATATGTCTATTTGTGTACCATTAACTATACTATAGAGAAAGCAAATTTACAAAATGAGTATATACTTGTCATTTTAAGTTACAGAGTTCAGTTGAATAGACGAGATGGATGAAACTGCTCCTAGTGATGCGATGATCTGCCGGTAGGTTTGTCAAGGGCACTGTGGTGCCGAATCTTGATCCATCTTGCTACAAGCTTCTCTGCATCAAAGCAGTGCACTGATATATAAGGTAGATTTGAAATATTAAAATTTGTAAATTATTTCTCTGGTAAGTTCGTGGTACTAAATCCACGTTCAAATTCAACCGTAGATATAAGTATATAAGTAATTTGGACTGGTTTCACAAGTTCTTTCATTGAAGTGGAAATTTGTTGAGGATCTTCTTTATAGATGCGAAAATCTTTTAGTAGTGATGCACACGTGCTTTCATTTGATTTACAATTTCCACGTTTTCACATAAACGAGGAATTGGTATGTCACCACAAAACACACGTTCTTATTCGTCTGAAGGCCATGTATCTGGGCTTACAACGGCTACACCCGAAAATAATGCAAGTCTTCCTGGCAATTTTCGATATTGTGTTCCAAAGACTGAGAAATGTCCTTTCAAAATATTTGAAAATTGTTATATTCATCGCTTGACGGTTCGTTAATTGCGACTCCTTTGAATGTGTGCTTTTCCTGCAATTCTTGTACCATCGTCTTAATACGCTGCCGGTCATTTGTTTTCAATGTGTCAAAAGTTTTTTAGTCACGTCAATTTCTTATTTTACTCTAAGAATGAAAAGTTTCTGTTTTGCATAAAGAAATAATACTTTCAGAACTTCTAGGGCCTCACAAAGACAACTAGTTTCATTATAAGCAATCATTTTGAGAGATATTTTGCCAATCCCTCTAATTTAGACCTCTCTCGAGTTGATCGGAAACCATCATGACTCAAATGTGGCTTTCAAGAAGAGCTCGAACAGCATTAAATGACGAAGCACCCCAACGTACGTCTACAACTGGCTTACCTTTAACAGTTAACAGTTGAGTTTTTGCTAAATATCCTGTAACACTCTCTGATTTTTAGGAGTGAGAAAACATAGAATATAAGGAATTTAATGAAGACTGTACATGACACACATCTGCCACATCACGCGTAACTCATGCACAGCTAGTTCTATTTCCATGCACAACAATGATGTCTTTATATAAATGTTTACGTAATGCCTTTGTAAGGTACAAGCATTGTCGACGCACCATCTGTAGCGATACCTAGTGGGTTTTAGTACATATTTAATGTTATGCTTGAGCGTTTAACACTGCATTGAAAGTGCTTTTCCCTGTCACACTTCCTAATTTCCCCCTCAAAAGACAACATACATATAGTATTCAGTAGGTTTCATTAGAAATCGTTGTATTTGCATCATAATACTAAAGTTTGTGTTCTATTCAATAATGAGATAAGCAATTTTTCCCCTATAAACATAATATCTCGGCCTGATACACCATTCCATTTTTAAAGTTCCATTATTGCGGAATATGTTTTGAATTATAACTTCTGTTTAGCACTACATATGCAGATCTGAACCGAAACAGTCGTGTTTACTATTTCTTTTCATAGTTTCAACCTCAAAACGTGATAAAGCAGCACAATTTCCCACTATGCTTTCATCCTTACTGTAACTCCCTTACCCATCTAGAGACTTCTCACAGTTTTCGGTTCCCGGGAATTTACTAACTTTCTCTATGTTAGCATCGTTATTACTGTTTTTTTTTTCTTTTCTTTCTTAGATCTAGTAACTGCTAGTACTCTGATTTGTTTGCACATGTTTCCAGCAATTCACTCTTCTTGAAGAATCACGAAAGTTTACTTTGTTTCTGAGACATAATGAAATTCCGTAGTTTACACAGGCCTAGGCGTACTTAAACTAATGACTGCTGCTTGCCTCAAAGGTTCGCACGAATTAACAATGACTGCACACAGTAACGGACCGTAACATTAAAGCAACAATGGCACAAAGAGAATGAAGATTCAGTTTGAAATGTTTAAATACATATTGTTTCCAAAATTAATGAACAAGATTATTGGTCTATAATATATTTATATGCTTTTTAAACACATTTTAATGTTAAATTAGCTATAGGGCATGTGTACTTTCTATGTACGACTCCACAAATTTAAATTAAGTGTTAAGTGATATACTTCACATATCCAGTGAATGGGAAATAAGTATCCCTGGCTGAAATGGGTCATTTCGAATAAGAGGGTGGGATGGTTTGATTCAGAGAAGAGGTAATCCCCCATTCCTTCGTGCAAATGCCTCTCCTGTATCATAAGGATTTCATCAGCTTCTTCCAAATTTCATGTTAACCTGCACTGCAATGCCTAAAAATATGCCTGAAATGAAAATGCAAAAGAATGAATTCATATTTAACACAGTTGTTAGCTTTTCAAATGTGAAAAAAAGAGGAAATGTGAAAGAAAATGGTATAAGATTTCCACACAATGGAAATTACCTTAATAGGTTCTGGGGATGGGAACCACACGGTTATCCAACGCAAATTCTAATATAACTTCCTAATCATAAAACCACTACCATTATCAATTTGTATTGTTCAATTTTCAATAACAGATGTTGTATTCAATATTTTATATAGTATATCAAATATATAATATCATGGAATATTTTCAGGACATTTATCGATAAAAATAGAACAAAGTAATTCTTCGTTTCCTGAAACTGAAAGCTTGCCAGAAGAGGGATAAACATGAGCACCTCTATAGCATTAATAGCAGATGATTCATTTCCATTGTTGACAAACACTGTCGTGAAACCACATCCAGGAAATCTGCAATTATCACCTCGAAGAAAAGTTGCCGCTCAAGATTAAGCTGAGAAATGGAAAACCTTTTGCCATTTCTTTTATTACTTTTTGGCACCAGCTTTCAGAAGTCTCTGAGATAATCATGGCCACTGTTTATGTACACTAGAAATAGGACCTATCTAGGTATATACTTTTGATTTTGATTCTGAGAATTGGAAGGACGACGTTGTTCCTACTAACCTTATGGAGGTTCCTCGATAGAAGAATACTGCAGAATTATAGTTGCTAACAATGTTAAATGAAGATACGAACATAAAAAGATTTCATATATCTTAATATATTTATACAGTGGATGGCAAAATCATGGTCACAATTACTAACAAATTTTTAAAATCGTTGCTTCTTCCAGAGACTGTTAGACTGTTACCAAGTAGCAAAGTTTATTTTTAATTCTCGAGCGGGCGCACTGGTTTTGAGTTATATACAGCAGGCATTTTTATAATTAGATTGTTCTTAATTACTCGCAAGCTTGTATTCTTTATTGTAATTTTCAATGTTTCTACAACTGAATAAAATATGTATTAAACAAATTCAAATATCAGTGAATAAATGTGCTTGATGCATGAGGAATATCACTTTTCACTAATTGCGTTACGTGATTACAATCAACTTTTACTATTTGCCGCATCGAAGGCCTATTTTATTTTCTGTTATTTTCCAAAGGAGCGATTGAAAGACTCTTGAGGGGGGGGGGAAGCCCTACACCCTACACCCTTCCTACAAGTGTATCTGAAAGAAACATTGTTTACCACGGTGATTATGCTTTTCTTGCCCAAAACATACGAGGGTAGGTCCAAAAGTTTTCGGCCTCGCCGACAAGGATTGTGAAGGCGATCTTCACAAAACCCTTATCTGGTGTCATATCTCATCTGTTAAGTAAATAATTGCAGCTGTAGCTTCAGCTCCGCTGTGTTCAGTTGTTCAGATATAGGTAGTTCCATAAAGAAGGCTATGTGTAGAAGATTGTGACATATTCAAATGGAGTATCCATCTGTTATCAAGGTTCTTCACAAAAGAGGATTTACTCCAAATGAAATTGAACTGGGATTCCCTGGGCACCCCCCCTCATATTCTATCGTAAAAGATTGGGCCAAACTTTTTCTAATGGGTCGAGAAAGTATTGGAGACAAGAGCGTGCAGGTTGGCGTTTGAAGGTGTTTCTTCCTAAAAACATCGATCTTGTGGACGGAGAAATTATGGAAGACCGGCGGCTCGGCTCAAAGTTACAGAAATAGCAGCAAGGTTGGGTCTTTCTAAAACAACAACCCTTCGAATTATTATTGAACATTTAAACATGAATAAGGTTAGTGCAAGATGGGTGCCTAGACTTCTTTCCTCAGTCCAAAAGCAGCAACGAGCCATCTGTTGTCAGGCATTTTTGGAGCTCTGCTGTGGCAATGAGACAAAAGTTCTACAAACCATTGTTAGGAGATGAAACTATGGTCCTCTACTATGATCCCTTGTCCAAGGAATCAATGGAATGACGTAAACTGGCAAAGCACCTCCTCTAAAGGCCAAGGTCACTCAGTCAATCAAGAAGATCATGGCCACAATCTTTTTGAACTGAAGCAATACTCTTCTTTGGCTTCAAGGAGTCGGTCCTGGTGGTGTAGTGGTAACCATACTTGCCTTCTAAACCTAAGATCGCGGGTTCAAACCCGGCCAGGATCGATGGATTTTTTCGGGAGTAAAAATCCTAAGTTGGCTTCCTTCGGAAGGGAAGTAAAGCCATGGGTCCCATGTCGTACATTTACGGCACGAAAAGAACCTCAAGCCTGAAAGAAGAGGTCTCCGAGCAAAATTTGTCGGCCGTTTCACGCCCTGAACAGAATGGGACGCTGATGGCCTGTGATGTTAAAGAGCGTCCGTAAATAAACAAATAAAAAATTGACTTCAAGGAGAGGAACCCCACAATAAATGGAGAGTACTATGCTGGCCTACTGCACAGACTACGTGCTTCCATCAAAGAGAAAAGGCGAGGAAAGCTGAGTGGTGGTGTGCGCCTTCTTCACGACAACGTGCACCTGTACACACATTTCTTGTTGTAAAGGAAGCTGTGAAGGAATGTAGCTTCAAGGAGATCGACCATCCACCCTACAGCCCAGATATAGCTCCCAGTGACTATTTCCTCTTCTCAAAACTCAAGAAGGACCTTCGAGGAAGGAAATTTAAGTATGAGAAGAAGTGATGGATGCTGATTATGCTCATTTTGCAGACAAGACTTCTATTTTGGGGGAGGGGGAATTTAAATGTTAATTCAAAGGTGTTGGAAGTGTATTGCAACAAAGGGTGGCTATATTGAAAATTGAAATATAGTTTTTGCCTTATCATACCAATAAAATGGTTAGGCCGGTAGCTTATGGATCTATCCTCGTATCTATGACGAAATAAAAGAGGCAGTAGACAAACGTAGGAACAACAAGGCAGCAGGATCGGATAATATCAGCTCTGAGCTCCTGAAAATGTACAAAACAGCGTTAATTATATATTTGGAATAATGGGATGGTATGGGCAACAGAAAAGTTAACCTCAAGAATGGGAAGAAGGATACGTCTGCCCAGTGCATTAAAAAGAATCATTGGAATGTCAGAATAAATACAGGAATCACGTTATTGGATGCGCATACAATTTTTTTTCAATATATTCTATAAAAGACTCCAACCATATGCAGAAGGAATAATAGGAAGCTACCAATATGAATTTAGAGGATAAACTAATAATGGTTATGAGAGATTTTGGAATACCATAAAACTTGCTTCTCTTACAGCAGCTGTGTATAGCATTTCACATGTAGTGCTAAACTAAGTGTGGAATGTCAAAACCATTTACAATTAAACAAGATTTAAGACAGAAACGCGCTGGTTTGTGTTATTAAATTTGGCACTCGAAAAAGAAATACAGAGTGCTAACATAGAGAAACCAGGTACAATATATTATAAATCAGTACAAATGCTAGCATATGCAGATGATGTAAATCTAATAAGTAGATCAACAAGAGAATTGAAAGAAGCCTTTATAAAATTAGAGGAAAGGGATGGAATTGAGAATACATAAGAGGAAAGCAAAATGTATGGAGGTGACAGAAAAACCAACAAATGTGGTTTTTATAAAAATCCATAAATATAATATAGAAAAAGTAGAAGAATTTAAATATTTGGGAAGCATAGTGCACACCAAAAACAATCTAAAGAACGAAATCCAACAAAGATTGAAGTTGGATAATAGATGTTACTTACGGACTAAGGAAACACCTGAAATCTCACCATGTAAACATAAAAAAACCAAATGTAGACTTTATAAGACGTTAATAAGATCTATGTTACTATATGGATCAGAAACATGGGTAAATGGGGGAAAAAAAGAAAAAGAAAAAAAATTGAGCAGAGAATAAGAGTAATGGAAAGAAATATCTTTAGGCTAATATATGGACAGGTTAAAGAAGGTGTATAACTAGTGAGATATAACGATAATGTTTACAAGCTATTTAAAGATCCGGACGTCTTGGAGAAAATCAAGTCCAGGAAAGTATGTTGGCTGGGTCATCTTTACAGAACATTGAGACGTATCCTTATAGGAAACTATTTTTTACTAACCCTTTTGAATATTAGAAAAAGAGGACACCCGTCAACAAGGTCAATTGACTGTGTGGAAAAATACCTAGAACAGGATGCAGTCAAAGGATTGAAAGGAAAAGCACATGATACAATCAAGTGGAGAAAACTCCCCAAGCCGGTCATGGCTGGAAGACAGCTGTTTAGGTAGGTAAGCAGGTAGGTTAGGATAGAATAATATGCATTGGCTATCACCAGGACCTAATTTCGAATAAATTTGCTATGAGATGTGTCTTTAGTACACAGTTTTTATTATTCATTGTATAGTGATAGCAGCAGGATTTCTGATTTGATTTAAAATTGTCAAAGCATTGGGATCGAAACCAGAACTGCCATCTGCATGGAACCTTTAGATACTAGTGGAATGAGTTCGGCTGTGCTACCATCTGACCAGCTCTTGGATGTAGTTTGGCTATAATGAACATTGTCTCATCTTCGTATATGATGGGTCGACCTTTCTCTCCAAGTCTGTATACAGACCTTAGAAGTAATGCTCGTAGCATTATTATATTTTGTTTTTTCTATAAACCGTTATTATTTTATTGATCCGTTTGACTTAATTTTCTTTACTATTGTTCTCAAACTTGTGTTCCCATCCTTGAAATTAACGCTTTTATTTAATCTAATGAGTAATGTTGAGATTATGGGGTTTGCGTCTTCATTTAAATAACAATTGTGAATTACAGTTATGAATTATACGTCTGATAACTTGCTTACCAAATTCATCCAGATATGTCACAAGTTTTGGAATATTGCACGATTTTTCTGAGGTGTCAAAAGTAGTGCCCCTTTCTTCATGTTTTGCCTGTTCCTTTCACCGACCTTAGAGATATCCTGCAGCTGCTAATATTCTCTTTTGCGCTTGTCGTTCTTTTTTGCTATAATCTGGCAATGCCATTTCATGTCATCTTTCCAAAAACATATAGGTGTTAACATTGGAAATAATTTCACGCGCCTGAAATGTAATGTTTTTCTTGACAATTTTTAGACTGCATATATCTCATTATGGGTAAAAATCACTACGCTTAAATGAAGAATGTTACACCTTAACACTACTTGCGAGTTGCTTGCAGTGCCAAGGATGATGCAACTTTTGGTCCCGATGGATATTATGATTTATTTATAAGCAGCAATACCTGTGAAGAGAGTGATTATTCTTTCACATCAGTTCGCTGGTTAACTAAAGTTATATTAGCTTAAAAATAAAAGAGGCCAATTTATTTTGCGGCATTTATAATAGTATCTTGTAGAGCGAGACGGAGGAACGGCCCTACCTGCTTACACGTTCGGTATTTTTTATTTAGCCTAGCTTTTCTTATAATCACTAGGCATTAGCCTTCTAAGCAGTTAACCCAGAATGAAGAGGAATTAAGTTATGTTGATACTGAACTGTTCATAACAGTTGGGGGGAGTACAATAGATCACAAGCTGCCAACGATCTCTCCCCTAAAGCTCATTATTCATATATTGTTTTCCTGTCGGGCAGGGGCTCTTATTGTTTAAGTGTACATAATTTGATGTTAATGCCTACTGATCATATTTGAAATTGCAATTTTCTCCAGTTCGTTTCCACTTAATATATATAAATGCAGAGGAGAACAAACAAAGAGACCATTTTAATGTGCATTGTTTACTTTTTAACTCGAAATATGTGTGCTTATTAATTCGTAAAACCGATGTAATAAGAAAATTATTTTATGAGAAACCCCTATCATTGTGTATTACTATATATTTATGCATTGAGAAAAGTGATAGATTATAAAACATATTTTACTTAATCTACCTTTATATTCTACCCATCAAGAATAAATCAATTGGTGTCATATATGGTTAGCAGTGTGACTTCAAACGAAAATGCGCAACATTCCTTAAAGAATTGAAAATCAAGCAACTTTATAATATTTCTGCAAAACGAATTCCTCGAAAGTTGCCCGGAATCTTTGCCTCTCTATTGTGAAAACAAAAGCGAAACTAGAGAAGGAAGGAAACCTCATTGACTGGAAAAATTAACTAGGAACATTTCATTATTTTCCCAAGACAAAGCTGAAGGTTACAAATTATGAAAATTCACAAGGGAAAAAGTAGGTCTTATGGTTTTAGCTAAGATTTCTGTTCACGATATCAAGTTCCGCACCGTCTTGTGAGACATGCTTCAGCCTTAAACAGGATATGTCTGGCTATTATCGCGTTAAGTAGATTTGTATGTCTCTGCATAGACCGCAAGGGTCATTTAATTCGTTTACGTTTTCCTTATTTGAACTTCTCTTTTATCGTAAACCGTGATTCACGCAGATTTTAACCTTCGTTTGACCGTCATGCTTTGGATATAAAATACAATGCTGCGTCATTGGATGTAGGTAACATTCTTTGTTTCGTTGACTATGTCATACCTACGTCGACCACATACTGTTGTATAATTCACGATGTATAATTATCTGCTTTAGGAGACTTACATTTGAATATTGGGAAAGACGAAGTCAATATTGTTTGGTATAATTACTGTTTTGGTAAAATAAATAATAATAAAAAAAAAATGATTCATCTTTCTTTGGTATGATAAATCGGTTTAGATTGAACATACTATAGTGAATTCATGACTATTTTATTAGAGCAATATCATAAGTTTCCAATGACACAGGAACAAATAAAATTTATAGAATCAAGAGTGAGCAGTTGCATCCATAAGAGATAAATTTGACATTTGGGGGTGCTCTGAGCATTTCTCGATCTAACATCAATGGGTTGAGATTTAAACTTGAGCATATTTTTATTCTTCACATAATCTCCCATACACCAATGCCAGCATTTATTCTGTCTATGAAATGGTTTTTTGAAAGGTCTCTATGGTTGCAATTGCCTTTTGATTTGATATAAATGCTGACCAGCAAAGAAGGGCTTGAACTTTGGCATCAGAGGATTCAAAATCAGAGGAGCTAAATCTAGGGAGCAGGGGGGATGCTCCAATAGTT
Source organism: Metallyticus violacea (assembly GCA_030762175.1). NCBI lineage: Eukaryota > Metazoa > Arthropoda > Insecta > Mantodea > Metallyticidae > Metallyticus > Metallyticus violacea. Next base: position 49,656,433 of record CM060838.1, on the reverse strand, counting down.
AATACTTCAAATTTCTCAATGTTTCCCATCACTAAAACATATTTGTGAGAAGGTGCATTGTCTTGATGAAAAATTATTTTTTTCTTCTGCTAATGGAATCTTTTCTCAAAAACTTTTCATCTAGTTGGTTTAAAGGATTGGAATACTACTCTCTGGTTATAGTTTTACCCTTCTGAAGATAATCAATTAAAATTGTAAAAGATTGATGCCCTACATTTTCTTGCAGATGGAACCGACTTTATCTTTTTTGGTGCTGAACCACTCACTTCTGCCCAGTGATTTTGTGTATGCAGCTTCATCCATGGTTATAAGTTAGTGGTTTTTTGTTGTTAAAATGCTGTAAATACCATTGCAACATTTTCATATGAATGCATTTTTGATCTGCTGTTAGCAAGTGTGGCACCCATTTTGTACAAAGCTTTTTCATATACAATTCTTCATGTAAAATATTATCTACATATTCTTTTTCAATACCTATAGCCTGAACAGTTTCATGCACTTTAACTCACCCATGTAATAGTAGTGGTGGGGGTGGTGGTAGTACTTGATGTGGGCTTCTTCCAGAATTATTATTATTATTATTATTATTATTATTATTATTATTATTATTATTATTATTATTATTATTATTATTAAATTTATTGCAATGCCAAGAAAAAGTACATTATAAATACAAACTATTATTACTAAGGGGCTTCCACCCATCTGGCCCAGGCCAATATTTAAAAAAGTTTGGGTACAATAATTAATTTTGTACTATCCCATTTATCTAAATTCTAATAAAATAAAACAAAATACAACATTTCCATGTTGTTTACTTCTGTCCCCGGTTCATCAGCAGCAACCTACTAGAATTCCGGGGGACCAAGTTCTTACTGATTCCCACCTCTTACTAATACTAATTTTATTAAAGCACTACAACATGTGTTTACTACCAGATTCTAGAACACTCTCTCCTAATTTGTTGTTCCTTTCTGCTCTTCACAGTCCATTTCCATTTATTTCTTACTTTCTCTAAAAATTTCTCTATATCCTTACAGTTTTTTTCTATTATTTTGTTAACATTACTTTTCTCCCTAATGTTTAATCTTATACTTTCTTTTCTCCAAGTTTCAGTTTCTTTACATTCATAAATTATATGTTTTACATCTTCTTTATCCCCACATAATGGGCACACACCTTGTGGGTATCCATTTCTTTGACCTTTTAACCTCCATATTCCTGCTCTTAGCCAGGCTATCCCCTTTCTTTCTTCATTATTCGTGTTATCTATATACCTCTCTCTTCCCCAGCTATTTTTCATTGAGACATAAAAGACTAGTGATCTTTTTTCAGATAATTGACTAAATAATTTTTGGATCTCTATGTCCTTGAATCTTCCAGAAACCTTTATGGTTTATTTCTCTTTTTCTCCATATATCCCCTAATCCATTACTTTCTAGATTATATCTCAAGTTACTAACCCAACCTGTGTTTTGTAAACTTGTTTCTTGATATTGAAAGCATTGTTTCAATAAACTATTATCATATAAATTTAAAATCCTATACCAGTATTTTAAAGCTCTCTCCATAAGTATTCCCTTTCTTGTACTTCTTCCCATTTCAATCTGCACAACTTCATTTGCTGTTGCTATTGGCAGCCCTAAAACTTCCTTACAAAACATCCTATGAACGTGATCTACAACCTTCCAACCTTTCTCAAGTCCCCAAATTTCAATACCATTGAGCATTCGGGCCTCAGCTACCTAATTGTATACCCTTTCCAGTCATTTCATCTCCATCTCAGGCATTTTATATAGGCACTCCCTTACAGCCATAATAGCTGATTTTCCTTTTGCTAGAGCTAATTGCATTTGTTTTTGCCATTTCCCCCTGCATCTATTCTTATACTCAGGTATGTACAATCATGCACAACTTTATATTCTTTATTTCCCTTCTTCCACTTTTCATGTTTACTCAATTTAGCGCCTTTCTTAAATGCTAGAATTTGGGTTTTCTCTCTATTTACCTTTAAACTCCATTCTATGCAGTATTTATCTACTTCTTGTAATGTCGGTCCTGGTGATGTAGTGGTTACCATACTTGCCTCCTAAACCCAAAATCGCGGGTTCGAACCCGGCTAGGACCGATGGATTTTTTCGGGGCGTAAAAATCCTAAGTATGGCTTCCTTCGGAAGGGAAGTAAAGCCATGGGTCCCGTGTCGTACATTTACGGCACGAAAAAGAACCTCAAGCCTGAAAGAGAGGCCTCAGAGCAAAATTTGTCGGCCGTTTCACGCCCTGAATTGAATGGGACGCTGATGACCTGAGATGTTAAAGAGCGTCCATAAATAAATCAATAAAAAAAAATCCTCTTGTAATGACCGTTTTAACCCATTTACAGTAATGGAGCCTACTACCAAATCATCTGCAAAGAGAAGTTCAGGGCTTTGCAATTTATTTATTACCTACAAAAGATGATTATTATTTTAATTGATATCATTGTATGATTCAGTTGAACTACACATCTTAAAGCTTCGCTTACTTTTCATAAATGTATGGAACCGGTTTCGAGAACATTTAGTTCCCATCTTCAGTCAGGCTAAAGTTCAACTGATTATTATTGCTTATATTCTTCAATATGTCATCAATAAACAAATTAAATAACATTGGACTTAGCTTACAACCTTGCCTTAATCCTTTTTCCTGCTGTACTTCCCTTGTTATTGCCCTTTCTTCATATTTTATGCAAAAGGTATTCCCTTTATACAATCCTTGTAGAATAGTGACCATTTGTTTACTTATCCCTTTCTCTGATAGCTTATGCCACAATAGCTTCATCTCTATTCGGTCAAAAGCTTTTTCTAAGTCATATAAAGCCATATAAACCTTTTTTACCTTTTAAATATTTGTCCACTATAGTTTTTATAACAAATATGTAATCATTCATCTGTCTTCCTTTCCTAAAGCCCATTTTAAATTCCGAAAGAATGTTATATTCTTCTGCCCATTCCTGTAACCTATCAGCCAATATTCCTGTATAGATTTTTCCCACATTGGGCAACAGCGTTATACCCCTATAGTTACTAGGTTTATCCAAGTCCCCTTTACCTTTGTATATGAGTTGTATAATTGCTTTTCTCCAACTTTCCGGTGTGTACCCCTTAGCTTTTATTGTATTAAACATACGTACCTTGAGTCGATTCTTATCTCTACTCCATTCTTTAAGGAATTCCTCTGGTATACCATCTATTGCTGATGCTTTGTTTCTTTTTATTCTTTTAATCTGTTTCTCTACTTCTCTCTCTGTTATATCCCTATCTAGCATCTCTACATAGTAGTTTTCTATCTCTGGAATTATCCTCCCTTTTATAGAGCTTTGACATGCAAACAGATCTGAAAAATATCTTAACCATTCTTCTTGGGTTATATTAGATTTAAGTACATATTTTTTATATAAAGTCTTTATACCCTTCCATATTTTGCTTACATTATTATCCGCAATAACCTTGGTTAATTTATTGATATTCCATTCCCTCCATATACGTTTCTTGCTTTCTAATAATTTATTATAATAATATTTACTTTGTAAATACTCCTCTTTTGATTTAGGAACCAATAATTCCCTCCAGTTTACTAGACTAACTTTTACAATACATTTATTTATTTTACATTCGTCATCAAACAAGGTATCACTTTTAATGTGGCTCTTGTTTTTTACTTTCATCCCTTTCCCACCTCAGCACATAATAAAATTCAATATGCTGATTGCATTTTCAACTTCATATATTTTTAAGTTATAAACTATCCCATTTGACATATTTTTCCTAGCTCAGATTCTAAAGTAAGATCAAAGTTAATCTTGCATTCATCTTTCCATTTAAATCTAACATATTCTCTTATACCAGTATTCTCTCCCCCAATATGGTTAATAAATGCATTCAGCAATTTAATATTTATATCCAATATTAGTGGAAAATGGCCACTACTTAAGCTTATATTTGACCATTTGAAGTTACTTATCATATGAGTAATATTACTTGACCATAATACAAAATCAATTACACTCTGTCCCTTTTTATTTATGAAGGTGAATTCTCCTTGTTCATCCTCCCCATATTTACCATTTAAAATATCGAGTGCATTTAATTCACAGAAATTAATAAATTTCTCACTTCCTTTATCTTCCACCCTATCCTTACTGTGTCTAATATTCTCATTTTTTTTCTATTACATTATTATTTTCCCACCCATTTATTAAGTTTGCATAAAGTCATCAATTCTTTTATTAAAATCTCCGACAATTATAATCTCAATGTTAAAATATTTATCCCTTAACCTCTCTGTATCTCTGTCTAAGATATAATACAATTCTGGGTTATGGAACTGTGAGGTGATTGGGGGGTTATATACAATACCTATACATATTATACTTTCATCTAACAATTTTATCTTCCAATATGATCCAGATTACTTCCTTACACCTAGACCAAGTGTCTCTAATGGTTTTACTCAAATTATTCTTAACAAAAAACCCTAATTCTCCTGATGGTCTCCCTTTCCTTGCCATCGTTTCAGCCTTTCTTCCTACATATTTAAAATCCTTTATTGTAATCTCTTCATCCTTTAACCATGCTTCTACTACTGCAAAATAATCCATAGTACCCAATAAGTATTGTAAAATTCCCGTGTTAATTTTATTTTTCAAACCTTCACAGTTCCAGTAACCTAATCTCCTCACTGTCTGTTATTGTGATTATTATTTCAATCTCCCGTTCTCCCCCTGGACCACATAACCTTTTCTAGAGTTTTTTTTACTTCTTAACTGAATCCCTTCATTTGGGGTTTTATCCTTATTCACTACCAAAATACTTCCATGCAGAGACGAAACTATACTATCTCCCCGTTCTTCCGTATTCATCCCACTTCCCTTGCCTTGCCCACTTTCATTTCCCACTTCTTCCCCACTACCAATAGTTTGCATCCAACTCAAGTCCCCTTTCTCCACTAATTCCCGCATTGCTTCCACCTCCTCTTTCCTCGGCGACATCTCCTTTTTTTTTTTCTTTCTGCCGCTGGCTTTCCTGACGTCATACCACTCCCACCATCTTCTCCCTCCTGAAGATCCCCTAATCTGCGATGTGTGCGATGATGATGTAGATTATGACGCAACAGTTACTAACATATCTCTTATTTCGTCAAGTCTCCCTTGAATACCAGACTTTGGATCCATAAAATTTTCTGCTGCTATGTATATTTCCTGTTGCTGGTTAGTAATATGCTGACTCATTTCCTGCTGCATTGGTTTGCTGCTCCATACATCTCTCTTGTTTGTAGTGTATGCATTCACTCCTTCAATCTACAGTTGAAAATTCCTGATATATGCTCTTTTGCCTGCTGCTCTTGCTTCCATCATGCGTCAAATTAAATTTTGTTTTATGTGTCTTTGAGCAGGAGTCAGGTTCTTATTAATAAATATGTTTGTCCCTTTCAGCATCTTTGCCTTTCTCAATATTTCATAAATTATTCGGGTTGTTGCAAATCGAACTATTATTGGTCTCTTACCCATGTGCCTTCTTGTTCTGTATGCTTCGACAATCTCCCATCCATGTAATTCTATTTCCAACTTATTTTCCAATATTTTGGTTACTTCTTGCTCTGGCCAAATACCTCTTCTTTCTTCTGCTCCTATAAATACAATATTCAGTATACAAATGAATCAATATTAGGTGACACTAAAACTTCACTAACTGATTAATTTACATGTTTCAAGAGCATTCGTTCTGTTAGTCAGTCCCCAGCTGAAGATGAGGGCGAATGCTCTTGAAACATGTTAATTAATCAGTTAGTGAAGTTTTAGTGTCACCTAATACTGACTCATTTGTATATGTAACAACTTCACTGTTCCTAACTTCTTTTAAGATTACAAGATTGAGTTTTCTTCTCCTTTCATCTGCTCTTTCTAAATTCATCTTCATTCGGTCTATTTCTCTCTTGATTCCTTGAATTTCTTTTCCAACCCCATCTTTTATTTCCTTAGCTATTTTATTCAGATTATCACTTAATCTTTGCTCCATACCATCCAATTTTTTCAAAATTTCCTGTGTTTCTTCTGGGCCTGGATTTAGTTCGATACATCCTATAATTAGCAACATTAAAATAATGTTTCCCCATATTAAACCATCTGTGCTCTTGCTTCCTCCTTCTCCCTTTTTTTTCAATCTTCTTTGCCTAAACATTCCTATCCTTGCTCTATACATCAAAATTTCTTCTCCCATTGTTACTTATGCCACTTTTATCTCACACTCTTGGAGCTTACTATAAACACATCCTTCTCCTTGCCCTGCTTACTTGGCACCCTCCAGAAATATAATATACATTATGAGAATGGATATCTATGTAAATTATAATTAATCTGTCATCTAACACACTCTTATGCTTCACTTACTTTTTAATTATGGTAGGACTAGTTTCAAAGAGACATCCTCTCCATCTTCAACCAACTTGGTTCAGTCGTCAAGTTGGTTGAAGATGGAGAGCATGTCTCTTCGAAATAGCTGCAGCTTTCTCAAGGGCAGAAGTGTCTCTGTGGTTGTAGAAAAAGTCAATGGCAATGAATTTATTTAAAGAAAAATGATGCATTTCTATCTTTGTAAGATGCAGATTTTTTAATTTTATACAGTTTTTTTTTTGGAGGGGAGGGGTTCAATTAATATGAAATTCTCCAAATATAAGAGTTATTGCAATATAATCACTTATTATTAAGTATATTTCATTTACAAATATTTTTATGGCTATTTTCCTTCATTCTCAGCAATATCTAACTAAAGGTCCTGCCTGTAAAATTACAGGAACCTTCAGAGAAAAATTGTTATGAAATAAGAGCAGTGACTAGTGGTTCAACTGATGATAATGACAGTTTCCCATAATAATTTACATTAGTGAAGTAAAATGCTGATTAATCTTCATTTAAATTTTTACTGTTTATTATTCCCAGTAACTTACAAATTTAAGTCTTTAACTACCTTCATTTGAGCTAAACTATCATAATAATGCAAGTCTATAGATCTAGAGAACAGAAAATTTATTTGGAAACCATATTTTTCTTGTGCATATATATCATTTGCATGTCAGCATAATATATTGTTGATCTATGTTTCTGTGTGTATTCAACTGTAATTGTTTTTTCAGTATTCTTTTTCCATTTTTTAGATTTTCTGTGCACAAAGAAAGTCTGACATTTATTTTTGCAACAAAATTTATTATTTTATTTTTACATAATTATATTATTCAGAATTAATATTTCAGAGGAAAGCTGTTCCTCTCCTCTCTTATGTATACTTAAATCAACACATACATTACAGATCTTACATGTGGGAAATGCGCTTTATTGTTTTTATTTCTCTCTCTGTCTCAGAAAAATGGTTTACATAGTGCTACAGTATGATCCACACCACAGCATACTTTTTGTACCATAGCTCCTACAGCCACCTATAAAAAAAGAAGTAATTACTTATGGCTTATTGTGGAGTAACAATATAAAACAAATTTAATTGCACATTTTATGATCAGCAGATAATGAAAGAGCAGTTTTTTCTAATGTCATATAAGTGGTTGAAGTCAAAGTTCTTGAAACAAGCTACCATTGTTAAACATTTTGCTTATGCCAGTTGACACTAATTTCTAGAATTTAAAATTTAATAATAATATCTATGCAATTCCTTGTAAACCTTTCTGAAGATTAGGTTACATAAAAATGTGTCAACACTAATAGTTTGCTACATAATAAATATGCATAGTTTGGAAAGCAATTAGGACTGTAAGGAGGGTATTATAGAGTGTCCAGTGAGTTTTCCTCAGTTGATCCCAAGTTATAGCTGCTGTATGTGGCTTCATGTTGTCATGCAGAAGCAGAACATCTCAAAAGTGTTGCTGGTGCCTTTTGGTGTGATAGGAGGTTCTCGCATTGTTCAACAGTTTGCAGTAATGCACCGCATTCACAGTCCTTAAAGAAATAAAGGATCAACATGCCTTTATAGTCCCAAAACACAGTCACAAGAACTTTTCCAACTGATGGAAAATTTTGGCCTTGACCAGAGCAGCCTCCCCTCTTCTCCTCCACACCATGCTCCTTCTCTTGTTTTTGGGGGTGTAGTGGTGTACCCATTTCTCATCACATGTCACAATTTGGGTTAGAAATTGCTCTACTTCTTCCTCAAACTGATCCAGAAGCCTCTCACTGATGTCCTTTAGAAAATTTCTCTGTTCATTAGTGAGGAGACATGGGACTCACCTTGCCAACACTTTCTGAAATCTAGCTCTTTAGAAAGAACGGTGTGTGCACTTCCACAACTTATGCCCATCTCTGAAGTGATTTTAAGCACATTTTGGTGTTGATTGTTAAAACTTCTTGTTCCAGGCAAACACTTGGGTTCAAGAAAGTGTACCTTTTCCAAACTGTGCATGAAACCTGGACAAAATATCAGTCGGTTTGACTTCTTCTTTGGTTAGAAAACGGATTATGATCTGCTGTGCAAAGGACATTGTAATTTCTTGCTCAGAATAACACTACTGGTGATGGAGCAACCAATGCAGAAGTATCTGTTGGATTCTTCTACATTAATATATTCAACCTGTTCATACTAACTCCATATACTTACATAGCATTAGCTTATCTCCAGTTTTGTATTAACAATGTTCAAATTATATGTGGAGAAATTGTTTGCATATGGATCTGCCATTTTTATCCTTAATACCATGAGGTGTCAATTTTGCTCCTGTAGACTTGTTAGTCTTGCATAATTAAGTGAACAAATTGTATTTGCGAAGCTGTAGACAATGAAGTGGTAATATCTTCTGCATTAATGTATTCAACCTGTTCATACCAACTCCATTTACTTAATAACACTAGTTTTTATCTCTGGTTTTATGTTAACAGTTTCACCAAATTATATGTGGTGAAACTGTTTGCACATATACTAGTGTTATGTAATGTAAGTAAATGAACAGGTTGAATACATTAATGTAGGAGATATTATCTCTCTATTGTTTACAGCTTCATAAATACAATTTATTCACTAAATGTGTTGGATTGCTTGCCTCAACACATTCCCACCTAATTACCACTCCCCCCCTTTCACTTTTTCCTAGTCCAGAAAACAAAAGGCCAGTTTAAATGTGAATGGCCCTCATATACTCAAAAGGATCCTTAAGATAACCTGAGTAAAAATGAGATGAAGCTCACTACCATTGACATGCCTCTAAAGAATTTGTCACATTCGTGTAATAAACAAATTTTATTAAGTTATATTTTTAACAGATTTACATGCCATTATACAATCAATAGTTAGACAACTAATGCCAATCAATGTAGCATAAACAAATAAATCTATCCTGCAGACTTTATTTATGCTACCACTCATGACATAGTACTTAAATAATGACTATCAATTATTTATGAATTTTTTTCTTAATTTTATTCAACTAGCTGATTGTACAAATCTTTATGCGATGTGCCAAAGCACATAATCATTTTAAACTATTCCTAAAGTAAGTGGAAATTTTAAAAATAATAAAAAATTGCAAATGGAAATAGTTAATATATGACTATTTTAATCTTCAAATTTTTCTAAAAGAAAATATGTAGAATACACATGATATGGTGCTAAATCAAAAAATTTTTACTTCACAGTATACCAGTACCTTCTAACAAGCAGCATTGTGCACTTGAGAAGAAATGTGCACTTCACATTATTTCTAATTAAGCCTAAGTGCTGCTTAAACTTATATTTGTCAGTACTTCAGATGCTCAGTATGCATTTATAATACATCATCTATATTCCATTTGAATTCCATGCCATCTGTAACCTTTACCTTTAATGGAAAATACTGGTCATCTTCATGACCCAGGCCTAAACAGCCTTGATGATTATGCCCCCACATGTACAGGTCTCCATAGTTCGTAATAGCAGATAGGTGACTTAAACCTGCACTGACAGCAATAACTCGAGTGTCTGGCTGAAACTCATTGCGTCCAAAGAGCACAGATGGAACTTGGGAGGGTTCTCTAGACATCTGTACCTTTGGGCCTTTCCCCAGGATACCATATCCCCATACGAAAACATCCCCATTCTCTGGAAGGGAAAAAAGAAAAAGCACACGGTCAACTCAAGTTAAACTTTTTTTTTTATCTAAACTAATTTTTTTCTTACAACATAAAAAGCAGTAACTACATGCTAATTGAAACTTCTACAGTGAAGCTAATCAATAATTAAGATTATTATACGATTGAGTCGAACTACACATGCTTATTGGCTCCACTTATTTATATATATTTATAAGTGTGGAAGTTTATTAATTTGTCTCTGTATTTGTAAATTTAGATTTTCTCCCATGTTGCTGATTCTTTAGGTCCTTGTACGATTTTAATAATTTTGCTTTATTCAATATGTCATGCTTTTTATCCAGAAATGAGACGATACTGCTGATTTCTCCATTTGTTTGTATTTTATATTCCTAAAATGTTCTTTTAACCATGTGCCTATGTCTCTCCTTTTTTATTCAATATAAACTCATTCATATTCTGCATAACTTATTTGGTAAATACTTGCTTTTTTCTCAGGTGGAATGCTGCCATTAACATTGTCTTTCAGGAAATTTTAACATTAAATCTGTTTACAGGTGCCAACCTGATATTAAAATCTTTTAGAATATTTTGAAATTTTTCCATAGTCCATGATGATATGTAAATTTTTTAAAAATTATTTTCTCTTTTCCTGCTGAAGATGATGGGGTTTCTTTAGTAAGTTTCTACCTCTTGAATTTCTGTACTTTTTTGTGAACTAGTTATTTTTTAAAACTATTTTTAATCACTCTTCTTTCTGAATTGAATCTGTCGTCTTAACACTCTTCATGCTTCACTAACCTTAAAAATATATGGAACCAGTTTGAAAGATATTTTTAAGGTTAGTGAAGCATTAAGAGTGTTAAGACGACAGATTCAATTCACATGAGCTTCACTGTGTTAGTTCCATATACATTTTTTTTTTAAATATTTGCAATTTTTAAAAAAATTTAACTCTTCTTTCTATTTGCTTATATTCTTTAAGATATTCTTCCTTGCTAATTTGTAGCTTAACTAGCCTTTGTGTTAAGCAGTTGATTACTGCATGTTAATGTTTTTTGGAGTTAAAACCATCATCTTTGATGTGATTGTCTGTGTACGTATTCTTTTTGTATATTCTATATTCCAGGTCTTCTCGTTGCTTCATTATTTAATGTCCAGGAATGGTAACATGTTATCTGTTTCTGTTTTGTATGTGAACAATAAGCTTTTATTTTGTATATTCAGAAGTTTTATGGCACCATCAATAAGTTTTTGTTAACTATAGCAAATATATCATCAAGATATCTGTACCATATTTTAAATATGTATGGTAATGCTCAGGTGACGTGTGTTTCAAATCTGCTCTTGAAAATAATTTGGAGTTTATCTTTAGGTATACTTGAAACAGCAATTCTATGTCAAAAGATATTAATGTGTCAGAAGGTTGTAATTTTATATTCTTCATTTTTTCTGTTAGCTGAAATGTTTATGCTCCTGCTTTGAAATTTTGGTAGTGTCTTGAATCTATTAGCTAGCCATTTTGCAAAATAGTACAAAGGTGTATTGATATTGTTAATGATGGATGCAATACCATTACCAGTCTTGTGAATTTTTGGTAAACTGTAAATTTTCGCTATTGTTGGATTGTTCTTTTTATTTTGTATTTTGTTTTTTCTGGGATAACTGTGCATGTTTTCAGATGTATTAATTCACTGAATTAATACATTCTTTCAACGGGTCTGAATGGGCATGTACATATTGTTCTTATTTAGTAATTCTTGCATCCTTGTATTATAATCTTCTTTATCTAATATTACTATTCTGTTCCCTTTGTTGATTTTCATATAAATCACATCTTTATAATTTAAAAATTTTATTGTGTTCCTATATGTCTTATTTGCTGGTGTTTTCTTTTCAGTTATCTCTTTTAAAACATTTTCTGAACTTATTCTATTTTTTTTCTTTATGGTTTAACCCTTCAATAGCCACTTCTAGATCTACCAAGAGCTCAAAGAAAGTAAATTTAATACTTAAATATCTAAATAGTAGCATAAATAGGTACCAACTGTAGTTCCTGTGCAATATTCAAATTTTAGGAACTTTTGGGGAGTACCTTGTGTGCCATTCATGTAGTGTCAGATAGTAATAAAAGTAAACATTAATCTGAGCAATATTCATATAACTTAAAGCAAGATAGCAGTGTTTATATTATATTTGAAGGATACTTACCATTAACTGCCATACAGAAAGAGCCACCAGCAGCTACATCAATTATTTTGCCAAGACCTTTAAACTGTGACAGGTGTTTAGCTATGTTTTGTTGTTGAATTTCACAATCTTGTAGTATTTGTCCATATTCAGAGTTGCCCCACCCAAACACTTCACCTTTATCTATTTAAAGAAAAATATAATATTTGTAAGCAGCAAGTAGCATTAACAGTAAGTAATATTAATAATTAGGTAAAAACTAAATTTTATGCAATACTAAATGTTTGGCATTAAGTGTGCCTCTAGGGGGAAGTGGTGGTGGTGATGGTGGTGGTGGTGATGATGATGATGATGATGATCATCATCATCATCATCATCATCATCATCATCACAAAAGTTTCCCAGTGTTAAAAAGAGATAAACTCAGATAAACTGTTAGCTTTCTTAAAGACTTAAAGTTGCAAAGAGATATAAGAAATGTCTTAAAGATAAAGAAAGTATATATTTTGAAATGGTATTTAGCAGCCTATCCCATCTTGTTAATATATATGTTTTTTTATTTAATTTATAATACTGAATCAAATGTATGCTAAAATATAAATGTAAAATTTATGTGCATGTGAAACTTATCACATCACTATGCACAATGACTTGGAAAAATTGTACAAATTTAAGAAATGGCCAGAGCAAAGGGAAAGCCATTATTGCTTTCAGTAAGCAATTGTTGAGAGTGGAAGGCAATTGGAAGGTGAAACATTGATTGTGCAATGATGCTGAGTATAGCACCACATGATGTAATATACCTAGAAGCAAACATATGCAGCATTGATGGATTTATAATTCTTAAAAATTATATCCAGTAAATCTGACACATTCTTTTATTTCACCATTCCAATATTTTATACTTTTGAATTATTGCAGGCAAAGCAGTGCCTCAAAAGCCATGTGTTGCTGGCTTATATAAGGATCCAGTGGCCATGGCCATGACTCTACTCTTCAGGCATTCCTATGACTCTTATTCTTGTTCAGCAATTCCGGTATGTATAGACTTCTCGTATGGATACCACTTCAGAACATCGCCTGAGCATAAGAATTGCAAATAGTGTTCATACAAATATCATTGCCAATCATTTTTACAAGTGTGATGTATATTAATGTAGAAAGCAAATAAATCAGGAAGGTGAGAATGCAGCTGAATTGGTGCAACAATTCTCAATTTTGAAAATGGAAGCTAAAACCAATAAGTATTTTCCATTAAGTGAGCTCATTCTTATTGCCTTCCAGTTGTGAGTGAATCAAATTGTGATTATTCACTTGTATATCATAAGACAGTGAAATTTTGTGTTACTCATGTGTTCTCTGAAAATGTTCTCCCAGTCCCTAAGAGAACAAACCACTCTGAGATAAAATTGTCGTCATAATTTTATTTACACTGTTCAGATTATATCTGCCCATGTGGAACAACACCATTGTTGTATCACCAGTGTGAATGTGCCCTAAAAATGCCTTCAGTCTTTAATGGTATGAAGGCAAACCTCAGATTTAGATTGTTAGGTATGTATTTTATGTATCCAGGAAATTGTAATGACATTTTGACAAAGGATCTAAAGATCTTCATAGAAAGCCTGGGCTTAATATTAAAATGAAAAGTTGTGAATAGCTTACAGTTCAAGCTATGGGCATAGTACTCGGGGCTATAAGAGGTTACCCCTCAAAGTTCAGTTCTATTCTAGTTTACTCAGTGCATAAAATTAAGATTTTAATAACATGAAAAAACTGATTCTATAAATTTAATCATTCTGTTAACTTAATTAAAACTGCATAGAACAACTGTACTTATTTACATATATAAGCACTTGCCATTCAGTGCAAGGACAGAGTCTGAAGTGCAGGATACTTTCACAATAATCTCCCTCTCTATATCACCTTTCACTTTACTGGGCTGCCACTCGCAATCAAAATGTCCTAGAGCTGTTTGGCCATCTGCTCCCCATCCGCAGGAATAAACTTCACCCTTTTCTGTGATGAACATGCTGCAAGAAACACATTGTCCTTGGAATTTAAAAATATGTGACCTCAACATTAAGCAGAAGACAAATTACTTAGTCTTCTCTCTCTCTGATATGCAATGGTCCATGAGACTAGAATAATCTTGGAAAACATGAACCAAGGATAAATTAAAGGAATTTTTTATATGAAGTATTTCATATCCACTGCAAATTGCACCAGTCTTTAAGACAGTAAATGGAATAAATGCATTGCTATTGAGTCTGGCATTTAATTTGTTTTTTCAGGTTGAGGGAAAATGTCTGCCAGTTTCACCCAAACAGGACTCAAACCTCTGCCCTCCACTTAAAGACCAGTGCATTAACAAAGCTAGAGGCAACCAGTTATTTAGGTATAAATGAACAAGTTTCCATATGTATCCTTAAGTTACATCCAATTTGCAATTAATGCATGGCCAGGATAAATTACCCCAGTCAATTAATAAATATAATACAGAATTATTTGGCTATTTGACTGTTTAAATGACAATGTAAAATATGCCAATTTTGCTTTATACTTTTACATTTTGAGATTTTAGTAAGATATTATAATTTAACCTATAACCAATAATCATTATAATTTGAATAATTTCGAATGGTCTGATTGCTACCTGTGAATCAGACCAAATAATAAATAGTAAATTAAGTTTAAAATTAATTTCATATCTGAATTAATACTGTGAAGCAATTAATTTATTCTTAATTAGCTAGTGAGTCTAATACTCTTATGCTTCACTTACCATTGAATTATACAGAACATATTTTACAGGCATTTGTCTGCATCATCAGCTGTGTGTCTGCTGCAGGATTCGTTGTTGGTTGAATGGACTTGATGTAGCTCTAGTGGACATTTTATGAACTTTTGGATTAATTTGCCTTATGTTGGGATCTCGAAGTTCATAACCTTTACCTTCATCTTTTTTTATAGCCTCAAGGATCCATCTATGAATTTCAATAATTTTACTTCCATTTCTTTATCATGTTTCTCTTTCCAAAAGTGATGTCCAACCACTGATTTATCTATCTGACTGTATCTGATGTTTCTTCAGCCTAATTCTAATGTTTTTTTTTTTTTGCCAGTTAATATTTTGTTGCATTCCGAACAGTTGATTTGTATTTTCCTGGCTGCTTCTCATCAAGTATTCTATCATTATCACTGGAGTTGAGCAGATTATTTAGGCTGAATTTGTTCACTAGGGACAAAGTAATCCCAAACTCTCAGAATATTTTCTGAAATTTTTGGTGGCCGAAGGGTGATAAGTAAATTTCTTATGAATGGCAGTTTCTTATTTTGCTGACAATGTTGTAACTTGTTGTGACCTCTTCTCTTGTTTGAATTTCTTGATTTTCTTATCTACAGTTTCTTGACCATACCCATTGATTTTTGCCATTTGTATTATGTGAGAGTACTCTTTGCTGTATTCAAACTCATTCATAGGTATGTTAATGAGTCTATGTGCTAAGCTGTTGAGAGCGGCATGTTTGTGAGCTGTGGGATTGAAGCCACTGACCTGTATGTCATTTTCAGTCATCATATCCTTTCTGTATATTCCAAATTTAAAATTATTACCTGTTCATATAATCTTTAAGTCAAGGAAAGGAATCATGTTGTCTTGTCCTGTTTCAGAAATGAATTTCATTTTCTTCACTTGTAGGTTTAGCAATATCAAAGCGTCATCCAAGTGTTTCTTATTAAAAATTGCTGATGAACAGGGGACTGGGAACTGATGCAATCAATGTGGAAATGTTGTACTTTGTTTAACTATCTAGAATTTAGGTAAAGATGTTAGTATAAATGTATTATTGTGCCAACAATTGCAATTGTGAGGGATTACACTAAAGAAGATGGATATTTAAATTTTTCTTAGCACTTTATAAATTTCAAATTGCATTATAGTAGATTAGCAGAGTGTAGAGACTGTAGCTAGCTGATAAAATAATGGTATTGGAAGAGTAATTGAAATATTTCATTTTAGTCCCCTGGGTTGGGTTGGAACCTACTCCCCTGGAATTCCAGTATGCTACTGCTGATTAACAAGGGACTGGGGCCTGATGCAATCAAAGTGGAAATTTTGTACTTTATTTATTTATATTTTAGATAAAGAGTTGGTATAAAAGCATTATTGTATTAAAATTTCTGTAATTGAGAGGAGATATACCTAAAATGGCCTGGGCCAGATAGATGGAGACCCCTTGTAGTTTGTATTTTTCTTAGCACTTTGATTAAATTTCAATATTAACAATTTCAAAGATATCATTCATGTATCTAAGCCAGACTTTATAAAAATGTATGGAAATGATTTGGTGTGCAGTTCTAAACTACTCATAAATCAGCCAGAAAATGTGATAATGGATTCCCCATTACCTGCTTCTTGTTTGTGAAATTCACCATTGAACCTGAAGAAATTCTGACTGATGCAGACTTAATTTAGTTGGATGTATTCCTCAATCTCCTCATTGTTTACTTTCAGAGACTGCAAACATTTCCAAAGGGATGTTGGGAATTTGCATTTTGGTATGCTTTTCTGGCTGATTTATATATAAGTTGTTTAGAAATGCACATTACCAAATCATTTCCTACATTTTTAAAGTCTGGTACAGATACATGGATGATATTTTTGGATTATTAATAAGAAACACTTGGATGATGCTTTGAAATGCTAAACCTACAAAATAGGGAAATGAAATTCACTTCTGAAATAGAACAAAATAACATGATTCCTTTCCTTAGCTTAAAGATTATAAGAACAGGCAATAATTTTAAATTTGGAATATACAGAAGGGATATGCAGACTGAAAATTACATAAAGGCCAGGGGCTTCAATCCCACAGCACACAAACTTGCAGTTCTCAACAGCTTAGCACATAGACTCATTAATATACCTATGAAGGAGTTTCAATATAGCAAAGAGTACTCTCACTAATACAAACGGCAAAAATCAATCGGTATGGCAAGAAATTGTTGACAAGAAAATCAAGAAACTCAAACAAGAGAAGAGGTTAACAGGTTGCAACATTGTCAGCAAAAAAAGAAACTACCATTCACAAGAAATTTATTTATCATCCTTGGGCCACCAAAAATTCCAGAAAATACTTGGAGAGTTTGGAATTACTTTGTCCCTAGTGAACAAATTCAGCCTAAATAATCTGCTCAACTCCAGTGATAATGATAGAATACCTGATGAAAAGAAGCCAGGAATATATCAAATCAACTGTTTGGAATGCAAAAAAACAAACAAACAAACAAACAAAACAAAAAACAAAAAAAACAAAACATTGGAATTAGGCTAAAGGAACACTGGAGAAACATCAAGTATATCAAATAGATAAATCAGTGGTGCACATCACTTTTGGATAGATAAACATGATATAGAAATGGAAGTAAAATTATTGAAATTCGTAGATAGACTCTTGGAGTTCAGAATATGGGAAACATTTTTATAAAAAAAATATGAGATAAGGTTATGAACTTTGAGATCCCAACAGAAGATAAATTAATCCAAAAGTTCATAAAATGTCCACAAGAGCTACACCAAGTCCATTCAACTAACAACAAATCCGGTAGTCGACACTCAGCTGATAATGCGGACGAAGGCCTGTGAAACATGATCTGTATAATTTAATGGTAAGGGGACCATAAGAGTATTACATCAACTCACTATCTAATTAAGAATAAAATGAGTTAAGTTTTAACTTCTTTTATAAAAATGTGCTACTTTTCTAAATAAAATCCACTGATTTTTTAATCTAAAAAGATTTAAATTGAATATATTATACTTTATTTCTTATATTTACCAAAGTAAGGGAATTAAAATGTGTGTCACAGATACAAAAAATAAGCCCCCTTTTGACATTGGCATCAGGTTTGTTTACCATGTACCACTCTTAGTGTACGTTTATGCTATCACACAATTGTAATCTCCCAGTCTAGAAGGAGTAGGAGGATTTTACTTTCTATGAATTTCTTATCCACTAATTTAAGTGTATTCTGTTCTTGAGTTAATATTTTAATGTCACTTATCAATGCAGTTTTATAATGGCACCAATGTTAATAATAATGTCGGTCCTGGTGGTGTAGTGGTTACCATACTTGCCTCCTAAACCCAAGATCGCAGGTTCGAATCCGGCCAGGACCAATGGATTTTTTCGGGCGTAAAAATCCTAAGTATGGCTTCCTTCAGAAGGGAAGTAAAGCCATGGGTCCCATGTCATACATTTATGGCACGAAAAAGAACCTCAAGCCTGAAAGAGAGGCCTCTGAGCAAAATTTGTTGGCCATTTCATGCCCTGAGTTGAATGGGACCCTGATGACCTGAGCTGTTAAAGAGCATCCATAAAAAAAAAAAAAAGTTAATGCAGATAATCTGCTTTTATTAAAATATAATTTAAATCACTTTGATAATATATAGTATCTGTTATTTGTACATAAAATGGGTTAACAGCATTTTTGCTCTATTGATAGTGCCATATAATGACCCTATTATGGTGATAAGTTTACATTTAAGAGAGACTTGTGCTGTTTTTAGCTATATGTTTATGGTAAATATCAAACAAATAAAATATTAATTTATTATGAATTTTAGTGAGAGCAAGGAGAAGAGCGAGCACTTAATAATATGGGTATTTAGTATTTATATTTTTAAGCCTTGAAATTCCAATTCCTGATTATATTTGCAAGGGTGTACTGTATCAGCAATATATAGGCATTTACCCCTCCATCACGGCTTCATGCATTATGTTAAATTCTGCAAACAAATACAAAAGTTTACCTGTGATCCTGACCACATTCAATGTCTGTAATTACTGAGCCTTCCAGATTAGAGATGTTATGGATTATCTGGCTGCCATCATATTTTTCCTGTTCCACCACTGGCCTTCCACACTGCCCATATGCATTATTACCTAGTGTGAAAACCCCTTCTGCATCTGTCAGCACTAGCAAATGAGCACGTCCTGCTGCTACTTTTTTCACCATGGTGTTTACTGAGTCAGAGAATGGGAGATGAATGGGTGCAGGTGCTGTGAGAACCTGAAGAGGATAACCTCTACGGGGATCATGATAGCCTGAGGAGATGAAAACATTCTCATTGTTTGCTTGTTTGTATTAAGCTACATACAATAATTTAACAGGTTAAATATGTACTGTACTTTCATTTTATTGTGATACTTCCCCATTCCTACTCTTTAGATGAGCAGTAATTTGAATCAGTTCACTTAGAAGCAAGAGATATGATGTGCCAGTGTGTAAATATCTCTTTTCAATAGTTATCACCAGGATCCAGATGATCATATGTCATCTTCTATCTAAAATGTCATAGTTAATGGTAATGTATAGAGGGTGAGCGATGCATTATGCAACTGCAGGACTGGTCGGCAGCTTATGTCGGCGGAGGTGGAGTATATTTCCCCTCTGCTATGTGAGGCTTCAGTATGAGTTGAAATCTTGTGAAAGTAAACAACGCCCACATAGCAGCCAGCCTCGCCAGCCGCACGCCGCGAAACCGGTTGCGTGAAGGATTGTTCAGCCTGTACATAAATTTTGATTGTGGATTTTTAGATGTAAAATGAGCATTTTTAATGTGATCTTTTGTTATTTTCTCATATTTTTATAGTTGGTGAATTATTGATCTTTTTTTTTTTTGTATTTTTAGTGATATACCTAATTTATTTTTAGGCTTAATTGACTTTTTTTCTATTCTGCAGTATTCTGTTGCCTTCAGTGATTAAGCAAAGTTAGGATGGAATTTTTAAATGAGATATGCCTGAGCTTTGAAATAATTGCAGTGGTAGAAAAAGATGCTGAGCTTTACTTATTAAGTTCATAACTTGCCAGGAAGTGTTATTTAAACAGCCAGCCATACGTTCTGGGAATGGAATTAAGGTGTAAGATATGACACAATGCACAACCAGAGCCTCTAATTATGCAACCACTAATTCAGATTGATGCCGATGTAAATGTTACAGTACTAGAGATGGCATTGGTTTGCATTCCAGGACAGCTATTGTTTTTACAAAACCTTCCCTCATTTTCAGTTAAATAGCAAACCTTGGGAAATAATTACTTTGATCAAATTAGTTGGTGCACAAGGATCCGTTTCAGGACTAATGGTTTGGTATTATTCAGCAAGGTTTATGCAGTTAAAGTGGCTGCATATAAGAGATTCACAATACAACAGCATATCAAACTTGACAAATGCATATGTGCTCTTGAGAATGATGCCAAAAGGAAAATATCTGCACAAGTATTATTAACACAAGCTGCAGCAAGTAGTAGTAAATTCTTAGAATTTTTCAAAGAACTGTTTGTTGTTCTAGTTTCAGTAAGATTACTGAATGGAAACTTAAGTAGTACAAAACTAAGGGATTTCCTGCAATACTAACTGGCCATTCGATTCTCAGTGAGACAATATTACAAAGAAATTATGTTCCTCAGTACCAAGAGACACCATATGAAGAATTGCACAAATGACTGGAATTTGACATGACAACATCCTACTGTGTCACTGATGAAGCGACATACATGTTACAAGCTGCTAAAGCTATTAAAGATGTTTATTCAAAGATAGTGTATCTAACTTGCCTGCACATACTATGCATAGGATTGCAGAAGTTTGTACCTATTTTCATGAAGTCAACCAGCTTGTGTTTCGAACAAAGAAAATTTTTATTAGAGCTCCATCAAGAAGAAGTCCTCAGATCCATAGCTCCAGGTGTTTCCCTAGCACTGAAACCCACCATTACTCAGAGAAACTCATGGATCGATGTTATTCTGTACTACAACAGGAACAACTCTCAAACTGTGAAATATGTAAATATTGTACTTACGAAGCTGTTGACAATGGAGTGGTAATATATCCTAAACTTAGGTATTCATTCTTTACACTAAAAATCAAATCAGTGAACAACTGAAGATGGAAGAGATTCTCCCGAAATGCGTCTTATTTTTATGTAAGTAGTGTTTAGTGTAAAACATGAATACCTAAGTTTAGAATATGAAATATGATTTGATGCTCTGAAGATGCAAATTGCTACAGCCATCCAGTGAGCTCAGGAGCTGCTTTACGATGGTGGAATGGAGGGAAGCTGGGGCATAATTAAGAGCAAATTTTGGCTTCCTACTCTGTACAGTTGAGAAACTTCAAGAAAGTGGTATGAAACTTGAAAACATACATTTAACTTGCCAACAAAACTTAAGTTGCGCTTGGCAATATGTATGAAATGGTGAAAAATAAAATGAAAACTGTGCTAAATAAACATCCAGAGTATCACTCCATATGCTTGATTTCTGAAGTGCTTACTGCTGAAAGCTTCAATACATAGATTTTTATGGTCATCTAGCAACTTAGCATAATTTTAATATGTTTCAATTGTAAGTGTTGATGTTGAAAGTTTTTCAGAATATAAGAATGTTCCTTCTGACAATCTATGTTTCTTTACTTTTGAGAATCTACACATGCCAACTGTAATTTATGGCAATGTCTAATAAAGTGGCTACATTTTTACAAGTGAAATTTTGCTGCAAATAAATGTAAAACTTATGCTTATAAAAAGTTTATTAACTTAAATTTTATAAAACAACTCTACATGCTAACCTACAATACTTTACAGGGGTTTTAAAAAGTTAGGTCATTTTTGGCTAATGTTTTATAATTTTTAAGATCTTATCATTTTAAGGCATTTTTACACCATCAACATCTGGCCTGCATGCATGATTAAGTCTCCTCAGCACTCTCAACATTTCTCCTCATTTCCCCCATTGCACTGTCACCTCATAAAAATGTTAGTACTGGTGGTCTAGTGGTAACCATACTTGCTTTCTAAACCCAAAGCCGTGGGTTCAAACCCGGCCAGGATCGATGGATTTTTTCAGCGTAAAAATCTTAAGTATGGCTTCCCTTGGAAGGGAAGTAAAGCCGTGGGTCCTGTGTCGTACATTTACGGCACGAAAAAGAACCTCAAGCCTGAAAGAAGAGGCCTCTGAGCAAAATTTGTCGGCCGTTTCACACTCTGAATAGAATGGGACGCTGATGACCTGAGATGTTAAAGAGCGTCCTTAAATAAAACGAATAAAAAAAACTCATAATAATCCAAAAGAACATATATTTAAGTGGTATGATACTTGTACAAAGATATACAATGATTAGATGGTATCCAGATCAAGGAATGCTGCTGGTCTTGCTTCACATGTGCATTTATTTTTTAAGATAGCAATTCTTATACCTATAACATAAAAATTTACATAAAATTCTGAAAAAAAAAAAATGGCTAGAATTACATGATGTAGCTTTGCAGACATTGAAAATTAGATTTGGCAAACACCTTACCTAACAATGGAACAAACATATTAGTATTAAAAGAATTTTTAACTTGAACTTGTGTGCTGTATTTATGAAAATAAAATGTTTATATTCTTATATCTTTTATAAAGCAAAAAACGATGTCAGCATATCTTGGATAAAGATTTATATTTAAGAAGATACATAGCATAACTAATTACCTATTTGAGAGTCTGTATTAATTCCCATGCCAAATACTTTGTACTTTTCCTTTGTGTTGGCTGCCATTACTGTGAAACCATAACCACAAGCAATGTCTGTAATCTGAAAAAAGAAAAAGTGTCTCATCCTTTAAATAGGAAATGTTAAAATGAATCTGATAAGTAACTGCAGTACAGAAGATGTGGTTTAAAAACAGTTGCTATGGTTAAGCTACAGATCCTGTGAGCGCACGCATGCACACACATATTCTCTTCTATCTATTTCTCTCTTTCTTTCCAAATATACTATATGACTACTTAATTTTCTATGAGTTTTTTTTTTCTTTTCTTTAAATAGTGCTTAATGCCTGTTTTAACTACTAAAGCATCACAGGTAGTGGACAATGATACGTGAGATGAAATACTGGGAAAAGTGTTTTTTTTTTTTTTTTTAAAGGAAGGAAGGAAGCAATCCAGGCCTAAGTTTAGGATACTTCCCTGGCATTTGCCATTTATAAAGACTAAGGAAAACCTGGAAAAAACATCAGTCAGTGAGGTCAGCCCTGGTGGGAATCGAACCCCAGACCTGCTTATGAGCCTGCATCATAACGATCTCAGCCACCCGTGGCAGTGTCTATGATGCTTAATTTCAATGTATCAAATACCTTATTTCCAATTTTCATGAACATATTCTTATAAAAGAAAAACCTACATGAGCAAATATTTTCAATTTATCAAATGAAATACAAATTTTTCATTTTATTATCTGACATTAAATTCCTTTACAATTATATGGATGAATCCCTAAAATTGTTCAAGGTACTGAATCATTCTTAAGCTCATCATCTTTGACAATGCTAAAGAGCTGGTTGTCTTGTATATCATGATTTCTTCTGGTAATTAGCTTTGATTACATCCTGGTTTAAATATGGATTTACTGTCCAGAAAAGTGTAGGCTGACTCATATTTGAAGATGTTGATGACAATAACAATAACAATGATTTCGAAAGAATGAGCATGCCTGTCCACTGCTACATCTTCATTTGTTATATATTTATTATAATCATGTTCAATAAAAACAACTGAACTGAGGTAACTTGTTTCTTTAGGATGCTAGTGTTGTGAGATTTTTCTCCTTGTGAAAAACTCATTTCACAAATGCAGCAAATAACATAGTTATCATTCACAGGATTCAACTGAAAATAGTTCCAAACTTCATATTTTCCAAATCAATTACAAAATGCCATTTGTCACTTCATTTGTCACCAAACTAACACTTGACTTGAAAACAACTAGGTATTTATGTAAAATCAACTTTCACACTAAAGATGAAGTACGCGATTATCATATTAAGTTACTGTCGAACTGGAACTGAACTGAAGATGGGAACGATTAGCTCCAGAAACTTAGTTTTCCTCTTTTAAAAACTATTAGATGTAAGTGTTACAAAGTCGATTCAGTTATTCTAAACTTATATTAAACATCATTGCTATAAATGTCTACCATATTTAACTAAATTTTCCTTTATTAGTTGTCAGATTTGAGTTTATTTTGTAAGCAGAACATGGTTTTTCCATATACACAAAAAGTAAAAAAAAAAAAAAAAATGCTAGAAATTAACAACAGCATGTTCCAAATATGTATTTGAAACTGCAATTCAGCACATTTTATTACCTTGGTACATGACTTTTAAAGAAATTTGTAGCTGAGACATACTGTAATCAGATTTGTATAAAAATATAAGGAAGAACGGTACTTTTATTATTGGGTAGTTGGTTTGGTTTGGAGTACACCCAAATTTTTGGTATCTGCTATTTAGAAGTTATGAATAAGACATGCGTTTCCTGCATCCAATTTAAAATTTCACTTCTTGTGACAATATTAATTAAAAATTGCTAAATTAACAAAAGCATCAAAAAGGTATCGAGCTCATCTACACGGAATCATTTGATAAATCGATACCTCTTGAGAATCGAGAACCTATCTCTAATTTATATATAAGATGTCCCACAATTCAACCACACAAATTGCAAGGATTGTCAAGGGGTTCCAGATAAGCATTTTAAGATAGGGAACTTATGATTCCTTTTGTAAACTTTTAAAGTTATGACGCTTTTTCGAAAGATATGCGAGCTGATTCGTCTATATAACGCGAGTGTGTGAATTAGATTTTCATTCAGAATGCTCACGCCTTGCCCAAATAGTCTGAGAAAGGTAGTGATAATTCACAGCATACGGGAAGTTGATAATTATTGGCTTTGGTAAAATTGTTCGTTTTGCTAGGTATGCGCGCCAATGATAACCCTTCAATTCTGCTACAAAGTTCATTGCGCATGCGTACAGTACCTAGCGTATTTGAGACTTGACGTTACAAACCGACCCTGTCTTGCGGCCGAAATCGCGAAAGGTAGCGGAGAAAGCGGAATTCCGCCCGAACGGCAGGTGAGTTAGAAAGTGTTAGTTGGAGTTCTGTTGTTGTTATTATTATTTGTTACACCTAAACTAACCTAACCTATGACAAATTTAAATTTATTCTATTAAAATTGATCACGAGAGAGAGAGAGAGAGAGAGAGAGAGAGAGAGAGAGAGAGAGAGAGAGTTACACGTGAGGGGTACAAACCCACAACTTTCACATTATTAGATTCTACACGCTCATCTAGGAAATCAGTCGCATAAAGTAACCCCTACTACTGAATGATAACCTTCTTCTCTTTTTTCTTCGGCACTGCGGCCGTGTAAGTTAAAGTCATCTGAGTGGTTAATAGGTCATTTTCTGCTTTGTGTATCAAATGTAACAGACTGTTTACAGTTGCTCCGAAATATGGCTAACGAATTTTCATTTGTCCAGCTTGCTGATATGCATTTGATTTATGGGGAAGCAAGAAGACATGCATCTGTAGCTCCACAGCTGTACAGGGATAGACTTCCAGATAGACGTCATCCTTATCGCTTCACCTTCCAAAATGTCCATCGGCATTTGAGGGAAACTGGATCTCTAATGATGCACAGATCCGATGCCGAAGCGTCGTACTCCAGCCTTTGAAGAAGAGGTTCTTACCAGACTTGAGTTCTGCAGGTGGGCCTTGGAGCGGCAGAATGAACAGCCCGACTTCTTCTCGGTTCTTTTCACCGATGAGGCCACGTTTGCAAGATGTGGGCTAATTCTAAACCATAGGAACAGTCATGTATGGGATTATGAGCAGCCACATGCAGTGGTGGAGGCTGGTTATCAGTACAGATTCAGCATCGTGTCCAATCAAATAATTAGACCTATGTACTTCCTACATAGGGTTAAATGGGCAAGTGTATCTTCAGTTCCTCACTCATATTTTTGGAAGACCCCTCTGAACATCCGACGTCAGATGAGGTTGCAGCACGATGGTGCTCCTTCCCATTTTTGCATGGAAGTATCAGATTATCTTAATGGTGTGCTTCCTGGACAGTGGATTGGAAGAGATGGTCCTGTAAATTGGCTACTGCGTTCTCCGGATCTCAACCCTCTAGATTTTTTAATGGGTACAACATAAGAGCCTCATGTGCTCATCATTAGTTTCACTAGCAGTTGGCTGCTTTTGATGAGGTTCATAATACTCCAGTTCTTTTTGAGAGGGTGCGAGGATCATTTCTTTGCAGGTGCCCTCTTTGCAGGGGTATTGCAGGCCGACACATCAAACAATATCTCCGATGATCTCTGTTTTATTTTTTTGCACTTAAAATACTTTTTTCTTAATTCTCCAATTTTCTTTTATTTGGTTTTCACAAAGGGTGAAAAGCTAGAATTCAGTTTACTTAATTTTTCTTAGGTATTTGTTTTCATACAGATACATTTTTCCTTTACTCTGGAGGAAGCCATTTATTTTTCCTTTTAAGTATTTTCTATGCCTACCATCATTGGCTAGGGTGGAGGAAACATTTTCTAAATTTTGAAATGTACCTGCACATCAATACTACATGTGCATCACGGGTCAAGGTGATAACACTTGGGTAATGGCTTTACTCTTGCAAGTTTAGAGTTATTATGTTATTCATTAAATACATTATAATTTATTTTGCTTAATTCGTTTGAGTGAACGAGCAGTTCTGAAACACAAAACAACTATGGTAACCACAACATGGAAGAAAAAAAAAACATGCAGTTATCAAGGTTTAAACCTCCTCCTCCATCACAATATCTAATGCCACTGTACGTAGCATGTCTTTAACCACTGTGCTATTCAGGAACAGTACCTGGAGTAAGTGAAACAACTGTGTTTTTCCCATCCTCCTGTGGAGGTTCAATCAGTGGTATGCTGACCATTAACAGATTTTATGCTATTGCATGAAATTTAGAAACTACAGACCATAGGTTGCCTATCTCAAAATGCTTATCTATGACCCCTCTACAATTCTTGCAATTTGTGTGGATGAATTCTGGGGACATCCAGTATATTTGAGATGGTAGTTCTAATGAGTATTAATGGGTGATTTTTCCTTTGCAGAACTGCTTCATGCATAGAGTCCAGTCAATCAATTCAACCTGATACAATGTTAAACTGGAGTCAGAAGGTTTGCAACTATGATTGTTATGTAAGTTATTACTTACATTACCTACACTTAAAAGATACATTTACTCACCATTATCAAGCAAGAAGATGCTGGAAATGTCTACCTTCATTTTCCATACATTTCTGGCATCGCTTTATGAAATTAACCATTACCTTAAACAGTTCCCTATGAGAAATGGAAGAAATTTCCTCACGAATGTTATTTTTCAGTTCATTTAATGAGTGTGGGTTTGTCTTGAACACTTTTACCTTTAATTCTCCCCAGAGATAAAAATCAATGGGCATTAAATTGAGGGTCACATATTGTTAGCGATGACTCTATTGTCAAATTTTTCATGAATTGCAAGCAAGGAGACATGGGCTATATATACCATTGCAAAGTCCTGTTGGAAAGTTGCAAACCTATGTTCCCTCACATTTCATTCAAGGAAAAAGGGTTGCAAAATATTCTGCACATACCTATTACTATTGTTTCTTAAAAAAATAATATAGGGCATATTCTCTTGCTATTAATGGTCCACTCCTGTCATTTTTCATGCAGGTTTCTCTTGAAGGTTAGGTTTTCCTGAATTCCAGTTGGTTGTTTAGTGAATTAACATACCCACTTAGGTGGAATGAAGATTTGTCCATAAAGAAAATTAGATTATGGTCAATTTCTCCCCCATGCAAGCTTTTCAAAATCCCTTTACAAAATGTACTCCTGAAACTTAAACTGGTCACCCAGTTTAAGTTCTTGCATTACAGTAATTTTATAAGGTTTTGTCTTTGTATGTGGTTGAATTATCAAGAATACTTTCATTTCATAAAATTTATTTACCATTCCATGAGTTGAAATTCGACTTGGAAATTGAATATCAGGGAATCTTTCTTGAAACAATCTCCCATAAGCTGATTCTGTACAGATTATGAATCATAAATCAAAACTGGGGAATAGAATATCTGAATTGAGTCATATTAACATAATTAATACACTGTATTATGCCACCTAATGAATATTTAATACACTGTCACATGACATACAAGAAATGTCCTTATTTTCCTACAGTTGAACTCATACTGACCTCCCTCTGGCTCCCTTGCCAGCTTTCAAGCATAGGAACAAGATGAGAATTGCAGAGCTCAGTCAACTATGGTCAATTATACATGGAGTGGTCTCTCAAAGGAAAAATCGCCCATATATATCAGGTAACTAAGGTTAATAGGAATATTGCAAAACAAAGAGCAGTTATAAAATACAGGAACATTTCATGTGAAAATATGAATTAGGTTCACACTCCTACCTTGTGCTGCTCTGCAAAGTATGTTCTAATTGGATGCTTGATAATAGTGTGCTGCATTTGCTTAGTCTTCTTTTTAGATAATTGTCGCTTGATTCCTAAAGCTCCGTGTTCTGCCATTCCCCAAACATATACTCTCATAGGTGGATGAGCACTTGCATACTGGAAAACTGTGTTACAAGTCACTTATATAGAAGTTACAAACACTGTTCTAGAACTAAAAATGTTAATTGGAACATTCACAGTGAAGCCAATCATATAATTGAAATCATTTTATGATATAGTCGAACTACACACTCTTATTTGATTTGAACTGATGATGAGAACAACTGTTCTCGAAACCGGTCTACAATAGTGACAAGAACTACCAATTATCCTTTCAGTCAATATTATATGCATCTTATTACAGCATCAATCACATCATAGATAAAAGGCAAAAGATGCAAATGACACAAGACTCGATTGTGGTACTGCCTTAAGAAATGTTAATACAGGCCTTAAAATCATCACTAAGCCATGACAGTTTTGTTTTATTTTTGTAAATTCTGTAGATTCATATACAGGCACAATAGCTAATGATTATAGAACATGTCAGTTACATTAATATCATCCTGAATTGAGTAAACTAGATAACTGAAATCATTTCACACTTTTAGATACAGAACTATAATCATAAGAAATTCATTAACAGCATAAAGTTTTTACATGAATACTTTAAGGACAGTTAATGTCTTTTTAATTCAATAAATCATTACATAATTAATAACTAACAATATTCCTTCTCACATTCCATTTTTGGTTTCAGCCCACCAAATCTGAGTTAAACCCTCAGGTTGGAATTCCCTGAGTAGTAGTTTGTTCTTTCAATTTCCATTTTCTTATCTACACCAGATGGCTTGCATAGCTTTGAGCTTAGGATTAATTTCAATAATTTTAAAAACTCAGTGTACAGATGACAATACTGTGAAACCATTATATATTAAAAAAAATATTATGGTGTAAATTGCTCTTGTGTTCACAACAATGCATTAATTAGCCAGCACATTGTACAAATTTTAGTGTATATCTTAGTAATGACACTGATGAGGTATTTATATTAAGATGCTACCTTGGTACATCTTAAATACATTTTAAGCAAGGAAAAAAGTTTAATAATTATTGCTAAGAGCTGAGCATTTCTGAATTAATTTGTATTTGCTATCCTAAGAACTTTATATTCTAGAGAAACGAGTTAATCAATGTCAACAATAAATCACCCTTACCATAGATTTTTTTGGCTCCCAAATTAAATGTTTTTTATTTTGTCAGTACTCTACCAATAATACTATGCCATTTAATTGGAAAAAATAACCTCAAAAGCTGAAAAAATAATTTTTATGCATGTGGAAGTAAATATTGTACTCTCAGAGTGGAAGCAATGCTTACTCACAACTTAACAGGGTCATTTTTATGTGGCATAAAATTCAGTTCAGAGTATAGTGGTCTTGTTTTGTTGATACTGTATTGAGCAAAGCTCCAGGACATAAAATATGTACAACAAAATGAAATAAATAACATAAACAGTAAACATTATCATTGAAACTTCAATATATACATCCCACTTTGAAACTTCCCTTTCATGTATGAGAGTCAGTTTTAAACTTACAAAATATAACAGTGAGTACATGGAAATATTGCAAAAGTAATAAATTACTGGGTCCTCTAGTTTCTATAATTCACTCAAGGTTAGATCTAAGTGTGTATATATGAATTGATTAGGGTTTTTATTTTTATCTACTGTTGTATTTATTTGCTTTGCACTTATGTAAAAAAGGCAAGTGGAGGCTCTTACACCATAGTGAGCTGCAGTAAACCACTGAGTCCCCCATTTTCTAGGATTCACTTGAGGTTAGGTCTAGGTTAATGTGTGTGTGTGAATTGATTAGGAATTTCATTTTGCAGACTGCTGTGCTTATTTGGTTTGTACTTATGAAAATGAGGCAAGCCTGTTATTCTAGGTAAATTTTATGTGTGGGATGAACATTTTGAAGTTTCACCCATTCTCTTTCATATTAATGTTAAGGTATTCCTCTACATATATTGAAAAAACAGAATTAAGAATTTCTTTATGGGTTTAAGTTTATACATACAAATAACATATGTAAATGAGCTGCAGAATAATAATTCCCTTTCTTGAAAATTTTTAGCAAGTTTGTCAATCTGAGCAATTTGCTCCATGTCTAGATTTGTAATCTATAGTACTGAATTAACAATAAAGTTGCCATAATCATCAGCTACATAAAAATATATACATACTCTTTAAGAGTAAGAATATGAACATTCTTAAATAAGGACCTGCATGAATGTTGCATTTCTACATGATACAAAATTTTGAGAACTCTCTTGCTCTGTACAGAACTAACCCAGGAAATTATCCCATACTTCATGATAGGATAAAAATTAATCTAGATAGGTATACCATTCATAATGCTTTCAGATGCTTAAGATTAAACTAAAGTTCTTATGGCTAAACGGGCTGAAACAAGCTTTGAAATTATGGTTCTAGATACTGTTTTCATCAATCATCAGCCCAGAAAGTTAGTATTAGAAACTTCTTTGAATGTATAGGCTTGCATATTTAATTTTTTTTTTGAACTGGATAAATTTTCTTGTATTATAATTTAGTGATGATCTATTTCATTTAAAGCATATATAAAGTTCTTCAAGCCCTTGTAGTGCTACTTAACTGTTTAGGTGATTTCTCAGATATACACACACTAGGATCATCTGCAAAGAGTGCTGCAGTTGAAGTAAACATGATACTTGCTAACCTATATCCCTTAATTAGTTTAGGTACCAGAACCACATGCATAATGGCATGAAAACTACAAGTATACACTAGTATTCCCACATAAAACAAGGTAAATAAAATGTTTACAAAAGAAAAAATTGTTTTGTACATATTTTACAAGCAAAACCTCAAACTTAGACCAATCAGTCTTTGATATACCTACGAAATAAGGAGATGATCTATTTTATTTAAACCATATATAAAGTTCTTCAAGCCCTTGTAGTGCTACTTAACTGTTTAGGTGATTTCTCAGATATACACACACTAGGATCATCTGCAAAGAGTGCTGCAGTTGAAGTAAACATGATACTTGCTAACCTATATCCCTTAATTAGTTTAGGTACCAGAACCACATGCATAATGGCATGAAAACTACAAGTATACACTAGTATTCCCACATAAAACAAGGTAAATAAAATGTTTACAAAAGAAAAAATTGTTTTGTACATATTTTACAAGCAAAACCTCAAAATTAAACCAATCAGTCTTTGATATACCTACGAAATAAGGAGATTTATGTATGAACTTAGATAAAATATATACAAATTGTGAGGAATGGGCAAGATATCGGTATCCTACAATGGGAAGTTCTACCTAATTTATGGAGAAAATTCGGGTTTTACCTGGTAGTTTTTCTGCTTCAGCAGGATTAATTGGGTATTTTCGTTTAACATAATGTCTACAGATTGTGTTTCTATATAAATACTGTTTTACTGCATCTACACTCTGACACATTTTGCTTGGGAAACTCATTTTATCCGAATAAAGTCTAAATCAATTCCATTTAAAATCCAAATCGCAAAAATAAATATTCAGGTGAAAATGTCAAGACTGTTTTGTTAACATCAATGTTTTTGCAAGCATAGGTTAAACCCCTCGAACTTTAAAAAGTGAGGTTAACCAAAATACATTATTACGTATTCGAAAATGAACTGCAATAAATCCACGCATTACTAGACAGCAGTAAGACTTTTGTTCATTATTAGCTCCACATTTATTATCACATAAGTCAATGTTATGAAGACCTATTAGTTTTTTTTTTTACAATTTTTTCAATGTAAACAATAACCCATCATTTTAAAGATGAAGTTGAAACGGAAACATATAACAAAGTCATCTGAATTCTGTATAAAAATATATAAATATGATATTATTCTAACGCTTATGTAGTGAAAATATACGATTTATTCACATAAATATTTTAATTTTTGCCAAAAAGGAGAATATGGTTTATCACTCTAAAGTAAGGGAAAATTGATAAAATGGTTACAATTTGATTGATGGTGGCACTTCCGGAGATGGTCACATCCGAAAACGTTTCTGCCAAGCAGAAAGTAAAGTGGGCTTTTGCAAGAAAGCACAAGAATTTAATTAAAGTGGATTATAAACTTTAACTTGTTAGAGGTAAAGATACAATGGCAAAACTGATAGATTGTTAGAGAATTTTATGCTATGCAATGAATGCTAATATCACTTAAGGATGGATAGTAGGAAACAATGGCTATTTCATCCACTATCCTTCACTTTTTTTTTGTTTGCATGGTTGTTAAAAATCACGTGTACTTTATATGCTCTTGATTTAAGAACTTTTGTACTAGCAATTTTATTTTCATTCATGGCTGTGTTGTTCATTATTGTAAGAGTTGTAATTTAATTGATACTTCATGTAGGTCAGGATGGCAAGAGGGCAACAGAAACTGCAGTCACAAGCCAAAGCAGCGGAGAAATTAGCAAAGCAAAAGAAACAGCAAGGGCACAATGCAAATACTCAAAAGAAAGCAGCACAGGCAGCACTGGTTTATGTTTGCACAGTCTGCAAGGTAATATTCAAATTCACTATTGCAACAGGAGAGAATGCAGTTCATTATTTATTAATTTGTGTCATTATTAGAAAGGATACTGATATGTTTACAGTGTAGTATTATTCCCGATTTTTTTTTTTTTACCTGTTTATCATGGGAATCCATAGGAATTTAAAGAAACCAAATTATGGAACTGGCCTTAAAGTGCAGGGTTTATGGTTAGTGACTTGATATAAATCACATTAGTGATAATATAGTTTCCAAGATATTAACATATTCATGAATTGCAGTATTGTTACTTTGAGGTCTTAAAAAAATGCACTACATAAGATAAGATCCCACTCATTTATTTCCTTACATTACTTCTAAAAATCTTTGTAGCACATGAGATCAATTGATTTACGCATTTTCTGTGGATTCTAACAGAAAACAAGTATGATATTTGGTAAAGAATAGAATTGAAAATAGATTGCCTTAATCATTTGTTTCCCAGAATGACACTAGTGCATGTGGACTGCAGAAGAGTTTGAAAGAGTAAAACTACAGGAGTTAAATCAGAGTTCATTGTCGTGTAAGGGAATTTTTTAACCAATTTGATGAAGCCAAAAATTGTAAAAATGTTGTGGTGAAATGAAGAAGTCCTTATTTTATTTACATGGTAACAGATGGAAGAACCTGGTGTAAGGTTGTTAATCAGCTATTATCAAGGTGTAGATTTTATTTGTGTTTTCAAATGGATAACCACAGATTCTAACGTGACTTTATATGTAAATATTAGAAGAATTTAATAACAGCACAATTAAATGTTTTATGGAAACCTAGGTTATGACATTCACTGCTGTTGTAAAAAATGATATATAATTATAGGCATTTTGTTTTAACTTTCTGTACTTTCAACTCTTATGTCATGTATTTTGCATGAGCATAAATTCTTAGTCCATGTGCAACTAATACTCTGTAATTTTAAATTTCATGGCCTTTCCTTTGTTCATTGACCTTTATAAACATTTAAAATGTAAGTAATATATTTAAAAATCCCTCATCACTTTGAATCAGTTTGAAACCTTTGGGCAGTAAAAGTCAGCATTATTTACTGTTTCCTAAGTGTATTTGTTGGAATTATTAAAAACTGCATGCTTAACTCATCGAACCCTTTCCTCCAGATGAATAGTTAAAAAAATTGAAGTCATTGTAAATGAATAACATAATGTTTAATTTAAAAAAACCTAAAATTACATATCCCTTTTTACAACAGCAGTGTGTTTCATAACTAAAATCTTCACAGGTTATATTACATTGAAAATTATGATTGCTTTGTTATCTGTTTATTTAATTTTTGCTTTTACAGATAAATGTTGTGATAAAATCTATCAGTGTTTTGTCAGTTTGATTGCAATAACAAAAGATGATGCTTAACAAACTACTCCAGGTTCTTCCATCTTTGTACTATGTAAGCAAAATTAGAGTTTTTAGTTTATTTGCCATTAATTTTTTACAATTTTTGATTTCATTGAATAAGTTTTAAAAATCCCCTTACATGAAAATGGACCCACATTTGACTGCTGGATTGCTCTGCAAATCTGCCTGCAACCAGAGCAACCCTAATCTGGAAATAAAAAGAAATGAATAAGATAACCTATTTTCAAACTGCCAATATTTTAATTTGTTTTTGAGTGTTTTCAACAGTGTGGTTCAGCTTGTGCTGAAAATTGCACATTTTCTACTCTTTTATGCAAAGCAATCCAAGTGAGGCTTATGATTTCTGCTGCTAGATTATGTTACAGTATTTCAAATAGTTCCTCACACTAGCTTGGCAGCAAATGCAAATTGTTAACTTAAACGTAACCTAGTGGTTACATTTTAAGCTTATTTTTATTGCACAAGTTTTAATATAATTAGATGTTTGCTTATGCTTAAGCAAAAGCACTTAGTAATGTAACTATTTACCGTAATTACTGAGATAAACCTCTGCAGCATGATTAACTGAAGTTTGTCTTAAGTATACTAATTGTGGAGGTGACCTGCAAAGTAGGCTTTTTTATCTGCTGAACTTTGGTAGGAGGATTGCACTGTAATTGATTGAATGCTTCTGAATTTCAATGTTTTGCATTTGAGCACTGACTACAAGCTGTCCAAGACTTTGTAGGGTTTTTTCTTCATATATTGCCATACTCCTGTCAGTACAGATAAATTGTGCAGTATTATTTACCCTCAAATGCAGAAGTCTAACAGTTCAAAATGAGAGTTATGCCTGGTAACATCCACTCTGGGATTACACCAATAAAATATTTTTGTCTATTGTTTCTACTGGCTCCGGAAAAACTTCTTCTGGTTATCTCTTTGTATCCCTTCAAATATCCATGACTTTCAACTTGTAGATTAAATCATATTTGTGCCACCAAATTTGGCATTGTCAATTTTCACTATTATTCCTGGGCCATTTATTTGACTTCAGTTTTGGTAGACGTGGTTAACACAAACTTCCTGCAAAA
This sequence comes from Metallyticus violacea, assembly GCA_030762175.1. Lineage (NCBI taxonomy): Eukaryota > Metazoa > Arthropoda > Insecta > Mantodea > Metallyticidae > Metallyticus > Metallyticus violacea. The sequence continues at coordinate 49,620,674 of CM060838.1, read as the reverse complement.
GCTGGACCAATCCATAACATTGGGGCAGTAGTGTTCAGTTGGTTATTAATTGTAATAGACAAATAGCACCTCAAAACACAAAAATACAAAAGTTTTATGGCGCATTTTACTTCCTTCAAAAAAAGGTGCCCTTTTGCCGAAGGATTGCAATGTACTGTTCTTCTGGCATCATGTTCTACAGGATGTATATAATACAGTTCCTCTATTGATAATTTACAGTCTATTATATTTTCATACTGCATACAACTTAAATAATGTGGTCTACTATAAATTCATGACAATATCTAAATCACTATTAATGTCAAGCATATCTGTAAATGGTACATTCTTATCTGCCTCAGGCAGCCATTTTGTAGCAGCTAAGATTTTCCTGGTATTTACAGCTACAGAGACATAATGTGAGCAAAGATACTGTAACTTTAAATAAACCACAGAATACAAACCAGTTAAAATTCCACCAGTAATCATTTTATGTTACTCAGCCTTGCATCTTCACAAGCTGAATGCAATTGTTAATGGTAGGAGGAGCCTGCAGCTTTATTAGGAATTGGTGACTAGGGGAGAAGACAGGAACTGTTTGTGCAGATTAATAATAGCTCCAAGAATATGATGTTGCTTCTGGAACAGAGCAATAACTGTAAAATTATCTTCTTTTTCTCTATGTTGCATGGATGTTTAGCTCTATATTAGAAAAGTATTTTTTTTAAGGTAACTTTCAATATCCTTTATTTCTCTTTTACCAGTTAGGTATATTGAACCTGAACCCTAAAAACAAACATGCTTCATAAAACTGAAATATATTTTGTTGAAGCTACTTTTCTGAAAAGTAATAAAAAATAGTTTTTTTGCAGGCTTATATTCCTTACACGATTATCTGTATTATATCAGTAAAGAGTTATCATGTTTCTAGTGTTGTGGAGTAAGACTTACTCTTTCTTGTACGCACTTACCTTCAGCTTTCTCTGCAGGCTTCTTGGGTTCTTCTGGCAATGGTTATTGTGATTAAGTTAGGGGAGGGAGGGAATATCCAATTTTTCCTCTACTTCACCCTCAATGCATAAGCCACCTTACTCAACACCTTGTCATTGCTAAACATGACTTCTAAACAGGGATGCTGACTGTACATTCATTGGCAAAAATATGCAATTGGCCAAAATGCATGATTAACTTATGGTGAAATAAGTACTTGGGAAACCAAAATTGTATGGTTATTGCAGCCTTTGCATATTATTATTAATTTTATTTATTTGTACTGGCAGAGTTAAGGCCTTGGGGGTCTTTTCTTCCATTCAACCGGGCTTCTTACACAGATACATTCATACATATTATAATATAAGTTAAAAACTAAAAATACCCATTGTATAGTGGTTATGTTACCTTAGTATTTATTTGACAGTAATTGTCTTTATTTTTTATCTATATTATTATCTTGTATAGGTATAGGTAGTACAAAGTTAGGATGTCCAATTTTTTAAAGCCTTCCCTACAGGACTCTGCTTGTTGTAATCCTAACATTAATCCAACTGCTCTCTTCTGTAGCAGTTCCAACTCTGAACAGATCAACAATGTAACTAAGAAAGTGAATTAGAAGAACAACATATTAAGAAGAGTAGCGGGGATCAAATGGTGAGGATCCATCGGTCTCCTTAATGACGCATACAAAAGTTACATAAGTCCAAATTTTCTCTATGGAAGCGAGATAATATCCGTAATAAACAACCAACTTTAAAGTAAATTGAATACAATACCTAGGTCTTTAAAAATATTAACAGAACTAGATATTAAAACAGCAATATTGGGACAGAAATTAAAAAGTAATTAGCACAGGAATAAATTGTTTCATATTGCTTACAGCACCCAATGATTAAAAACACAACAACAAACTTTCAAAAATTACATTTCGAAAGTGATTTAGACAAAATTTTGAAATTAAACATTAAACCTGCCATCATATCAACAATATATATATATATATATATATATATATATATATATATATATATATCAGTATGAAACTAAATCTGGATACAATGGTCTCCAAGAAGAGCAGCCTACATAAATTATTAAGATTGACAGCACTTAGCATGCTAAAGAACATTTTATATGCAGATGGATCACCTAAAAATGGAAAAGCAGGCTTTGGAATATATTATGCATATTTGGGACAGTATGCTAACAATTTTGATGGCAAAATACAGGCCATTATAGCAGCATTAGAAAATCTACTAAATAAATCTAATATAAATAAATGAACTGTTATCTTAAGCGACTCTAAAGCAGCACTACAAAATACAATGAGTAACAGTTACCCACCAACATACAGTATGAATGAAATAAGAAAACTATATAATATAGTCCAGAATAGAAATATAGAAATAGTTTAAAAATGGATCCCAGTCATGTTGGATTGAAGGGAAACAAGATTGCTGATATTTTTAACAAAAAAAGGATCCATAATAAAATTAAAACCAACTTTTGAACTAGAACTTCCTTCTACATTGAAACTCTAAAAATATTAATAGCTGAACAAAAGCAACAAAATATCCAATAAAACTTATAAAGGAAAACCACATGAAGATCTAAAACATTCCAACAACTTTTACTGAAGGCAAGAAAAATTGGAATTGCCCAGTTCTGCTTAATTGTCTGACATGATTGTTAGAAGAATATATTTTCAGGATGAAATTAATCAAGGACAGCTGCCTATTGTGTAAGGACATGAATACTATCGTAAACAAAGTAAACAAAGAATATCTACTGACATGCAGCCAACGTGTTAGCAACAAACAAATGAAAAATAATTTGGAAACTCTTTATTTGGGAGCTAGGGAAAAAATAATATATATCAGCATCCCCAAATAGCCACTGGCAACAAATCATCTTCTGTAGCACAAAGACTGTGTTTTTTTTTTTCCCCTGCATCCCCATACTATCATACCATAGGTTAAATGAGGATATATTTGTCCAATTTATATTGTTTTTAAAACATGTTTGCCTGCTAGGATGATAATTATTTTAATAACAAATAACCCTGAGCACATTTTGTTACATGTCCCATGTTAAGTTTTCATCCATTATTGATGCCAAGAAAATTTGTACTCTTTACTTGTTTATTTCTTCGTGTTCAATGAAGTCAGTCCTGGTGGTGTATTGGTAACCATACTTGCCTTCTAAACCCAAGATTGTGGGTTCAAACCCGGCCAGGATCATTGGATTTTTTAGGGCATAAAATCCTAAGTATGGCTTCCTTCGGTAGGTAAATAAAGCCATGGGTCCCATGTCTTACATTTATTTCACGAAAAAGAACCTCAAGCCTGAAAGAAGAGGCCTCTGAGCAAAATTTGTCGACTGTTTCACGCCCTTAATAGAATGGGATGCTGATGACCTGAGATGTTAAAGAGCTTCCGTAAATAAATCAAATCAACAATGTTCAATGAATTTAAATGGTAAAGCAATTCATGAGCAATTTGCTCCTGCATGCTGAAATAAAATGATAATGCAGGTAGTGCCTCTTACATGAGAAATACACATTGCAGACATAAAACCAACATTCTGCTTCTGCTTTTATAACAAGACTATCTAACTTCATTGTTCTTTTCCTTAATTTTCTATCTCTGTATGACTCTTTTTAGAGCCATTAGAATGGAACCAATTAATTGAAAGTTTTGTACCTATTAAAACTGTGCCTGTCACTTTTTGTATTGATTGCTCACTGACATACAACGTAAATAGAAAATTTTTCTCCTAACTGCTTGTCTGTTCCAGTGATCCAGTGGATAGAATGCTGGTTGAAAGTTATGAGATAGGTTCATCTATGCATATGCCTATACACAGGAGCGAAACCCACTGCAAATGTTTGAATTATAAATTCAATTTATAATTAAAATCTAAATGTTTTAACTATATAACACACATATATATATATATGTTATATATTGTTAATAGTGTTCCTATATTTTTATTTTTTATATATATAATAAAAATATAGAAACACTTAACAATGTAACAAATTAACAGTAATTATAAAAGCAGAAAAGGGTAAAACACTAAGAGAAAGTCACATTTGTAATCGCTATATTTCGAATTACTAAGAGTTTTTCTATGGCAAGAAGACAAGATTAATACAATAAATTATACTCTTTCATACGTTAGGTTAGTTTAAGTTAAAAAAAATTAATAACATTAATAAAAAGCAATACAATTATACACTAACACCATTCGGGCTGAGTTTGGCTTTTTTTGTTACGATTTGGAATTCAGCTACAGCAAGTCATCATTTGTAATGTAAAGTAATTATAACCAGGTTAAAAAACAAATTAAAGGAAGTATGTTGAACAAGTACTCAACTCTCCTCCATACAAGTCTTGTCTTCTTGCCATAGAAGAACTCTAGTAGTTTGAAATATATCGATTACAAGTGTGACTTTCTCTTAGTGTTTTATCCTTTTCTGCTTTTATAATTTACATAATTTAATTACGGTCTAGCTTCTTGCCATTGAAGTACTTGCAGTAGTTCGAAATATAGCAATTTCAAGTGTGACTCTTTCTCTGTGTTTTATCTTTATCTACTTTTATTATTAGTGTTAATTTGTTACATTGTTAATAGTGTTTCTTTATTTTTATTTTTCATTAATATTATATATTTGTTAAATTTGAAGTAAATAATATGAAAAGGGACAATTATGAAAATGGAATGAGAATAACAAGAGGGGAGGAGAGAGAGCTTTGTCAAATATGATGTAAATAATGTGAAAAAGGACAATTATGAAAATGGAATGAGAACAAGAGGAGACAGAAGGAGAGAGAGAGGCAGAGAGACACATCATTAGGTTGGGAGCTAAGAACAAAAGGGGTACATTTTTACTTTTTGTCACTCTTTCTTTACTATCTCCCCATCCAAAACTCCCACTTCCCAGGCCTTTCCTGGTACTGCAATAGCAATCTATGGCATGCCTTCGCCATACTAGAATTTTACCAAAGATTTATTTAAATTGGAAACAGTAAAATATAGAATACATAAGATCCTTCCACTAGTGAGAAAATCAATAGTATCTATATAAATAACTTATTAATATTCTACTCTAACCGATTAAGTGTCAGTTTTCTTTTGCATAAACTTATTGAGTTACTCTGCTGGCTTCTTGGGTTCCTCCAATGCTGCATATTGTGCACAGAATGGGGAGCTGTAGGATAAGGAACTCCTTGATTACAGGTACTCAAATTTATTTAAGTTCCTAAAGGCAAAGAAAAATAAATGCTTCAATCTTACAAACAAAACACCTGCTTGCACCACAACACATAACTGAAATAAAATGAATGTGTTGCTTACATTACATGCTCAATGGCTCACCAGTACACTTATTGATTTGGTTTATTTATGAACTCTCTTTAACATCTCAGGTCATCAACATCCCATTCAATTCAAGGCATGAAACAGCCAATTAATTTTGCTTAGAAACCTCTTCTTTCAGGCTTGAGCTTCTTTCATGTGCCATAAATCTCCGACATGGGACCCTGGCTTTACTTTCCTTCCAAAGGAAACCATACTTAGGATTTTTGCCTTGAAAAAATCCATCAACCATTATTGGAATTGAACCTGGGATCTTGGGTCTATGAGGTCTAGATCATCAGGGCCGACCCAATACCTTTGGAAACCGGTGAACCATAAAACGTAAATAACACAACTTTTTAATACTGCTATTTGTTCCATGCATGAAGTGAGAAGGAATCTGAGATGGAGCTAGGCAAAGTTTATCTTTGATGCTCAGCCAATAGTATATGTGTACTGTTGCCTAGTGCAGGAGCTGTGCAAACTCGCTTATATTAAGAAGTTTTTAGTTGGTTGGTAAAATGTATTTGGAATTTATAAATTGTAATTATGTAACGGAGCAAAGCTAAAAATTGTGAAGAATGCTGTCCAAGAACCATCTATCTATCACATGAGTTTTTTCAGTTGTTGCATCAAACAGATATAAGGGTGCTTACACAAGAGAGCCTTGTAGCCACATATATAATATTGTTATATAGTTGTCAAAATACCATACAAGTAGCCTTATATTTTTGCAAAGGGTAACAGTTAATACTTAAATTTTGTTCAGTTCAAAGCTAAATGAAGCAACAACTTGGTTTTTGGTCTGCTATTATTTTTTTCTCCTACCAGATAAATTGCATGTGTATGTAGGACAATTTCATTGTAATAGTTTGATAATTGTAATATTGTGTGTGTTAACCATAGTCGACATTATTTTCTTTGACATTTGAACACTAATCCTTTGGTAAACTTAGCACTTCCAAAATATATACATAGAGATGATTATTATAAATAAAAATGGAACACAGTGTACAAAGTGTAAGAAAATTTTAAAAAACTTTTCACCTATGATGTAAAATCCAAAAACTAATAGTACAAGCTTGTGTTGTTAGTGTACAAACAGTCCTCAGATTCCTTATAGAGGGCAAAATGTCAGTGGAAGAATCAGGTACACCATTTTTCGGTACTCCTGTGAAATAGTAATGTTAAAAAATGTGTAATGAGAGATAAAAATGTGCAACTGCAATAATCAATCTTGATAGGATTTAGATTCAAAAGCTTCAAGCATAGATGACAGTTGACACTCAGCAGAAGAACAACAAGAAGAGGAAAATGATCTTTATCTAGATTAGCTCATCTCATAACTATTTCAATACTAAGTACATTCATTCCAGGAGTGAGAAATGCTCTTCAGAATGATAAATCACAAATTCAATCATATTACTTTACTGTTTTTGGTAAAATTATAATAAGAATAAATTTATTGATTACTGATGCCTTTACATAAACAAATGTTAATTTAAATATTAATTCAATTTGGAATCAAATATAGTGAGTGAAACCTTAAAGAGTGTTCCAAATATCCTACTTTAAAAAAAAGGTTAATTTCTTTAACTTTATCTAATTTATTGCTCATCCCTTGTCTTTGGCTCATCTGCAGTTTCCCACTGAAATATCCAGAAGACATGGAGTCTGCTATACCTAAATACTTTTCACAGAAACCCAAATACAAGGAAATATCAGATTAATGATGATACTAATATTAATGTTTATTAATAACCTACCATATGAGACTAAACTGCCATGGGTGGCTGAGGTCGTTAAGGCACGAACTTGTGAGCGGGAGGTCTGGGGTTCGAATCTTGCCAGGGCCATCCTTCCTGACTGAGATTTTTTCCAGGTTTTTTTAAGTCTTGATTAAAGGCAAATGCCAGGGAGGTACCCTAAACTTAGGCCTGGAACGTTTCCTTCCTAAAAAAAAGCCTTTCTCAATATATCATTTCATCTCATGTATCACCAGTGCCCACTGCCTGTGGTGCCTCAGTAATAAAAATGGGTGTTAAACACTAATCAAAAAAAAAAAAAAAATATATGAGACTAAAAGTTTTGAGTTGCACTTTTTTCATTCCCTGTTACATTTAATACTGGTTGTGTGTGTAATGGGGATATATTTAAATAAGTAATTTTAAAATATTCAAGTATTCATTAATTCTATAAACTTGTATAATATCTTATTTCATTGCCACTGTTATGAGATCTGCACATATTTCTTAGCCGTTTTTGTCTCACTTTCCTTAAATAACTCTTTACCATCTTTATATTGATATTTGATCTTAAATTTAAAATCTCCTCCTATTATATCCATCAGTAACTTATTCCATTAAGAAAAAGAAACTCTTCTCTCTATGATTTTGTTTGTTCACATTCCTGTTACATATTATTTATGAGATCTGCACATATTTCTGAGCCATTTTTGCCTCACTTTCCTTAAATAACTCCTTACCATCTTTATATTGATATCTGATCTTAAATTTAAAATCTCCTCCTATTATATCCATCAGTAACTTATTCCATTAAAAAAAAGAAACTTCTCTCTATGATTTTGTTTGTTCACATTCCTGTTACATATTATTCAGTTCACCACATTCAATTGGACATTTTTCTTTTACAGACCCCTTTCTTATCCTACTTAAGAAAAAACATGATAAAGCATTATGAATATATCGAATAGCTTATTTATTTTCAGTTTATTTTCTATATATTTGTGTACATACATATAGTGGACCTTCTCATCCTATGGATTTGGAGTTATATAATCCCAATGTTTTACAGACTTCTGGGAAGTTAACACAATCCCAGTGTTTTACAGACTACCTTATAAACACTGTCCCCTGCGTTGTATTGCTTTCAGCTGAATTGGCTGCAATGTGCCTCTGGAAGTGTTGTGACTTATGTTGCACTGTACACATGCTGAGCTTTAGCAGTGCAGGTTCAGGGTTCAAGTCTGGCTCATGAAAGTATAAGTTTTTTGTTTTGTATTCTGGCATGGAAGAGAGAAATAACGCTTACTCTGTGATATTTATTAATGTAAAAATCCTAATTGTGTAAATTTCAATTAAATCTCAAAATATTCAAAGAATCTGCTTTTTTGAACATAAGTAAATGCAAATAGCTTTACATTAATGTGAAATGACAAACATAAGCATTGAATATATTTTATTCTTTGTAGATACTGTTGCATACAAACAAAAGACAAAAAATAGGAGTAGTTTTGGAGCAATATGTACACTATAGATAAAGATAAACTCCCTTATAGGACTGTCAGGTAAATCCTGTGGGTCACTTGAGAGCACCTGATTTCCCATTGACTGTAAATTACAGGTTTGCCTAGCTATCAATCCACAGTATGAGAAGACTCACCCAGTATAGCAATATATATACATTTTAAAATTAAATAGAAGTCATATTTCTCTGTTGAAAAAAGCAATCATTGAAAGCAATGTTTTAAATGAGCTGTTTTTGGAATTGTATTTAAAAGTGTTATTACGCATTTTATTCTTCTGTACTACTTTCAATCTTATCTGCATCCATCATGATTGGATGCAAATCTTATATGAACTTCAAGGCTATTGTCTGCAGATAAGACTTTGTAGAATTAAAATTTCACTGATTATGAAGAGCTTTCCATATCTTATGTAGTTGATGGAGGAATCATAATGGCTCTCTTTACTTATTTTCCTCCCCAACTTAATGTGGGATTTAGCTTGAATGTCTGTTGAAGCAGGAAATAATGACAAGCCTCTTCATTTATCATTTTTGTACATCTTATTTATTTCAATGAGATAACAAATGTAAAGAAACATTTTTAACTCAACAGTAGTAAAGCTGGAGAGGCTAATATTAGATCTAAATTTTGAGTATTCTTTCAGAGTTATTTGAGTTACAGGCTGGCAGAGCATGGCTTTGTACTGGGAGAAGCCAATCATCAAGATTTTATAGTGTAGGTAGCAGCTTTAGTTAGTTTTAGGGAGACTTTGTGAGCAAGTGGCTATGCAATTTGTATGTTTATGGTGCTTTCTTTGTATGTAAATTGTGTGCTAATTGTTTTTTGTTAGTTATGCCACTACATCAATATAGTGTTGAGCAGATTTTTATGTATGATATACACATGAAAACATATCCTTGCAGAGAAGTGCTAAGGCAACCTACAAGAAAATATCCTGGCAGTTGCATTCCAGGTCGAGAAACTATTTGTCACCTTTTTAGAAGTTACAGGAAAAAAAAAAGATTTCTCAATGACAAACATGTCCCAATATGTAGTGTTCTTATAGAAGAAAAATTGATGAAATATGGGAATTTCCTTACAGATGCCGGCAGTGTGTTACCACTGAGGGGCATCATTTTTAACAACTCTTACAACATGGGTTAGTGCTTTATATTATCAATTTTAAATACATAATTTTATGCTTTCAGTAAAAATAAAATACAACTTTATGCTTGGTGACTCTTAACTTTATTTTCCTATTGTGATGGCAGCAACAATAAACAACCGTGCTCAAGTGGCCCTTAGCTCAAATAGCTTTACTGTACAATGGATACTCAGAAAGTTTCATGATGTGGGCCATATATTAATGATAATTTGAAACTTACCACTTCAACTTCTCAAACATTTTGTTCAGCTATTATCTGGTCATCCTTCAGGACAAAGACTGGAAGTTCGTTGTCCTGACATTCGTTGTCATTATTGATGCTACTCCTCTGAGTATGCCACTACGACATCTTCTGGGCTTAAAATTCTCTTCCTCCCTGGTTCTTGCAACAAAAGGAACAGAAAGTAGTTGCAGTGTGTGAGGTCAGTAAAGTGGGTGGCAAGCATCATGGGGGATGAAGTTAAGTGTGACATTGATTGTGTGAGCAGAGGATTGTCATAGTGAAGCCTTAATGCCTCTTAAGTCTGGTTTTTGGCTGTTTTTTTTTTTTTTTTATATATACCTGCTGGAAAATTTTCAGGAGACAAGCTATTTTCTGACACTGTGATAACTGTCCTTTGATCTATTGTTGCCTTATGACTGCTGATAGAGATAAATGTCACCACTGTTTTCTTTCCCATATTCCTTCCTCTCTTGATTCATTGGAAGTGTTTTTTCTAGGAAGATCCAAGTTTTTTTACAGTATTTTCTCCTAGGCAGGTGATTTTTTTTTTTTTTGCAATCACTGCTCTCCAAGGGCTTCTACTCTCTCTTTGCATTTGAAAAATATTTCACCTCTCAATTTCTGCAATTAATTGAAGACTGTTGTACACAAGGGAGGAAAGTTCCATAAATCCTGTTTAAGTCTCAAAATATTGTTCCATGTTTAAGCAACTTTTAAACTCATTATAAATCATTCTTTCCAAAGCTCTATTGTGTGACACTGAATTACTAGGAAAGTATAACAAATTATTTATGAGGAAATCATTCAAATTTCACTAGTTTTGTTCCACTTACTTGGACATGTTTCAAAGGCAAATTTCCTTCGAATCTTGCATTGCATCAACCATATCAGATTCCAAAATCTAAATTTGTTGGCAAAACTTGTCAAAGATTTCAATTATAACTGAAAATTGAAATGAAATAGGCTGATTGATTTAGGTTTGTTGTAATGACTTCTTCTTGTACTCCCTTCCCCCCTCTTATTCCTTCCATCATCTTCAACTTCTTATAGATTAGTACAATTATTGAAATTCATTGTGATGCTTTCCTGCCTTCAGGTATGTATCCTGAATTTTACATGGGCTGGATATTAAACAAATATACATGCCTCCTTCACACAGTCTATCAATCTCACCCTTCTAGCTTTGTCAAGGCAATGGACACAGTGAACTAATAACTTTCAGGAAGTTTAATCTCTTCAACATATAGTTATCAATAATATGTATGCCAACAAATGAAATGTAAAATCAATGTACAACTTCAACCAATCATATTCCTGCAGAAGGTATGTAAGGTACATTGTCAACAATTAAAACAAAAACTTACTTCTTTGAGCACCAATAAAGGTTCTTTATTAAATCTAGTGTAATATTTGCACTAAGATTCAAATATTTATGTTTTTATAAGACTGATTTTTCCATTAACATCATCCAATAGGGCAACAAAAATATTCACCAGCTTACAGTTTTCTAATTCTGCTTTTTCACAGCCTCTTAGTAGATAATTTCTTCCTATTTTGATTTAGTTCAGTTCAAGTCTTCTGCAGCATGCTTAACAGGGTAATTTCTCAAAAGGGGAGCTGCTGTTAACCATTTGCTTTACACTTTCTTTGGAATGTACCATAATTGAGTAAATTCTGTGCTTAAAACTTTCCAGAAGCTTTTGCACAAGTTGTCCATTTTGATCACAAAGTGACCTGTTGGGAACTCTTTTCATCATGGATCCAAACTGTATTTGATAAATTTTTAAGATAGACTGTTATATTTATATCTAGTTTGAATTTAATTGTTTTAAAACTTATCCATATGATTGCAGGGTTGCCGTAGTAGCAGCGTATATCTGTTACCTTAATGTATAAAATGTGAATTAAGTATGCTTTTTAAATTGAGTTTTCCAAGAATTATTTTTATTGTGATTTTATTTTTTTATATTTTTTTAAAATAAAGCATTACTATGCTTATAGAATTTGTGTTTTTTAGATCTTTGACCAACTAGGGGTCATGCTAAATGTACCATCCACATATATACTACAATTATGTATTCAATTTGTTTACACTAAACTCCGCTTACATAAAATAAGACATGTTTCGGGAGTAATCATCCCATCTTCAATTGTTGACCAACTACTGAAGATGGGAGTGATTACACTCGAAACATGTCTTAGTTTTATGTAAGTGGAGTTTAGTGTAAACAAGTTGAATGCATTAGTAGGATATATTACCACTCCATTCTACAACTTCGTAAGTACAGTTTATTTAATTACCATCCACATGCTTATAGTGGCATTAAGCTATTTTAAGATTAAATTCTATTTTAATGTATTAATGTTCTGACTTTAGGGCTAGCTTTGAACTTTATGTAGGTGTCCTGTAAAATTTTACTACAGGTACTTACCCAGTTTTTCTTAAATGCTGTAGATATATAACATATATATTTAGAAAACAGCACCTCATCAAACTTTTGCAGAATATATGTGTTGTATGCTAAATAGCAAAACAAGCAGTGTGTTATAAACTAGAAAACAGTAGGTATTTTTAAAGCAGCATCCCTCTTTCAAATATGAGGCACAGAAAATGTATCATAGAAAATAAATAAGCTGAAATGCTGCTGATTTCTTACAAATAATCATCACAAAGCATAGGCACCATTATCTCAGAAAACAATTTTAAGTTGAATATTTTCATAAAAAAATTAAAAATAAACTTAATGCTACTAAGTAAGATTTCTTATTCAGAATGATATGTGTGGTTGAGCTTATTTAGTAGGAGAGATGCACAAATTGAGATAAAATTGGATGTGAAGACATGAAGGATATACAGACACCGGAGTGGAAGCAATGAGACTGTGGAGACTTGAAGGTATGAACAGGCCTGCAATTAGATTATAGGATGTGTGTACAAATTTGCAGAACAAACTGTACACACATATGCAAGAGGAGGAATACACAGGTCTGAAGGGAAGGGAGCGGGACAGAAGACAATTTAATGGAGAAATAAATAGAACAAGAAGTACTCAGGGTTCAGTCATGAATGTCATTTGGAAAAGCTGGAAACAAAGAGCATTAAAAATGTAAGAGTTGCATAATTATTTTAATTAGTATTAATGTCATATTTATACTAAAACATTTATATCTTGTTACAGGCCCAAATGCCCGATCCAAAAACTTACAAGCAGCATTTTGAGAACAAACATCCAAAGAATGAATTGCCTGAAGATCTGAAAGGAATAGCTCTATGATATCATCATGGGTGGTACAGCCATCTCAGACTCTTTAAGTTTTTGACAGGAAACATTACATTGTGGGGTACTTTGGACAAAAACAACGATTCTCGATTGTCTTGATAATACCTGAAAGTAATTGTGCGCATTTCTTTCCAAGGGTGGGAGGGCATCCTTTGAATTATGGTGTTTTAGGAGACTTTGTTAACATTACTCTTCCATATTTCTGAAATGTAACAAGTTCTGTAATAAACATTCTTTTAAATAGCTAGCTTTGTTTAGCAAATTAATTTTTAAAATGAAATTAAAATATTTGTTTCATTAACTGTTGATTTGAAACAAGCATAGAAGAAATTTTGCATTTTCAAAAAATATCTTTTAAGCATGTAGAAAGCACAAGAGATTTAACACTTGAAATCTTATTTTGATACTTTTTTTTCTACCAGCTTTAAATATAGATGATTAAACATTCTTGAAAATGTGTGGTCATTTTTTATAAGTTAATTATTATGTGAGATTAAGAAGGTATTTAATGACTGTCCTGTAGCAGTAATTAATGTTTCTTTTGGAGAAATTAGATGATATTTATTATGCTTTAAATGAAATAACTAAGGCTGTTGTGTAAATGTGAAATACATAAATTTGGTTACTTCTGAAAGATAAAGGAATATTTTTTGTCTTTCTTTCTGTTTACCTACCTGTTTGCTGCTGCAACATTGTTTAATATCTGGCACTTGCACTTTCCAATAATGGTTAAGCGCATTTTTATGTAAGAAAATTGGTGGTATGAATATTCTTAACAGAATTTAAGGTGCCAGTTTTTCTTTCTGAATAAAAATATACACCCTTTAAATCATTCTGCAACATTCAATACATTTACACTTTGCAAGATTTATCTTTATTGATTTCATTTTGAGCACTGCAGCTATATTTGTGATTATGCATTAAATATGCATCTTTGGATCTAGAAATATAGTTTTGCATTTCAATACAAAATAATTTTCTCAATGTAAATTCTTTACATTGAGGATGGAAATAAGACAAGTTATTTGGGGAACCTAATTTAATTAATATTTTCAAATTATTTTCAATGAAAATATTATCAATTTAATTTCAAATAAGAACTACAAGAAAGGTGATGCTTGATCAGTTAGATGGAGCAGGAAACCTTTGCAGAAAATTAGGTTTTTGACCTTATTTTAAAGGTTTGTTTTCATTTTTACCATCCATTTCTTCAAAACATGTAAATCAGATTCTGTGCTCATGTTCAATATCCCCTTTACTTGAACTTTGTGTCCAGGGCATGTATCTGTATAATTGTTTGAAATACATAATTTTTATCTAGAATTTGTAATACTTTTTGGAGTTTGTTTCACAGAGTGCAAATTTCCAACTTATGAACATATTTGTCTTAACAATTGCAGAACCAGTGCTATATATTTATTTTGTTTAAATATAAGATTCATACTGCTATATTTATATCAACAAAGCAAAACATCAAAGGGGCATATGAAAAAAATGGTATCAGACACACTTTGTGGAACAAACAGATAATTTTCCTAATGAAAGGCTTCATGGAATGAGCCTTTTCCCCTTTTGTTTTTAGTAGTAGGTGAAAGCACTTGCTGAAAGTCAGATATTGCAATCACATTATGTCTACTACAAGCAAATTTTCTTGAAGAAAATGGTTTAAAAGGCAATATTAAGTATGATGCACTCGTATCATTTTGTATCACACTATTATGGATTCCAGTATAGTGTTAATACAATGTGGATTACTGTTAGTCATCGAAAGTGATTATGATTGCAAGCTCAATAATGATGTAAAATGTGACAAATTGCGAGAAGCAATACCTAAAGAAGTAATCTAACTTAGAAGGAGGAAAAAGTAGATAGCTTTAAGCTGAGGAATGGTTCGAAATAGGGATTAGGGGGAAAAGAGAGAGAGAAGGAATATTGAAATTGTGAAGGATTAAAATGTGTTTTTGGGGGGAAAATTCAAATTTGAGCAGTAATAAAAACATAGATAGGATTAGAAAAGGTTATCAAAGTACTAGATTTTGATCTGATTAATAAAAATAGAGTTAGAAGAAATAGAAGGGGAAGAGTGTCAAATGGTATTGGGGCGCTATTTCATAGGAATTGAGAGGAATAATTTTATTGAAAGAAATGCTTAGAAAATGTGATATGGTATTAATTCCAGAGGGAGCAATATGTTTAGGAATAGTTTTCAACCTCCCAAGAATTCACTATTTTATCTTCTGATATTTTTGAGAGATTAGATAAAGATATGGAAGAAATTAGAGAGGGTAATCCAATGGTAGAGATAATGTTTGTTGGGAATTTTAATGCTAGATCTATGTTTTACAAGTAAGAGTAAATATTCAAGAAGAGAAGGATTTTTACATAGAGAAGGGTCTTTGCAATAGAAAAAATAAGGATTTAATGAAAAATGATTAGGAATACCAGCTAGTTAATTTTTGTGAAAGCAATCAACTAATAATTTTGAATGGTGACTGGAGAGATGACCAATTAGGGGAAATCACATTTATAAATGAAAATGGGCAAAGTGTTGATTATTGTTTGTGTTCTGGGGAAATGTTAGAAATGGTGAAAAGTGTTCATTTCATTTAATAGTGGAGTCATTTTCCATTGGAAATTGAATTTAGATACAGTAATGATGGGTGCAGCAAAGAAATGAGTGTCTGTGATCCCACAAAGAAAGTGATAAGGTATAAATGGAAAGATGAGTTTAAAGAGATATTTTTATTTCCTTTTTATATGATGTTAAAATTCAGGTATGGGTAAGATATGTTTATGTGGAATAAAAACTATAAAGGGGTGGATAAAGTTTTAAGAACTCTTGAGTTTATATTAAAATGGTCTAAAGAGAAAATAAGAAATCCCAAAAACCCAGCCAGGTAAGATGGGTAATGACTAAGGACTGTAGGTGAAATGAGAAAGTTACGGGAGCAAGTAAATGTTTGAGGTAAACAAATCAATATGGTAATAAAATTGAAATTTTGAAGGAAGTTTGTAGGAATATGCTAGAAATTAAGAGAGAAAATTGAAGTAGGGACAGGGCTAATAAAATTAAAACAAGAGTAGAAGTAGTTAGATCTCATGAAGTGTGGGTTTTTTTGTTTGTTTATTGTTGTAAGAGGATGTTCTTTAACTTCTCAGGTCATCAGCATCCCATTCAATTCTGGGTGTGAAACAGCCGACAAATTTTGCTCAGAGGTCTCTTTTCTTGCCGAAAATGTACAATACGGGACCCACAGCTTTACTTCCCTCCAAAGGAAGCCATACTTAGGACTTTTACGCCTGAAAAAAATCCATCGATCCTTCCAGGTTTGAACCCGCAACCTTCAGCTTAGAAGACAAGTATGGTTACCACTACACCATCACGACCGACTCTTATGTGGGAAATAGTAAGAAAATATTCAAAATTTCAGATGAGTGGAGTAAATGTCAAAGCAGCAGAGGGGACAAATTTCTTTGGAAGATTGTTCAAAATTCAAGAAAAGATGGGGGAAATACCATCATTTGGAGGGGAATATTGAAGAATTAGATAGGCTATTTTCTAATGCAGATGCATTTAAACAGTTTTAGAAGAGGAAAAGCAGCTAAACGGTGGGTTGGCAAAATTCCTTCAATGTTGGTTGAAAGTTTAGATAGAGTAATTGGACTAACAGAGCTGTTAAATGCTATTAAGCATAATAATGGAATACCAAAAATTTGGAGAATAGCTATCGTTCATCCTATATATAAAGTAAAAAGTTATATGAGCAGTCCTAATAATTACAGGGAATTAGCATTTTTATCCTGCTCAGGAAAAATTTATGCAGAAGTACTGGCAGAGAGAAACAAAAATTGGAATAAAAAGTATCAACAATTATCTCCTTACCAGTTTGGTTTCTGTGGGGATAGGAGAACTTTGGATAATATTATGATAATTAAGACAATAATTGATAAATATTTAAAAAGGAAGTGGGAAGAATGTACATGGATTTTGTGCATCTGGAAAAAATCTACGATAAAGTCATTGAGAGAAATATTATGGTATAAATTGCTTAGGAAAAGAATTAGTAACAATATGGCTGAGATTCTTCAGAAAATTTACAGGGAAAATGCATCTAGTATCAAATGAAGGTGAAGGAATTTCACAAGATCAAGGACTTAGGTTTGCAAGTTGAGCCCAGTTCTTTTTAACTTATTTATATATGATATAATAGATAATTTAAAGATAGTAAATAAACATGCCTGTGATAAAAGATGAAATTCCCGGTTGCTTTTTGCTGATGATTCAATGGCAAACTCATTTACAGTGATTAGTCTAAACAAGGTCTTAATGGAAATAGAGGGTTACTGTAAAATTTGGGTGAAAACTAAGGTGTTAAAGTGTAACAAAGGTGCAAAATTGAGAAAAAAAAGAGATGTGGTCAATTGCAGGTAGAAATATAATTAAGATTGTTGTATGATTTGAGTTGAACTAAGTACATTTATTGGCTCCACTTGTTCAAATGTAGAACATGTTTTGTAGACCATCATCTGCATTCGCAGCTGTTTGGTGAAGATACAGACAATTGTTTGTGAAACATGTTCTATATTTAAACAAGTGGAGCCACTAAGAGTTTGTAGTTTTGCTCAATCATACATACAACAATCTTAATTGTATGATTAGCTTCACTGTACAAGTTCCAATTAGGATTTCAAGTTTATACATAATGATTTGATTTACCTAGGTGTAAAATTAATAATACAGGTAACTGGGGGAAGCAAAAGAAACTGGAACTGGTAAAGGGAAGGTATGCTTTGAAAATGGTAAAAAAATATTTACGTATAGCAGCAGTAATGGATGTAGGACAGTTGGAGAGAATTTAAACAGCCTTAGTAGAATCAAGATGGGCAAATGGAGTAGAGATGCGGAATAGAGGAAGGGTGGAAAGAAATGAATAAAATTTTGGCTTCATGGTGCAAAATTATGTTAAAATTACCCCATTATTCTATTAGTCTAGGGGCTATGATGATGATGATGATGATGATGATGATGATGATGATGATGATTTATGTGCTATCAATAGACTTGTGTGTTCTGACTTTGTTAAAAAACTACAATTTACAAGGTATCCAATGATACTTTCACAAAATGATATAGCAAATATATATCATGTACAAATTTAAGCCATCTTCAACTTAATATTGTTTCATGGACCTTTGTCTGTATCCTCAGCTAACCATTGACTGCTGAATAATTCATTATGCTTTGGGAATGTATATTCTGCTCTGGTGGAGGTGCAATGAACTTAATGTTTTCATCCCTGTAAGTTTCAAAGTTCATTTCATAAGTATTTACAAAGACAAATTAATGAACTTCAACACTTCGGGGGATGAAAACACAAATTTTTAACCAGCAGTCGACGATTAGCTGAGGATGCGGACAAATGATCATGAACCATGTACTAAATTGAAATAACAAAGTGGAGCCAATAAGAGTGTGTATTTTGATTCAATCATATAAAGAGTTTAATTAAAGCATTCATTGTTTCAGTATAACCATCAAAAGAAAAGGAATTTGGAGACTCATAGAAAAAACAACACTTCAGAAACATTCATTAAAATCGTACAACTCTTTTCTAGTTAAATATCATGACAATGATATTAAAACAAAATTATTTACAAAAAATCCTTTAGAATTGGCAATATAGGAAAAAAACCTTTATAATTTAAAACAAGAATTGCATAAAAAATATTGAGGTTTTGTTGCTGGATGTGCTCATTAAGTTCATTCTGCTACCTTCAGAGTACTCTTTCTCCTATTGGTTTACTGTTGATGGGAATGAGTATCACAGAAACATGTCTGTATAAAACTTACAAGTGCAGTTTAAGCATTATGAAACCAACTGAAAAAATTCACTTATAGAAAAAATTGCAATTGTGCCATTTCAATAAGAATCCAAATGGTAATGACTTTTGTGTCTTCTTGTTATATTCTAGGATACTCTAGTCTGAATCTTAGAAAACCTTATTTCTCATGAGCAGCCACTAAGGGTCAGAAGAAGTTATTGAAGGCATGAATATGTTTATTAACTCATACAACAATAATCAGAATTTTTAACTTCTTTCTTAACAAGTTGAACATGTAGCAGTATATTTTTGTGACATTCTTTAAGTTAAAATTGTTATATCAATGGGCATTTGTGGCATATATGCCAATGTTAGTCTTGAGACAAGGGTGGGGCAGTAATACTATTTTTAAATATAGGTCAACCAAACAAATTTAATTTTATGTGGAGTTTCGAAAAGCATAGAGAAGTTGACCAATCAAATCATGGAAGCTCAGTGAATTGATGGAATATCTTGGTATAGATGTTAAGTTTTATTTTTGCAACAATTCAATATTAGTGCACCAAGAGTTGCTGTGTGGCCAGTGATTTTTACAAATACAGCTGTCAGGATGGAGTTTAGTTTCTGGGTTTAACACAAAGTTTACATCATTTGTATTTTAGACTCCTAAACACTAATCTCAATAAATTAATTTAAAAAAGATTATATTATGTTTTAATATTTGTTTGTAATACTCCCAAGATGCATGAAAATATGATAGAGAAAATATGACAGATAATATTCATCTCAATGCTTTATGTATGGTATGGTATCAGATCAAGAAAAAAATAAAATCAATGGAGATTTCCTTTATTGGAAAAGTGATAAATTAATATGAGAAGCCAAGGCAAATCCAATATTTGTTTGTCGGTCCTGGTGGTGTAGTGGTTACCATACTTGCCTCCCACACCCAAGATCGTGGGTTCAAACCCGGCCAGGACCGATGAATTTTTTTGGGGCATAAAAATCCTAAGTATGGCTTCCTTCAGAAGGAACTTAAAGCCGTGGGTCCCATGTCGTACATTTACGGCACGAAAAAGAACCTCAAGCCTGAAAGAGAGGCCTCTAAGCAAAATTTGTCAGCCGTTTCACACCCTGAGTTGAATGGGACGCTGATGACCTGAGCTGTTAAAGAGCATCCATAAACAAATCATTCAAAAAAAAAAAAATTCAATATTTGTTTAAATAATTCTGAATAAATGTGAGTAGAGCAATTTAAGCTTTATTATAACAGAATTTCATAATCCCATTCCATCCTGAAATATAACAAAATAAATCATTGCAATTTCATTCACTACATAGGAAATTATTTACTTCTAACTATCCTTAGGCATCTCATTACATTTTAACAGAATTTATGAATCATAATAGCTTTAATAATAATGAATCCATTAGGAATTATGGCAATTCTAATTATTATTTAGATCACTTAGCATTGTAGACTGTATAGCATGTAC
Source organism: Metallyticus violacea (assembly GCA_030762175.1). Classification (NCBI taxonomy): domain Eukaryota; kingdom Metazoa; phylum Arthropoda; class Insecta; order Mantodea; family Metallyticidae; genus Metallyticus; species Metallyticus violacea. The sequence continues at coordinate 49,600,111 of CM060838.1, read as the reverse complement.
ATTTGGTTTCTTGTAGCATGTTGATTAACATTCAAGGAGCACAAGGCAAAATTTGAGGACAAAGGGTGAGGGTCAAATGATGCTATTAAAACATTTAAATCAGTAGGTACCATGCATGTTTTCCCCTGCTGAGATGAAAATCTATGGGTGCACCTGGATATATTGCACAGCTTGATACTGAAATCAAGGGCCAATCTTATATTTGGCTTTGCTCTGATGACCAATCTGTGAAAGTCAAAAGGGCAAGTGTTGGAAAGAAAACATACCATTTTTAACAAATGGTCATCTGGCAACCATGTTCTAGAAAATCAAAAATGGTTGCTTCTAAGTTGTATACTGAAGTCTGCAGCATTTATCAAAATCCATTAGCAGTATCCAAAAATAGTTGAAGGGAATTTTGTTTGCATCATGAACAATGTTTCTGTTCACAGTGCCTACAGAACACTGATATTTTCAGAGAACAGAAGAATGGTTGACACATTCTTCTTACAGTCCTGGCCTTGCACCATTAGACTTCTTTCTTTTTGCAACTTCCAAGAACCACTTTTGAGATCAGCAATTTTCCATCCCTGAATAAGCAGTTACAGCATACAAAGAGGAAGTGATGTGGATAATTCCAGAAATGGAGCACTGCATGCATTGATTGTGATGACCGGAACTCATTTGTGCAATTTAGTTATTGACTATCTCAGAACTTGTCTAGTGATTCTTGTAAAATCATATAAAGTGGCCCATTAAGATTTGTTATGTATTCTGTTATAGGGCGTGAGAAAGGCATAGAATTACTTGTCTGTCTGTTTCAGGCATACCTATTGCCTAAGCTGTGCCCTTTCCAATGTTTTTTACTGCTTAGGTATTAGACCAATCCCTGCTTTTTCTTTATGTATTGCTTTGTACCATATGCTCCATTCAACCATCTGTTAGCCAAGCATGTAATGGCCATGGCATCTCTGTTTATCAATCGTATAGCATAGCAGATGCTTGAAATGAATGTATGCATTACTTATATAATTTTCTGAGATTACAAATGTTATTTTTTGCTAAGTTTATGCTTCTAAGGGTAGCATGTTCAAAAAGTCAAGAGTAAGAGTTTTTTTTTTGAATGGTGTTTAATGCCTGCTTTTACTACTGAGGCACTACAGGCGGCGAACATAGGTGATAAATGACATGAAATGATATATTCGAAAAGGATTTTTTAAGGAAGGAAACATTCCAGGCCTAGGTTTAGGGTACATCTCCAGCATTTGCCAGTTATGAGAATTCAGGAAAACCTGGAAAAAACCTCAGTCAAGGAAGATGGTCCTGGGCGGAATTTGAACCCAAGACCTCCCACTCACGAGTGCGCGCCTTAACGACCTTGGCCACCCGTGGCGGTACAGAGTAAGAGAAATCAAATTTTCAAGAATACAAAGTTATTTAAAGAAAAGGTATGTATGCCTAAAATTTTTGAATGAGTAGAAGTAAGTTTTAAGGGTCGTTGCCATTGCACACATAACTAAAGCCTTCTTTTCCTGAAATCAAAGATAGTATGGACCCTCTACTACATACCTTATTAGAGCTGTCAACATGTGTAAAGGCACTATATAGTAGGAGTACATGAAATAAAATGTCAAATGTATAGCAATTTATTGCCCAATGAAAGCCTATAGTATGAAAAATGTATGACTACAAAAATTAGTAAGCTAGTTTTAAGAAAGAGAGGAAAAAACATAAGAACAGTAATAAGACAACAGAAAACATGGACCAGAAGAAAGATTGAAAAATCACAAATGAAATATTAAATAAAAAACTTAAGAAACGTCAAAATGTTAAATAGCAAATAAAAGGTATCTACTGACTTATAATGATATCCAAGAAAACAAAATGAAAATTTATTTAGGGCAGAGCATAATAGCTCAGAAGGTAAGAACATTAGCATAGCAACCTGCAGATTTGTGATTTGAGTCCCTGTGAAAGTTTACCTATCTGACTCTGATCCCAAAATAAAAGTGGTCTAAAGCATAGCACTATACTTAGTTATTTTTTTTTATTATTATTATATAACATTTTACAAGAGCCAATGGACTACAGCTGATGATGGAAGCAATGGCTCTTGAAATGTTTTGTGTGAAAAAATATAAACTGTAGTATAGTATTACTATTTACAACTTTTATTTTGTGCATGCAATTTCTAAATAAATTACAGACATTCAAGAAGTTTATAACATTTTTGGCAAATGCATTGTTGATGTAAAACTAATATTAAGAACAAATTTACCTACCATAGGTATTGATTTCATAGTGATTCTGTCATATTCTTAGTCTTTACAGTTATCACTGTAGTTAGTAAAATAATCAAGACAAAAATAATAGCTTTCATTTAGATAAAATTATTATTAAACTCATCCATGGCAGTAATGATATTGATTTAAAAATGTATAAGATTTTGTTGAACTGCTTAATTTAGTGCCACACATTGCCAAATGTATTAAATTACCTTTTTATGAAGATGAATGCCTGATATTTGTTCAACAGCTAAGCTGTGCAGTCTATAAAGGAGTTAAAATGAATTCCATAACTTTACTGTATTTTGCCCGTACTATATAAAATTATTGACAAAGCAATGAAAAAAGATTACTTTCCTGCCTTAGGAACTTCAGTAGCACAATTCTTAGAACAGTTCAATATGGCTTTTGGAAAAATTGTAGCACCTTAAATGCAGTTGTTGACTGCCTAATTCTCATTTAGATAGTATTAAGAACATAATCATTTTCCTTGAAACTTTTTAAACAAATTTAAAAAAGGTGGTCAGTAGGGTAGCCCTTAACTATAGGTAATTTTCCAAAAGTTTGTTTGTTTGTTTATTGGTCTTCATAATCACATAATGCACAGAATGCTAGATGATATAGGACCAGTCATAAAATCTTTGAAGTTACAAAATTATATAATGCTAGTAATAATATACGAAGTTATCATATACTATGTTGTAGTGTAAAATAAATTTTTAAAAATTCTTTAAATATAAAATGATTTATCAAAAGAAAATTAAATGGATTAACTTTAAAAATTATGCAAATGTAGTTAACGTTATTTGTTAAAATGTGCTCCCACCACCTTATCTTGTTCTAATCAACAAAATAAATGATCTGTAAAATTCTCAGCTCAATCAGACAGCTGCATGGCAATCCTCACCAACCATGAAATTTTAGCTCAAAAAATAATTTTTATATTATTAAATAAACATATATTATTATTGTTATATGTGCTTCATTATTTTATTTTGTAACTAAATGATGTCCTTGATAAAGATTTTTCAATTATTGTTTCAGAATGTTTGTTTGTGCTGCTGTCCGACTACTCTTGCTGGTGTAAAGTGACTTTCATAATGTGTTTTTCCTAGTCTTATAAAATGGTATCAACATCTTCAGGGTGTTTGTCACACAAATTAAGAAAAGATTGTTATGTCTCTTGTTTTGTTGGCTACATCTCCAATCAAATCATTAGAGCCAAACTACCTTCAAACTAGCAAGTTTTAAGCAATTTTTTCTACAATGTAGGAGTTGTTGTTCTTACAACACAGGAAGATTGGTGATTCAAGAAGTTTCCATTATTTAGCAAAAAGCAGGAATGCCTACTAGAAGAACTGACCAATGTGTTGATACGTTATTCAACTGTATGATGAATGGAAAGGTTTAAGGAATATTTGACTAGAACTGCAGGTAAAGAAAAAGAAAAACGACATCTATTTGTGCGAATTAGGTGCAATCTCTTTTACATATATTTTTCAGATGCTTTCGGAATGATGAAAAATGAAGGGAATAAGAGTTTTTTAATGCTTCAGCACCAAAAAGGATGACCAGGTTGGTGTAGATCAAAAACTAAAACACAGGAAAGAAAAAGCACTGAAGTGCAATGCAACAGAAACTCTCAGAAAAAAAAAGAACATATGAAGAAATTGAACATTTTGCTACTCATTAGCCTGCTACATTAAAAACTGATGATTCAATATCAAGCAGCCAAAGCAGTGATGAAGTGGTGACAGTGAAAATTCTTCTATAATCTGTCCAAAAGCATCTAAATGAGATATGTCAAGGATTCTGTCCATAATTTTCACAAAAAGATATCTTTTCTTTTTCCTTGCCTGCAGTTTTAGCCATAAATTATTAGGATATTGATCTAGAAATCAATAACGCTGCTGCAAAAAAATTTCCAGGCCATCTGTGATACTTAGTTCCCAAAATTATGGTTCTATTCTTATTTCATGACAATGTTCCAACAGCAATTAAGGCAAATATGGCTCAAGTTATACTGAAAGCAGACAAAGGAAAAGAAGAGGAAGAAGTAAAAAATCAACTGAAGAGTTATATTCTGCATCAAAATGATTTTTCTTCCTTTACAAACATCAAATTTTCGTTTTTAGTAACTTCTTGTACAAAAATTTCTTCACAATATTTTCTATTAGCACCAACTTCCTTGACAAAGACTCTTCAACTTGGAAGGATGATCCTGGTTACAAAGTGAAATTAAAAAACTTAAGAAGATTGTTGTGTTGCAGAAAGAGAAGTCAAACTTATTCACAATTAGAATAACATTCTCACAAAGATGAAATTGAGAAACAATATGTTTTATAGATCATTGCCAGAGACTGTAAAAAATACCCCACTACTACTAAATCCTCTGTTAGGAAAAAAAAATGATGTTCAAACATTCATTCACATAATGATTTGATTGTGTAGAAATTATTGTTGTTATAAAAAAGTTTCTCTTGTAGAAGTTGTATGCATTACTAAAAATATATATTATTTCTTAAATTTCTGATGTTGCGATTTTCTGGATGTCCATATAAATATCCCTAAGGGGGGGGGGGAAGGAAAGAAAGAAAATGGTCGATATAGGGAAGGGTGTAGTACTACTTTTGTATGGAATTATTCATTGCATGTACTATATCCAACTTAAAAGTGTTTGAGGGTCACCAAGCAGTTATCCAATTGAGCTGAATATTTGCACAGATAATTTTTTTTTGATTGATTGATTGATTGATTGATTGAAACAAGGTACAGAGATGGGAGCTAAACTTTTACAAAGTTGGAATAAAAGGACCACCCTAATGTTGGTTATAATATAAAATGATGTATAAAATGAAGTAATTAAAAATACAAAGTATGCCTTTTAAATAGTTTAAAAATTATTTAAACAACCAGAATCACCACATGCTAAAACTTATGAACTCAGACCTTTAATAATATTTTGGGAATTAACAAAGATTGGTACTTGTACATATACTTTTCTTGATTTTTGTAATTGATAATACTAACCTGAAATTTCAATGCATACATACATGGCTTTTGATGACATGTTCCTTTCCTACATTCGAAAATGTGAAAATGAATATGCATACAATGACAAAATGGATTAAATTTAAATGCTAGGACAAAATGCTTTTATAAAAAAATATATTTTTAGAAAACCTTGCTGTTCCATTTTACATGATACCTTGCGCCAAAGATAAAAAATGAGATAGTTCAAGAGCGAAGAATTTCTGTTTGTTGGCTTAAATCAAGATTCTTCTCTTAGCAGGAATAGCTAGTGAAAAGATTAAAAGTAAAAAAATCTGAATTGTTGTTATTGTATTATTGTAAGAATTAAAATGATGGGTGGTTAAGATCTCTATTAAAATATATATTCATTCATCAGTCTAAATTGCATGGATAGTAATTTTTGGCAATCTATACTAAGAGCCAGATAAGTCAGCTTGAAATTTTACAAAATAGACCTATCTGAATAATCTGTAATGTGGATTACTACTTACTTATTAAAAAAAACAATAAATGTATTATTCTACTGATAAGGCCTTAACTTATAAGCTTGAAGTTGAAATTAATAAAATGTTCATTAAAATGTAAAATTGTTAAATTCACTACTAGATGGCATAACATTTTAAAAGTAATACTGAAACCTCAAAATATAAATTTAAATAATGGGAATTTTCATAGTGAAATATAGTATAACGTACATTATTTATGCAGAAATCACTCAAATTTCACTAATTTGTTCCACTTTGACATGTTTCGAAAGCTGTTGCCTTTGAAACATATCCAAGTGGAACAAAATTAGTGAAATATACTAGGCTGGTGATGAAGGCAACAGCCTTTGAAAATGTCCTAGTAAGTAGAACAAAATTAGTGAATTTGAGTGATCTTTGCATAAATAATTTTTTATATTACTCAAAATGTAGATTCATAGTTATACTAACAGTTATGATAACATATTATAATGAACTCTGAAAGAATGTGATAAATTGCAGTAACTTAAGGCATTTTAATAAGAAGCAAATAGATCATTGTTTAAATAAATATTTTAATTTATTTTTATTACAATTGCACTTAGTTTACTACTGTAATTGTTATAATTATGGTAGCATATAACGTCTGAGTAAATCCTTGATGAATGTGAAAAATTGCACAAGAAGGAAAACAATAGCAAGATGATATTTTTTACAAACACACAATTGCCAAATTGAATGACATAGTATTGTTATGAACCTATTCATGCATTTCCTTGGTGCTTATTTTATTGCACTGCTTTAAATTAATATTTGGTGTCAGATATATTATACACTTTTTGAATATTCCTATCCAAGACCCTTATGGCTCTTTGGGATCTTCAAGCATGAATATTACATTCGTTTTGCTGGGAGTTACCATTTTTGCTGCCCTGCCAGCCACAGTGAAATGGGCAACAAAACCATGAAAGACACTGTAGATTGCCTTTATTTTCCATGTAAAATGCACTGCATTGATAAGATAAGATGCTGGATAGCAGTACACTCAGCAAATTATATGAACTTGTATATTCTTGAACACACTGCGCCTTCTTGATATATCTATCACTGCAGATTTTACACAGATGGATAGTTTCCTTGCAAGGGTAAAATTCTTTTCTCTTTGATATTTTACAATTTTTCCCATTTAATAAGCAAATAACTTCAATATTTGCTCTCTTATCTGGCAATAAAGTTTTTCAGAAGCAGCACAGGTTTTAAATTAAGCTGTTTATTTATTTATGCAACTATAATTATAATGCAATTAAGCAGGTGTCCTTAGACAAAAATGTTGCAAATTTTGTCTTGCTCATTGCACACATTTCTGGCTTCTTTTAGAAAATTATCATACAGCTTCTGAAATTGAGTTAGTTTAAACTTGAAAGCATGCAGGGTCACTGTTGTCCACGAATTACTGACAAGTGATCCCGATATTTGGTTAAATTTCTGTAATTTGATTTTAAGGAATGTTAATGATGGCATATTTGATCCTTGCTTAATATTATGATTCCATTAGCATGGTCACATTTTAATGCAAAATAAAAGGTATTGGAATGCAGAAAATATCCCTTGCATGATGATAAAATCTGTATATGATGTGCATTAAAATATATACTGTAATAGGGTCAATCATTTTTGAGAATGCCATAAATGCAGAAAGATGCAGGAATTTTGAACAATTGACTGATATTGACTGTCAATCTCGGTATTTCCATCAAGACTGCCTTTGTGCATACAGTTAATGAGTCATTGGATTTCATTCAGGAAATTATGAAAATAGGTAGTTAGTAGTAGATTATGGCCCACATAGTCCCCTGATCTGATAGTATGTGAGAAGTAGAAAAATGAAGTATATGGAACAAACCCCTGCAGAAGAACTGAAAGAAAATACCAGAGAGAAAGTTGACTAAATTTTGGAAGATGAACTGAATCATATGAGAGACAATTTTCGAAAAAGTTGCCAGAATTTGTGGATGTAGCAGGACACGTTTTTCAACATCTGTCAAAAGGTATGCGCTTATTTTCATAGTACAAGATCTGTTCAATTAAGAATGCTCATAGCTTTTTTGACAACATATCTTTATTGATCCTCATAGTTTTAATACTCTTTTTTAAAACAATCCCCGTAGGATGCAATCAATGCACCTATCCAAGGTTTCTGTCAGTCCTCCAAGATGTGCTGGGAACCAATTTTTACAAGTCCTTCAGGATTGCATCCATAGCCTTCATCACTGCTACTGATGATGGAAAATGCCTCCCATGAAAGTGTTATTCAATTTTGGGAAAAGAAAAAAGTAACATGGGGCTAAATCTGGACTATACAGGGTGAGGGATACACTTAACATTGATTCAGTAACATTTGCAATGTGCAACTGTGCATTATTGGTGCAGCCTTCAGCACAAAAATGTGCTGTGATATAGCCTTGCATAGTTTTCAGGATATCTCTGTAGTATTGCCCAATTACAGTTATGTGTGCAGGTATGACATGTTGCTAAACCATTCTTTGAATATCAAAAAATGATATGAACTTAACTTTCACAGCAGAAGCAACCACATTTTGGTATTGGTGATGATGAAGATTTCCATACACAGCTTTGCTGTTTGCTCTCAGGATCAAAATGAGGTAGCTAAATTTTATCAGCATAAGGATTGTCTTTGAAAGAAACTTTGCATTTTTTGTGTATTAACATGTGGGTGGCACCCATTGAAATTTTTAGAATTTCTGAAAGTACTCTTAATGTTATTCAATGATCCTCTCACAAGCACAACGGCTGTGTTAAGAATCTCTTCCATTAGAGTACAAACTAGAGTGTGGGGTCCACTTTCCTTTGAAATTTATTCTCTCACCTCTTTAAGCATTTTAAACCATCATCAAGCTGTGTTATAGGAAAGCATAAGCTCTCCGTAGGTCTCTTCAAAGGCCTGAGCTGAAAATTTGTGATTGAGACATAAGCAGAATCTCAGAGCAGCATATTGTTTGTAATGTGTTGCCTCCATTTTGCTGTAGGCAAAAATTAACATATCTAAACTTGCACACCTCTCACGGGCAGGAACCAGAAGTGACAACAGTGAAACTAATACCACATGTACATTACGCATCAAGTTTCAGAAAATTATAGTTAAATTTTAGCATGAGAAATATGCCTATAAAAATATATAATTATTCTTTGTCGAATTGCGCTCATAATTGTAGTTCTAATTGCAAGAACTTAAGTAATTTGCACAGATATTACATCTACTTCACTGAGAGTTACCGTTCTGACTGCTGAACTGCCAGCTGACATGAAACAAGTGGCAAAACCATGAAAGAGTCATTACATAGATAGCAGTTAGGGAGATGAAAACAAGTCAAGTATTTTAATTTTAGCAGATGTTTGCTACTGAAAAATTTACTGGTTTTATTCTTGTATCAATGGTGATACAAAACTAAAGCTATTGTTCCCTTCCCCCCAAAAATATATGCAAGCTTGAAATGGAATGGAAAATGCTAATTTGTTATGTTATGTAAACACTAAATTTATTCAATTCTAATTGCACTGATACATCATATATTACAAAATATGCAAATTATACAAAAACTTTCATCAAAATAATTATGTAGTCCAGAACTTAACTTGGAAAAAAAAATTCCAGATTAGTGTAAGGAATCCTGCTTTACAACCTGATATTCAATATTTAACATTATGTATCCCTTTCTTGTGATAGTTGTTCATCATCTATCTGCTCTGAATTAGGTTCACTAACAGAAAAACAAATACTAATCAAGATGCTAGTGTACTAGCTCAGGTATTTTTTTCCATATCAGTTGTGCAACTCTATCCATTAACAAAACAATGGAACAAGTAAAAATATTAATTGATATCATTGTATGATTCAGTGTGTGACTAAGAGTGTGTAGTTCAACTGAATCATACAATGATATCAATTAATATGATCAGCTTCACTGTGCAAGTTCCAATTTACATTTAAGTAAGTAAAAATATGTTGGTAGTAATGCTTGAAAGTAACATATTATTTATTCAGTTACTTTTGTATAAAGAAAATATAAGGAAATCCATTTAAAATGGCAACTTATTCTTTGTAGGCACTCATGTATTTGCTGTAAAACACGCTTGTGATTTTTTCCTAAACTCAGATTGTATAATAACATTTTATCTAATTGTTCTTTAATTACATCTTACAATATGCAATCACAATTAGATATATGAAAATTGTAAAATAATTAAAACTTTAATTGATATCATTGTATGATTCAGTTGAACTACACACTCTTAATGCTTCATTTACTTGTCATAATGTTCTCGAAACTGGTTCCATACATTATGACAAGTAAATGAAACATTAAGAGTATGTAGTTCAACTGAATCATACAATGATATCAATTATATGATTAGCTTCACTGTGCAAGTTCCAATTTACATTTTAATTGAAGCTTTATCAGTGAAAGTAATATTTTTTAATGATTAACACTGTTGTTTTATTATTTAAGATCTTCTAGTGGATAAAATACCATAAGAACTTAATGGATGGGGTGGTAAAGGATTTTGTAAATAGGTTCTGGATCTCTCGTGTGGTTTTGTGGGTTATATATGTAATAGCTTTTATTTTTTATGCTTTATTAAAATTAAAAAAGATGGAAAAATAAAAGAAACAAAAGAAAATTTCCATTTGGTTCTCACAAAGAAATTTTCCTGAATTTTTAAACAATAATGTTGTCTACATAAATCACATAATAACAATTGTAGACCAAGTGTGCCTTGTTTTTGCTTAAAAGTTCACCTACAACAATTAAAAAGGAGCAAAGAGGATCAATAAATAATAATTACAATAGGCAGCATTGATACAATACATCAATCTGTGGGCAACAGAAGCACTCATCTCATACAAACATCATGTACATTTTCACATAACTAGCTTCTATAGTTTCTACATGATACTAAGGCTTGAAAGTATGAATGTTATTTTAGTCTGTTTACAAAATTTAGCACTGAATATGCATATTTTCTGTGATTCATGCATTTCAGCATCATATATTGTTCCTTTAAACATCTCTTACATGGGAAAACTTCTGCTTCTTTATCATCTTTTGTTTAGTTATTACTTGTCATCAAATTACTTTTATATGAATTCATATCCTTCAGTATTAAAAATATTGCATTTTATTTATTTTTGTAATATTAATGTGATTATTCAGATTATTTGAAAATGCTATAAATTTGTAGAAATATAAACAAATTAAAATCAAAAGATATGATGCAGACTCCCATTATTTAAATAATCTATGGACAAGCCTTTGTACCAAATACGAAAAACCCAACCACCATTTTTCGACCCCACATACTTTTCTGGTTTCGAAGGTACTGTCTTGCATCTTTTAATTAAGGGCAACAATGAAGCATTTTTTAGATAATTGGTAAATCAATCTATTCAGTCTCTGCAAACTTTACAGTTGAACCAAATAAAATACTTCATCATTGCTCTTTATCAGTGTATGAGCACCTTCGAATGGCAATGCATATGTACAAAAAGATCATGCTGTTATTCAACTTAAGTTGAAAAAATGTATACCTTGAAATGCCTTTTTAAAATAGAACAGCATTTCAGCAAATTTTATGATAAGTGATTCTTTGTAATTTATGGCATGTTGGACCAAGTCTTCACACATATGTATGCTGCTTGTACTTTAGGTATAAGTAACTGCCTTCAGTCCTTTTTCTTATCCAAACTCATTTTTATACAGTTTTTGTAAAAATGCCATTATTGTAATGGCATGGAATGTATATTATTAGCAAATATTTATAATAGTTGAAGGCAGAATGGTATGTACAGATGTATCTCTGTGAAAATTAGGATAAATTTTGATGGCAATGTAACTTAATACACCAAAGTTCTTTCTTTAAAAGTATTTTGGCAAGACATGTGGTTTCTATTCTTCAATAATTTCGTTGTCAACTCTGCTATTCCGGACGCCAGTCTTCCCAGTCCATGGGTAGACTTCAGGGCAGGGCTGACAGGTTCGCATATATCGTACTCCAGATTTATGCCACACATTGCATACCTTGGGATTATTGCATTTTCTTGGTCGTTCCTAATGAATAAAATACTTGTAATTAGTTATGTGATCGTAACTGTTTGTATTAAGTTCAGTTATGAAAGAGTGAGCAAATGCTTTGCATTTTATAAAAGTCTACTTGTTAGCAAGAAGCTATTTCTGAAAAATTAATCTATAATATGGAGGAAGTGATGGTGAACTTTTGTGACTGCTGTGCCAAAGAATGCCTAATACAGCAATTCCTGGATTCTGTCTTTGAATCACTGTTTGTGAATAGCTGAGGAAAACAAACAACCTGAAAGATCTAAAGAGCCACATTTATTGCTTTAGGTGGAATTGGGATGGACATGTTGCAAAGCCTTAATACAGCAATGAACATAAGTGGAGTCATTAACCAGAAGAATAAATGGTACAGCCTTAAAATCTATTAGTCAGACATTTCCAAGTCCATAGCAGACAGCCACTGGTCAAGGGAGGCTGAAAATTTAATTCAGTGGAGAAATCTTCAAAAAGATTTGTTAAAATCTTAATTTAGTGTTGGCAAGTTTTAAAGACTCTGTGTGTGTGTGTGTGTGTGTGTGTGTGTGTGTGTGTGTGTGTGTGCGTGCACGCGCGCACATTCTTCTTTTGAATTCTAGATTAATATGACTACAGTTTGGATTGGATTATTGAGTATCTCTAGAATCATTCTACATCATGGAAGGGACCTTTGCCCTAAATGGAATTTACTAGGCTTCCTTCATTTATTTGTTTGTTTAATAAACTATTAAAAAAAAAAAGAAAAAGAAAAATTTGTTGTTAAAATGAACAGCTTCTTGAAAATATCTATTTAAAAATGTGTATTTATAGCATCATGTGAAAACTGAACAAATTACTAGCAGTGAACAAATAATGGAGTTTGTTTAATTATCATATATTTTGAAACACTGTCTAGTGAGGCAAGAGGAAAATGAGATGAGAAAATACTTGGGTTAGTAGAATCAATGAGATTATGGAAAAAATTTGCTTGGGTATGGTGTTGTATGATATAGAAAGTAAAGAAAGAGGTTTTTGGAGAGAAATTAAACAAAGAATTAATGATATGGAAAGACAGGAGGTATTAGGCAGTTTTAGTAGTAAAAAGGCATTGAGGGTTTATAGGGAGTTAAAGATAGTATGGGGTAGAGAGAATTATGTGGATAAAGGTGACAAGTGGATGAGGGAGAGAATCGCATGGGCTCGGACATTTGTAGTGAATCTGAAAGGAATAAGTAGTAGTTTAAATGTAGAGGAACGTCCAATGTGTGTAATGCAAGATAGTTACTGGCATGCAATTGTGGAATGTACAGAAATTAAAGAATGAGAGCAAAACTTAGGATTGGGAAGTGGGATAACTTACCAATAGAGGTAAAGGGAAGCATTGGTGAATATGAAAACAAGGTAGAATATCTTGGAGTTTGGGAATTATTTCGGTAAGTTTAAAAGAAAATGACTGAAGAAAATAAGCAAGAAACGAGGAACTAAATCAGGCAGAAACATAATTTAAGTTGGTTTTTAATTGAGTTAATATTGTAGATGTAAGTTGCCTGATAGTTAATTAACCGCAAGGTTGAAACTATTTGGGCCATTTGGCTATACAGCAACTCTGGAGGATTTACTAGAGTGACTATGGTTGTATTTTCTTGTATAACTGAGTGATTGTAAAAGAGTACTGTGGAAACTTGTTATATTATTAAGTGGAAATAAAATCAATACACTTCATTCAGGAACAGATTTTCCACATTGTTACTTTTATATATCTTCTGGTGCCACCGATAAATGATAATTACTGTTCATAAAATAGAAGAAAAAAATTGCTGTTTAATGTAAATGAAATTAATACTGTGGACTTTTAGAGGGATACAACCAGTACAATGAATTGTATATAAAAAGAATTTTTTGATTTGCATGCTGACTGCAGTCTATAGGAAATGAGAGTATTACCAAAGACAACTTAAGGAGGAGGGGAAGTAATCCTTCCCTTCAATATACACTAGAACAAGAATAATGTAGATATATTACAATTATGCTATACAGGAGAATTTGAAGCAAATCTCTTCGATAAAAATTAAACCATAGAGGCTTTTAAGGGCTAAAATAAGAAAGGAGAAGAATTTTCTTTGTTTATTAAAAAGTTAAAATAATCACCACTCATGAGCGTTTCACTCCTTTAATTATTAAAATAACAGGACATGTTTCCTGAACATATTGTTCACATTGTCAACTGAGTACAACTAACGTTCATGCGGGGTTTGAATAATGGGCGACTGTAAGGCACTCTGGTGGATTCTGAAAGAATTTAAACAAAATATTGTCTGCTTCCAGAATTTCAAAATTCATAAGAATTTTTTCTTTTTCCTTTATAAAGATGTTCTCCCATATGCTGAGCTCCTTAGGAATTTGGACAGTTTTCAGTAATCTTATTTCTTTATCAATTTCGTGGTGTTCATTCCAGAAATGTGCCGCCACAGCTGATTTTCTATCTGTTTATGCTTGATGTTTCTCATATGTTCCTTCATTCTAATGCCTATGTTTCTTTTAGTCTTACCGATGTATAACTTTTCACAATCCTTGCAGTTTATTTGATATATCCCTGATTCTTCCTTTTTTGATCTACTGTCTACTTTGTTTAAATTCAACAATTTACCAACACTATATTTACTTTGAGGAACCAATCTAATATTATACTGTTTAAACATTTTTTGAAATTTGTTATTCAGAAGTGGATGGAAAGTGAACTTTTTATAGATCTTATATTTAGATAAGGTGCTCAATGTTGTAATTTGTTTGATTTTTTTCTGTCTCTGAAATCTTGTGATTTTTTGATCAATCATCTGTTTTTTGAAACCATTAGAGAGGGCTATGTTTATTATGTGTTGGTATTCCTTTTTGTATTCATGTCCGTTGAGTGGTACATTGACTAATCTATGTATCATGCTGTTGAAACTTTTTCTTTATGTGTTCAATCATCTGTTTCAAAAAATGATTGATGATTGATCAAAAAATCACAAGATTTCAGAGACAGAAAAAAATCAAACAAATTACAACATTGAGCACCTTATCTAAAGATAAGATCTATAAAAGTTCACTTTCCATCCACTTCTGAATAACAAATTTCAAAAAATGTTTAAACAGTATAATATTAAATTGGTTCCTCAAAGTAAATATGGTGTTGGTAAATTGTTGAATTTAAACAAAGTAGACAGTAGATCAAAAAAGGAAGAATCAGGGATATATCAAATAAACTGCAAGGATTGTGAAAAGTTATACATCGGTAAGACTAAAAGAAACATAGGCATTAGAATGAAGGAACATATGAGAAACATCAAGCATAAACAGATAGAAAATCAGCTGTGGCAGCACATTTCTGGAATGAACACCACGAAATTGATAAAGAAATAAGATAACTGAAAACTGTCCAAATTCCTAAGGAGCTCAGCATATGGGAGAACATCTTTATAAAGGAAAAAGAAAAAATTCTTATGAATTTTGAAATTCTGGAAGCAGACAATATTTTGTTTAAATTCTTTCAGAATCCACCAGAGTAACTTACAGTCGCCCATTATTCAAACCCCGCATGAACGTTAGTTGTACTCAGTTGACAATGTGAACAATATGTTCAGGAAACATGTCCTGTTATTTTAATAATTAAAGGAGTGAAACGCTCATGAGTGGTGATTATTTTAACTTTTTAATAAACAAAGAAGTTATAATTCGTTTTACTGTGTGGATTCCTTCAAAGGTATAAAAAAATATAAAAAAAAGGAGAAGAATATCTGAAAATAGTATTTACAAAGTTTTTGCAGTATAACAGCAGAATTTAAACTCAATAATTTCATCACTTTTTTTTAAAATGGAAAGTAGAAACACAGAGCAACTGGATGAACTGTTCATGGTTCAAGAGAAATGGGCACAGGAGTGTGCATTTCTCACTCTTGTGTTTTCTGCTATGTTTTTACATTATATATACATATATATATGTAAATGTATTCAGTTTTGTGTAAAATCCCTTATGTATATGTAAATGTATAAATATAATTTTGAATATTAAATCTTAAAGACTATATATACTTACTGGATAATTACACTGGAAGGGTGGAAAGTTTTTAATGCGAGAAAGTGGGGTAGGATCTCTAACCCATTGGATTGCCTGCCAGTTAGTGACAAGCCATACATCCTGCATGTTAACAATAGTGTCAAGAAAAGCGATGAAACCTTCTTTATGGTGTGGCTGTGTAAACCAGGCTGCATGGTAAAACAGACCAAATGGAGCCCTGTAACAAGCAGTTTTGTGAAGTAAACCAAAAAGTAATTAAATAAAAAACTAGAGCAGTTCATTATTATGGAGATATACATGAAATTAATTGATATCATTGTATGATTCAAACTACACACTCTTAATGCTTCACTTACTTTTCATAAATGTATGGAACCGGTTTCGAGAACATTTAGTTCCCATCTTCAGCCAGGCTAAAGTTCAACTGTCGGATCATTCGTTGAGCTGTGGGAATGTATATTCTGCTCTGGTGGTGGTGTGATAAACTTGTAGTTTATGTTTTCATCCCCGGCAATGTCAAAGTTCATATGCTGTCTTTGTATTTGTAGATGTAGATTTTCTCCCAGGTTGCTAATTCCGTAGGTCCTTGTACTAATTTTAATAATTTTGCTTTATTTATTATGTCGTGATTTTGTGTCCATGATATGCTACTGCATATTTCTCTATTTGCTTGTACTTTATGTTCCTGAAATTTTCCTTTAACCGTGTGCCTATGTTTCTCTTTGTTTTTCCAATGTAGATTTTTTCACATTCTGCACAGTTTATTTTGTAAATACCTGATTTTTCTTCTTGTGGAATACTGTCATTAACATTATCTATCAGTAAATTTTTAACATTAAATCTATTAATCGGTGCCAACCTGATATTAAATCTTTAAGAATATTCTGAAATTTTTTGTAGCCCATGGATGATATGTGAATTTTTTAAAATTTAGTTTATTTTTTCTTGCTGAAAGTGTTGTGGTTTCTTGGATAAGTTTTTGTCTCTTGAATTTCTGCACCTTTTTATGTACTAGTTCTTTTTTAAAACCATTTTTAACTGCTGTTTCTTCTGTTTGTTTGTATTCATTAAAAAATTCTTCTTTGCTAATTTGTAGGTTAACTAGCCAGTGTGTTTGGGGTTAAAACTGTCTGCTTTGATGTGATTATCTGCATGTATATTCTTTCTGTATATTTCAAATTTAAGATTTTCTTGGCATTTCATTATTTTAATATCCAAGAATGGCAGCATGTTATCTGTTTCTATTTCGTATGTAAATGATATCTTGTATACTTAGAAGTGTTAAGGCATCGTCAATGAGTTTTTTGTTAACTATGGCAAATATATCGTCTACATATCTGTACCATACCTTAAATATGTATAGAAAAACTGTGTTGATGTGTGTTTCAAATCTACTCATTGGAAATGGAGATAAGGGGCTGCCCATTGTAAGTCCTGCATGTTGTTTATAAAATTTTCCTTTAAAAGCAAAAAAGGCTTGGTTTATGCAAATTTCTGTCAGTTTGATGTATTCTTTTATGTGTGTATCATTAATTCCACTTGTTTTTAGCCAATCATGTAGATAAATCAGGAGTTTTTCTTTTGGTATGCTCGGAAACAGAGATTCTACGTCGAAAGATATGAGTGTCAAGAGGGATGAAATTTTATGTCTTTATTTTTTCTATTAACTGATATGAATTGTTTATGCTCCTGGTTTGAAATTTTGGTAATGTCTTGAATCTATTAGCTAACCATTTTGCTAAATAGTAAGAGGGAGTATTGATGTTGTTAATGATGGGGCGCATACCATTTCCAATCTTGTAAATTTTAGGTAAACCATATACCTTAGCTATTTTAGGGTTGCTCTGTTTTATTTTGTATATTGCTTCTTTTGGAATGACTGTACATGTTTTCAGAACCTCATTGATGGAATTAACACACCCTTTCAATGGGTCTGACTGGATCTGAACATATTCTTTTTTATTTAATAAATTCTGCATTATATTATTATAATCTTCTTTATCCAATATTACTACTCTGTTTCCTTTGTCTGCTTTAGTATAAACAACATTTTTTTCATTTAAGGATTTTATTGTATTCTTATAAGTCTTGTGTACTGCTGTATTCTTTTTAACAATGCCTTTAAAAACTTTTTCTGATTTAATTCTAACTATAAGAAAAAGAAATAGAATTAAATCTTAAATTTGGAATATACAGAAAGAATACACATGCAGATAATCGCATCAAAGCAGACAGTTTTAACCCCACAGTGCACAAACATGCAGTAATTAACAGTTTAACACACTGGCTAGTTAACCTACAAATTAGCAAAGAAGAATTTTTTAATGAATACAAACAAATAGAAGAAACAGCAGTTAAAAATGGTTTTAAAAAAGAACTAGTACATAAAAAGGTGCAGAAATTCAAGAGACAAAAACTTATCCAAGAAACCACAACACTTTCAGCAAGAAAAATTAAACTAATTTTTAAATAATTCACATATCATCCATGGGCCACAAAAAATTTCAGAATATTCTTAAAGATTTTAATATCAGGTTGGCACCGATTAATAGGTTTAATGTTAAAAATTTACTGATAGATAATGTTAATGACAGTATTCCACAAGAAGAAAAATCAGGTATTTACAAAATAAACTGTGCAGAATGTGAAAAAATCTACATTGGAAAAACAAAGAGAAACATAGGCACACGGTTAAAGGAAAATTTCAGGAACATAAAGTACAAGCAAATAGAGAAATATGCAGTAGCATATCATGGACACAAAATCACGACATAATAAATAAAGCAAAATTATTAAAATTAGTACAAGGACCTACGGAATTAGCAACCTGGGAGAAAATCTACATCTACAAATACAAAGACAGCATATGAACTTTGACATTGCCGGGGATGAAAACATAAACTACAAGTTTATCACACCACCACCAGAGCAGAATATACATTCCCACAGCTCAACGAATGATCCGACAGTTGAACTTTAGCCTGGCTGAAGATGGGAACTAAATGTTCTCGAAACCAGTTCCATACATTTATGAAAAGTAAGTGAAGCTTTAAGAGTGTGTAGTTAAACTGAATCATACAATGATATCAATTAATATGATTAGCTTCACTATTCAAGTTCCAATTTACATTTAAATATACATGAATTGTTTGCTATAAGGTTTCAGTAAGAGCTGCCTTGATTGCAACTTTCACACCTTTTAAAATATTTAAAATTTTTTTGTATCCTTGTGTGCTTAATCAGGTGTAAAGATATTTATATATCAATCAGTTTTTGGATAATAACTTATAAAATTACTAGCCTGTTAGTTGTATAATGGCGTTCAAAGTTCTTGATAAGCATTTTGTAAACTCCATCAGCAGTAGGAGGATTACTGCAGGCATCACCCATAGAACAACGTCCTCCATTTAAATCTTGCCACATAACCATAGGTACTTCCCATACTCCTATGTCAAATAAAAATTAAGTTTATGAGTTTAATTATCATCATTATTTTAAAACATTTTTCAAAGATACACATATGTATTTTTTGACATAAATTACAATGATTTTTATTTTCTTTTTCTTTCTTTTATATTCTATTCATTGATAAATATTTTGACTCATATTTGTACTTATTCGAGCTGTTTTCTTTTTTCTCCCTTTCTGACAAGTAAGTTTTTTCCCACAAGTTTTATCTGCTTCAGAGTTCTCTGATAAACACTAAAATCAATGTCTAAATGCACATTGAACACTAAAGTAGTAATCTTTTCTGTCCTACAATTATTATGACCTTTTAACCTTTATTCTCTTGCATATTTGTTTATTTACTGCGTTTTTTCAAATGTTGTGCAACCTTATTCTTCAGAATTTATTTGGTTCCTTTCTAATGTGTAGAAATCATTTCTCAAATGGGGTAACCATAGTACAGATTTTACTATCCATAGGCTGGGTATTGAAGTAGGTGTGGTCAAAGAAAACATAAATTTCTATACAGCATTAAAAACAACTGGTAACAGACATAAAATACTCAATAGCATGTTAATTTTAACTGCATTATAGATAACCACATATGAACTAATAATTGAGTATTAATTCTGTTTGGCAGAATTTGTGCTGCAATAAAATGAACAAATTCTCCTGCCACTGCTGTAGGAACTGTCATTAGCTCTAAATTATCAAAATGAAAGTGAAATGTCCTATCAATCTTTACACATTTGATATATACCTGGATAAGATCGTGTGGGGCATGGTGGTATCATACAATCATGGAAAATTTTGTAGTCCAGTGTATATGGCCAACTTGGAGGTCGATTCTCATAAACAGGCATGGATGAATCATATGTGAAATTTGAATCATATAACATCTTAAACATCTTGTTTCCACCAATCTGGAAAAAAAGTAAATAATTTTTATTTATTTAATGATTTGATTCAATGTTGGAATAGCCTATTTGATACAGAATAACTTACATTAATAATAAAATAAAGAAAACATAGTTACTTAAATGAAATAAAAGAAAATGTAAAATAGCTGTATAAAGCCTCAGCATTGCAGAAAAACCTTCTTTTCATCCATTATAAATTTCCTATATATGGTTTCAAAAGATCTTAGCAAAATATTTTATGACAGCTTTTACTATGTTATGTTACTCTTAACTCCTGCTTAATTTATATTTTTGCCTTCAGTTACAAAAAACTTAAGAATTGCTATTGAAGTATGCCAGTCAATGTTTAATTTATTTTCAAAATAAGGGGATTGTCAACTCATATGTCTTCATTTTCTCAGTATCAACTTTAACAGTTTGAGACCCTGAGTCCTCAAAGTGCACTGTAGAACCTATAATTTCTGCTTTAGCTCTTTTTCTGTCTATGGCAATAATGTCTAAAAATACTTCTACATGATACTCTCCGGTCTACCTTACATATACATATCAAACAACTTTTTTGAAGGATTAATAGTCTGATCTTATTATCTAGTGAGTTGATTTGATAATCTTATGCTCCACTTACTGTTGGATTATGCAAAAATAGTTTTGCAGGCTTTTGCCTGCATCCTCAATTGTGACTCTACTGTTGGATTCGTTGTTGGCAAAATTTGGTCTCCTGGAATGACTTCAAATTTTAAGGTTATTCATTAGAATATCCTTTACTTGCTTGTAAGGAAGTGGTATTCTCAGTAACTCACCCTGAGGGCAATTCCAAAGCTCATGTAAGAGACCTATCTCAATGCAGTGTTTACAATGGTATGTGCATGGAGCATCCAGGGAGAGAATGAACTGATGCTACCAATACCATCATTTTAAGCATGTAACACTTCTCAGAACTTGATGATCTTTCAAAAAGATACACAATAACTACTTCATAGACTGTGGTAAAATTGAGTCGAAAATAGAGATTGAGTCCAATATTACCAAATGATCTACTGATGTCTAAAAATAGTATGCAAGCAGAGGATTTTTAGCTGTAGCAATAAGTAAAAGCCATCAATTATAGTTTTTTTATTTACATTCTAGGCAAAATGCAAAATATATTAAATAAAAGTCTATAAGTTCTGGCTCTTGACACTTTTCGTATAGATGAATACAAATTTCTAAAATGAGTACACAATTAATGAAATACAAATGTTACTTTATAAATTCCAGAATATTCTCCTATCTTATTCTGTGACCCATATTTCTGTCTTTGATTACCAGAAGGTAGAATCACTGGTCATCTTCATATTAATATTAATGAGTGGAACTGCTCCTTCAGCATAGCAGAAGGTGCTCCTCTCCTTTCGCCCATCCTTTCGTACAGCTCATAGGCAAATTAATTATATCTATTTCAACAATTAATTAGCTTCCTTTTAATTTTGTGTTTGAATATTCCATTGTTTATATCTTCAAAACTCAATTTTTCATTAGAATAGACATATATTCATTAACTTTACTATAAATTGCTACTAAGTTCACCAACATTTGTATTAATGCTTATTGAGTATTTATTGCCTTAACCTATGTATTCTATCTGATCAGTTTTGGCTAGTGATCATTTCCATTTCTATTACTACTTTCCTTGAGACACTCCTAAATTTCTTAATTATTTTTCATCAGTAAAAATTGTCTTTAACATGATTTATCTGTTATTCTTTATCTGTTATTATATCACTTTGTCCTCCATTCATGTTTTCCCTTCCAATCAAACTTCACTTTCTTCTTCCCCACAAATTGGGCATGAGCCCTGCAAAATACTTCCCCTCTCATCTCGTAATTTCCATATACCTAATTGGAACCAGGCAATTCACTTTGTCTGAATTTTATAGAGTTTTATGTCTTTTTCTTGTCTGAAATCACTGTTAATTCTCTAAAAGGGTAAATAATATTTTTACCCTAAATTGAGAAAATAACTCCTGCCTATCCTTGTCTTTCAATCTTCCACTCACTTCCTTCCATGCCTTGAATTGAAGGGAATGATAATGACCAAAGATTTTAATAAGCATCCTTTAAAAAAGTAACTTTCCTTCAGTATCCCCTGCTCAAATTATTCATATAGAAATCTCCTAATCAATTCTTAATCAACTGTTCTCTAATTTTCCATACCATGAATTAACCTCCAAATTATTTTCCTAATATTCTAGGCACACCTTCAGAATATCTTGCTCATAGAACTGCTGAATGCAAACCAAAATTCTTTAATTTCTATATTTTCATAATTTTTTTCCACTAACACTGACCATTTCTAATTGTACTAACATTCTGGCATACAATATTCTGCAGTACATATATTGGCTGGCCAGGGAAAAATTGATGGATCAAAATCCTGCACATTAGATCATCAACAACAACAACAACAACATATTCTGCAGTACTCCCAGAATCAGTATACAAAATATCCTTGGGCTAAATCCTTACTCACCTACCCTTTATCATTTCCCCAGATTCCTATCTCATATATCCAGTATGATTCAACCAAGGCATGGTAAATTCTCTCAAACTATTCTTTCTCCAGTTAGATCATTTTCATCTCCACCTTTAAATAATAGTACTGTTCTAGCATGTTGAAAAATATCTGGCAGCACTCCTATCCTTAATATTTTACCAGAATAATGCAATAATATTAGCAGCTTTGAGATCTCTAATAAATTTCAGTAGGACTCTTTATGAGCTTTAGAGTTTGTATCTACTGTTATAGATTTGACAACTTTAAAGACTAATTCTTATAAAAATTCAAACATTTTAGTTAAATCAGAACAAGTAATTTGATCATAAGAACTTCTAAAGTTTAGATATGGTGTTTTAAACTTCTTTTTGAAAAATGTTTGTATAATATCTTTATCTAGGTTAAATTTTCCTTTGGTATTCTCATTAAAAATCTTCTCAGAGCTTTCTGCCTTTGGTAATTGATTTACTTCATACTTATATTTAGCTTTCCATCTATGCCAATCATTCTTGGAAGACCTTATGAATTGCTAGATTGGGAATATTGGCAATTATTATTTTTGAATTAGAATAATAATACTAAAAACAAAAAAGAGCAGTAATATGTGTTTAGCACTCATTGTTGAATATTTTGTGATGTTTCACATCCTATATTAGACAATATACAAATTCATTATTTGAAGCTACAAACAAATAAAGTTTAGCTTATTTCATGTTTGAAAACTTGAAGTTTCATGCAGCAGATCTTCATACTTTATTTCAAATTAGAAACTATAATCATTATAAAAGTGTCTGTATTTATTGGCATATTTGTATTCTTATCTTGCTTACAGGATTCCTTTTAGAAATTACATAAGATTAAAATTATTTTATATTATAATGTAGGAGAATCTATTATATTATCATGTATAGTTAATTATTAATTTAATAGGAATAAATACTTTAGTTCTACACAATTATCTTACATTAATTTGCACATTTTACAACATGCTTGGATCTATGCATTTAACTCCCTGGTTGTATATACATTAGATCCTCTTCCCACACTCTCCCCATTCTACTATTCTCATATAACTGTCCTTTCCCTTTACTTTATTTCTGATTCACACTCCATTAATCTTACATTATAAATCTAAATTACCAATAATCCCCTCTAAATACTTATTTTCTATTTCTTCCAAAAATAAATTGCTCTAGTTTCGCTTTTTACTCTTTTAACCCTTTTTTGCACCCAGAGTTTTTATCACTCTCTATTTTGATCAAACTCCCCACTGGTAATGACACCATATTCAAACCTCTTAACCACTGACCAGCTGATAGCCCCATCCACTTCTCACTATATCATTTACTCCACTCAGCTATTTTGCACTTGGTGAGGTCCTCAACATGCTCATTGCTATACATTCCTCACTTCCTTGCTGGATTCAGGTTGTTTCTTGTTCTTCCCTCCTCTTCTCTGCCCTTTCCTCATTTCTTATATTTGAGGCAGAGGCAGGTTTCCTCTCTAATCTTCCTCTCTTTCCCTCTAGCCATAGTTTCTTGACCTTGCTGCTGCATCGACTGGTTTTAGCGCATACCTGCATAATTGCTCTTCCATCATCATTCCTGGTTCCCTTAATCTTTTTTTGTTAATTTTGCTGCTATCTCTCATTCTTTTTTATCATAGTCACCTGTTTCCAGTATTCATGAGTATTCACTTCACATGTCTTTCCTCTCGGCGCTCATGCAAGCAACTTATGTATAGTTATAATATACTTTCTCCAGTCTAGATACTTACAGCTAAGAATGGAGCTCTCATGCCCCTTATATCTTCCATACGAACTCCACCATAGGCAGCAAGGATTTCACGTTGACCAGCAATCTCTTTTGTCCATTTCTTCTGAGAGAATTGTTCTCCAAAACTGTGCCTATGAATAAAATGTGAAGTTTGAATAATTTAAGAAGCTATATAACTATATAATTATGTAAAATGTTCCTTAATTATGTGTTAACATCAAAAAACTATTTTGTAATTCCCCTACACATCTAAATGAAATTACATTTTACAAATTATTTGAAATTCAGTTCCAATGCAGGTTATATGTATATTAATATAAAATAGCTTAATGTGATTAGATGTGTGAAGAAAAAATATATCTGATACTTCTTGTTAAAAAGATAATGTAGTTTTCTTTTTAAGTTCACTATGTTTTTCACATGATTTTTTAACAACTACATATGTATAATTATGAGGGTTGCCCAATAAAGAACGATCATAATTTTTTTACAAGCATAATTTCTTGCGCTAAAATTTAACTTTACAATATTTTGTTAGTTTAATGTGCGATGTATAGTGGGTACTTGTTTCATTGTTGTCACTTCCAGTTCCCACCTGTAGAGGTATGCAAGTTGAGACATGTTCAATTAGCCTACAGCAAAATAGAGATAACATGTGCTGCTCTGAAATTCTGCATTTGTGTAAACAAATTTTCAGCTGAGGCCTATGTAATGTTACAGAAGTCCTATGGAGAGTTTCTGCTTCCCTATAGCCCAGCTTGAAGTTGGTTTAAAATGTTTAAAGAGGGGAAGCATTTGATTTCAAAGAGGTGGACCCAGCGCTTCAGTTTGTGCTTTAATGAAAGAAAATATTAACACTGCTGCTGTCATGTAAGAGAGACTGTTGAATAATACTAAGAAAACTTTCAGAAATTCTGAAAATTTCACTGGGTGCCACCCAAGTATTGATAACTGAAAAGTTGCACATGAGATGTGTTTGTGCATGGTGAATTCCCATACTGCTCATTTTCAAACAAGGATGTTTGCATGCAGTTGAAAATGATGTTTCAGAAAGATGTAGAGTTTCTTTCAAAGGTGATTACTGCTAATGAAACTTGGCCACATTCTTTCAAGACTGAGAACAAACAGCAAAGCTCTGTGTGGAAATCTCTATCATCCTTAACACCAAAAAATGCAAATGTGGTTGCTTCTGCTGAGAAAGTTATGGTCATCTTAATTTTCAATATTCAATGAATTATCATCTTGTTACACCTGCACACACAACTGTAACTGGATAATACTATAAAGATATCCTGAAAACTCTGCTAAACCATATCACACATAAAGGCCACATTTCCTTGCAACAAGCTAGGTGCTGCACCATGATAATGCATGGCTTCATACTGCAAATATTGTTGTTGTATATCTCACAGAATTTAATATTAATGTTAATATCACCCTGCCTATAGTCCAGATTTAGCCTCAAGTGACTTGTTCCTTTTCTCCAAATTATAGAAACACTTTCTTGGGACGCATTTTCCATCATCAGAAGCAGTGGTGAAGGCTGCAAAGGTGATTCTGAAGAACCTGTCAAAAATGGTTTCCAGTATACCTTTGAAGACTGGCAGAAATGCTGGGATAGGTGCATTGCATTCTACAGGGACTATTTTGAGAAAGATCATCAAAATTATGATGATGAGTAAAGGTATGTTAAAATATTATGATCATTCTTTATTAAATAGGCCTCATATATTAGCACTAAGCTCTATTACACTTTCTGCTATATTATCAGCAAATCCCTCTCCTCTCCTTTCGAAAGAAAGAAGAAAAGGAAAGAGAGCTTATATATTAATTTTACTAGTAGTGCAGCAATTACAGCTTTGAAATGAAAAATGAAGCAAAGCTTGCTTCAATATCAGCTGAAACAGTTTAGATTGTTTTGCATCCCCTGGAATCCATTTAATAGTTGAAAAGTAGAAAAGATTTAAAGCATTGAAGCAATTTAATATATTAAGCCATGCTTATTTTGCATTTTATGAATGAATGTAATGTACATGAAAGTTTTATTGAACCATATTTTGTCTCATCATAATGGTCCATTTAAAAGGAATATCTGAACTTACGAGATGGAATGTGATGCAATTTCATGCCCAGTTGCATACAAGTTTTGAACATGACTGTAGTCAGTCCATTCATGAGACACGTAGAAAGTAGCTGATATAGGACAACCATTGGGGTTTGTTCGTCCATTTTCAAACAAATCTTGGTACAATCCTTTGTTGAGATCATTTGCTGAGTCGTCGAATGTAAGCAGGACAAGTTGAGGAATCTCCTCCGCAGCAAAATCACCTGTTATTGGCCGGAGGGTATTTAGGATGTAATGAGTGGCAAAATTTGGATGAAGGGCCAAACAATGGATGTTTGAATATTATAGCATTATCAGTTTGAAAATGAAGTAAATTATGATTTTAACATGTATAAGCCAATTAATTATGGTAAATAAAAAATATTTTGAATTTATGTAATTTTGTAATGAGTATGATGATGAGTATAACAGTTAAAATAAAATTGACATCATAATTAATGTGCAGGCAGAGAAGAGAAAATAATATGAGAAAGCAATGCATTATATAATTTGAAATAATACATTTTTGACCAGAACAAAATGTGATAAAACAATTTTGAAAAAATAAATAAAATGACAAGCAAGAAATATTTCAGGTTACAAAGGAGTTTCAATGTGGAAATGGATGTGGTTCAAAGGTTTTTCAGACAGAGGCCAAAGGATAAAAAAGAAAATAAGCAAGTATGTTAATGGCATGTTCCTTTGGCAAGAAGCATTATTTATTTTAGTCAAATGAAGCAGTGCAGCGTGCATGTTCTCATAGCATCCATGTGCACATGGCTAGATCAGCTACTGCAGGAGTCAACGTCTTCTAGAGCTAAAAGCACAATTCTCTTTGTCAAGTAAAATTCATTTCTAGTAAGGCCAAAAGCATAATTCTCTTTCTCAAGGGAATTCATTTCACATTTAAGATTCGACAAGAAATTGATAGATAGATAGATTTAGTAGCTTTTATTAAATGCATAGTCTCTGCCTGGAACTCCTTTTTACCAGCAAGAAATTAAATATGGCTATCTGAATACATTTAGTACTGAATTTAACATAGTGTTCTTGAGAAAATTAACAGTATTTTAGCAACTGATAAGTTCTAGTTTTCTGTGTTTCTCATTATTTCAAAATTTAATTCAATTCATTTACCTTAAGTTATACTTTTATTTCATTCATTAGGTTCGCTTTTTATCATAATTTAATTTTGATATTTACATTGTTTTAGTTGTTTGGTTTATTTACGGGTGCTCTTTAATATCTCAGATCATCGCATCCCATTCAATTCAGAGCATAAAATGGGGGATAAATTTTGCTCAGAGGCCTCGTCTTTCAGACTTGAGATTCTTTTTTATGCCATAAATCTATGACATGGGGCCCAGGCTTTACTTCCCTTCCAAAGAAAGTCATCTTAGAATTTTTACTCCCAAAAAATTCATCAACCCTGGCAAGGATTAAACTTGTGATTTTAGGTCTATGAGGCAGGCATGGTTACCATCAGGACTGACATATACTTAGATGTGCTTTAGTTTATTAAATAACTTTTGTTATTATATCTTGTAAAAAAATCATAGAATGAAAGTAGATAGCCCATATCATTCTTCTAAAAAAAGTCTGGGATGGAATAAGTTATTCAAAATACGAGAGTTGGAACTTAAATAGTGGTAACACTGCTGTGGAGACGCTATGCAACGGAATGTAATATTGTCGCTGATAGCACACGTTGTTTACATACCTATCTTTTCTCAGAGCAAATGGACTTTCCCTTCCCACATCACCTGCGTACGCATCGAGAGAAACACAGTCACTTGTGAGATAGCGGTCTAACGTACTGTTGTCACTATGTTTTCGAAACAGGAACAACGGAGTTGGATCAAGATTGAATGTGCCAGAGGTCATACAGCACGACAGTGTCATAAAGGTCTTCAAGAGGCTTTCGGGGAATCTGCATTTCCTTACAGAACAGTGGCACGTTGGGTAAAAGCCTTCAAAGATGGTCGGCAAACTATGGCAAACATTCATCGGGCAGGTCATCCTACGAGCGTCAGTGAAGAAGTGCATGCTCTTGCCGCGTTACTGGACAATGATCGACGCCAGACGATTCGTGAACTCGCCCAAGAAACCGGATTAGCGTATACGACTGTGCTTCACATCCTGATGGAACGCCTGGGCATGCGAAAAACTGCATCACGATGGGTTCCGCATGATTTGACGGAAATGGTTGCGTTACGACGCTGCTAAGACGCACTTGGAGCGCTATGAGCGCGAAGGAGAGACTTTCTTACACCGTATCATAACCCTGGATGAGACATGGGCCAAATCGTATGAGCCAAAACTGAAACGCCAATCGAACGAATGGCGTCAATATGGGTCACCGCGAAAGTCGAAGTTCGTCAGAGCCCCAATACGGTGAAAGTTATGGTGATTCACGTGTACGACTTTGATGGTGTTATCCTAATGCATTACATTCCTCCACGGCAGACCGTCAATGCTGAGTATTACCGTTCGTTTTTGGAGCACCACCTGCGACCAACTTTGAGAAAGAAGCGGCAACACTTTCTGCAGAATTCACCCATAATTTTGCACGACAATGCTCGGGCGCATACAGCGCAAGCTGTGGCTGATTTATTCGGTCGATGGGGCTGGGAAGTACTGTACCATCCACCATACTCCCCGGACTTAAGTTCTTGTGACTTTGATTTGATTCCGAAGATGAAGGAACCACTTCATGGCTTCGCTTCAGAAGTGTTCCAGAGATTCGATAGGCGGTAGACCGTTCCATTTGCAGCATCAAGAGAACAGGCTCTGCTAAAGGTATACTATGACTTCCACATCGCTGGCAACGGGTTATACACATCGCTAGTGACTACATTGAAGGATAGTAAAGGTTGCTAACATGTAACTCTTTTGTATCGGTTGTAAATAAATAGTTGCCACTATTTAAGTTCCAACCCTCATATAATAAATGAAACAAAATTGCCATCATATACTTTGACAATAATTCATAGCTTAAAGTTCTACTTTCTTGATAGTAGTTGTTTAGATTTAAAAATGTGTGTTCCATATGCTTTTCATTATATTTTGTGTCCTTTTAATTTGCTGGAAAATTGGAGACTGCAAGAAGCTACCTAATAGAATATACTTAACTCATTACATAGATTTTTAATAAATGAATGAATATACAGTTATCTAATACCACACCTAGAGTTTAGAGAGAATTGTGCTTGGTCTACAAAAATATGAGCTGACAAACAATAAATGCAAATGCTAGATGAGATGGAGAACACAGCAACCTAGACTTACGAGATGGAATGGGAAGCCATCTCATGCCCATCTGCGTAGAGATTCTGCACCTGGCTGTAGTCAGTCCATTCGTGTGATACATAGAAGGTTGCTGTTATAGGGCAGCCATTGGGATTGGTACGACCCTTTTCAAAAATATCATTGTAGAGTCCTTTGTTGAGGTCATTGATAGCATCATCAAAGGTAAGTAGTACTATCTGTGGCACTTGCTCAGCAGGTAAGTCTCCTAAATAATTATTATTCACATCTTATGACACTTTTTCCTACTTATCATATATACTCCAGTTATTAGATCTGTCACGTAAAACAATTAATAACATTCATAACTAAACACAATAGAAAATAAACAATGAAGCAAATCCTATATACTAAGAGTGTAATTAAGTGCTTGTACAACTTCACTTAAATTTCAGTAGAACACTTTTCATGGCTTTTGTCCACAAGTACTGCAGAACATGTTTTACTGAAATGTACATAAGTGAAGCTACAACAGTGCTAGACTTATTGGAATTCAAATTATAGTAATAAATAACATGGTCTTATTCAATGCCTGGATAAATTTTGCTTAAAACTGTGCAGAATTTGTACATTTTATATTAAAATTTTAAATTTTATATATACTCAAATAAAAGATTCATCCATATATGTGAAAATATTTCAATGAAAGATATTTATAATTTTATCATAATCTATAATATTTTGCTTAAAATTTTAAGTACAATACAATATGTATAGACAGATGCTCAGTTTTCAACTTGAAGAAATTATAATATAGTGAATATATTGCAGTTGATTTCTGAAGTTCAAATGGAAGTATGCAGTATTTGAAACATGCTGAATTTGTATTGGAAAATATTTTGTATTAACAATTGTCATTACACTAAGCTTTCAATCTAATGCCATATCCAAGTTAGTTGCATTTACAGATCATCTAAACTTGTCATAGACATGATATGCTCAACAGTGATTAAGTGTCCAATATGGCACATGAAAAATTTCCTTAAACTTTTGTTATAGCTACCAACATGTGTAGCATGCAAACATCAATTATAATATATCATTATAGTTTAAGGTCATTCCCTATGAAGCATATTGTGTCATGGAAACTAATTTTATAAATATATTAATTTTGACTTGGGAAAATATATTTCTACATGAACTGTAAGTAGCTATTCTTATCATTTAAAAAGTACTAATAATTTCTTGCTCTCACTTTTAGCTTATTGATCTTAATCCTTTGTACTGTTACTGGGATATTTTAATTGTAATTTTCATAAGTAACCAGAACTTTACTAGATTTAATGTAACTGTTATAATTAATGTACATAGCTGCTACAGAATTCAACAGCACAAATTCAAGGAATTGTGTAGGGATCCTAGTACTGCATTTGAGATAGTTTGATTTGTGAGTTCAAAATTTTGGGCAGTAGAATAAAATCTGTTCATGGATTGCACACCATTGATTCAATTTGTAATGTTAAGGTATACACTGCCATCATGGCAACCTTCACTGTACAATGGATAAACTCAGTTTGTAGCATGTTTGTCATTACATACAGAGAACAAGATTGAAGTTTTAAAACAGAATGCTTTTTTATTCTTTCTTTTTTGCCACCTTATGGTTTCTCTCTCTTTCCCTCCCTCTCCCTCTCCCTCTCCCTCTCCCTCTGTTTTTTGTTTTTATTTATTTATGTTTTACTTCACTTCTTAGAGGTGAAAAGGTGGAAATACATAGTATGAAGAAAAACAGAATACAATTTTACTGTTGTGAATAGAAGAAAGAGAAGATGTAAGGAATATCAAAAGGAAAAATAAAGTTCTACTTTTAAATGGAGGAAAGATGTAAACAATCTCAAGGAAAACCAATTTAGGTGGCCAAGGTAGTTAAGACATTGGATAGTGGTTGGGAGATCATGGTTTGAATCCCACCATGACTGTCCTCCCTTACTGAGGTTTTTAGCGATTTTTCTCAGTCCGCTTAGGCCTGGAATGCTTCATTCCCACAATTCCCTTCCTAATTTATTTTTTTTATCTTATGTATTGATGTCTACTGCTTGTGATACTCCAGTATAGAAAATAGGCATTAAGCACTATTTAAAAATACTTAAGGGATAATAATGAATAAAGCAAACTATCGTGTCACTGGAATCTGTCGTCTTAACACTCTTCGTGCTTCACTAACCTTAAAAATATATGACTCAGTCATCCACGGCTGAAGATAGAGATAATATATCTTTGAAACCGGTTCCATATATTTTTAAGGTTAGTGAAGCATGAAGAGTGTTAAGACAACAGATTCAATTTACATGAGCTTAACTCTGTTAGTTCCATATGAAAACTTTTTTAAAGATTTACAATTTTTAAAAAATTTTAATATCATGTCATTGTTGAATGAGAAGACCAATGATAGGAACTGTTGAAATCCAACATTTTTGCAGAGATATAATTGGTGCTTGAATGACCTTTGTATCCTTTTAAAGATTTTTGGTGCGCTATAGATTTCATCACTGGCAGACAAAATTCCCCATGTTATTTTTCATCCAAGTTTTTTGGTATTTCAAACCTAAGGCACTTGAGATATTCCTGTAGAAAGAAATCTACTCTAACATAACATAAGTTGCAATAAAGTTGTATTAGTGACGTACTTATCTTAGCCAGTAGAAGAAAATTTTACCAAAGATATCTTTGAAAATGCTGCTTATTAATATTCATACCATTTCTTTTTAATAATGGAAGAGAAATTATGCATTTATCACTAAATCATATACAGATTTTACTATAATTTTAATTTACCAAATACTAATGTGCAACAATAGAACACATCTTGGAACTTCAGTCCCATAGGCTACAAATGAGTTTCCTATTTAAAATTTTCTTTTTGGCTCCTTTTTTTAATCCTTTGAATTTGTGTACTTGAATTCTATAACAATTTATATATGACTATTTAATGTTCAGAACTAGTATACAATAAAAATTATTATTATATTAACAGTAAATTATATTCTTAAAATTCTTTTGGAACCAACACAGTGAAGCCAAATAAAATATAAATGATTATCCAATAGTGTCTTCTCATACACTCTAGTATTTCACTTACATTTAAAATATGGTGGACCTGTTTCAAAGAGAATCCTTTCCATCCTCGATCAACTTGATCACTGGTTGGAGAATCTTCTAAGAGGATTGCGACTATGTCCTAGAGGTACTTTTATGAACTGGAAATTTGTATTGCATTCTCCAGGAATGTTGAAGTTCATTAGATCTTTATGTTTATAAATGTAAATCCTTTCCCATATATCTAACTCTATACATCCATGTGCTTCTTTAAGCAACTTTATTTCCTTTGATAAATGTTCTTGAAACCTGTTCCTATACATTATGACAAGTAAGTGAAGCATTAAGAGTGTGTAGTTCAACTAAATCATACAATAATATCAATTATATGATTGATTCACTGTGCAAGTTCCAATTTACATTTTAATTTATTCCCTTTTTTTACATCATGATTATCTATCCAAAAGTGCGCTACTGCACTTCAACCAATTTCTTATTCACTACACTAAAGATGTCATCAATGTATTTATACGATCTATATATTTGGAATATATAGGAAGAATACTCACATGGACAACTATATAAAATCAAATGATTTTAACCCTATTGCTCATTGAAACTCTTAAATATGCAGAATAGGAATATATCCTTCATACTTGAAACAGAGACAGAAGGAATGCTGCCATTTTTGGATGTGAAAATTAAAAAGAATCATGAGAATTTAGAAATTGGAATGTATAGGAAGAATACTCACATGGATAACTATATAAAATCAAATGGTTTTAACCCTATTGCTCATAAACATGCAATTTTTAATAGCTTAACATATAGGCTGGTGAATTTACCAAATAGTAAGGAGAAGTGCAAAAAGGAATATGAAAGAATTCAGGAGAATGCTGAAATAAATCATTTTAATAAAAATTTAGTAAATAAAAAACTTAATAAATTCCTAAAGAAAAAATTGATTAAGATCACTACATTATTGATCGAAAAGGATGGACAAGTTTTTAAAAAATTCACCTACCATCCAGTAGCCATGAATACATTTCAAAAATTTTTTAAGGATTTTAACATCATATTGGCACCTGGCAACAGATACATTTTAAAAAATGTTCTAAGGGACAACACTTTTAATAATATCTCAAAAGAAAAAAGTTAGGCATTTACAAAGTATCATGCAAAGAATGTGATAAGATATATGTTGGTAGAACAAAAAGGAACTTAAGAACACGTTTAAAGGAACCTCTCAGGAACATTAAGTACAAACAAATATATAGGTCTGCAGTAGCGCACAACTTTTGGATAGATAATCATGATATAAAAAAAGGAAATAAAGTTGCTTAAAGAAGTACATGGACATATAGAGTTAGATATATGGGAAAGGATTTACATTTATAAACATAAAGATCATCTTATGAACTTCGACATTCCTGGAGAATGCAATACAAATTTCCAGTTCATGAAAGTACTGCTAGGACGTAGTTGCAAGTCCTCTTAGAAGATAGTTTCTCCAACCAGTTGTCAAGTTGGTCGAGGATGGAGAGGATTCTCTTCAATACCATTCCCACTATATTTTAAAAGTAAGTGAAGTACTAGAGTGTATGAGATGTCACTATTGGATAATCATTTATAGTAAATTATATTTCTATTTAAGAAAAATTTTAAATATTTTAATACTTATTGAGCATCCTTGAGATCTTAACCAAAATTTTGAGAAGAGCAGTAACAAAAAGGCCAATTTTAATGAATTTGAACTTTGTTTTTAATATTTAAATTTTTACAGTCTTGCCTAATTCAGATATCATTGAAAAAGCAATAAACAATGTGCTCATTATACCTGGGATATCTTTTCCACCACAGTAGCAATCAGGGAGCAGGCATACATCCTTTCGGCATTTAGCTGCTGTCTTGTCCACTTGTGGTGTAGGATATACAGGGTCTGGTCTGTAGAAAAGTATTTTATTACTTCTTAGGAAGGTAACTGAAGCTAATAAAATTTATGGCTATGCAGAACTTATTTAACTTTATTTCATGATTAATTTTTCATAAATCAAATTGGACCTAATAATAAGATCAGATGGTGAACTGTTCCAATATTTCATCAAAAAAAAGTTAGGAGAAATTATTACACAGCAACTAGACCTATAGTAATACACTTCCTGAAAGGTACTGTTTTTGCAAAAATAAAGAAAGAAATTTGCAACACTGCTTATAAAGACCACTTAAAGTGTATTCACTAAAGCTTATATAGAGTTCAATGACATGTTTCACTTATAAGAGTGTTTGAAGCAATGAAAACTGCTTCATTACTTAGTGACTTTGTGTCATAGCAAATATAAAAAAAGTAGTATGTTAACAATAAATATTTTACCAGTCCTAAAGTATACTTTTTTGCTGTTGTTTATTTTTGCTGCTAGTAACAATTTATATACATAAATAAACATAGCACAATGGAAAAAAAATTTTGCCTTTTGGGTTCAGCCTCCAGCCTTTATCAACTACAAGCAAGGGTAATTGCTCTACAGAAAAATAAAATAATTGATATATTCATTCATATTAATCCTTTGGAACAAGCAGTGGTTTTATTTTCTTTCTGGAAGGTACTTTTCCTTTTCTCATTGTATGCTTACAACCTTTTTTTCAAAGCAACATATCTCCACATTTACACCTGTACAAACTTCATTCTTCCTCATTTGCCTTTTGAATGAAACCCTAAACTACAAGCTATTTAATGATCGACTGTTAGATGGATCATTTCACTTTGATAATATATACCTTAATGTTTATAATTAATGTAACTTTGTATATTTAATTTGGAAAAGAATATGACTGAGAAGAAATTTGATTCTGTGGGGTAGGGCAAAGAAATATAAAATAAAACAATAATAATTTTCAATATTAATAAAATTTAGAATCAGCAAAGCAAAATAATCTGCTGTGAGTCAAACCATATGAAATAACATCTTCCTAATTTCACTTCTCAAGAGTTTATCATGACTTGTTTTGTGAACCTTTTCCATATCTTCAGATGTTATCTAACTACTGGATTTTTGACTGGAGTTGAATTAGGTGGTGTCTAGAGTGACTCTGAGGGCCAATGAATTTAAATATTGAGCTTTCTGTTTCTAGGGTATCAAAATTCATTAAATGTAGGCACATATTTTTTTATGTTAATCCTTTTCCAAATGTTAATTTTTGGACAGACTTTAACAATGTCACCTTCTTCTCTATCTTATAGTTTTTGTTCTAAAAATATGCTGCAATTGCTGATTTTCCTATTTGTTTATATTTAATATGTCTCCAATATTCCTTGAACCAGGCACCTATATTTCTTTTTGTTCTATGTGTATTTTCCCACCATCATGATAATTAATGTATTTTCTCCTTAGGCAGGAAATCTGATTTGTTTATTTTTAATACATTTTTTAACATTGTGCTGGTTTTTGGGGTGCTAAGATAATATTATAAACTTTGATAATCTTTTGAATCCTATGTTTGAATCTCAGGTAATATATTGGGTTTTTCAAAAATTTTAGTCTCCTGTATATCAGATATAGTTTTCTGTTTTTCATTTTCTTTTGTTTATGGAATTTAAATTTTTGTTTATCCATTCATCTCTTTGCTGAACCCATTCAATTTTGGAGCTTCTAGTGTATGTAGATATTTATTTATGTATTCTTTTTTTTTGTAATTGTTTGTGTGTGCATTTTTCATATATGTTGAATTAAAGTCTGTTATTATTTTTAATTATTTTTAGATCTAATACTAATATATTTTCTATTTCAACTGTAAATTTAATTTAGGCTCTTGTAAGGTAAAAGTTTAAATGCATTTTCCATGTATTATTTGTTTATTATGGCAAATTCATCATTTACATGACAAATTTATCAATTTTAAAAATTATGGGAAAGCTTTTGTGATATGTATTTCAATGTAGCTGAGAATGTGGGCAAAGCTCTTCAAAATAGTCCTAAAACCTTCACTGAGTTCTAATTAACTGAAGGAGAGTGTTATTTGAAATAGTTTGACTCATAATTGATCAATAATAATCATAGTTATTTTAAAACATTCCTTAATAAAATTTAATGACTATAGGCATATAGAGCTTTATTTAAATTGTACTTTGGAAGCTATAGACAATGGAGTGTAATACATCATATTAGAATTTATTAAATATGTTCATCTAATTCCTCTTACTTATGCAACTTTAGAATATGTTTTGGGGGCTATTGCTCCCATCAACAGCTGTTGATCAAAAAATTCTAATGGGATAAACAGCTTTGTTATAGATTTTTCCTCTCTCTCTCTCTCCTTCTCTTGGCAATTGCTAAAGGTATAGTTTTCCAGAACTCCAATAAATATTTTAATCTTACTGAGTTTACTCTACATTTCATTTAAGTATTTTAAGAGGCTTTATGAATGAAGCAATTAGTATTTGAGCATGCATTTTTTTTGTATCCTCAACCCTTTTATTTCTTCAAAATTAACAGCATTAATGCATTCCTAATCAGTAGTTTGTGTTTTGTTCCTTTTATAAAATAACAGTTCAAATACAAGAGATATTTTAAACATTTTATATAGTAATTTACATAGTTTATTTACCTTTTGGCAGGGTATTTATAGATGTCAATATATTCTTGAGCCTTGGACACTATTGCAGTTGATGGCTTCAGAGTTGGGCGGGAACGGCTAAAAGTGTAGATCATTTGCTTAATTACAAGTATATTAAACTTTTCATAATGAAATTCTTAATGTGCTCTCAGTCTTTCTTAAGAGGAAACAACCTTTAACATTCTGAGAGGATTATAGGTTGTCCATGTCTGGGACCAGTGGGTGTATGGCCCCACCTAATGCATAAAATAAATAAGTTAGTAACAATGATAATATAAAAACAATAAAATAATGAAAATGGACAAAATGCTACATAATGTAAATATATGGATATAATTAAATATATGACAGTTTTCGTAATTATTTTATATGATGTAAGTTTGCGTTGGCACTTAGCTATGCTGAGATGCCACTAATTTGGCCCCACTGTATAATGAGACCTTTAATAGGTAGAGCATATGTATACTATGTTGGAATTAGAAGTTAGGTGTCTAAAGAGAAACTTAGAACTGATAAAAATGAGAATATGACACAAAGCTGAAATATTCAGTTAGAATAGAAATGAAAACCTTGGGGTTAAAATGAAAATTTTAGTTCATTTTTAAAATGTTTCCTTGCAAATGCAAATAGTACAAAAAAGTGCATGCAAATGCAACAATCAAATTGTTTGCAACACTATGAACAGATTTGAAATTTTCTTCTCCAGAGGTTTTACATTTAAGAGAAATATCATAGGTATTAAGCTTTACAAGTCTCCTGTGGAGCAGTAGATGTAGAAAATTGTGAAAGTGAAGATGTCTGAAATAATGTTGAAGAAATTAAAATATTACTATCATTATTGAAATTAGATGAGGCTAACATTCTTCAGCACTAGAAGTGGCAGCTGAAATTAAGAAATGTAAAACTGTTTGGATCAAATAAGGATAAAGCTAAAAACGTTTTTATGAGTGCTACGTGAATCTTAAAACAAAAATGGAAAAACAAGGCATATTAGCAAGTTTCAGAAATAAATTAACATTAAAATTTAACACAAAAATTAAATGAAGAATTACATGGAAGAGTGGCAATAAAGGATGAGATATAAAAACTTCTCGAGGAGTGTTCTAAAAGTTCTCAGTCTGACTCAGAAATGTCATGAAGATGGCCAAATTACTATGATATGTATTAAATATCATCCTTTAGATGACATGCTGTAAAGTTCCAGACATATAAGTGTATACACTTGTTTATGATGATTGTGTAAACAAGCTAATGTTAACATTTTCTACAAAATGGATAATAATGAAATGTGAACTGTGATAAAATATTTTGTTTTGAAGAGTTTATCCCCAACAAAAATACAAAAGGTGTTAGATTCCACATTAAAGGATTCTTTCCCTTCATTTTTGATAGTTAAAAAGTGGGTTGCTGAATTTAAGTGTGATCATACATCCATTCAAGATGATGAGCGCTCAGGGCATGCAACTGCTAAGACTGTTGAGATTATGACAAAAATTCACAATGCCATACTTAGTGATCCCGGATTAAAAGCATGTGAGTTGACTGACATTGCAAAGACCTTGATAGGCTGTGTCCACTATATTTTACATAGCTATATGAGAAAGCTTTCTGCTCCATGGGTGCCACGTTTGTTAACAATGGACTAAAATTGCAATGGAATGAAAATTTTGCAGTAGTGTTTATATTTGTTTAAATGCAATTTCAGTGTGATTCTCTGATGTTTCATAACAGTAGATGTGGGTTCTTCACTACTTGCCAGATATGGAGTAGTCAAAACAATGGGTGGCAACAGGTTAAAGTGCACCAAAGAAAGCAAAAACAATTCCATTTGCAGGAAAAGCCATGGCTACGGTTTTCTGGAATTCTCATGGTGTAATGCTACCTCCAGAAGGGCAGAACCACCATTAGGGAATATTCTCTTTACTATTGAACCAAATAAAGAATGTTATTCAGGCTAAATGTCCACCCTTTGCAAAAAAGAAAATTCTCTTTCATTGGAACAATGTGCCTTCACACATTTCTGGATAATTGCCGCAAAACTGCATGACCTTTGCTTCCAAGTACTTCCACATTTGTAATATTTATTGGATTTGTTTCCCAGTAATTACTTTTATGTTCCCAAACCTGAAGAAATGGCTGTGTGGAAGAAGATTCACATTAAATGATGAGGTTGAAACTAAGATAGATGCTTATTTTTCACAGTTGAATAAATTTTATTTACTGCGGGTGTTAAAAAGCTGGAAAGTTGTTGCACCAAATGCATTGGTTTACAAGGCTACTATGTTGAAAAATAAAAAATAAAAATTTCTCTTAAATTTTGTGTATACTTGGTCAGCCTGAGAATTTTTGGAATATCCTGAATATGTAGGAAACAGGAATTCCATATGCATAACGAACTGTAGAACAGTCATAAATGAGATGGAATATGGTGTGAAGTAGGGATATTTTAAGGTATTCCACCTACCTTATGAAACAGATGGATTATATTACTGCCATGATTTTTAATTGAGGTCTCAACACAAATGACTTGTCTGTATTCAAAAACCTGAAGCTGCTGACAATTTAGTATTACTTAACATTCATGTAGCCAATATCTGTTATGACCTTATTTTATCCCTATCATGTTAAAAATGTAACAAATATTGACATACACCAGTAGGGGAGGAGGAGATAAGATAAGGCCACTAAGAAAAGTATTACCAAAATACTATATGTATTGATAATGTATTCATAAAGAGTATTAAATCTAGGTACTAACTTCTGTTCATAAAAGTATACCATAATACAGTTTTAAGTCAAGTAGAAAAACTTAAGAAAATAATTTTGAGCATAATCATGATGCCTCATCTTGCATGATGGGAAATATGAATAACTTCTAAAACAAGGGCAATTCTCTCTCTCTCTCTCTCTCTCTCTCTCTCTCTCTCTCTCACACACACACACACACACACACACACACACAGACATACATACACACATGCATGCACCCACACACACATGCACTACAAAGTTCTTCCTCCTCAATGACACATGTAGTCATACTTGACCTTGACAACACCTATTTCATCTTTAATTGATTTGGAGAATAAGTGACCACAGAATCAACATTTTACTTTCTGATGAAGGGTTTGTACTAGTTCTGCTTAAGGTCAGTTTTCTTTTGTAAGAAATGATACATTTTTCCTCATATACACCAATTGTATAAGAATGACAGTTTTGCCATGATGACAACTTGAATTCTGCTTAGCATTAACTACATGCAAAATTGGCATAGTGTATTCAGGTGTCTTAAAAAGGATGGTTTCATTCCTTGAATTTGCAACTAGGAACTATTTATTTTCAAGAGGCTCTGAAAATATTGAAATGCTGGTTGCTTTGGTGTTTTCAGCCGATGACCTGTAGCTTTTCAGAATCATCCTGGAAGACCTCAGGACCTACTGGTCATATGCCTATATTTTGAAATCCATTTATGGCCATTGTTAATTCATGCTGCACTATCAAACAATTTGGCAATTTGATACATAGTGATGACATGCCCTGAACTGTGCTGCAGGCAGTTGATTATCTTGATATTCATAACTGCTGAGAGACCTCATAAACATTAAATATAATGGTTGGATGTAGTGAAAATATGGCAGGAAATAGAGAAAACTAATATAATTTTCTTATATCAGATTTATGAGCTCATTTTTTTTGTATGAGCTGATGCCCATCCAGCAGCAATAAAATGATTTATCCTTTTAGGCAATGTGTTGCACAAAAATTTAAACCACTTCACAATATGTCAAATAGAATTCAGGATGAAACAGTGAAGCCCCAGTCACAATCATCCATCAATTCATTGTTCATATTCTGTCTTGTCATTGTTCTTTCTGTCTTTTGGGGCATTGCATTGCATTGCAATGCATTGAAGTTTAATAGTTTCTATTTGTCCTCTCTCTGCTGATGCTATGGCCTTGATTTGTTTCCTAGCCTTTGAACAAATGACTTTCAATTTTGACTTTGGCACTGAAGACACCCTATTTTGTCACAATTGTACACTCAATCTGGATTAAGCTTATATTGTTGTGGAGCTGACCTAGTAGTATTAGAAATATCTACTCTGTTAAAATCTATGGTCCTCACTTCTAAAATTGCTTCAATTTCTAAAGAGAAAAGTTTTCACGCCACATCATAAAACCTTTGAGCCAATCTATAACAACTGTTTTCTGTGCAGAATCAATTTATGTTTCTTGATATTTTTTACTGCTAACTAGAAGGCTAGTCTTCTTAGGTCAGTGTGATTAGACCAAATAACAGACCTTTCATTTCTTTTCAGATAAGCTACTAACTCCTTTTCAGAATCCAGTGTAAATGCTGATTTAAGAGATCCTAAACTGACCTTCTGTGTCTGTTGAGCATCTTGTTCATAGAGGGCCATTTTCCTCTCCAATATTTAGGGAACATTGAAAGCAGTAGCTGCCTTACACTAATCAATATTTTTTTACACAACTTTGCTCTTCACATTAATTCTTCTGACGAGTTATGTTATATATTTCTGCTATTCTCACTCCATTATCTAAACACATTATTAATTAAATTCAATTAACAATGAATTAGCTTTTATTAAGTAAAAGAAAAGAATAGTGTGATAGAAATTATATTTTTGGCTTAGTACTGTTTACACTAGAATAACTATTTAAATTAGATCTAAATATTTCATCTTAGTTAACCAACTGAAGGCTAATAAATAGCCCAACAAGGAAAGTTATAATTAAATTCTAATGTTTTCAGTAAAATGTGTGAATTGTATAATGATTAGCGCCTGTTTCGCTCATTATTTTATAATTATACAACAGTGATTATGATTTCAACCTTTCAAATATAATTACAATATATAGTTGTAAACATTAAAGAAATTACAGTTTAATGAGGTAAGATGGGGACATTCTCTCTTACCCCAAATATCTTGAAACAAACTAAAGGAAACTAACTTTAATATTTTGTAGATTACATT
The DNA here is from genome assembly GCA_030762175.1 of Metallyticus violacea. Taxonomy (NCBI): domain Eukaryota; kingdom Metazoa; phylum Arthropoda; class Insecta; order Mantodea; family Metallyticidae; genus Metallyticus; species Metallyticus violacea. Next base: position 49,557,455 of record CM060838.1, on the reverse strand, counting down.
AACAAGCAAAAGAATAAATGCCTTAAGTAGCTCTATATTTGTCAATATTCAATAACTAATGTACTGGAAATTGTGACTTATCTGCTTAAATTTCTAAGATGAAGTAAAATAAACTCACAACAAAGAGAAGAGAAATGTGGCACATTTAGAAACAGTGCAAGATGCTTGAAGTCATTAGCATTGTTTTAAATTAGCAAGTTTTAACTCGCCTTTGAGTTCTCCAGTATTTAGGAAGATAATAGCACTATACCAAAAAATAAACTCTGATCCTATCTTGCTGCATAGCCCCATCTTGTCCCCTTCTTCTTTATTATAAAATGCATGGATCTGGAATATCTACAGCACACTATAGCAAATTAGTAAACATTTTCTTTAACTCTAGAAAGAAGAATGGAAAAAAAATATATTTTAAATTTTGCAACTATAATATTAATCATAGAGTAAAAAATGTGCCAGTTTTGCATTCATTCATTCCTTCCTTTCTGATTGATATATTAGTCTTTATTCTTCCTGGTATGATAAGCAGGCTTGTTGGCCATTGGCTCAAGCAAATTGTATGTTAGTGAAATCAAGAATTGTACCCATACTGGGTGACTTCTTTACTTTACTTTGCTTCTCTTCTTCAGAACACAGCAAGGAGACCCTGATTTGGGTCGGATGCATACACTTTTGGCTGTTCAATTGTAAATTCTTAGGCCTGGCCTTTTTTTGTAATAAATACCTAGTGGTTCAGGTAGAATGTACCGATAAAATATTTTATTGTAAAGTTTTAGTGTATTATTATATTATCTTAAGCGTTCAGTGTTACAAATTTGCTCAGGAAGGAAAGTACATTTGTAAACAAAGGTTAATAAAGGTCAGTTAAGTTAATTCAGGCAAAGAATTTTATTCTTTGTTAAACTAGGAAATTTTAAGATATGTTTATACCATAAGTTTGTTTACCAGTAATTTGATTAATCATTATGTTGTAAATGTAATCATTTGAAGATTTATAGTTTAAATTTAAAGACTCAAGACTTTGAGTTTAATATTTTAATTGTTTTATAATGGTTTCAATGATGTAATACAGACATATGTTCACATGAATTGCATGTTAAAGTTGTTTATTGTTGTACCATAATTTTTTTTAAAACTTTTGTATATGACACATTTTTGTTTTATTTATTGTTCAGCAAATGATATTGATTTTTTTTTCATTGGTAGAATTTGTAAATTATTCTTCTCCTGTACTGCAGTTACCTTCCTGGGGTTTCTTCCAGCATACTCCCAAAGTTAAAACTTGTCTGACATTAACGGGAGGTTGCCAAACTCAGGTTATTAAAAATCATTTTACTTGAAATGTGGTGCAAGAAATAAGCTTAAAGGGATCTCAGTAATGAGCTCTCAATTTTGGTTGATAAACCATTAATTTTTTTAAGATATAATATGGATTATTAATGCTACAAATACATATATTTAACTCAGATATCCCTAAGACCCTATTTCCAGATTTGTTTCCAATTATATCAAAGATAAGTGCATAGTAATATAAATTAAAAAATGTACTGGACACATTGGTCAAACTATTCAGCACCTTAATGTTCTCAGCAAATATGGTAAAATCTAAAATTACCAACATAAATATAAGGTCATAGACTCATATCTACTTCTGTATGCATTTGATATTCAGGTAGCATTTTATGTAGAGTAACATTATGAATAACAAAATAACAAATATTGAACAATGTAGCAGTATAAAAAGATTTCTGATATTACCTGACAGAAGCAGGAGTGCCACGATTGACTGTTTGCTCTCCACCAGTGCCTGTAGTGTAGGAGTTACTTCCTCGAGTTCTACCACCATTATTTCCTCTGCTCAGACACAAGGTAATATTACTTTAGCAAATTAGTCCTAGGTGCTGTTTCATAAAATCTACCATCTAAGCAAGGTTGCCAGATTTCTCAACTGAGAATAAGGGTCACACTCTTAAAACAATTCTTCAACATACATACAAAAAAAAAGTGATAAATGAGTAATAAATTTAAATTTATATATTATATTATACATGACATTTTCTAACACACATTATGGCTGAGAATGAAATTCAAGATGATTAAACTCTAAACTTTAAGGATCAGGTAATTTTATTTGTATTTTGCACTGCCAGACCCATTCCTTAACAAGTTCTAATTTAATTTAATGTGATTGCAAAATTCTTTACAAGATATGGGGAAGAAACTGCTAGAAATCAACAATTTTGCCTTAACTAAATCAAGTAAATACTTATTTCTGATATCAGTCCGTTTGCAAGTCATGTTAGAACACATCCTTTCTGAACTAGGTTTTGTTTAAACTTATGCTTAAATAAAAATTTTCCAATATGGTAAAATTTTATATTTTATTGCCCATAGCTTTCAAAATCACCATCTGTTTACTATTAACTAATGCTTCAATTATTAGAATGCAGTGGTCATCATAGAACTCCAAGTTAACGTGTGCTCAAATTTCACTACCAAAATATACTTTTACACTCAAGTGTGAGTCTGTAAACTGTGCTAAATATTTATATTTTTAAGAATGAATTTTATTCATAAAAATTAAACAGCTTCTCAAAACATTGTATAGCGATTTCAAGAAATGTAAAAAGTTTCTCATTTTTAATCCTCACACTACTGGTTTAATTCATTCAATAATGCATTAGGAATAAATAATTTCTTATCCAGTCTAATTTTCAGCTGGTATAAATAAAATACCACTCCATCCTCTAAAGCTATTTATGGAAGCATTCATGCCACATTTTTCCAGTACTGCAGCCAATTTCTCTTTGTATGCAGTGTGTTTGCCACTTAGGGCTGAAAAATATTGATGGTTTTTTTTTCAGTCAGGAAAAGGAAGAGTCAGATAGTGTCAGGTCAAGATGGAAAAATGGATGCAATGACAATTTGGTTCTGTGCTCTAAAATTGTCACTATTGTTTTGGCAATATGAGCAGAAGATTATCATAATAACAAAATGCCTCCAATGGCCCAGTTCTTGGCCATTGTTCTGGATTTTGTTGAACACAATAGGAAGGTACACTTTGCATATGACTTTACAGAAACTGTTTTCTGACTTTTCAAGACAAAGGCCAACAAATGACCACTTAAAGTGGCAACCATTTTCTTTGCATCACACTTTGACCTCTCAGGGTAGACACAAATGGAAGACTGGCATTTCGTTTCAGAATCAAATGGTGGGCCCCAAGTTTATTTCCTGTGACAATGTCAGATATGAGCCAAGGCTCTCCATTGTTGAATCTGAATCATTTCTTGGCACAATTTCACCTTGCAGTGTTTTTGCATTTAACTGAGTTGTAGGGCACCCAACTTGAACAATTTTTTTATTTCAATAGTAGGTTCTACATTAATGTATTCAACCTGTTCACACACTCTATTTACTGACATAAACACTAGGACATGTTTTGGAAGCTAATTGCTTACATCATCAGCTGTTGATCAACTACTCAAACTGGCAGCTGGATCCCAAGATGCTTTTGTAGCAGTCTCAGAAGGTTCTACTAGAACTTGCTGAGTTTGTTCATGGGTGGGAAATCAAAATTCATCAAGTATTTCTTGTTTTTTTAAATAAAAATGTTTTGCCAAGTGGATAGTTCTATTGGTTTGTAAAGTTCTTTTAACTCCTAGTCTCTGGCTTAATTTCATGATTATTGGGCCAAAAATGAGCTGCTACAGCTGATTTATCAACTTGTTTAAAACAAATATTCTAAAAGTGTTCTTTCCTCCAAATTTCTCTTAGTTTTTCCAATGTATCTCTGATCAAAATTAGCACATTTGATTTCATAAATTCCTGATTTTTGTTCTGTTGGTTTGGTGTCTTTTACTGTGCAACCTAGTAAATTTTTTATATTATATTTGTTCTATGGAGCTAACATTATACCTTGTTCATGGAACATTATACTTTGTTGTAAGTTGGATAGTATGGGAAACTTTAAATTTGAAGGAATGTAATTGCTATCAGTGTTTGAAAAAGTTTTCCAATAGGCAATATTGTTACATTTATGATTTACGCTTTGACTATGTTGCAACACATCAACTTCATTCACCATAAGCAATGGAAAATGCTCTATTGTAGTATTTGTATCTTGCTTTGTATTTATTTTCACTTTTTTTTTTTTTGGACTATTCAAAAAAATCTTTCTCCAATGACCACTGTTTTCAATATGCATAAATCATTTTGATTTTTTGTTATTACCCTTGCTATTTTCTGTTTTGCATCCATCATTTAATTATAAAAGCAATAATAAACAACCAAAATATATTAATCTTAATGTACCTGAGCACAACTAATTCTATAAAAAAATGTGTGGTCTGGAACTATTAATTATTTCACCTTCAAATACATTATTTGAATGAAGCAGAGCATAAGGGATACATGGCTATTGTGAATGGGAAACATTGGAAGATTATTGAGAATATGTTCTGTTTTTGCAGATTTTGTAGTTATAGGGAAACAGCGTAAACATTTTTTTAAACATTTTGTAGATATCCAGATATTATTTCCTGAGCATTCTACTGTGCCTACTTTTAATAATATTACAATCTATGGAGGAGGAGGGGGAGGAGGAGGAGAAGGAGGAGGAGGTTTAGTTGTTGCTTTTTTGTGGTCGATTCTGAAAGTTTTTTATGAACATAATTAAATAGCTGCATACTGAAACACAAATTTGACCATGCATTTTAAATGTGCAATTTAAAGAAATAAATGTTCTTTTTATATCAAGCATACAGATTTAAAACACTCAATAATACATACTTACCAGCAGGATTCATGAAACAAACTAAAAATTATTTCCAATGTTGACATTTAAATAAGTAAATTGAATGTGTCAAAAACTTTTTTGTTGGATTTTTTTTTTATATGTTAAACAGCTGTGCTTTTAAATTCTGGGTCTATAACTGATTAGTGTTGAAGCAGTTTTCTGAAAGATAATCTATTGCACTGATGTGTATAATTGTTGTTGTTGTTTTTCCCATTACTTTTCTGAAGACTGTGGAGTAGGCATGGGATGTTAAAACCTAAGCAATGTTTTTTTTTTTTTTTTTTGGAATAAATCTGGTAGAATATTTTAATTTCATTGTTTCAGAATGTTGATTTAAATTAACATAACTTCTATTTTCAGCTCCTCACTCATAATAATGCATTTTAATTCTCCCATACTGTGTGAAAGAAAAAGTGAACTAGGACAATGGTGATTTATTCAGTTATTAAACCATGTTTAAAATAATAAGGCATTAAAAGCAACAACATTTTCTAGATGAAATTTAAAAACAGCTAGCTGGAGCATAGGTTCTATGGTATTGAATATTATCATAATGATGTTTTATGCATCACTTCATTCATATAATCCATTTTTCATTAACAGCTAAAGGACATTAATAATGGATATGTAAAATATTAAACTAATGCTATCTTTAAACAAACAAAAATCAGGACATTCATTTTCCAGTTTTTACATTAAGCTTTCAGATTCCTCTGCAATGTTTTTCTACATTTACAGTTGTTAATGTTACCCATATGAATCAACATGCCCAAACCACCGTAAGTGAAATAGAATACACAGAAACACCCTCTCTATGTGAACATGTGCATCATTAATGTACAGAGGAGGAATGTAGAGTAAATGAACTTTGAATTAAATGGCAAAGTTTGAACCAATTGTTATATGTGTAGAAGTATGGATTAAGTATTAGAATTATCCATGTACCAAACAATAAATAATTAATATTATGACTATTCACCATATGAAAGTGAGAAACAACTAGCAGATAATTAGTTTGCCTTTTTGTTAGAAATATTTCTACAGTATGTAGCTAATTATTTAGCAAATGCAAATGGAACCTCCTATTAATATTAAAAGAAATAATATACCTATGATAAATAATTATAATATATGCTGCTTAGGTTTATCAGAGAAATATCATTAAGTTCTACAAAAAAAAAAAAAAAAAAACTATTGCTGCTAGAGAAAGGAATTAATAAATTTCAAATTCTTATTAAAATAATGAAGGTCAATTGCTGTGGCTTAAGCATTAAGCCTTGCCTAGTAGGCTTATATTGAGTAGCCAGATGAAACAGATTTCTTAGATAAAGTGTCTTCTAGAGCTTTCCCTTACTCTGAAAAGGTGAATCCTAGGTAACTTAGGGCTCCAAGTTAATTAGGTCATCATTAATTAATATCATTTTTTATTCTAAAACGTATGATAGTTGCATGAGATGTTTAAAAACTGAAACTATTAAATATTCTTTGCTTATGTAAGCATTCTTTTACATACATTCCAGTTAACATTTTTGCAAATGACTAAAGATGGTGATTAATACACATTAATCTATTAAATCTACATTTTGTAAATATCATTGCTAATAACAAAAACAGTAATTTTAAATCAGCTGGTTAAAAGCCTTGCTGATATGCCATTGTTCAGTACTTTTAGTATTTAAGTTTGTCAGTATAATATAAATTGATAACACCATTACAACTAGTGACATGACATTTTCTATACCTTATAGGCTTCTGTTTAAGAATATACTTTAATTTTCAATCTGGATTAGCAGAGCATCTGCAGCATATTTGAGCTTTAAATGCAAGCAGACCATACTTTCAGAACCCAAAATAGGATATAGTTATGTTAAAACTGACTACATAAAAGCCAAAAGCCAGTTGCCCATATTTAGTATGCAAAGCTTGAGTGGAACAGGACCAGTTTTAGAATTTTTATTTTGTCATTTATATATTAATTCTTTTACCATTAATACATTAAGTAAAGTAACATGTTTTAATAAAATAAAAAGAATTTATGTACTGCAGTAGTACAATTTATATACATTATAATTTATGTTATACGGTTTTCTTTCAGTCATGCACTATCTTTAGCTATGATAATGTAAGAAAGGTTTCATAACAGCATATAATCATTTCACATTATACAAAAAGTGATTTTTCAAGATTTTTCATTATGGGCATGAATGTTTTTCTGTTCTATTCTATTTTGTTCGATAGATATGTTCTAGATCATTATATTTAGTACCTATGTTTCATGCATACAATGCATATATTTAATGTATATTTAATGGCATTTTCACTCTTACCAATTTTTGTGTAATTGGGCACAATTATATAAAATATACTTCATATTTAGTCAGAAACCTGGTGTGGTGAAATGATAAATGTTAGGAAAGCACCATATTCAAATTCCTGACAACCAGTAAAAGAATAGGTTCATATGCATAATATGTAATATTGCTCATGCCTGTTAGGTGCACTCACACAAAAAGTAGAGACTGTTTATGTAATAATAAGGTGTGATTCAATTGAAATAAATAGACTAATCAAAAGTTTATTGATTAAATTTTACATGTTTTAAATTAAATTTTTGGAATGTTTTCAATGATTATTTGCCATTATTATTGCATTCTCATCATCATCATCTGATAGAACACTTCGAAAATAATATTTGCAATATAAATAATTGAGCTTAATGTCAGTTATGTTAAATTTTAATTGAATCATACATAATATTTACAGTTTATTATAATTACTTACAGTTAAAAAGAAGAACATTGTCTTTCATTTTCTACCAAGATAAATTGCAATAATGACAGCTTTTAATTTCACTTCAACTGATCCTATAGAGCTTAATTTCAGTTTTTAACTGCATAAGCAGAACTATTGTGTATAATGGTACATTCTGCTTGTGAAGCAGAAGACTTAAGGGGTGAATTTCCTAATATTGTACGTATACATCAATAAATATTACAAGGGACTATTAGAAAATTTAGAAAAATGTTTAATAAAACTGCTAAAATGATAAAACCAGTGAGTTGTATCCAAAAATAGCTTGAGCATATTTACTTCTGAGGTTATAATTGTAAATACCTACATTATAAGTATCCTTAGTTATGGATATCAGTAATAAGACAGTGTAAGCATTCTGTGGGGTTCTAAAGTGAATACCTAAGAATTTAATTGTTCAATAAATGCACAAGAATGGGAAGAAAATTGGTGAAGAACATCCTAGCTCTCATATACTTTATGTTCCAAAAATTCTCTGAGTTATTATACTGATTATTTGTTATTTTTTATTATGAATTATAGATATTTGCAAATTTCTATAATTTATTCTTTTATGATAAAAATAATAATAGAAAATGTCTTGTGAGTGTGTGTAGGATATTTTCATGCTAAGTTTTAAGGCAAGGGAAACATGGGGTTTGGAAAGGAATTAAACTGTTGTTTCTTGGGGAAACTATTTGTTTTCAGGTCAAAATAAGGATAAGGATAAAGATTAATGTATAAGTGGGCAGATCTGAAGGTACCATATGTGGGGATGAAAATTTTTTTCGAAGTAAGAAATTATCATTTCTGCAATGCTGTAAAGTTCATTGTAATCTGTAGTCAGATCTGGCGGTCTTGGCTGTTTATGGAAGGAAACTTATGCATCCAACATTGGGGAAAAGTGAAGTCTATCCTTCCTAAATGTGCAGTAAGAGCTATCCAAATTTTTGTGCATCAAACTGTATTAATGAAATAAAAAGAAAGACTTATCTATATGAATGTTCTAGAAAATAATGTAGAATAAAGTACTCAATTTTTAATTGGTACCTTCAGTAGCAATTATGTACTAGAGAGCAATTAAAACTGAAGGATTGCAGCATTTAAAATGATTAATTAACTACATTTATAGCATAGTTCTTGAAACCTGTGCACATTTGTAAAAACCAAATTATTTTTTGTAAAAAATCTATGATGTGTACAAAACCCAGAAAAATTGTATTTAAATCTATACTTCCAATTTGGAAATTATATCAACCTAAGTCAATTGTTCACTGCATATCTTATGGAATAATAGAGAGTGCAGCATCTCTAAAATTACAAAAAATTCATAATTTCCTACATTAAATTAATGCTCTTTTGTTGTAAAAATAATATAATAGAAGTTTTTGGAATATTTTCTTTAATTTGCTTTTATGCACTTCTTTTCAATGTTCTTTTACAGTGATACATGAAAAGAATTTTTCCGTCCATTTATATGTTCCAGCAAGCAATTAATAGTAAGTTTTAAGCTGAAATATGTAATTGTGCAAATCAAATAAGTTACAGAAGAAAATGTGTCATGCAATGCCTTGGTAATGATAAATTTTCATGCCATGAAATACTTTTTTCAATTACAAAATAAGCTGATGTAGATAGCATAAATCCACATAACAAAAAAGTAAACAAAATTCAGTAGTTTATTGTAGTGTATCAATTCAGGCAAGCAAGCAGAATCAGGCAAATAAAATTTCTAAACTTAATACAGAATAGGAAGAGGAAGGTTGTGCAGTAGCCAGTGCAGTGAAGCAGTTCTGAAGCGAGCTAGCAAGAACATTTTGCAACACTATCATACCTGGCAGGTGTGGGAGTTGACTGACTGTCAGGGGTAGCAGTTGTAGGTCTGACTCTGCCAGCAAAAAGAAAGCATAGGGGGAAAAAAAAAGAATAGTTACACTGGCTTGTAACAGAAAGAGGGTGCAACAAATTTATAGTACCACTTAAAAACAATATTAGCAAACTTTGTGTCATTGTTTATACTAGTAAAATTTTTTTTTTGTTTTGACTTGCTTTTACACATTTAAAGAGTTTTATCTCTATTCTAAGCCATAAAAACATTTTGAAGTGCATAAAGCTATAACTATTTGCTGTTGTAGAGTTAACTGTGTCAAATACACTTGATAAACATCTTTACCTTGTAAGAAGCATCTGACCATTATATTTGTTTGATAAAGTTTAAGCTAAGTTTTGAAGGAGAAAAAAATCTGCCCCCTTGAACCATGTTTGCATTGTAGTTTTTATATTAGGCTGTTTCAACTAACCGTGTCACCATTCAGCCTAATGTTTACTGCCAATGAAATTAGGGCATTGCAGTGAAGCAACTGTTGTGAGAACTTTTTAAGAAATATGTTGTTCCTCTTTTAGTATTTATGATTTGCCAATACATGCTGCCTTTTGGAGCACACAAGGATTAATGATTAAATACCAATTTTTTGCAAATATATAGTTCTTTAAGATAGTTGTTGGCAGAGAATGTAAGAAAGAGGATACTTGAACCTTTGTGAAGCATAGATTGAACATGGAGGATTGATAATACCATTCTTAGTAGTAAGTGGTAATAATGTGACTTCAGAGTTTTATTGACAAAGTTGAATTGCAAATAATTTAAAAAATTAACTATTAAACTCTCATGAATTTAACAGTAATACTTGTGTGTTCATAGCTATTTTTATGAAAAAAAAATAGTATAAATTTTAATGTAATACAGGAGTATTATGCTTAAAAATACAAAAATATAGAGGAAGCTTGGGCAAAAGGAGCTGCCTAAATATCTCAGAGAATACAATTTATCTGTAGTGGCACTATTGACCAAGTCTTTACAGCTACATGTTACATGTTTTGCTACAATCACCATTCATGATAAGTTGACATTGTAAACTTTATTTTTCTTCATTAATGCATGGTGATTGCATTATTTATTTAGTTATATTTGTAAATATCTAAATTATAAAAATATATATTTTTGTTCAACTGACTTGCAAGCTGATGATTGCAGTATTACTAGTGATTACCTAGGTTGTGCTTTTAAGATGTGTATTTCTTTTTTTTTCTATTGTTGTCATCATTATCACCATTGTTCTACAACATAAATCTGAACAAAAGGAATTGATATTGAGTGATTCCTTTTGCCTTGCAGTTTAGGACTAGATTTAAAGTATTTAGATTATATTTTTTATTGTGTGTGTATGCTAGCAACAATTTTATATTTTTAATTTCAGATGATATTCCGTTGCAGGTAAAAGTAATTAAAACTGATACAAAATGGAAGATACAATGAAAATTGCAATGTGCAATATTAAAGATATTAAACTCTCTATTCATGATGCCTCAGTGATATAACATTACTTTTTCTATTTTATATTAGAGATAGTAAGAGAAGATATTAGAGAAATAGAAAACATTATTCACTGGTAAACAACAGACAGCATTTGTTTGTTTATAAAGAAGTTAGATCACTTAGCTTATGGCCTTCAACAGAAGGAGCTGCAAGAATATAATTATGCTGGAGCTAACAACTTGCTTCCAGTATTGGTAAGAAAGTAATAGATAAACAGTGGTAGGCTGCTTAATGGAAAGGCATCCAGATGTTTTTATGGCAGTAGTGATGATACCAATTTGTCTCTTACTGTGAATACACAAACTTACACTTAAAGAGTATGGAAGTTGAAGTACAAATTCCTGTTTCATCCATATTATAAATGGTTTTGGCTTCAAAGTTGCATTTTTGCTATAGTTTGATTTAATTTCTGAAGAGCTAGAATTAATTTGCATTGGATGTGTGCAGTAGATTAAACATGCCACCATCTTTTATTTTTTGAAAGTAAAAAGTAAGCTTTTAATTTGTAATTGATATTCCCCTGGTGCACAAGCAGTATATGTCAAATTCCCAGCTATTTTAATATAAATTTTCCATGAGTGGTTGAAACAATCTGAACAATAAAGTTCCTCTGATATTAGACAGTCACAAAATCAATGAAATGTATAAGTAATGAATAAAAAAAAATAATACACATGGTCATATTGTTCTTTACACACAGTAAACTGCTATCTCTAGATTTCAGTGTTTTATCACCATCAAAAACACTTAGAAGAGGTGTTCAAAAGGCAAAAGATCAGCAATCAATAAGAGTAGTGTTATATGATATAGATGAAATATTTGCATCCACATGGTGCATAAGTTTTCGGCCTCACTGATAAGAGTTATCGCCTTCACAAAAGCCTTATCTGGTGTCATACCTTATCTGTTAAGTAAATAGTTGCAGCTTTAACTTCTGCTACACTGTGTTCAGTTGTTCAGATATTTGCATAAAGAAGGCTATGTATAGAAGATTGTGACATGTTCAAAATGGATTAGCAAGCTGTTATTAAGTTCTTCACAAAGGAAGGAGTTACTCCAAATGAAATTAAACAGTGATTGGTTGGTGTATATGGGGAAGCATCCCCCTCATATTCTACCATAAAAGAATGGGCCAAACTTTTTTGAATGGAAGCATTGAAGACAAAGAGCATGTAGGTTGGCCCTTGGAGGTGCTCATTCCTGAAACATCGCTCTTATGGAAGAAGAAATTATGCAAGACCAGCAGCTCAAAGTTACAGAAATAGCAGCAAGGTTGGGTCTTTCTAAAACAACAGTCCTTCAAATTATTCATAAACATTTAAACATGAATAAGGTTAGAGCAAGATGGCTGCCTAGACTTCTTTCCTCAGTTCAAAAACAGCAATGAGTCATCTGTTGTCAGGCATTTTTGGAGCTCTGCCATGGTAATGACAGAGAGAGAAGTTCTACAAACCATTGTTACAGAAGAGAAACTAGAAACTCTACTATGATCCCTGGTTCAAAAGAGAATCTAGGAGTGCCAGGGTAAACTTAGTGAAGCACCACCTCTAAAGGCCAAGATCACTCAGTTGACCAAGAAGATCATGGCCACAATCTTTTGGGACTGTGAAGGAATACTCTTCATTTACTTCAAAGAGAAGAATACTACAGTAAATGGGGAGCATTGTGCTGGCCTACTGCACAGTCTACATGCTTTCATCTAAGAGAAAAAATGAGTAAAGCTGCATGGTGGCATGCGCCTTCTTCACAACAATGCGCCTGTGCACACAACTCTTGTTTCAAAAGAAGCTGTGAAGAAATGTGGCTTCAAGGAGATGGACCATCCACCCTACATCCTAGAACTAGCTCCCAGTGACTATTTCCTCTTCTCAAAACTCAAGAAGGACCTTCAAGGAAGGAAATTTAAGTGTGACGAAGAAGTGATGGATGCTGTTTATGCCCATTTTGCAGACACTATTTCTGAGTATTTTTTTGGGGGGGGGGGCATACGAAATGATAATTCAAAGACGTGAAAAGTGTATTTCAACAAAGGATAACTATATTGAAAAGTGAAATAATTTTTTTGTCTTTATCATAGGTAGAAAATGGTTAGGCCATAAACTTATGGACCTACCCTCATATCTGAAATGTGCAATGATAACAAATACAATTAAAGAATTCAAGAAAATTTGGATTTATAGCTGTAATATACAGATTTTTACTGGTGTTGGTTGCATACTAACTGAAGTTAGTAAAGTAATTTTTTAGATACAATAACTAGAGTCCTTTTACCTGGGGTTTCTGATCTGAATGTCTAATAGATATCTCCTAAATTAAATGAAGAAAACATATCATATGGAACTAGAAAGAGGATATTCAAAGGAAAAAATTCATTACTCTCTATTAGTATTGAATCTTTTTCCATCTTATCTATAAGTCACCTTTCCCTAGAACTTATTGCTGATGCTAACAGAAAAATAATTCAAGAGAAAAACAATAGATGTAAAAAGCAAAAAAGTTTAATATCAATGCCAGTAAAGATAGTGATTAAAGAGAAGCAGTTAAAAACAATGCCAGAAAGTATTTAAGAGAAAATTTGGTAAACATGTTACCAATTAAGTTAACAAAAAAAGCTCAGAATGCCGATGAAGTTGGAAAAATGATTATTAAAAACTCAATAAACAAAGCTTAATGAACCAAAATACCAGAACAAGACTGATATAGGCTGATTTTGTTCTGAAATGTTCTGCAAGTCAAAGGCACAAAATGTCAATGCAATATTTGATTCCAGAAGACTCTAAAATTAGGTACTGCATATTTCAGAAGATAATTGAAATTTAGAATTGTAAGTAGAATTAAAGATATTTGATTTCATATTTTCTTTTTTAATTTGATAATTTTTTCCCTTTGTTATTATATATGTACATTAAATTGGAACCACTTTTTTATGTTTTGACAATTGATTAAAATTTTTTCAAGCATAATATACTTGGTTACATTGCCCTACTTTTTGAATACATGTGACTTGGATACTATAACAAATTCTACAACCATGCTGATGATAAAGGCGACAACCTTCGAAATGTGTCCAAGTAAGTGGAACAAAACTAGTGAAATTGAGTGATTTTCTGAAAAAAAAATTGTTATATTATACTATATTTCACTGTGTAAATCCCCACTATTTAAATGTGACTTGGAGTTTGTAATAAAGTTAATTATGACACATTTTGTACAATTTTTTTTACATAACTTCTCTTACCGGCAAAATCATGGAAAAATTACTGTTATATTTTTAATTTTAATGTATTTAGAAATCAAGACAGTGAAAACAAGCATAAGATATTCATTAGATAAAATATTTTAAATTTTATGTTCATATTTTCGTAGAGAAATATGAACATAAACTTATGAATTTCGACATCCCGGAAGCAGACAATATTTTGTACAATTTCATCAACAGACCACCAGATTCACCACAATCGCCTACCTTTTCAAACCTAATATGGTTCTACATGCATCAGTTATTTAAGTTGACAATGTGAGTCTCACGAAAATGTCCTGAATTTTTTAATTTTGAGACTGAAACGTTAAGAGTGTTTTATCATTGTATCAATATTTTAAATGTTTTTAACTTGGACTGCTTCCGTGCTCATTGGAAGTGAAGCCACAATAATGTTTTTAGCATTTTAAAATATTTTATCTACTGGAAATTTTATGTTTATGCTTAAAAATAAAATTTAAAATGATACTTTATGTACTTTTCAACATCTAAATGGTACATCAATATCTTATCAATATCAATATCTTAGTATTTCTCACTAGATAAGCCAGAAATTCATTCAAAACATTGCATACAGGCAGTTCCATGTGAAATCAAACAGAAAAAGAACATTAGCCTGACATTTTTAAAATTTTAATGTATAATTTATACTACTTCAAGATATGACTACAAACGTTTTTGTGAAGTATTATATCCCTAGATTTAATAGTTTTCATGCAAAATTTCACCATAGTTAATGTATTTTTTATTAAAATTGTATTTTTTATAGAGACATGGCTCTCAAGCCCCTTAAAATAGAAATTGGAACAACAGTTATTTTAAAGCTCATATCTTGCCAAACATATTGATATGTGAAACAAAGTCATCAATTGACAAGTTAGAAGAAAATCAATTTTATGCTTATACGAATGCTTTTCCCATAAGAACAATGAAGGATAAAAAGATGGCAAAATTGCAAATTAAGATAAATAAATATATTTTTTACAGTTTCTCCCCAAGATAAATTAATATATAAAAAAGAATTTCATACCTAAAAGCAGAGTGCCTATATCTGCCTTTCATGCCAGTAGAGCTATTTCATAGCCAGCACTCTAAGTCATAGCAGTACAACTAACTTTTCACTAGACTCTGCATGATCATATTTTAAATATAATTTATAAAAATAATTTTTTGTGGGAATCATCGCGATGGTGTATCAAAATAATATTGACACATTTTTATCATACAGAGAGATATGGAACAATTTGCCAGTATTTTTGCTTTTATTGTTTTGCACAATTGTTGTTGATTTGATTTATTTACGGATGCTCTGTAACATCTCGGGTCATCAGCGTCCCATTCAATTCAGGGCGTGAAATGGCTGACAAATTTTGCTCAGAGGTCTCTTCTTTCAGGCTTGAGGTTCTTTTTTGTGCTGTAATTGTACGACACAGAACCCACGGTTTTATTTCCCTTCCAAAGGAAGCCATACTTAGAATTTTTATGCCCAAAAAATCCATCGATCCTGGCCCAGTTTGAACCCACGATCTTGGGTTTAGAAGGCAAGTATGGTTACCAATACATGACCAGGACTGGCTGTTTTTCACAAAGAAACTAGTTAAATATGAAATGATTGATTTATGTTCCTGTTGCAATTTTATATTAAATATGATACATACACTAGCTAATGCTAGTCATTTTGGGTTTATGTTCTTCAAAATTGTTGATTTTCACAAATATAATATAAATAGATATTTTATTAAAAGAAGAAAACTAATGAACTTAAAGAAAAACAACTTTTTGTAGTCTGATTTCATATGGATTGGCCCATATCTATTTTGTGATTCGGATCATGGCAAAATGTGAGTCCTCTTGCCCTAACTTCCCCTAACTCTTAAGCTTCCACATAGAGTTAATGTGCTGTTTGCTTAGGGCTATAGTGCTGAAAATGTAGAGAAATGTACCTAATATGTGAAGGACTTTCATCACATCCTGAATTTGCGTTGGTATCAATGGCATCATTGCAATGAGTAGAAGATTTCCTTTGGATACTCCCTCTTTGTCTCGACCTAGTGTTTGATGGTACCTCAGACTGCAGTTCTATTGAATTATGGGCAAGACCAGATTGCACATCATCAGCTTCTATAAGGCTAGCACGATATGAGGACTTCACAGAGGATGGAGTTGATTCCCTTTGACTTTCACTTTCTGGATTGGAGACTCGGGATTTTGGAAAATCTTCATGATCTGCATTATTTTGTGATGGGAAGGAGCGTTGTTTTGGTGCTAAATTGAGGGAAAGAGGAGCTTCAGTAGGGTGTCGTGATGGTGTTGCTGTTTGAAAAGAAATAGGAGAAGGCTCATTGGATTTTCTCGACTGAGAGGCAGCCCTCACAGGCACTGTACCTGCACTATTCAAAGAGAATTCTAAGTAATTTCTAGAGGTAGCCAAGGCAGATGGTTCTTCCGTTGGTTTCCTCATTCGTATGTGATCTGAGCCAGATTTGTTGGATAATGATTCAACAGGTCTTCTGGAGTGAGGTGAATTTCTACTATCACTCACAAAAGTAGATGATAGGGAGGAAGTCTCACTTGGTTGTCGAGACTGGGTAGTAATCTGTGTGAATTCAGCATCTGGCTGTAACAGCCTATGTGGAGAAACAGACAATGTAGACCTTGACCTTTGTACTGTAGGTTCTGAACTAATCCCCCTCCTATTTTCCTGATTTCTATTATATTGAGGAACATTTCTAGGGCGAGACTGTACCTCATTTCCTTGTTTTTGATTTTGCTGACTGTTAAAGGAGTTTTCAATAGCTATCACCTCATCCTCTAGAGAAAACCCTTGCAAACTGGAATTTTTACTATCAACAATAAAAGATGCACTAGTAGCAGCTTTTCTTGAATTATTTATTCCTCCCTGAGTTCTTGAAGATGTTCTAGAAAGTGGGATTCCTAGTGTGACTCTCTGAGAATTTTGTCTTCCATTAGAACCTCCAAAAGGTTCAATTGAAATGCGATGTGACGTTTGACCTCTGCTACCTGTTTTTGATGGCTTTGACTGCTCAGTCGAGAAAGGATCAAGTAAGGAGAAAGCAGTAGTAAGGGTTATAGTGCGTGACTGGGGAGTGTCATGTAGATTAGATGGAGTCTGTCTTGTAGGTTTTGGAGTTTGTAGAGTGAGAATGTAGGGAGTGTCAAAGTCTGCTGGGAATGGCGTTGATTTTGTTGTAGTGCTAACTCGAGCCCGAGGTGAGTTGTTGGCTGCTGCATAGTTGTTGGTGTTGGTGTAGGGCTCTGCTCTAAGCCTTGTCTGTTGTCTGTAGGTGTGACACACACACACACAAGACAAATATGTGAGCACTTGCATATTTAAAATTCAGAATTTGGGAAGTGGAACAGTTGTGTTGCATGATCATATGCTTATGTGTACCCTTTTAATGACCAGACTATTAGATGAAATATTTTAAATTGTTGGTTTACCATTTCTGTTTAGATGTTGTTACCATGTATGTTTATGTTTACTGAGATTATGCAAGAAATAAATCTAACTCCATAAAAGGTTTTGTCCTACTTTAATGCAACACAAGTGTTTTCCAAATACCCATACTCTGTTTTAGCTACATAGATGAATTTTATGCATACCTGCCTAGCTAGTAAAAAATTTAGCTTCTTATAATCAGTAACTTGATTCTTGTTAAACTAATGACCATTATTGTTTGATAAATAAAAATTAAACATTTAAAATTTGAATGACTATCAAAAATAGGCATTGAGACCATCATGTCATTTCACTGTTAATATATAAATGTTTAACAATTTATATGACCAAAATGGTTCTGTTAAAATAATATAACATTTTTAAAAAGAAAAAGTGCTACATAATAATGTTGCTTTAATTTAAGTTTGAAAACCAATTTGGACAATAATATGATTTTTATGCTCTTTTGGTAATAATTTTGAGTTTGAATTTGATTTTTTGTTTTATATCAAGTTTAGCTATATAAATTTAAATATGAGAGATAAACCACCTTTCATTTTTATATTTTATGTAAAGAATTTAAAGGGAAACAAGAGAAGATAGTATTGCTAACATTATGTTTTATAGTTTATTTTTAATTATTGAATTGTTACAAAGCATTTCAAAAGGTATATATGGGTTAATGAACTTGAATGTGAATATTACTATTCAGGTACGTTTTGTGTATATTTTTAATTTAATATTATTTATTGGAAATTGTTTTAGTATTACAGACTTTATGCTTGCTTATGATACCTTTCAAGGGCTACTGTGGCAGTAGTGGTTGATGGAAGTGCTGTAGTTGATCTGATTGTTGTTGTAGTGCTTGTTGCAGTGGTAGTTGGAAATGATGTTGAAGTAGTGCTTGGTCTTTGTGAAGCAAAATTCAACTCATTCCTGTCGCTGCTGACATATTTGGAAAATATTTTTAAGAAAAGAATAATGCAAATGTTTAAATTAATGATAAAACATTCATGAATTATTAATGGTGCATCACCTTCAAGGGCTCAGAAAATATTCATACTCAAAATAAGGACCAAGCTACAATTAATTTATTATTACCTAATAATAATTTTTAAAATATGCCATTTGTGGACTTAATTTTATACAACTAATATACATAAAATTAATGTTTTTCACTACTACTTTAACATCTTCCAAAATATAGATGTTTCATAATCCTATATGTTTTCTACTTTTTAAGGGGGGGGGGCTACAGAGTGATCTCTGATTATTTCACAGACAATACATAATTGCAGTTGTTCAACAATAAATTCAATATAAGCATTTTCTTAAAATAATCCAAACACCATAAATTTCATTCATGCATTGGTTAGTCATTGTTATATAATTTTGATTGTTGAAAGGCCTTAGTTATATCTTTAACAAGAGGAGAATGTAATCAATGGAATAAAGATTTCAGAAGTTTTAAAAGGAATTAAAAACTCCAGAGGCTTATGCAACAATGTTAATAAATAGCAAAAGAAAAATATATAATAATGCATTCTGCCCTTTTATTTGCATTTCAGTTCATTCAATGTACAACAATTCAGAATTAGTTGTTAATAAGCAATATTTTTCATATTTGTAATGCCTAAATAGATTATTTACATTTTTAGAAAATTAAGTCTTTAGGCAGTAGTGCCAAGATAGTAATTGTGCTTAAAATTATAAATTAAAATTGTTGTCTAACTTGCATTTCTGGCCAACAATAGAGTTCAGCATATAGGTGCCAAGCATTGCTAGTTTATTTAGTTATATGCATTATGGTGACAGTATTGTGCTAGATAATACACAGGTGAGTATTAGGAGAAACCAGAGAATCTAAAATAGAAACCTGTTCATTTCCTGTTTTGTTTAACATAAATTTCATTCTGGCCCCTGGGAAATATACCTAGGTCATCTTGGTGCAAGGTAAGTGTTCTGACCATTAGTCATTTATTAAAAATAATGATCTATTGGAGAAGCAGGAAATGTGAAAAGTGATTAAGTTTCTTAATAATGTGAAGTAAAATTTATGGTAGCAGCTATTGAGGAAAAAAAAAGTAATAATGCTTTAGCAAAACTGAATTGAGAAATTTAAGAAAAAATTGAGGATGAGAATAACTGTACCCTTACACCCAATAAAAAAAAAGATGCTCTTATAGTTTTCTGCTAAAACACAGAAGCTGAAAATCAGCAATTTAATTAAAGTGGTAGATTCTTAAGTAGGTATGTATCTGCAGCTCAGTAACTGACACATGCAGCAACCTTATAGCAAACTATACTGCATCTAATATTTTTGCAAGATGTGACATCCATTGATTTCTTTGGGCTCCTGAAGTTTATTCCAGAGAGAGAGAAGAGAAAAGAGCAGTAGTTCATTACAGATTCTCACACCAAGAAAACATTTTTTTCTCCAGAGATATATATGCTGATCTTCCACACCATATTGAATGCAAGAGGAACTAAGCTAAATGATTGAAGATGCAGCAAACTAATAACATTTTCCTCTTCCATATTTGAAAAATTACAGTCTTACAACAAAATAAATACAATTATTTTTCTGAAAGCTTTTGCGCTTTACCAGTGTTAAATTCAGCCACTACTGAATAATTAAACTGAGATTAACTTTTGGTAAAAATCATAATTTAGTGTTTAATATGTAACTATGCATTACAAGTCGAACAATATGCATTAGCATATTCCTTCAATAATGATTATTTTTAAACTTAACAGCACTTTTGGGAAAAATGTTATTAAGTGCTTTCTTAAACTTTATAATATTATACAAACAACATATACTAATTTGTGAATTAAATGCTAGAAATTAAATGTTTAAAACATAATATTAATATCTGGTAAAATGAAAATGCTTAATACTTGATAAATAAGTACTAATTTTTTTTGGAGGACATTTTTCGGTTTTTCATTTGAGGTCATGTACATTAATGAATAAGAGAAAATGAAAATTGAGACATATTTGCTGTTAGATGTTAGATTTATCTTAGAATGTGTGGCAGCTAAATGTTCTCATTTATTAAACACCATTGTAAGTTGTTTGAAAGTGTACATTTACTGGTAGCTCTAAAATCATGTATACTGCTGATTTTAGGAAACATTATATGAAAAGTTTAAAAGTTGCAGTGAACACAATCACTTTTAAGGTACATCCTTAGTATGCATGTTGTATAGAAACATTAATCCTAACTCCCTCTTGAATCTGTCATACTCAAACTTATAGTATCTATGTCCTCTAAGCTAGAGCTGGAACCATATAATGCACCAAAGCAAGTAACTGTAGACCTTGAATAGCATCTATTTGCTTGTTCATTAATGAAAACTCATGTTCAATCTCCACCAATTCCGTAATTATTGTTCTTAAAGTACATTTTCAAGTTTTCACTTTTAAACCAGAATGGTTGAAATATATTATCATACGATAAGAAACATTTTCCAAAGCTGAAGTTTGCTCATTCATCTGTGCTGAAATAAAATACAGACTTATAGCATCAATCTGCTACCTTTAGAGGCATTGCTAAAAGGAAGTGCTTTTGCTAAAGTTTTCAAGCTACATTTAACATGTATTCAATAAAAATATTCACATCATCTTTAGTGCACTTTTATGTTGACTTTTTCGTGTAAAACTTTTTTATTTGCTAAAACTTTTGCAAGTTTAGAACTCTATTGTAATCCATTGTTATCTTAAATCATATTAATTATAATATAAACTGATAAAAGGGCCATTTGATATGAATTAGAGTAGAATGGTGATACTGTCATAAGAAACTGAGCCCTTGGAGTTGAATTCACCAAGATGTTCAATACATTTTGTTTTCAGTATAGGAAATGTTTGGAGGTGAACAATAAGAGAAATGTAGTATTTTTGCTATCTCAACTAACAATAACATTTTTTTTTTTGTCATCTCCTCCATAGTAATGGTGATTAACATCATTAAACTTGTTTCCACCATGTTGTTCCAGTGGAAACTTGATGAGTTTTTAGTTATAATTGACAGTTCAGATAGTTTTCAGCTCACATTGATTCCAGGCTAATTTGTAGCATTTTAAGTTGATTTATTTGTAATTCTAAAGCTTGGGATACAGCAAATACATTACAAGCTGAAAAAAATTATTTATTTGTATTATAAATTATTCCTGTACTTCTATATATATTTTCCTTTACATTTATTTTCTTATGTATTTTCTAAGTTTGGACAGATAAATGTTTGTTCAAATGAACTGCATTAATGGAGCGTAATGGAGGTCTTTGTAATTTTTATCATTATTATAAATTAATTCACATTTAAAATTATATTATTTTACATTAATAAAAAATTCAAATATATTTTGTTATAGTAATGACAAAGTAGACATACTTTTATACTAAGATGTAAATATCATAGTTCCCAAATTAATAAAGTTATTTTAATTAAGTAATCATATCACTGAAGCTCAGCTCTGTTGCTATGAGTGTTGAGCCACAACTTACTTAACTGCAATTATTTTTAAATGTTAATGCAACAATTAGAACTGTGCAGATCTGGCAAAATCTGTTTTATATTTACTGATTTACTGAATATCTCATAGCAAATCAAATATAAAAGCTGGATAAAAAATGAATTTGTTGATTGTTTGCTCCTATTTTGAAAACAATTGAAATACTAATTGCTTTTTCTATTGTTTCACCTTAAATATGGAATGCAACATTTTCAATATTTCACTTAAAATATGAACTCTAATGAAATTCAAGGGACTTTATATTTCATTATGCAATTTATATTAACATTTTCTGTTTATACCCATTTATTGTATTTCTTATCACCTTTGTTCATAACTACATCAATTATTTTAGTGATTTATCTGGAAAATTTCTGTTCATGAATTAAATAGCACTACAGTTGAAATAAAGCTACAGATTGCATACATGTAATTCTATTGTTTAGCAGTTAATATGCTTACAATAAGAGAAATGGATATGCAATGACACTTACCGAACAGCTTGTCTTCCTGCCTGCTGACCATATTGGCCTTGGTCATCAGCCTGATAAATAAACAAACAAACAAAAAAATAAATAAAAAGTCATCCATCCATTGGTCTGTCCATTCATTCAGTCATCCAATTCAAGCATGGAATAAAGCTTTTAAATTTTCTGAAGCAAAATTTTTAATATCTCAGAACAAAGGAAAAGGTTAAGCTGTTTACTGCAGATTCCAAAGAACAACAAATGATGAGCCTCAGACTGGAGAGAAAAAAATATGTATTACACATCAGAGGAGAATATCAAGCAAACCTGAAAATGCCAGATAGAATTAACCCAAGGAATGTAATATATAAATAGCCTCTGGCAATCAGCAAATAGAGCAAATGTAACAGCCTTCCAAGAAGGTGGATTATACCTATATTACAGAAGCCAAAAGCACAATTTCATACATCCTGGAATTCTTTATGCCAAAGTTGAGTTGATTTGGTTTATTTTTGGATGCTCATTAACATCTCAGGTCACCAGCGTTCCTTTCAATTAAGGGCGTGAAATGGCCGATAAATTTTACTCAGAGGCCTAGTCTTTCCAGCTTGGGGTTCTTTTACTTGCCATAAATCTATGACATGGGACCTACAGCTTTTCTTCCCTTCCAAAGGAAACCATACTTAAGATTTTTATTTCTGAAAAAATCCATTGATCCTGGCCAGGATCTAAACCATGATCTTGGGTCTACAAAGCAAGTATGGTTACCACTAGACCACCATGACTGACTACTTTGTGTCAAAGGATAATATCAAAGACAGTAGGGAATATCAAGCACAAAATAGAAACAACTTGGATATTATCAATGGAGAGGATGATAGAGGGATTATGATGGAAATAATATTATTAAAGCTATTGAATCTGAAAACAGCACCAGGTGAAGATAACTTGACAAGCAACATAATTTTCAGAGCTTGTGAGGAATTCCCACAATCATTAATACATCTATGCAACAAGAAAAAGATGTATCCCTATCTGATGGAATAGGGTTATACTGTTTATTAAACCAGGACGAGAGGATAACACAGTGTATAAAAATATTCTGTTCAGTCTTATGAATATTAGTGGTTCATGATTAACAGACTACTACAACATTTATTCATAAGTAAATGGTTGAATTTTAAATAATTTGAATTTACTCAAAAATTACAATAGATGCAGCCCTAACAATGTAAGAATTCATTAAGGATAGCTTAAAAAAGAAGAAGAAAGTAATGTAGTAAAAATTAGATGTTAAAAGAGCATTAAATGGTGCTCTATGCCCTAGCATATTAAATAACTTAAAGAAGTAGGATAGGCAGGATTAAGAATCAATTAGTAAGCAATGTATGGCTAGGGAAAGTATATTTGGAGAAAGAATTCTGGAAGACTATTTAATTTAGAACAGTGGGTATGAGCAATTAAACAGGCAGATGCTGTGGTCACTATTGGAGGAGAAAAGTTCTGATGTATTATAAGTATTTAAAAGCAGATATAACTAAAGAAAAATATATTCATAAACAAGAAATGAGTGTGATTCAGATTCAGGATTTGAAAATTAAAAGTTTATAGAGGTTCAAAATGCTGTTCAAAATGTATGTTCAATTTGCAAGCAAATAAAAGGCACTATTCATATTTTATTAAATTGCCAAGGAATGAATGGTTGAAGCAAAATTTGATAAAGAGGAAATTACTGAAGATCAATAAGGAGATAGCACTTGAGAAAATATTTGGTTATCAGCAGTAGATTGAGAGTTTGGGAGGAATTTTTTTACTCAAGGTGAAAAGAAATGGTTTGGTCAACCAGCATGGTCAGTAATATCTTTAATAGAGCAGCCTGGAACTAACTCAGATCTTATTAACATAAATAATATACTAAATGTTATCTCAAGCCCATTTTTGCAAGAAAATAACTGGGAATGGCCTTGTAATTGGTCAGTATTAAAAATACTTTGTCCCCTAATGAAAAAAAAAAGTGACTGAATTTTAATAAATGGAATCTGGGATATGCTGGCTGCAGAGGTGTTGAAAATCAGGTATTGATAGACTCATAGGTATGAACATTAAAACAGATAAGCTAAATGCTTAAGTTTTACATAATGAAGAGAAAAGCAAAGTTGACATTTTCAAAAGAAAAAAAATGTTCAAACCCTAACAAACCATGAGCCATAAAATCTCAGTTAAGTTCTAAAGAAAAGCTAGAAAGATAACATTTTAAATAAGAAATTGAAGTAACATATAAAATGTAAAGTTTTCTTCATGGCCTACAAAGTAGCAAAGAAATAGATAAATATATAAATATATATATATATATATATATATATATATATATATATATATATATAAATAAGATAAAAATAATCTTCAAGAAATGAATGGAATTGATAAAGGGAAGAACCCTTTATTCTATGAATGCACATATGAATATTGTCAATCATCGTATCATAATTAGTTGGGTGACTGTGACTTAAATGTTGCTACTTTTAATACAATACTGCACTAACTATAAGTTTAAATTTAACATGTTTTAAGAGCCCTTGTTGTAGGTGTACAGAGTGGAGGTATAACATAAATATTGTTGATCATCATACTACAATTAGAAGTTTGGTTACTGTAACTTAAAATGCCAGTAATTAGTAAAACAATGCTTAATCTTATTTTGATTTAAAGTAAAACACTAAAAATCATGTTGTCACATTAAAACTCTCTTTAAGTTTCACAAACACACTTATAAAAGTAATTTTGGTACGTGTACCTCATGAAACATGTACCAAAATTACTTTTATAAGTGTGTTTGTGAAACTAAAGAGAGTTTTAATGTGATGACATGATTTTTAGTGTTTTACTTTAAATCAAAATAAGATTAACAAAAGTTTCACTGTGTGGATTCCGACATTCCGTAAACATAAAACAATGCTTCACTACATTGACTTACAAATGGGATGATACATGACCTTGAGCAGCATGTGCATGATCTCCAATCAAAGTTTTGCAAAGTTGTCATATTATATTCGCACTGAGACTGCATGTTTTCCTGCAATGTTAATCCCTCTCTTACAGATACCATTTATAGTAGAGGAAAATATTCTAGATTCATAATAATTAATTTCTGAGGAATGTAGAGAGCAATTATTGCACTCTGACTGAAAACTGCATATATTCTTAATTATGTAGTGAGTCAATTTGATAATCTTATGCTCCACTTACTGTTGAATTATGCGAAATTGCTTAGCACGCTTAGAATCCTCAGTTGGGAGTTGACTGTCGGATTTGTTGTTGGTTGGCTGGACTTGGTGTAGCTTTTGTGGACATTTCAATATCTTCTGCATTAATTTGTCTTCTGTTAGGATCTCAAAGTTCATAGCTTATCCTCATATTTTTTAAAAAAATTTTGCCCATATTCCCAGCTCCACGGGGAAATTCATAAATCGGCCCATGGAGCTGGGAATATGGGGAAAAATTTATATAAAAAAATATGAGGATAAGATTATGAACTTTGAGATCCCAAACAGAAGAAAAATTAATCTGGAAGTTCATAAAATGTCCATGAGAGCTACACCAGTCCAGCCAACCAACAATGAATTGGACAGTTGACTCACAACTGAGGATGCAGGCGAAAGCCTGGGAAACTAGTTTTGCATAATTCAACAGTAAGTGGAGCATAAGATTATCAAATCAACTCACTAGATAATTACGAATATATTAGTCGCTTCACTGTATAGGTTCTAACACGAAATTAAATTTTATATTTGAAAACTGCATGTTTTAGTGAAAATAGTTTTCATTATTTAGAAGAGCAAATATTCCCATATATTTGGTCTTAGCCAATTAAATGGCAAGAATCATATTAATTATACAATTATCAAGTATTGCAGCTGCACTTCCATTGAAAAATAACAATTTTGTATGCCTGCCATTTATTGCATTTTCCTTTAAATAGTGGAGTTGTTCCCAAAATAAGGAAACTTAGGTATATGTAAGATTTAACTTATCCTTTATTCATTGTATAATAAATGTCAAGAAAAATAAGATTCCAAAAACTTTTTTGTAAAGTTACAGTTTAAACAAAATTGTCATTATTATGTTGGAGGGAAACAAATCTGATGGGCTTTTTAGCAACCAACAATGAAGAAAGTAGAAATGGAAGAAACATGTGTTATTTTATTTTCTAGAGCTTTATGAATATTTTAATATAGTTTATATTAACCTGAAGTTAATATAACATTTGCACTTTTATACCAATACTTAAGGGTTTAACCTGGAACAGAGTTTTCAATTTATTAATAATTCTTTTCAGTGATTATTACTGTGGTCTCTTATCTCTGAAAGGTCTTCCCTAGCCTTGGAACAGAACCTGGAATGCTGCATATGCAGAATGTCAGAGTCTTGACATGTTTATGATTGATTTGTGTTAGTTGTTGGTTTTGTTAGTGGAAGAACAGAAGATTATGCAATGACTTTAAGTAAAGCAAGTGTAAGTAATGAGTTTTTATGCAATATTTTTTTAGAGTGTATATTTTTTTTTAAAACATGCATTAATGAGGAAAAGACAAATAAACTGGATTTTAAAATTCTCATATGACTGCAAAGGCATATAGTGTAGGCAGAAGCAGAGCTACTGAGTCCCACATTTGCACCAAGGCTAGAAAATTTGATCCTACTGGTACTACAGTTTTTATGTCACCTAGAAAATACACCTCCCTAGAGGTCTACAAACTTAAATTACTTTGACAAAGACATTGTATGCAGGACTGTATTTTGAACTTTATGACCATGGGAAATTTCTAACAATACAGAAAGTAACTGATGCTTTAAGAACTAAAATATCATACATTGACTAGAAATGTTAATTGCAACTTGTACAGTGAAGCTAATCATATATTTAAGATCATTGTATGATTGAGTCAAACTACACACTCTTATTTCTCCACTTACTTGTTTATGATATTCACAAACCCTTTGTTCGCATCCTCAGCTAGCACTACATATTATAAACAAGTAAGTGGAGCTATAAGAGTGTGTAATTCGACTCAATCATATAATGATCTTAAATTATATCATACACTGGTTCTAATGTGTCAACCTAATATATTATTCTAGAAAGTTTAGGGGTTCAGATATAGAAAGACAAATGATGGGCACCAATTTTTAATGGAGAGGAGTGACATTGTTGAATCAAGGATAATACTCTTATGAAAAATGCACAAAATTCTAATTTCTGCTGATACGATACCTATATTTTACTTAGGTCAGACTTTTGTGAATAAAAATCACACATAAAATTCAATCTGGCAAGACTCCTCCAAAATGAGTAGCTGAGGGAACCTATTGGAAATGGCTGCTGGCTCTCATTTGTCAGAGTATCTGCTAAGAAGGATTCCCTACCTGAAAGCAAGTAGATTTTTCAGCCAAAAATACCTCAGAATATCATAAGGAAATTATGGCTGATACATTTAAAGACTGGTTTTTGAACAGATTCCATACTATTCAGTTGTTCAAAATAAAATTCCAAATATAGCCAGCAGAAAAGAGCAAATTACGGAATGATTACAAAAAAGGGGGATGAATTTTTGGTATCAGAAATTAAAACTGATCTATTACAATGAGTAATTCTGTTCAAAAACCTGGAAAAATATATCAACTGCATATACTTGATAATGAAGGGGGCCATGAGGTAATATACCTCTCTGCCAGTATAATCTAATTGAGATTGCATGGACTCAAATAAAATGGTGTGTGGCAAAAAGAAACACCACTTTTGAACTGAAAGATGTAGAACAGTTTATTTATAAAGAAATTGACATAAAAATACTGTGAATTCTACCTGCAACATGGTGAAAAATTACAAGAGGATAATTTTATGAAAGAAATTGAACAGAACAAGATTTTAGATCCTGTCATTAAATTAACAAGACTCAGATAATGAAGAGAGTGATAAATGAGAACTGCCTCTTGGCATAACTGATAGTGATGACAGCAACACAAAACAGCCACTTGGATTAAAAGATCAGGTAATTAATTGGTTTAGATAGCATGTTATGTTTATATACATAAGTATGTTTAAAAGTGTTTAAATCTGACTTATCAATTTGTGTTGCAAGAAGATTAGGCAGCTTGTGTTTTAGTAAAAAGGAACTACAAAAAGAGTGCAGATGAACAACATGTTCCCAGTTATTGCTTACTGTTTGTGACTGCTCATGACTCTTCCCATTTGAAAGCCATTATTTCTCATTTTCATGAGCATGTTTCCCTTGCTCTCATCTTCTGTGGGTAACCAATGGTAGTTGTAGATGGACAAGGTGGACATATCCAGTGATTGTAGTATATATAAACTCATGTTGCCCAATGATGGAATTTAAACTTAAATCTTCCACTAATGGACAACAATCCTAGCAATATGGTAGAGCTGTCAAACTCTTTGATCAGCAATAGGTGATACAAAAAGTATAAGAAAAACCCTGTAGATTCCTATAGGACAATAACTTAAGTAAATTTAATTCTAGTTCTGGAATTGATTCATTGTATGCTTCAGGAATTATCTGAAGCTCAAATTATATATACAAGAAAGAAGAATGCATATGTATTTTGATTTTAAAAAAAAAGAAAATAAAAATTGAAGTCATTTCATTTCATTTTCATTTCACATTACAAAAATTGAAGTGTTTGAGTAAAGAAAAATAATCCTAGATCCTGCATATAAACAGTTTCTTCAAGCTGCTAAAACCATTAAATTTTGTGAAACTGATCTTCACAACATTAAGAAAGCTATTGCCGAACAATTTCTTCCTGTGATTTTTAATGGAGTATAATTTCTATAGCAAAGATATTTATCTCTGATGATGATCTGAAGTTGACAAGGTGTGTAACTGCATAAGATATATCTACAGAAGTCAAGAATAATGCTGTTTTTGGAAAACAAATTTACAAACTCCCTTGCAAATTTTGGATTTCTGATAGATACAGATACAGATGCAGTTCAAGCTTTAGAAAGTATTAAAGTCACTAGAAGAGGTCACTGAAAAGTTCTAAAGTTAATAAACATTCATAAGTACATTGATCCAAAAAATGAACAATTATTTATTTTTCCAAGTTTTCCTTGCACACATTTTCAGCAAAACATTTAATATAAGCTTTACTTTTGAGCTTTAATTGCAAGAAAACTAGATAAATCAAATCCTGTAGATATTAGCTAATTAAAGTTGGAGCGAACTTCAGACTGAAAAATAAAATTTTAAAGTTGGAGCGAACTTCAGACTGAAAAATAAAATTGTAATTCGTACTCTACATATTATTTCTACTTTAGATAGTGTATAATTTTTAAATCTAATTCATATAAAGTCCGTTACAGTAACTTATTATACAATAATAATGGGTAGTTTTCTCAGGTAAATGTAGATACTGCAAAAGGATAGTTATAATGTTTATAATAGAATATTAGTTGCATTTCTAGAATTTTTTAAAATTGAAACTATAAAACAAAAATTTAATTTATATGAGTGTGCAATTCTTATTCAATTACACCAGTTTACAAATTTAGCTGTTATAATTGTGAATATCAACATTTTTACATATCCAAGTAAACTGCAAGAAGAGAATGTATTCTTAATTGCATTTTAAGATGTAGTTTCTGGCAAATCAAGTTGTAAAAATGAAATTTAATTCAGATGTGCATTTGGAATTTTGTTATGGTGTTGTACTTACAGCAGAATTGTAGTTCTCATTATAATCTTGTGCATCCACATTTTGAGAGTATACATCCTGTTGGGTATTATAACTGGGCTGTGCATATGCTGCATTCCTCTGCTCCTGTGGAGGTGGCTGGGGTACCTGCTTGTAGGGACTCTGTCCTCTGTATTGCTGCTGTTGTGTGGTGGTTTGTCGACCAGTCTGCTGGCTGCTTGGGAACTGGCCATAGTCTGCTGTATTTAGAAAACAGATTTTGTTATTTTCTCTTTATTTAGTTTTTAACTTGTTGTAATTTAATATGTATGTACAACTATGTAAGATTGGTTGAATGGAAGAGGCCATAAGACCTTAACTCTGCCAGTATAAATAAATAAATAAATAACTACTGCTATTTGATGTTTGAATCTTCTGTTGCTGAGAAAAAGGAATATCTAATGCCCACAAACTTTCATACTAATCTCTACCATATGTGCCTCGCTAAAGAGAGAGAAAAGAGAAGGAGAATGAATGAGGAAAAGGAGAGAATTCAGTTTCCCATGCTGGTAGGCATTATACCACATTATGTGACATTTAAATGAATTATCTCCCTGAACTGGACTAAAATAGAGATGGGAAGTGGTGATAGATTCTTAACTATATAGATAATACAAATGGTGTAAAATTATGTTTGTATTAAGATTTCCAAGTATATTGTATTTGTATTTTTTGGATGAAAAAGTGTTGCCATTTGTAATTTTAAAGTATTTCAGCATAATTTTTTATCCTTTAATAGATATTAAAAATGTTAATTATTTTTGGACAATTACTTTTTTATTAATAGATAAAGTCCAAAGTTAGAAAATTATTTAAATAAATACACTATCTCATAATCTTAATCATATAATGTAAACCTCATTTTGTGAGTGGGCTTAATAAGCAGTTATTCAAAATGTTAGGTTTCATTCTACAAAAACAGCCTAGAAAGAGTATGATAACTACCTATATTTAGGAATACTCTTTTCTCTGTAACAATGACAAAAGTTAAGCTGTTATTTTGCCACATTTGACATGGGTTAAATTAATGTTATGTATATTTATAACATTGTATATATGTTCATAATAGTCATATGGAAATGATGTTTATCTTTTTGTTCAGTAGTTTGATAGGGCTATTGGGATCCTTCATGTCTGTGTGCTTGTATTACCTCACTCTACTGATATCTTATTCATTTCACACTCTTAATATGCCATAATCTCCCTTAATCAAATTCAACTACCTGTTAGCATTGCTATCGCATTTTTGGCAAGTTGTACTTGTTTCTTCTGAGAAAATGTGAGGTTGGTTTAATACATCTCTTATGGGTATTGCAATTTTAATGGCCAGCAATGTGTGTGTGTGTGTGTGTGTGTGTGTGCATGCGTGCGTAATAAACTATTAAAGTATAGTGACTATAAATACTAGTATTTTGTGGACTATAGTGTGATTGGACAGAAAATATCTATTTACTTGAGAAGATCAGATATTCCCAGTGCATATGCATTATTTTAGATATAAAAACAAAATTTGCATTTTCAGGAATAATATTAAAAGTAATGATGAAGTTCATAATGCAGCAACAAGAACAATTTTATGATTTCTGATTGATATTCTGGAAATTTTTGAAAATACAGGGAACCATAATGGTATCAATGGCAACCTTTTTTTTCCTCTGCCAAACATGCATCAGCACTGTAATTTCAGAATATGCTTTCTAAAGTTCATTAGTTTATTTTTGTATTTATTTAAACAGTACTAAGTATACAGAAATTACAATATGGCCTGGTTCTAACCCGTTATCTCATTAGTTGCACTTCTGTCACCACTAGAAATGGAATGTGGCCAATGATTTTGCATTACTATGAAATTAGACTACCATTGTATTATACACTAAGAGGTTAGCATTGGGTGACACTATTTCACTAACTGATTAATTTATCAGAACATGTTTCAAGAGAACATTTGCTCTCATCTTCAGCTGGGAACCAACTAACACTGGCAGGTGACGATGTCTCCAAATTTCTTCGTCAAGGAAAAAGAACACTTTTTAGAAATATAAGATAAACTGGTGGATAAACTGGCAGTTGCAGATCATTTTTGGATGTGTAATCATGACTTTGTGAAAGAAACCAAACTGTTGAAAGTTACCAACAATTCCACGGAATTAACAATATGGGAAAAGATTTTCATTTTAAAGAATAAGCATCATGTCATGAATTTTGACATCCCACCAACTCGCTGTATATGGGAACCCCAGAGGTCAATCATCACCTGCGAGCATTAGTTGATCCCCAGCTGAAGATGTGATGCTTTTGAAACATGTTCTGATAAATTAATCAGTTAGTGAAGTAGTATCATCTAATATTGATTAATGTGCATAATTAGTCAACTTCTCTGTTTCTAACTTCTATTAAGTTTACAATACCATTTGTTGTTGGCTCATTCAGAGAAGAAATTCAGTAAAGTAGAGCAATAATCATATATGAAAATTTCAGTGCTTCAGAGCAAAAATACAAAAAGTGTAATGCAGAACACTTAAAAGAATCAGTGATTGTCCTTGTCATATCACTCAGTGGTAAGGTGGGTTCAGCCATTCCAATGTGGACACACAACAACAACCTTCTGCAAATTGGGCATTATGTATCTGTTCAGAGAGATGTAAAATGACACTTATCTAACAATACTTATAGGAGACTGGCATTGGATTCTGCAAGAGCTAGCTGAGAATGCTGAATTGTCTACCTTCATGATGTTTCACATTTTATAAATGTCATCAAAGTGCGCAAGATTGCTGCCAGGTAGTTGTCACTTGAATTAAACAAGATATAAACATGGACTTTGTGTGAAACATGTTCTTCATCTCATCAAGAAAGAAATACCATATTATATTGCATTATTGCAATAGAAAAAATATTTGTATAAATATATGAACATGAATTCAAGTTGCAACCAAATGACTGATGACATGCTTGTGTACCACAATCCCACAAGGTTTGACAGAATCCTTCCCTCAAGAAACTCGTGTTCCGTTTGGCTTATGAAGGTCAAGATTTTCTTGTGTGTCACCCAGTTTTGTAAAGACTGTACTGTAAATGCACAATATCATAAACAATTTCTCCAGCATCAGCTAGATTGTGCCATTCATGAGAAATGTCCAAAACTGCTGTTGAAAGCCATAATCCTTTCAAGATAATGCCACATGTCACATGGCAGCTCCTTTAAAGCATTAGTTGCATCAATTGGAGTGGGAAGTCATAGAACTACCTATATTCACTGTATTCACCAGATTGATGTGACTTCAATTTGTCTCCTAAAGTTAATTGTAAAAAATAAATGAAGCAAAAAATATAAGGAAAATGATTTGTGAACAAGAGAACTTTTGGTAGCATTTCAGCAAGAGTTCTAGCACTTTATTGACTCACCTTTACATGCAACGATGTTCATGACAGGCAAACTATTGAGGAATGTTAGTTGTATTCAGCATTACTGTGTTCATTATAACTGTATACATCACATGGTTTTACTAAATTAGGCTATTTTATAATATGGGTTTTCAATATCCACTTAATATTTCACATTGACCTAGATCAATTTAGTGACAGTTGGATTGGGTTGGATTGTTTGGGGCACAAGAGGATACGTTGATACTTGAATCTGCTCATGGCTGGCTGTTTGTGCTTATGCCTCCAATGGGGACACCTCTGGGAAGCTGAATGGATGAGGGAGATATTGGCTGTCAGGATCCACGGGCAGGACATAGATAAGATGCCTGGCACGTTTCCAGATAGAACATCCCATACTGGAGAAGCCCCTTCCCAAAGAGTTCAAGCCCCTCAGAGGATATCAGGGCAGAAGCCTTTACAAAGCTCAAGTCACACTTTACCAGCCCACCATACTCTGCCTTTTTTGACCAACAAAATAAAATGGAAGGAAATGGGAGAGTGAAAAATTCATGGAATGTAAAGATCCATCTCAGCATTCTCCTAAGAGACCAGCGAAAACCATGAAAAAAATCCAAGATTAAGAATACTGATCCAATGGGTATTGGACCCGGGACCTCTGAATGCATGTCTCAAGCATTACTGCCTAAGCCAGCCCGCTTGATATTTAGTGATAGTAGACAGAAGCGTGCAACCAATGAATTTTTAGAGGTATATTCTGGAATGGCAGTGTTGCGGAATGTTTGGCAGAAAAAGCGATTATCATTAATTTCATAATGTTCCATGTTTATTTTAGACAAATGGAAAAAAAATATGCATAATAAAAATGAACATAAAAGCGCATTGTGAAATACTGTGTTAGAATAATAATGAATTGAATAGTATGATTTGCATTATATTTCTGAAGCTTTCATACTTGAACTAACATTTTCTCAGCAATACGCATTTTTTCACTCTATATATTCCATTCATTACAATATTTGATTTTGCAATGCTTGAACAGTATTAAATTAATAGTTGCTTCTTGACTGAAGCTTCTTGACAAAGAGTAGGAGGTTGGGAGAAAGTATTTTCTGGATTCCTTTCCCCATGGAAGAATTAAACTAAAAAGCCTTTTAAAAATTCAATTATGAATTTATAAGTGTACAAAGTTACTTTGAAAATTACAAGTGTTCATTGTTTCATGTATTTATGTAAGGCCATAGTGTCATAATTTTAATTTATGTTTTGAATCACCTTATTTTCTAATTCATCTATCTAAATTCATAATTTATGTTTTTAGTTTTCTAAATGCATTTGCAGATGCCAATAGAGTGTAATAACCCACCAACATCCTTGTATAGCTCCACTTCATCATCATAGAGGTTATAGTATGGGTCATATTGGCTTGGATCATAGCGTTGTGAGCTGTTGTATACATTAGGACTTGGTGCTGGTGCTTGTTGTACATACGTCACTGGAGGATTACTTGGTTCTACCCTGCAAGGAAAATTAATTGTGCATTATCATATGTATGTTTATTATTATAAATTTTTTTTTGTTATGTGCTTATTAAATCTCAATCTGATTTCTCATCATACATTGTTAAGTTTTACCATATTAAAAATATAAACCTATAATTCTGAAAATTACTTAGATCTTATTTATTATGATTTTTTTTATTTCATTTGACTTTTTGTTACTTTTTCTTACCTTATGTTCATTTGTAGAACCTTTCATTTTTTTCACTCTTGTAATATTTGATTTCTTAACAAATTTTGTGGTGATTTAATATGTCAATGCAATATTATTTTTATACTGTATGTAACTTTGGATTCACTTTCTGGCATAAGATAAACACTCTTTTTGAATAAATGTTTAATTAGCAAACAAGCACTAATAATGTAGACTTACAGGTAAAAAATGAAAATGTAACCAATACATCAGTGGCTGCAGAAGCATACAATGAGTGGCATAGTAAATTATCAGTGTGATAAGAGCTTGAAGTGGCTTGCATAATATACAGTACATTTAGGAAATCCTTCCATGGCAGTTTTGTTTTTTTTAAATTGTGATTAACTCTCATTTTTACCTGAGACTTCAAGGCAGCAGGCACTGACAATACATGAGATGAAATGAGAAAGGATTTATTTTTTAAAGTAAGCAAGGCTTAAATTTAGGGTACCTTCCCAGCGTTTGCCATTTATGAGGACTGAGGAAAATATGGAAAAAACCGCCGGTCCTGGTGGTGTAGGGCCTTCCCAGCATTTGCCATTTATGAGGACTGAGGAAAATATGGAAAAAACCGTCAGTCCTGATGGTGTAGTGGTTACCATACTTGCCTCCTAAACCCAAGATCGCGGGTTCGAACCTGGCCAGGACCAATGGATTTTTTCGGGTGTAAAAATCCTAAATATGACTTCCTTCAGAAGGGAAGTAAAGCCGTGGGTCCTGTGTCATACATTTACGGCACGAAAAAGAACCTCAAGCCTGAAAGAGAGGCCTCTGAGCAAAATTTGTCGGCTGTTTCACGCCCTGAGTTGAATGGGACGCTAATGACCTGAGTTGTTAAAGAGCATCCATAAATAAATCAATCAAAAAAAAAAATATATGGAAAAAGCCCATCAGAGAGAATAGCCCTGGCAGGAATCAAACCCCAAACCTCCCACTCATGAGTCTGTGTCTTAACAACCTTGGCCATTGGTGGCAGTATCTCTGCAGTTATTGATGATTAAGGTTCATCCTAATGCATTTTTGCAAAAGGCTATGGAAGTAAAGAAACAGTAGAGGGTTCAAACTAATATCCTCTGTGGAGGAATTAGCTGAATATACTATACTAGTAGCAGTAGGTACATGTAAGAAATATAACTGTACCTTTAAAGGCATATAAGAAAAATATCTTTTTCTGATAGGATTATAAAAGATGTACACTCATGGGAAAATACAAGTCAATTAAATATAGGGGGGATATATACAAATATACATTGTCTCAGAATTGCCATATAATTTTTCAGAATAGCCAACCCACATTACACTTTAGGGGTTGAGTAAAGCAGCAGCCAGTTAACCAAACTACTGAAAGTGTGCTGAAATGGCTTTCTTTGTTTCACTGTCTTTGGGATCTCCTTGCTGTAGACAATGGATATGTGTACACCTGAGGTTTGAATTTTAATAATTTTGTGGCTGCATTTGCAAAAGACACTGAAACCCCAATTAGAAAATCTGTGCTAATTTTGGTGGTGATTTTGTTGGGAATATTAAAAAGATTTATGCCAATTTTGTCTATTGTTTTCTGTTAAAATTGTATGTCTTCATGCATGTTTCTTGTTTTGCATTGAACCAGTGATATAAAATTTATTCACAATTTCATGAAATGTAGTTCTGGAGGGGTGCAATTGCTAAGGGAAATTCCAAATAAATTTCTCACGAACTAACATATTTATAATAATATTTACACACAAAAATAATTTGATTTAAAATCTTTGTGAATGAATGTAGATTGATGACTGCTTGAAAGTTCAAGGACAGAGACATAGGCAGGCAGGCAGGCAGGTGGTCATGAGAGGGAGGGGAACCTGCCTTGATTGAGATGCAAAACCTTGTGTGGTCAGTGTCAGTGTTGGACATATTTTGGAAGCCCAGATAATAAAGAGGTTTAAATTAGGTATTGATAAGTCAATGTTAAAGTAAAATGGCGTAAAAATGTGCCCTCATTGTCTTCAAACCTATCTTGCAAGAAAGAAAATCCCAATTTTCAATAGCTCATAATCAGCATTTTTATAGCACTAAAATCTCTTAAAATTCAAACTAATCATATAAAATATGGCACTAAATAATTGTTAAGTAATTTATCTTCTTATGTAGCTATGTCTAGAGGGAGCTATCCACCTGATTATCAGGCCTAAGGGTAAGGCAATAGACTTAAGATTTCAAAGAGCATAGGATTGGGTTCCTCAAAATAGATTGTTTTATATTTTATTTTATGATATAGTATGTTCATTCATAAGATGCATAAGTAAAAAGAAAGTAGTCGGTAAGACTCTAACTCAGTAACCAGGATCTACTTTTATTTGATAAGCTGCACCAAAGAGAGACACTCCATGACCTGTATTCATCATTGTGTGGTATCATTTTGAATGGATGGCATTCTGGTGCTTTAGAAACTTGATACATATCTTTGAAATATTGACAGGCAAATCATCTCAAATTGCATATCTAAGACCCCTCTACAATAGTTGCGGTATGATTTATTAATGCTTTGGAACCTTGTGCAGTTCAAAATGTTATACATTTTAAATATATTAATGAATAGTAATTATATTCATAGAAGTTTATAATTGAGCTTTCAATTATTTTATTTATTAGTCCATTTGATCAATTGCATTGATAAAGGACAGAGCAAAGAAAATTACATGTTTCTATTACATGAAAGTTAAAGATCTTGCAGCAGAATTATTCTAAACTTGAAGAATTACATAGAATTTATATCATATTGAAATTATTCAATACTCCTATACACATTAATTGTGGTTATGTACATTTTTACATTTTCAAGCCTTTGATTCATCTTGAATACTGATAGTCTTGATAAATTAATTATTTATTCAAAATGTATATAAAAACAACTACTTCAATAATAATAATTGCTCTCTCCAAAACTAACAATGATTATATATAATTTGAGGATTTTTTATATTTGCCAGTTGCCAGCATTTGGTGTAACATTTCCATATGTTACTAGTTATGATTCGCTCTATAATGGAGAGTGTAGATCTCATTTTAGCTTTCAATAATAAATTGGAATTCGGAATACTGGAACTTCAATCTCCTATTACTTTCTTAGTCACATATAACTTTATTAGTTTTACTCGTGTTTATGTTCAGAATTGAACACTTTTTTTAATATGGATTATTTATTACTATATATTATGCATGAATTTTAAATAAAAGTTTATTTATTAATATAACTTTTATATTGACTCAAAGAAATATAAGATTATAACAGGATTTTGTAGCATCTCAGACACACAGAGTATTGAAAAATAATCCTGAAGTTCTAATCTATTGAACTACATCCGGTACACAGCTATTGCAATGATTTATGGCTATCCTTATTTTCTCCTGGAATACTAGAAAATAGCTGCCCTCTGTACTAACCTTTTGGTATTAAAAGGCTTTCTTTGTATTGTGAAACCATTTGTATAGCATAACTTACAGAATAGCATTCTTCTGAATAAAGTATTTTTATAATAGTTTGTTTACTGCAATGTTATTTGTTTTCTTGGATTTTTATATTTATCCTTGAATTATCTAAACTTTTCTCTGTATTTAAAGATTTCTAAACAGTATTGTGGTACTGATTTGCTATGTCACTTTGGCAATCTTTTAATAAAGAAACATCACACCAAGATTCTTGTATGATTCTATCTGGTTTTCACAGACCAGGACTTTA
Source organism: Metallyticus violacea (assembly GCA_030762175.1). Lineage (NCBI taxonomy): Eukaryota > Metazoa > Arthropoda > Insecta > Mantodea > Metallyticidae > Metallyticus > Metallyticus violacea. The sequence continues at coordinate 49,518,178 of CM060838.1, read as the reverse complement.
ATTCTATAGAAGCAGCCTAGCAGAGTCAGATAATTTGGGCACACATATTTTAGCAATAATCTGTTTTCTCTCTATCTTTTTTTTATCATCAAAAAAGTCAGACCATTGAATTGTGTTAGCAATAGACTAACTGTGAACACTTTAATAATATCAAATGAATTTTGGGATTATGTGGCAGTGTTTCCCTTCAAAATTTGCATGTTTTAAACAATATAGTATCAGAACTGCAAACCTCCCCTCTGCCTGCTATATTTTTACTGCCCTATGCAAAACTAAAGTGTTAGATAAACACTAATTTAAAACGTTTTGAATTATATAACATTTTCAATTCTTATTTAGCATCACATACCTGAATACTAGACAGTTCTATAGATGAAAATCTTGGCTAGTACACCTGTAAATCTAGTATTAAGCATCCATCCCTGACCAATATTGCTGGAACTTTTTAGGTTGGGAATGAATTCCTGAATTTATAATGTATATTAATGGAAAAAATGTACAAAATGCTACAATGGTGTTCCAGTATTGATGCAATAAAGTATATATGATTCACATAGAAAAACAAATAAAATTAATTCAAGTTCTTGATCACAATGGATAAACTGCATTTTTGAGGTGGTAGGGCATTGTCTAGAAGAGATGCCACCTGGCACATATTTCATTTATGTATATAATGATGACTTTTTTCCAACTCGATCTTATTAAAAAAATAAATAATTCGTCAGTGCTAGAATTTAAGCAATTAAAAAATGCTAATATGCTATTGTGATAGGTACCATATAATATCATATCACTTCAATCCATGGATTTTATAATCAGTTTAGCCAACTTTAAAACAGTTAGTCCAACTCTAGGTACAAGTTCTTGAACAATGCAAAGGCTATAAAACATAAGAAAGGAGAAATTATTATTATCAAATCACTCAAATTTCATTAATTTTGTTCCACTTACTTGGACATGTTTCAAAGGCATTTGCCTCCATCTTCAGCCTCATCCCACTGGCTGCTACCCAGTGTGGTATTAAGATGACACTCTGTGGCTTTAACAACTTATTGATGAGGTAACTGTTGTTTGGGAGATCAAAGTTAACCAAAAAATCTTTGTTTTTGTTTATAAATATATTTTCCCATACTGTTAATTCTATGGGTTTTTGAAGAGCTTTTAGTAGTTTTGGTTCCTTTTGGAATTAATGTTTTTTTTTTTTTTTTTTGCTAAAAATGATTTGCCACTGCTGATTTTTCTGTGTGTTTATATTTTACATTTCTCATATGTTCCTTAAAACGTATGGTAATAATTATTGTTGTTTTGCCTATGTATTTCATTCACAGTCTTTGCAACTGATTTCGTAAATGCCTGATTGCTTTCCTGGTGGAATTTTGTCTTTTGTGTTGGTGTTTAAGTGGTTTTTTTTAAACTAAATTTATTTACTCGGGCCAAAATGATGTTTGCCTCTTTAAAAATCTTCTGGAATTTTTGGTGTGCCCATGGATGGAATGTGAATTTTTGATATATATGATCTCCTTTGTAGCCTTAGTGTGGTGATGTCCTTTAGTTGTTTTTTCTTTTTGAATTTCTCTATTTCCTTGTTGACAAGATCTATTGTGTAGCCATTTTTCTATGCTATATCTATGATATTTTGGTACTCCAATTTGTATTCTGTCTTGTTTATTGGCAGGTTTGTTAATCTGAGTGTGAGGATGTTGATTATGGCTAGTTTTTGTTGTTTTGGTTTGTGGCTGTTATTTTTATATAATTATCTGTGTGGATATCTTTTCTGAAAATGCCAAATTCCAGTATTCCAGTAATATCACACTGGGAAGCGGCCAGTAAGACCAGGCTGAAGATGGAGGCAAACGCTTTTGAAACATATCCAAGTAAGTGGAACAAAATTAGTGAAATTTGAGTGATTTCATAATAATAATTTGTCATATTGTACTATATTTCACTGTGAAAATTGCTGATACAAAAAAATTACATAAGAAAGGAGTTTTCTGAAATTCCTTTTAATAATTCCTTTTAATATTTATATTCTTTATATGTAGAATTCAAGGGTTATAGAGTATAAAAATATTAAATTAATTTCAAATCTTCAGTATCACATTGTATGCATGAAACTTTACTATAGAAATTATTTAAAAAATGCAAGAAACATTTGGAATCTCTATAGTGTTTGCAAACACAGTTACCCTTTTTGTTTATTTTATCATCAAATAAAAATGAAAGTTATATCTTTCTTAGTGCATAGTATATCTTTGAGGCTTACGTGCTCCTATGCATGATGTCCTATGAAGGCCTTTGCTTTAAAATAAGAAAAACTGCAAAATGAAGCTTCATTCTTTTTCTAAGAGAATAATCATAAGTAATCTCTAAATAATAAGGAACAATCTCAGCACAGATTATACCATAATGTCTTTTGTGCTTTTTGTTTCTTCTTTTTTAATCAGAATTTTATCTTACAATTTTAGCTTTGCAAAATGAAATCAGACTTTCTAAAGAGAGTAAGTATGTTACAATATGAATTAGTATACTACAATTTCTTCTCAGCATTATATACTTAAAAAGTATAATACAATAGTTAACTAGATCTAATTTCTGAATTGTAAGATGTTTCTATCTAATGTTACTGCGCATCAAATATTACTTAGAATTACCATTTTCATAAATGTAATAATACTGTACCTTGTTGTGGCTGTTGAAATGGCTGCACTGATACTATATTGACCTTTGTTGACTGTTTCTGGCATTGGAGCTGGTGGTTTCCTGTTCAGTAGTCTCTCGTCTAATTGAGGTCTGTCTAACAGTATGCTCCTGTTTTTGTCTGTGAAACCCGCAGTAGTGCTTGTGGCAGTTGTAGTTTTGATTGGACGTCTGTTTTGCCGCCGTAAAGGTGTGGTATGTGTTGCTCTGATTTGGGATGGTTGTGGAGTAGGTTGTTTGAATGTTGTCTTAAGAGTCACTGTTGTATCAATGTCATTGGAGGGCAACAGAGTGGTTGTAATGGAGAATGTAGAAGGTGAGGTAGGAGTTGCATATGGCCTTCTAACTCTGTGGCGCACCAGAAGATTGGGGGAGGTTGGACGGCGACGGGTATGGTTTCTATGTGCATAGGTAGTGAGGTTTACAGACGTGTATTGAGAACCATCATTTATGGCAACTGTTTGTGGTGCTAAGGATTTGTTATCCTGATGTTTTTGAGAATTCTGTTGCCATAAGGACTGGTTATTTGCAGGAGGTGCAGTGCTATTAATGTTTGACAGTTGTGAGTCTTTCAGTTTGAGGATGGGAGAGCGATGTAATGTAGATTGTTGTGTTTTTGTGGAATTAATGATATCAGAATGAGTATTGATAACAGCTGAAGTAGCTAAAACACCAGTTTGAGGACGATTATTTGGAGATAGGCCAAATTGAGGTTGTTTGTACATAATATTAGCAATATCATAAACAGACTGCAGCAACTCATTGGCTGTGACAGTACTTGTCTGAATGTTAGGTCTTTCAGAATATTCAAATCCTTGATTCCCTCTTTGAAAGGGAAGAGTTATAACTTCAGTGACATCTTGGAACTGAGAAGCATTTTTTGGTTCACTATAGGCAAAAATGCCAGATGATGGTTTCTTATGCTGTGTGCTCTGGGCTCTGTCATTATCTTGAACTTTACCTGAGTTTCTGTTCTTATTTCTTTCTAAGGGTATGTACGCTGTTGATGTCATTGATATTTCTGTAGGTACTGCAGAAGTAGTAACCACATTGTGCCTAAGTTTCACTTGCTTTCTACCTTCATTGCTCCTTTGTGGTTTAATGGAGTAACTGGTCAACTCATCTTGTTTATTAGGGTCTTTGGTAAGGCTGTATATGTTCTCTTCAGACAAAATAGTCACCTGTTGTAAAGTCTCTTCAGTAAATGGCTTAGGCATAGTTGATTCAGATGAATGAGCTTCCAGCACCTTTAAAATTTTGCCATCAGGTCCTTCCCTAGAGACTGTGAAAGGATGTGGGTGAACTGAGATAGAAAGACCAAAAGATGATGCAGTAGTAGATGGTGTCTGTGTTTCTTCATCTAGATGAAGTGCAGAATTCTTACCAGATTGGCCATTATTGGTGCTGCCAAATTTCTCAGAATTCTGAGTTTGTGTATTGTGTAGTCCTCTGCTCTTTAGAAATGGAGCTCTGGTTGGCAATCTTCGTCTAGGGTTTCTTGAAGTGTCAAAGCTTTGTGGTTTTTTGAAGGAACTAGTGGAATTTTCTGTGTTTGACACTACTGCTGATACTGGGGAAGCTGTTGAAGAATGCTTGTTGTTACTAGAATCAATTATGTAATATACCGTGTCTGTGGTAGAATTTGCAGAGTTAGAAGCTATTTGTTTTTCAGAATTTGATGATGGTGATCCATTATCTACAGAATATTTAAAATACTTCTCTCCCTCAGGAGCTGCAGTATGTATTTCCATAATATCTGTATGTACTGGGTGAGCATAAAAATTGCCATCCTCTCCATGATAGAAAGGAACTGTTAATGGATCAGGTTTACCATCAGCAAGCTGATGATTTGTTATCACAATAGGTACTGGTGAGTAAGAGGTTGTCTTAATGGTTGTTGTTGTGACTGTATCATCTTTAACAAAAGACTGATAATTTGTGATTGAAAGTGGAACAATTGGACTATTTTCTACTAAAGATGAATCTGTGTTTTCAGATTTCATATTTTGGGGTGCAAAATGTTCTCTGAGGTTGTCTGCAGTTTGTTTTGATGTTGTTGTTATTGGGGATAATGTTATTTTGGTCACTGTTGATGCTGTTGTGGCTGTTGTCATTGTTGTAGTTGGTATTCTTCTTCTAGATAAGTCAATATGAATTGGAGATTGTGTACGCTGTCTGGTTCTCACTATTCTGGGTGAAATACTTACTGGAACTATTGTGGAGCTTTCTATACTGCGGGAAGTGGTTGACTTGATGTAATTTTGGGGTTGATGATAATGATCTAATTGCGGCCTTCTGCTATCTTCATTAAATGTTGCTGTTGTTCCTGCTTTCTGTGCAGTTTTAGGTTCATCTCGAATTTGGTCAATAAACTTATCAAAATCAAAATCAGGGTTTGCAAAGGGATTGTGTATATTGTGATACTTAATATCTTCAAAAAATTCCATTGGGGGAGAAGGAAAATGGTCTTCTGTTGTGATTTCAACAGGGGTACTCTGAGTTGTGATCTTTAGTGATTTTTTATTACTATCCCCCAAAGATAACGCTTTATATTTTGTTTCATCCTGTTCTTCAGCTGCTACTTGAGAAAACTGTGGTTGTTGTAGTGGAGATTTATTCTTGTTTTGATTTGTATATTGATTATCATCCAATCCCTCTTCTTTATTTTTATACTTAAGTGCTGAAGTCTGCACTCTTCCAACAGGAGAATTATTTGTTGGAAGTTCTTGGGTTCTTGTGTTTTGAGAAGAGTGAAAGCTTTTGGGTACTTCTTCTGAGTTTTGTTCATCATAATAAGGTCTATTTTTGTAATTATAATGTACCTCCAGCTCATCCTCTTCCTCCTCATAATCCTCATAATCTTCATATTGTTGAGATGGCTCTTGTGGTTTAGTAGGTCTGTGTTCTTCCTGTATTGCAGGTAACTTCACACTTTCATATTCTTCATAAGGAACAGAGGTTGAAGCACTTTTAGTAATAACATCAGGACTAAGACTTCTATACAGCTGACTTCTAGATCCATCATTGTTTTGAACAGTTTGAGAAAGTTCTTGCTGTATATAATGGCCCGATTTTGGTTTCTCCACATATCTTTGGTTTTCACCATTCAGAAAAGGTTGCTGGGTTTGCTGTGTATTGAGGGTTTTCACATAACTTTGCTCTGGGAATGTTTCTCTATATTCTAAAGCAGGGTTATGATTCACTTTCACATATGTATCTTTATTTTGGGAATTAATATTTTTTGAAAAAACTACAAATTCAGCCACCGGCTCTTGGCTATGAATGTCTGTATTGTAATTGTCTCCATAGGGATGTATATTTGGCTTAAATGGATTTTCATTTTGGGTCTGAGTTAAGAGTACCCTGTTATTGTGCTCTGCAATATGTGGACTTGAAAATACGTGTGGTTTTTTTTCAGTATTGGCATTTGTTTGAGGTGTGCTTTGTAGCAAAGAAATTGATTCTGCAGATTGTGTTGCAGCTTTTGGAGACCAATTTTCAGATTGCTGCTGTTCTCTCAGCAATTTCTGCCATGTTTGTTGCACTTCCTGAGGATTGTACTGAGATGGTATGGCATCTAGCTTATGGTTATTTGTAGCAGATGGTGGCATTGATGGATTTGTTGAGTGTCGATGGCCAGTTGCTCTTTGCTCATGTTTATGAACTTCTTCAAGTGAAAATACATCCTGGGAAAATTGGAGTATTCCTGTTCCTGCAGGAAATGTTTGTGGTTCAGATGCAAATGATAGCTGTGGTTTTTGCTGTTGTTGCCGCTGGTGCTGTTGCTGTTGCTGAGAGGGTGAATGAAATGGGTTCTCAGTGGTTCTTGTCAAGAATGCTCCAGAATCTTCGTTTGGTTTTTGAATAAGCAGGTATGAGTAATTGTCTGCATCAACAGGGTGATTCTGATAAGTTGTACCTGGATCCCTTGAGATAAATTGATTTTGATTTGTAGATGGGAGTAACCTAACTGACGATGATTGTTGCTGGCCGTGAAGGACTTGTTGGTTAAAAAATGATTGTGGAGTGCCTGATGGACTATTAGGAAGAATAACTACTCCAGTATTCTGTTGAAAATTGGTATATGAGCTTGGACCACCTACATTTGCTGAAGCAAAACTTGGGTTTGGCTTTGGTGATGATGGAGACTGCTGAAGAAGTTGTCTAACATTATCAGGTGATGCAAGTGGATTTTGAGTTTGGGGTGGTCTAATTTTGAAATTATTGTTTGTTTTTGTATATGGTATGTTAGGCGGAGGCCTCTGACCTGAGGTATGATAGTTTTCTGGACTCTGAAAGTTTCTTAACTCTTTATTAGGTACACCAGGATTTATAATTGGTTGAAAGTCATTATCAAAGGAAGGTGGAGAGGAAGGGTTGGATGGCCGAAGAACAGGTGCTGGAATGGGAATTGGAAAATTATTGTTACCATTGCTTGGGCGCAAGTTTTGGTAGTTATTGTAGTTGGCTTCATTGTTGGACACTGGCACAGTTACTGAGGAAAATTCATTTAGTCCTGAGTGAATCAATTGGAACACTGGACCACTCTGGCCTTGGAACCTATTGATGTTTTCATCCGGAAATAGAAAGAAAATGAAAAAAAAAAAAAAAAACCCTTATCAGTTGCCTCTTTCTTAGAAATCATTTTGATAAAGATAAATAATATGTCAAATGGATTGATAACTGAACTTTACACAAATAAAACAGGATAATGATAACATGAAAGTTAATGCATGGGGGACAAATCCTGTTCTTTTGTTATTGGTGATTTTTTTAATGGAAGTTTTATCATGTATTTGAATATCTGTACAAGACTCATGTAAAATAATAAATGAAACATTATGCAACTATGATTAGAAGTTATAACAATAGTTCAATTTATATACTTATTTGTATGCCCTTATTGTATTGATTTAATATTTATTATAAGGACTCCTTGAGAGAACATGGAGTTTAAATATTTCTTGATGCCTTGTTTTATTAATTTATTATTCTCAATATTCATTTTGATATTTAGTGTGTTATGGTTTTACAAATGCAAATACCAAAAGTGTTTATTTTTCATTTATTATTTTTTGAAAATAATCTATTTGCACTTTTAAATGCTTATAATTGCATGACTTTTCAAAACATTTTACATATTCTCTAAACTAATTATATGAATATTAATATTTAATGAAAGAAAATATATTTCATGCTAGACGTTGGTGTTCAAAATGTTTGAAAATTCCATAGGTGGTGTGATGGTGAGTGTTACATTTTCTGTGCAACTGCAAATTAGAAGTAATAAACATAATTAATTCTTTCATATAACTTCTCGTTTATATATGCAGTAAAAGTAAGAATATTAAATAACTTGTTTTAAATTAGCCAGTATCTAAATCACATCTGCAATGAGTGAAATTAGCCAGTATCTAAATCACATCTGCAATGATTGGCAAAGATTGTAAAGGTGACAATTATTGACAGCTGAATGTGATGCATAAACTATGCATGGCTAGAAGCATTTTGTAGAAATACATAGACTACATACTAGAATTGCCATCCTGCACTAATAAGCAAGATTACAATCAACTTTGCAGACTATTTTCTATTGCAGAAGCACATACACTACTCCTATCACACACAACTGTTTTCTACTGTTCTAAGACATATATTATAAAGCAGAGATGGGCACAAAAATTATTATTGTTCCAAAAGGGTAATTGTTTATTTTATTTGGTACTACATGCAATTATTACATTATTTTACACAAGATTTTTGAACGGAGAGAATTAAAAATAATATCATTTCAGCACAAAATTTTCAAATGTTAAACTTTTGGTTTGGGTTTTTGGTTGTAATGTTATAGAACTGATTTTTACAGTACTAAATGCTATTACAAATGTTTACAAACTGACTGAAAAATATTTTCTCTTAAATGCACTTCTAAAAATATGTTTTTGAATAAAATGTGTTTAAATTCATTTCACATGTTATAATTGATTATTGTTTGTTTATAAATCAAGAAGCAGATAATTCAAGTTCCTTTTTCTCTCTTTCTTTCTCTTTCTGTATCTTTTGATGTTTGCTTTTGTGCTGTCTTTTTTTGTTTTTATGTTTTTATTTGTTTTGTTTTTGCACAAGATATAATGAGGATTTATCCATGTATGTAACATTTAAATTGGAACTTATGAGTTGTATAATGTGCCTACACTGTATTGTATGTAAATTATATACATGTTTTTCCATTCCAAACAATTTAATTATCTGTATGCAGTATATTTTTACATGCTTAATTGTTTTTGCTCCATTAAGTCTGATTTAACCTCTTCATGTAATGATTTTTTTGATGCCCATCTCTTGCTATCTCTACTTGTAAGAAAAGTCATAAAGTGGAGGCAAGAAAATCAACATTCCCCACCACACCAAGTTGAACCATTAGTTAACCCAAGAACTCACCACCTGCTATTCTGTTTATTTACATTGGAAATTCTAATTGGGGATTATTTTAATTTTTCAATTTAAATGATTTAATTAAGGATTGGAAGCTATGGTTTTATAATTTCATAAAGTTTATTATAGGAACCAAGGATATTTATAGAGAAGAGGATAACAGATCTTATGACTGATGTATTCATATCACATTTAATATTGATGTGTTAAACCCTATTGTGAAAAAAGTCAAATTTTCTGATAAGTTCACTAACTTTTAGTTATAGACCAGGTAGTAGTATAAACTTGTAAAAGGGAATATAATATGATGTTAAGAACTTCTATAACAAAGGCAAATTTTTAGATTATTTTGCTATTTTTATATCTTTATTCAACATAGTGTGCCAATATAAAATTGTCTAATGAACTGTTGATGGTAACAACAAAATTTAATATTTTACTACATATAAAAATAATATTTTTTAAAAAATAAATTATTGTTACTAATTAAATTAAGGATTGGTAAGGGAAAGGGTTAGTGCCTTCATGCTCCCGTGCAAAGGATGATTTCCCAGAGTGAGCAGGAATTTCCAGAAAGATATTAAAATCTCTGTAGATTCAATATTCAAAGGAGTTAAGGACCAATAAAGTTATAAAATAATATTTGAAATTGATGGAGGAAGGTTAAATACATAGAAAGATGATTAGAGGCCCATACTAATGAGGATCTAGGAGAGTTGAGAGTAGAGTAGTAGTCATCATCACTGTCTGGATGGAAGTAATTACCTGTATTTCACTTGCCGCTTCTTTCTTCTGCCATGATGTAGTGTCACATTGGTCAGGAGAGAGTTCTCGTCCAGTATTAGCTCGTCAAAACTAAGCAGTGGATTGGTCGAGAAAACCACCAATTAGCCACCAGCATATAAGTTTTAAAAATAATAGTGTTTTATTTACAGAAATGAACAAATTCATGGTATGAAATAGTGAAAGCTACAGGAAATACATCAGCTTTTTATATTTTTTCCCTGAAAGTGTTCAGTTAAATTGTGAGTTGATTAAAGAAGTAATCTTGAGACCTGGGTAAAACTTCCCAGAAATAATTGTGTAGTTCACATGTATAAATTATAACTATGTAAGCACTTATTTGCAATTCTAATGAGTAGGATGTTGCAAAATGGAATTTACTCACTTGCATCAGATTGTAGTTTTGCAAAATGTTGCTTTGGTGAAAGTCTATCTGGACTTTAAGTTTTTGTAACTTTTAAGACATGAATACTTCCTATTTGCTTATAGAATAATGCATGATATAATTTTACCTTTGCATCCTTTTATCTATAACTTCAGTAACATCTTTGTTTGTTTTTATCTAAGACTTAAATTTATAACCCATAGCTGGCCTGCATTGTATTTTAAAGGAAGCAGTATGTGTTTTTTTTTAGTGGATGAATAAAGGAAATATAGTCTCTAAGGATAGAATGGCTTTTTATAGATTGATGTTTTGCAAGGATATCTAGCTTCATTTAAAAAATGGTGCAGTCTGGGCATCTGATAAATATGTTCATTAGTCCCAAAGAATACATTGCACGTAATTTTGATATTCCTTGCAAAAAGACATTAGCAAAGAATTTATGCAATTTCAAACTGTATTAATTGCTTATTCTGCAGAGTTTATCTGCACCACTGTACAAAGAGATAGATAAAGTATATATGCTTATGAAAATATTCTGAGCTGGTTCATATCAGTGGTGGTTACAGACCCAAGCTGAGTTGAACAGTTGACCTTCATCCTACTTTTATTAAGAGCAAATTATGTTGATAGTCAAGCTCTGACAGAATTATCAACATACATAATGTAGATATTAAGTAATTGTAACTGATTGTAACTGATTATGAAACAGCAAATATTAGTTTCTTTTCTGTTTTCCCATGTAAGTTTTTGGCTTCTTTACAATTTAGAACCCTGTTAAAACCTAATTTTAATTGTGTTGCATTTTAATTTCTCCATTATTTATTCCACCCCCCTCCCCCTTTATATTTTATGAAACTATGAAATTAGCAAAAATTTGAAGCATGTCATGTCTGAGTTAGATGAGCACATGTTGTCCAGCTTACTTTTGGCAAAGAGTCAGAGTCTTTAGTCAAACTTTAACAGAATTAACAACTTCATTTTACAAGTTCTCTCCATATATGGATTATGTCTCACTAAATAGTAGTTCAATTACTATTTCTCTTAGATGACATAGCATAAACTATAGCTTTGCTTTCAAAGTTTCTACACTGAAAATGATCCATTATTGCCTATGATTGTTTACCATTGCTTATATTACTTGCTTGGTGGTTTTGATTTAAACTTTTTTAATTTGTGAAATCCAGTTTGAGAGGCCAGTTTTTCTGTACCCTCTAGATTTATTAGGAAAAGATCTCACTTCTTTTTCTGCCTTACAGAGCAAGAATTCACACTACTGATGCTAATGGGCCTGTTGTACACATGTCACCTAGGGGGCACCTCTGAGAGGAAGGAATGAAATGTAGAATACACTGAGTGGTCAGGAATCTGAGGAGGTGATGCACAGACATGCTTGGAATCTTATTTTGATTTAAAGTTTTTTTTTTTTTTGAGTAGTGTTTAACGCCCGTTTTTACTACTGAGGTACCACAGGCGGTGGACATTGATGATACATGAGATGAAATGATAAATTGGGAAAGGATATTTTTTTTTTTTTAAGGAAGGAAGCGTTCCAGGCCTAAGTTTAGGTACCTCCCCGGCATTTGCCAGTTATGAAGACTGAGGAAAACCTGGAAAAAACCCCAGTCAGGGAGGACGGTCCTGGCGGGATTCGAACCGCAGACCTCCCGCTCACGAGTCCGTGCCTTAACGACCTCGGCCACCCGTGGCGGTATTTGATTTAAAGTAAAACACTAAAACTCATGTCGTCACATTAAACCTCTCTTTAAGTTTCACAAACACACTTATAAAAGTAATTTTGGTACATGTTTCGTGAGGTACATTCCTCACATTGTCAACCAAAACGACGACTGAGGAGCCAATTTCAGCAAAGTATGTATGTTACTATGCTTGCTCTGGTGGTCTGTTAATGAACTTAAACAATATGTTGTCTGCTTCCGGTATATCAAAATTCATAAGTTTGTATTCCTAATTTTTATGTAAATTTTTTTCCCATATATTAAGTTCTTTCGGATGTTGAATTGTTTTTAGTAATGTTATGTCCTTCTCTATTTCACGATTCTCATTCCAAAAATGTGCAGCCACTGCTGATTTTTCTACTTGTTTGTGTCTAATATTTCTCCATTGTTCCTTTAATCTTATCCCCAGATTTCTCTTTGTTTTTCCTATGTATATTTTGTCACAATCCTTGCAATTAATTCTATATATACCTGAATGTTCTTCTTTCTTCTTTTTTTGTTTAATTTTATTTAGATTTAATAGTTTACCAACACTATATCTGTTTATTGGTGCTAGAGTAATGTTGTACTTTTTGAAAATTTTTTGGAATTTATGGTTAACATAAGGGTGATATGTGAATTTTTGATAAGTATTTTCTTTAAGTGAAGAACTGAGTGTGGTGATTAGTTTAATTTCCTTTTTATTTTTAAATCTTTTTATTTTTTTATTTACCATTTGTTTGTTAAATCCATTTATTTCTGCTGTGTGTATTATATGTGCATATTCTTTCCTGTATTCTTCTTTACTGAGTGGTGTATTAACTAGCCTATATGTCATACTATTGAATGCTGCTTCCTTGTGGGGTCTGGGGTTGAAACCTTTTGCTTTTATGTAATTGTCGGTATGTGTGTCCTTTCTGTATATACCAAATTCTGTATTTTTATTCCTTTTTATTATCCTTAGGTCCAGAAAAGGTAAAGTATTATTAACCTCGATTTCCATAGTGAATTTTATGGTTTTTTCTTGCAAGTTCAACAGTTTCAATGAATCTTCTATGAATCTATCTTCTACAATGGCAAACACATCATCAACATATCTGTACCATGTTTTGAATATGTATGGGAAGGCTTTCGTTATATGTGTTTCAAAATAGCTCATGAATAGATCAGCCAAAAATGGAGATAGTGGACTACCCATCATTAAACCTGATTTTTGTTTATAAAACTTTCCTTCAAATGTGAAGTAAGTTTGGTTTAAACATAGTTCTGTGAGTTTTACATATTCTTTTGTGTGTGTTTCTGCAATGTTGATAGATAGTAGCCATTTTTTTTAACAAATTCAGGGTTTTCTCTTTTGGAATGCTTGGAAACAATGCTTTTACATCAAAGGAAACCATGATATCATTTGAGTTTAGTTTATTATCTTTGATTTTGTTTATAAGATCGAACGAGTTTTTTATACTTAGACTTGGGAACTTTGGGAAATGTATTAAATCGTGTAGTTAACCATTTGGCTAGGAGGTAACATGGGGTATTGATATTGTTAATTATTGGTCTCATGTCTTTTCCTGGCTTGTGTATTTTTGGTAATCCTATTATTTTAGCTATTGATGGATTAGGTATTTTGATTTTGTAAACATGTGAATTTGTGAGTAAGCTATTTCCTTTTAATATGTCTTCTATTGATTTCTTGCATTTGTGTAGGGGATTATCTCACCTTGCCTGATGCTTCCAACTGATGCTATGGAATGAAATCAAAGGAAATGGGAGAGCAGAAAATTTGTGGAAAGTAAATATCCATCCCAATATACAACTGAGTCAGTATTAGGTGACACTAAAACTTCACCAACTGTATATGTAACAACTTCACTGTTCCTAACTTCTTTTAAGATTACAAATACATCCCAATATTTGCCTAAGTGACCAGTGGGAACCATTATAAAACAGGATGGACAGTCCCAAGGGCATTAAAAAACCAGGACCTGCCGAATGCAAGTCTTAAACCTGAGCCAACTCGCTTGGTAAGATCCCAATTGCATCAGTGGTCAAGCTTTTATAGATTTGAGAGTTAATTCTCATTGCTATCTCCAGATGTCAATCATATTTTACAGTTTAGCAAATATTACTTGCTTTGCCATCTTCCATAGAAATTATTATATTATTGTAGATTCCCCTTCCAATATTAGGATTCTACAACCACCACTGATCCACATTCACAGTCAAATTCTCAACTCTCCTGAAACATTTACCTTTAGTGCTTAAATCTTGTAATTCATGCTTGATATTTCTTATAATTACAATTTCTATATATTTACTAACAAATATATGGCATGAATATGAAAAGTTTATTTCATATAATTTAAATATCTAATACCGCAGACATTTTTGTGTAAGGTAGAGCTTATGGATTTAACAAGAGATAATAAAGTTATATATTAAGTAAGTACTTCCAGCAGATAGTTTCTGTAGTCATTCAGAAAACTTACCAGTGAAATGATTATTAATTTACAAAATGCTGGTAGGTTGTTTTAGTAGTATATTTTACCTGGCATTAGCATTTCAAATTGAGAAAGTTTATTACAAAGTAAGTAAGAGCAAAGTAAAAATAATTAACTAAAACAATTTTTTTTTCTAGTTTAAATTAGGCAATTGCTTACCTTTAGTTTACCATTATTATATGTATCATTTTTAACATTGATTTTGTATTTATACAGTATATTTTATGCAGACATGAGTAGAAATAATGAATAGTATATTATAATTTTTATGAAAGATGTTCTCGTATAATGCATTTTATTGAATTTCATATTTTAATTTTAAATAAGTAGCCATATCTAAGAAACAGAAAGTTAATACAAATAATTCTGTTTATCTATGGCTTCTAAAATGCAAATTTCTATTACATTAGTCAGAGCACAGCAATGTAGCTTCATTATGTCATGCAAAATTTTCATGTTATAACTAGCTGAAATGATTTTTATTATTTTTTTTTTTTTAAAGCTAAGCTGTACTAAAAGCATTTGATCTCTAATGGCCCAAGCTGTATATTAAGAGAATTTGTGAAAAGGTTCATCATTAGGTATTTCATTTTGTTGTACTGTACATTTCACTGCACAATATACTACTTTCTCTTTCTGTCTTTATAATCTTTGTTTGATTGAAGCACATATAAGAAGAGACTAATGTTGGTGAAAATGTGTATTTGAAGTCATTAATTTTATTTTGCCATTCCCATCTATTGACAGTGGTCATTGATGAAATTTGAACATATCATATCATCCTAGATGTTGCACTTCTTTTAGTAGAGGGAGGTGTATCTAGATCATTTTAACTGCATATATATATATATATATATATATAAAGATATGAAATGATATAGTTTTAATAATTGTACAGGATTTATTGGTTCTGCACCTACCCTATTTAAATATAAAATTCATCATTTGGTCTTTCATCGCAGCAAATTAGTTAATTGCTTAATAAATAAAACTGTTCACTGCTTCTTCTGGAAATGTTCAATGCACTTTTGAAAAATATTTGATAAGAATAAATTTATTGCCAAAAGATGTACTGAGAAAATGAACTGAGCTCTAACTTTATTACATTATGTGGTTCCTTAAGCTTCTCTTTTCCTCTAAGTAGTGTCAGTCATTTTCTTTGTTGTTCTACTACTAGATTCTGCTACATTCTCAAGCCAACATCAAACTGCTCTTTAACAAAATGTGTCTTGTCTTTAAAATTAGATAAATAACTTTTTGGGCAACAACTGTATTTATTTTTCATTTTTGAAGTTGTCCAAACAAAATGGCTACAAGTGGCATCATTTTGCAGAGTAGAAGGAGGGAGGGGGGCAAACTGAAAATTGAATTCATAGCTTTTAAAAATCTTCTTACATCCAGCAACTTGGTTGAGTATTTATGAATTTTTATTTCATCTATTTTCCATGTTTCATTCATGATTTGAATCATATCTTTCTTGTAGTCAAGTACAATATTCATACTCGTAGAAAAATATTCTGAAGAGTAGCTAGCCCAATGTAACCTTTTCTTCACCATGAATCCAAAACTATAATCAATTGCACTCTAACAGAAAGAGTTGTAGGATGCCCAGATAATTGGCAAGGAAATTCCAACATTTTTATTTATAAAAGCAGGTTTTCCCATGATGAGATTTTCTTAATGTGAACAACATTCACATATCCAGCAATAAGAAATTACATTTTATCATTTCTTGCACGCCCCCAGAAAAATCAGATGTAATGGAAAAATTGTTATTGGTGTGTGCATTTAATTGTCAAGCAGATTATATTTTTTGCATCTGTGTAAGCAGATAAGTCCATGCTTGGGCATCATGATGCAAAGGTGAAATATAATTACAAAATATTTCTACTGGATTGCCCTTCAAGATATAGTAATGCACAATAGACTTTAAAATGTATTTGATATATCAATTGTTTCAACAACTATTAATGCTAGGAAATCAGTTTTTTTTATTTATTAGTGATTTCTTCTTGGCAAACTTCCTGTATTGCTTGAAGCAATTCATTCTGGAATGAAACACTGTGGCCTTTTCTTATTGGCCTTTTAATGCAGCATCGAACTGAAATTAATAAGACTCTAAGTACTCCAGAATGTGATGATGATTCGGTTAATGAGGTAAAACTATAAAATAGGTCTTTCCAGAGTTGTTACATATCATGTAAAGCATGTGGTTTTTCCAATGTGTTTATATTTGTTTATAGAAGTTGACATACAATTTTTCTCAAAACTCCTTCAAGATCAAAGAATTTACTCCTGTCTTCTTACAATTACACTTTAGCAAGAATGGAGGGGGGCATGTTGGTATTGGCAAGAATTTACAACCTCTAAAGCATAATTGGTGGTCAATGTTCTTAAGGAAGAAACATCATTAATTAAAATTAAGAAACTTTAAGACTCTACCCTCTGAAAAGGGAGTTAGCATTCGTTGTTTTTCTGTTCAGAAGTGATCAGCAAACTTGAAGAGAGAAGGTGGCCTGTGATAAAATGGGATGAAAAAGTTGGAAAAATGAGGACATTTTCTGGATAAAAGGTTTACTTGACTAAAAAAAAGGAGAAAAACAGTGTGCAAAACACTCATTTAGAGAAAATTTAAAATATTTTTAGAATATTTTGGCATAACAATTCTGTTAAAGTAGAAATGGTTCCTTTAAAGTTGTTCTGTTTCTTCTGCAAATTTTGAGATCTCATTCTTACAAATAATGCTATACTGTCTCAGTTATAACATATGACTACAAACATCAATAACTTTTGCAATAGGCAGTGAAAAAAGACATTTGAAAAACATGAAGCATTGCAGCTTTAGGGATGTATGATGATAAAGTGTGAATTGTTAAATAACAGTTAAAATAACATATTTTGTTCTTTTTATTTTGTCTTTTAAAGCAATTGTAGTGGTTAACTGCTTTTTGCAAGCATATTTTGATAATTTATAATGCCTAATCATCTAGTCTGTAATGATAATTATAAAGCAGCTTTACAGTGTATTATTTTTGGATATAAATGTTATTGTAAGCTTATTTTTTTTGTCATAAGTGTATTTACATGTACAGTTGTTGATGTTTTAGCATTATCTGCTTGAGCAGCAAGAATATCGTAAGTAGTATCTATTTCAATAATGGTGAGTTGTTATATTAAATGCTCTTCTCTTTGGTTAGACATTTTTTAGTCTATTTGGCCATTATTATTAATTGTTAAGGGTGGCAGTTTTTAGTGTCTGTGTTTTCTATATGTTGGTGCACTACATGGACATAGAGTAAAAAAATAGAAGAGAAAAATAGATAGAAAAAGAAGAAAAGATGACTTAAAAGAATGAAAAATAAACCTGCACAGAAGTGACTATAAATGTTAATTGGAACTTTTACGGTGATGCTAATCATAAAATTAAGATCACAAACTACATACTCTTATTGCACCACTTACTTGTTTATAATATGTAGAACTATTATACATAGTTTGACTCAATCATACTATGATCTTAATTACTGTACAGAAGTTTCACAGAAGAATCCACCAGAGCGCCTTACAGTCGCCCATTATTCAAACCCCACATGAACGTTAGTTGTACTCAGTTGACAATGTGAACGATATGTTCACGAAACATGTCCTGTTATTTTAATAATTAAAGGAGTGAAACGCTTATGAGTGTTGATTATTTTAACTTTTTAATAAACAAAGAAACTGTACAGAAGTGTTCATTAGAATTTCTGAGAGAAAATTATATAATTTTCTGAGGACTTAAAGAAACAACTGAAAAGAACTAACATAAGCATCAGCTTGTCGGATGACATTTACTACCTGTTTCCTACAAGTAGCGCTGATTTCAGTAGGTGTGCAGTGTATGTGCATGCAGGTGGCCAGTTTCCTGTGGCGGCCAACAGAATAAGTTTAAAACTATTTTAAATAATTATTTAATAGTTTGTATGCATTATATACATTTTATAAAGGCAATATACAGAGTAGTGTGCTCTAATTTGATATAAATTATTTCTGATTGTTGACAGAATAATAATAAATGTATATATCTAGTGGATCTGATTAACGTTTGAATTTAGTACTTTAAAAACAGAATGAAGTGTAATGTGCACTGTTTGAATATTCACCCAACAATCAAATCTCTTGTCTTCCATTTTCAACGTTTTCAACACTGCATAAAATTTGTTACTACTCCATAGTCAGCAGTGTGAAGAAGAACTGGTTCAGGGATAAGTGTAACAGATACATGGTTGGTGTTTTTAATTATTTATTTATTTTAATTTCATTTATTTTCAGTATTGTTAGAGTTAAAATTTGGAATATGTAAAATAAACTTTAATATATGTTTGCATCGTTGTTTTAATTCATTCAAAAAGAAAAAAATATTTTGTGCAATATAAGAAAGTGTGGTTGTTGTTGTTGTTGTTGTTGTTGTTGTTGTTGTTATTATTATTATTATTATTATTATTATTCTCATCATCATCATCATCATCATCATCATCATCACACCACATATTTGAAGCTGTTGGCAAAAAAAAAAAGTCTGTCTGGTGCTTATTATTGCAAAAGGAAGAATGAAAGTGACTAGAAACAGGAAATTTACTAGAATTCAAGCTGAAATTTGTGAAGTTAGATAAAGGTGATCCAACTGCATCAACATCAAACAGTTTGGAATTTATTCCAGACAGTAAGAATGCAATCAAAATGGAAAGTGAAAAATCAGATGGGAATCTTGAAGTTTGTTTGAAGTGGTGCCAGGAGGAAGGATAGAGATCATATCAAGTTCTGGGGCTTATATACCAGATAATAATTGTGCTGAATTGATGGCAGGATGCGATTTAGGAGATCCTAATAGCTGGTGATCAATTGTTAATAATCATTTATTAGAATTCATAATTCAGAAATGACTTTACATCATGTCAATGACATGACATATTTTCAAACTGCTAAAAGTTGTATGCCTCATTACTTAGGCAATGCTTTTCAAATGGCCATGGGTGCCCAAGGTTGTGAGTGGGACGTTGGGGTTCAATTTCCACCAGGACCATCCTTCCAAACTGATGTTTTAATCAGATTTTCCTCAGTACTCATAAATGGCAAATGTCAGATAGGTACCCTAAACCTAAGTTTCTTTCCTCAAAAAAAGTTCTTTCCCAATTTATTATTTCATCTCACGTATCACCATCTGTGATGCCTCAGCAGTTAAAATGGGTGTTAAAATTATAAAAAATGCTTTTCAAAATCAAATTATATCAGTTTTAGCAAGTGGTATTAAACAAAATATTAAGGCAAAATATTTTTCTGTAATTCTTGATGCCAGATGCTGGTACAACTGAACAAATATTAATCTTATTTTGATTTAAAGTAAAACACTAAAAATCATGTCGTCACATTAAAACTCTCTTTAAGTTTCACAAACACACTTATAAAAGTAATTTTGGTACGTGTTTCGTGAGGTACATTCCTCACATTGTCAACCAAAATGACGACTGAGGAATCAATTTCAGCAAAGTATGTATGTTACCTAAAATGAAATTGACTGAAATTGACTCCTCAGTCGTTGTTTTGGTTGACAATGTGAGGAATGTACCTCACGAAACATGTACCAAAATTACTTTTGTAAGTGTGTTTGTGAAACTTAAAGAGAGTTTTAATGTGATGACATGATTTTTAGTGTTTTACTTTAAATCAAAATAAGATTAACAAAAGTTTCACTGTGTGGATTCCGACATTCCGTAAACATATGAACAAATATTATTTGTAGAAAGAATTGTAAATACTGGCACTTCTGATGTTGCAGTTTGAGAATTATTTCTTGAATTTTATCCTCTTTCAGACACTCCTGGGAAAGGTTTATGTAATTTCTCTTCAGTGAACTTTAGCCAGATTATGAGTTAGGTATTAAAATATGCATGGACAAGGGTATGATAATGGAGAAAATATGCATAAGCACAGTAGTCTGCAGAACAAAATTAAGAATATGAATCCTAGAGTATTTTTTGTACCCTATGCATCTCATACTTTGAATCTAGTTGTAAACGATGTTGCCAAAGTAAAATTAGAAACAGTTAATTTTATAACATTATCCAAAAATTGTACATATTTTTCTCTGCATTCTCTTATAGATGAGATATACTGAAAAGCAATATGACCAGATTAACATTAAAGTCTGTAAGTGACACAAGATGAGAGAGCAAAACAAAAGCAAAACAACCTTTCAGAATGTAATTTAGTGAAGTCTTGAAAAATTATGTGACATATTAATTGATGATTCCAGAGTCATGAAAACAAAGCTTAGACTCAGTGTTTGTTAAATCAGTTTGCATCTTTCTAGTTCATTTGCTCAATTGTTATAAGGAGTTATATTCTGTCAAAAATTGATGTTGTAAGCAAAATATTGCAGTTTCCTTGCCCTAACATCAAGCAGAAGTTCTACCCAAAGAAGTTAATGAAGCATACAAATTTCTACTTGTAAGGGGCAGAACTAAAATTCACTGTTTTTAATTATGAAAGTCCTAACAAAGAAATAAAAAATCCCAAAGAATATTTTAAAATATATTCTATCTAATAATTTTTTACACTGCATTAAACTTAATTAAAGAAAAATCTGAAAATCTGAATGATTACAATAGTATATTTAAATTTCTTTGTGGATGCAGAGAAACAACAAAGGATGAAATTAAAAAAAAAGGTTTTAATTTAGATCTTCAAATTAACAAAAGTACAAATCTTAAATATATTGATGATCTTGAGGCCCTCAATGAATTGATAACATTCAGAATTTTGAGCAATGGCAATGGCATTTCAGAAACTGATCCATTAAAAAACTTGATCTACATTGCAAATAACTTGATATTATCATTTCTGTCATTATCACTTTATAGCTTGGAGAATATTTCTCACATTGTCAATCAGTCTAGCATCAGACAAAAGAATTTTTTTAAAACTCAAATTTATAAAAAACATATCCTAAACTTAGGTATTCATTTTTTACACTAAACTCCACACAGTGGAGTAAGTAGGTAAGTAAGTAAGTAAGTAAGTAAGACACGTTTCCAGAGAATCTCTCCCATATTCAGTTGCTCACTGAACTGCCATTACTTGAAATGATCGCTATATATACAAATATCTAGCAATCGTGTCAAGTAACGACAGTTCAGTGAGCAACTGAAGATGGAAGAGATTCTCCCGAAATGCATCGTACTTTTATGTAAGTAAGTGGAGTTTAGTGTAAAAATGAATACCTAAGTTTAGGATATATTACCACTCCATTTTCAACAGCTTCGTAAGTACAATATTTATAAAAACATTTAAGAACAACAGTGACTCAAGAAAGGTTTAATGATTTAGGATTGTTAGCTATAGAAAATGAATTAAGTCAAAAACTAGACTTATCAGATGTTACCGATGAACTTGCAAATACGAAAGCAAGAAGAGCACTGTTCTAACATAATGCTTAGGTTTGATACATTGTGTACATTTTCTATATTTATAAACTTGAAATTATTACTGTAATCTATACTGTATGTATACTATTTTATTGATTTTTCTTTGTCATTTATATGGTACTGTCATAAAAGCAGTCTTTGATGGAATGGATTAGCTGTGAATGTACTCATGATCTGCATTGTTTAGGGCAATCAGTTATATCTAGCACACAGGCACCTAACAACCCAGAACTGCTCCTGCATGCATGCATTACTATTTATAGGATGAAGCAGAAAATATCTGTTATAAGGCCCTAAGCACTCATTGGTAGCAGATGTTTAATTATATTAATTTAATAAGTTCATTTTCATATATTTTTAGGATAGATAAAGGCTATAATTAATTGATATCATTGTATGATTCAATTGAACTACACACTCTTAAAACTTCACTTACTTTTCATAAATGTATGGAACCGGTTTCGAGAACATTTAGTTCCCATCTTCAGTCAGAGAGTCTTTACATTTAAGTAAAGGCTATAATGTTCAATATAAAGCCCCAAACATTTAATGGTAATAGTTATTTAGCTATGTTAATTTAACAAGTTCATTTGCATATGTTATTACGTTAGATAAAGTCTATAATATTCCATTTAAAGCTCCAAACATTCCCCAAGTTCTGTTTTTAATATATAAATTTAATAAGTTCATTTGCACAGGTTTTTATGTTAGGTAAAGGCTTTAATTTTCAATTCAAATATTCGTTGGTAATATGTTTTGGATTATATAAACCTAGTAAGTTCATTTGTATAGATTTTGTTATCAGATAATGGTATTACAATATATGTCTTAATATTTGTTTGTTGGCCTTTATGACAATACTCAATAATACAAATACAATAGTTCAAAGGACCACACACATAGCCAAGAATATGAATAGATTAACTACAAATAAAAAAAATTGTAATATTAAGAAAATTGACCAATGGCAAATGTAACAACATTAATACTGTATACCAAGAATGAAACACAAGACAGACAGCTTTGTTGAGACTCGATAGAAATTGTCAAATTTTATTCGTTTAGTTATACTTATGTTGAAAATAATTCATTGTAATGAATAGTATTATTGCAATCAATTGTAATCAGTGATGGTTTATATTTCAAAATTTGGTTAGTTGTGTTTTGTATTCCGTGAGAAGAAGTCATGGTTCGAACTTCATAAAAAGAAGTTGCATTTAATATTACATTAGGCAGAAGTTGCGATTTATATTTCTTGGGAAGAAGTTACAAATCAGTAACAATCAGCCGTGAATAATAAGAGTCATGCATTTAAATTAGTATCTGAATAGGAATATATTATATGATTTATACCAGGACAAAGGTAAAATAAGGTGTGTTAAAGATCTATTAGAATAAAAAGAGAATTTGCTTGGAGTATTGAATAAAATCAAACAGAATATTGTCGGTATTAACAACAACCACAATAGGAATATTGTCACTAAAGCATATTTCTTGGAAGAGATATAAATTCCGACATGTCTGTCTCTTATTCAGTGTAAATCTAATAATATTCTCAGAGTTCATTTTATCTAAAAGTGTACAATTGTGTGTTAATGACAAGACATTAATAAACTTCGTAGATCACTATCTAGTGTGAGTTTGATGTACTTAAATTCATACTCCTTTGATCCCAGAAGAATCAATCTGAAAAATCCAGCTATAATAATAAACTGTGAGCTAGCCATGCACATTATGGTGGCAGTGAACGTCATTCATGACACATGCACCCCCATATAATACCATCCCAAGGATGTAATATTTTCTAAATTTATGATCAATTAACATTAGCAGGGTTTAGAATATTTTCTTTATGTGGGCATGTTAACATACAGAAGGCATTGTTTCCTGACCAAAGTTTTCATAAGATCATAATTTAAATAGAAATAAGCTTTGACTAGAAATGCCAACAAATACTTTATACAAATAACTTCAACAATGGAGGCTATTAACTCTTATTTGTCCTATATGATTTGAAGCTTTCATGGTGTTGATTACTGAATGAGGTTACTCAGATTATTAGCTATGTCATATTAATGAAAGTTAAGCTTACAAGCTTGAAGGCCATAGAGTTCAAGATGGCCAAATGCTTGACTTTCATTAATCTGACATGGCTGATAACCCGAGAAGCTTTATTAAATATGTTTAATCTCATTATGTAAACTACTACTATATGATACAATTTGCTATTTTTTGAGCTTTTAACCTCCATTTTATTTTGATGAAAACTAGAAAATCTTTTATTCATGTAGACTACTTGAAATCCTTGGATCTCACTACATAATGATGACTTTTAGCTTTTACTACATCAACAATAATTTCTTTATACCTTAAAACCAGCTTACATGTTTATGTCTTTATGGCATAAGCAATATAATAAATAATAAAAGAAGGGGAAAAAAAGAAGAGAAAATGGAAAGAAGAAACAAAGAAAACAAAATAAAACACATTGATAATATGGTATGGTCTTGGTGGCAGCAGCAGTAGCAGCCATGGTGGTTGTTGTGGTAATAAGTACCTATAAATTTACAGTGAGATTCAGATGCATAATTGTCTTATATGATAAAGTAATAGTTTATATACGAGTGGTAGAGATTAGAGAAATAAATTAATTTCATTATTATATTCCAATCTCTAGTGGATTTTCAATCACTTCCTGTTCTTGTAAGAGCAGTTGATCTTCTCTGCCAGGTGTGTTGGAGAGAATTTGTTAACAAAGAAAAACTGTATCTCTGATTTGGGCATAAAATACTTGAACATTGTTGTAAATATTTAAAGCACCAAGTGTATTGGGACAATTAATGTAATTATACATAAAACACTGTAATTATGTATAATAAACATTTCACAGCTTGGCTTTGGCAAGTTTAATGTTTTGCTTCCCTCTTGGAGTCCTTTATTTTCTTCTACAGATTGACAAATGATTAGTACCGACCATATTGCATTAGAGTCTTGCTGTTATGTCCATTATGCTTAATCTGGTTCATAAAGAAACAGGAGCAGGCCTTTATTCTATTGTTAATAAACAAAGTCAATAAAATTAATGGGAGAATTGTTTGCTACAGCATTTCACTTTTTCAGCTCCCAAAAATTTCTTAATTTTGCTTATGTCATTATGTTCAATAAGTATTTCCTATGAAACCTATGCTTTTTCAAAAAATCCAGAGTCAAACAGAAGTTATTTATGTATATACTATTATTATCATAATTCTGAAACTTGTTGAATGTAGATACAAGGTTGCATAGCTGAATGAATTACTTTTTTGCCATTTGCATCATAAGATTATGCATATGCAATATTATATCACTTACCTGTACTGCTGAGTTTGTTGTTGCTGTTGATGGCCTGTGCCAAAGGAAATCACAGAGACTTTATCTCCACTTGCCACACGACCAGAGGGAGCCTGAAATATTAAAGCAGTTCCCACTATTTTTACTACAAGAAGATAAATAATACAGCTGTTAAGTAAAAAATGTACTTACAAAGCTGTAGACAATGGAGTGGTAATATATCCTACCTTAATGCGTTCAAGTTGTTAACACTAACTCCACATACTTTTTTAAAACTTTGGATAGTTTTGGGAGAGGCTCCTCCCATCATCGGACTGGTTAACAGTCGATGATGGGAGGAACCTCTCCCGAAACTAGTCCAAAGTTTTAAAAAAGTAAGTGGAGTTAGTGTTAACAACTTGAACACATTAATGTAGGATATGAAATACAGCTGTTTCAAACATAATCTTTAGCTTTTAAGGTCATGATGAAAAACGTAATTTTATTGCAGAATTAACCATGAAATGCAAGTATTTCAAGATTATTTGCATGCATGGTTTGGTATCCAGCAGGCTTGACTGTTTGTTTATATTAATTTTCTGCTCAAGTCATTAGGACTTCTAGCGTAGTAATACAGCTAGATATTAAAATCTTGTCCCTGCACATCAAACAGCTATGAAAATAAAATAAATATAATAATAACAACAACACATAATTCATATAGTAGAACAATGATTATTTGATTTTCAGCCATCCAAAATATCAACCATCTGAACCAAACAGACTGCAAGACTTTTTTTCATTAAATCTAATTACTGTAGATCCTTTTTGGAAATTCCCAGTACAGCTTCTTTGTTACTCTCAATGATCCGAGTTCACTAAGTCTGGTCAATACCATTACATAGCTTAACAGCTCTCTCTCTTTCGGCTAGGCTAGTGCATCAAGATCTTATTTCTGCAAGCAGTGCACTGGGCATTCTTCACATGTACCATGAACTAACTATCTTTGTCCATAATATGACTTCAATAAATGTGAAAAAACTTGTTTAGTTTGAGAAACTTCAAGTGTTGTTCCTGTTGTCTTCCATTCTGTGCTTAAGCACTTGTACATTGTGGAGCGTGCGTATACAATATGAGGCACAAAATCTTTGATTAAGCAAAATCAAAATGTGTTAACAATAGATAAATTTATCATAAAATGTAAATGGTGTAGAAAAAAAAGAGTTGAATCTTCTGTAGTAAGTGTATATAAAGCAGAAAAAGCCACTATCTCTGATATCAAATGAAATCAAAAAACATTTTACCATTTGCATTGAAAATGGTTTGAGAAAAAGAAAATTTGTCAGAGAAGCAAATATGCATTTTAATGGTAACATTACCTTTGAATTTCAACATTAATTCAATGTGGAATCAAACATAGTGAAACACACATCAATAATCTCTTTTGAGTCGAAATATTTAGAATACTCTTTATGGTTTCACTTAACAACTCAGTCCTTTAACAGCTGTTGATGTGAACAAATGTTCCATGAAACATTTCCTGAGTAAATCTCATGTAAATGAAACCAGAAAGAGTATTCTAAATATTTTAACTCAGAAGAGATTATTATCTGTGAATTTAATGCATTCTATTATTTTTAGGGTTGATTATCCAGGCAATTGAATATTTAACTATAGCTGATCCCAGTTAGCTTGGATATTTAATGCTCTATTTGTAAAAATACATACTTCCTTTTAGACTTTTATTTATATATAAACCTATCCACACAGACATAAGTTCCATTGCACTTATAGATTTGTAATTTTTTATACAAAGAAATTGATTTTTTGTTTCTCTACCTAATTATGTAAATTTTAAAATGTTAAACAAATATTTTATTTTATTTAAGATTCAATATAAACATAGGCATCTCAACACAATGCCAAAACTGATAAGCATATATAATTAATGTGACAGAAGTGACACCTAAAGAAAGGCTTTTCCAAAATTAGGGGCATTAATATTATCTCATGAGATAAGTTTAAATCATTGTTAAAAGTAACCTTTAATGTTATGTGAATAAATATTTTCTCTTCTTATTAAAAGGTTATTTAAAATGGGGTTTCTTACTGGAATAGCATTAGTAACTTGATGTCGTAAGCCATCTCTATCTCTGGCAACCTGACCAACAGTTGATGGCTGTCCTCTATAAACTCTCTGTTGCCTGTCTGTTTCCACTTCTTCAGCTGGTCCAAGGTCATCTGCATATAGCTGGTGCTGAAAACAGGAATATGGTTATATGAGTGACCTTAAAATTTGTGTAGTTAATTATGAATCATAACTTTTTAATTTGCTATGCTCAGAATACTCTGAATATTAATTTTTTCTGCCAATTAAAATTGACAATTTATATTGAAATAGCTTTATTATCTGTTTGTCTGCTTTGTGATTTTAAAGATGAGAAACTATAATTATACAGTTGGTAATTTATAAAATAAAAGACTGGAAATTTTTATTATTATGTAGTGGATGGGCTTTGAATGTTTTACATATATCACTATAAGGATGGATTAATGGTTTAAATGCATATTTCTAGAAGTATTTTTATGCTACAAAAAGATAATGTTGCACATGTTTGTAATGATAGTGTAACACTGTCGATTATGTATGAGGGATACTTATAGGCATGTGTGAATTGTCTCTCCATATGGGCATAGTACTTTTAGGTGGCCTGGTGTTCTCAGTAATATATTAAATACAAAAATATATAAATTAAGAAATAATAAACCATAATGCTTATATATATGCTCATATTTTATAATATAGCTTTAGTGGGATATTAACTTTAAAGCAGAAATTTAGAACTTTAAGATAGAGATTTTGAAATATATTTAATTTATCTGAATCAAACAAGATATAATCAGTGTAAACATACCATAAAAGGGAGGAAAAATATAAATATTGTCTATTAATTATATTTATACCAGTGCAATACTCGTAAGTTTTATGGCCAAGCCAAAAAAACATAATTCTACTTGTGTTCAAATAAATATTTAGCTCTTCTGTCTGATTTTTATAATCTTAGCACTTGACAAAAGATTTATTATAGCCAAGGTCTCATGGTGGTGTCTTACATGTTAATGGCAAACATGGATGTATAAGGGCTAGATAATCTAAGCCATTTACCTTTGCAATCTCATCTTGCTGCTGGCGTTGCTGCTGTTCTCTCTGCTGTTGCCCTCTTGATATTGGTGCTGTCCTGCAACAGTAATAAAGGCAGCTTAAATTTCTCTATTTTCATTTTCAAATAATATCAAATTTTGCTTTAAAGAATTCAGACATAGAAACCCAAAACAAATTATTTATTTATGCATGTAACTTTGCACACTGGCAGGCCTTTATGATTTTGCTGTTATCTATTAGGAATTTTCAAATAAATAAAACTATAATATTGAATGGTAAGTGCCTCAGAAGTTTTGAAAAGTAAAATAAAATCCATTGATACATGAATGATTGAGTTATCCTTATTTGTAATGAGTTATTTGACTACTGAAGTCTGCACTCTGCAGGATGATTAATGGCCATTATGAAGAATGGTTGGCTAGTTGGAGAACTAGCAATGTCTACAGTCACTTGATATATTTTATCTTTCACTGGTCAAACAATTCCTGACATCAGTCTCTGGCTGATGGTTGAATGGAATACATGATATTACTCACCTTACTGATGCTCCAGAGGCAGTAGTCTGCCGGGTCCTAGGATCTGTTACACGGACAGTGCTGATTGTAGCACTTTCTTCTGCACCACACCCCACATTTCGTGGCCAGTCACAAGTTTGTAGTTCATGGCTGTAACAAAACATCAGCAAAGTCTATAAAAATGAACCTTATGCTCTATAAGAAAAATATGTAGTAATTAATCTTCAGAATTAAATTGTCTTCCTTTTATGGCATTTGAATTGGTTATACATTAGCTGGCAACTTACTTATGCATGCAGACATGCTATCTTATTTTTCCTTTTATAGTTGTTTTTATAGACTTTACACCAAAATTGAACAAGTAATGTAACTTCAGCAGAATAATGTGACATATTTATATTTTATATTTGTACCTAAGAAACTAACAAAATTGTAACAATATAAAGTAACATTTTTTCTGAATCATTTTTATTGCTAGTTGTTGCTTTTTTTTCTCTCTCTGTTGTCTATCTGTTTCTAAATGTGACTAGACTTCCTTAGTTGTTTGCTGTCTCTGATGAAAATTAATTCAATAACAGCAATAATAAGAGTGACAACAGTGCAGCAGCAGTAACAGTAGCAACAACAACAGCAAGAACAGCACTATCAGTTATGACAGTAAAAATGCTTTTTGTATATCAGAATTATAAACAGTCTTCATAGATATTAAAAATTGTTAATAAGATGCCATATTATGACACTCATTGCATAAAATTAGCATAGTAACAATTAACTATTAAATTGTTTTCATTGGTAAAATGCTGTCATCAACTAAATGTTATGTTATGATAACATTAAAGAAAAATTTATGTGTTATTGAAAACAGAATCAATCATTTATCTTCATACAATTAAGTATGTAACTAAATGAGTAAATATTAATAATTAATATTAAACTAAATAAATTAGAAGAATTTATTTAGTAATAAATGAGTAGTAGAGGTAATAATAACCTCTTCTAAAACATATGTCAACACTTAAGTTTCTGAAACATTCTTAAAATTTTTACTCATCCAATCAATGAATCTGTCATAATCCTTCTGATGAGTAATCATACCATTAGTATTAATGATAATTCAGTAATTTCAGCTGGGCTAAATCTTCTTGCAATAAATCTATCTTTATTAACAACAATGGCAATAGAAAAATGAGCTAAATAATCTCCATTGACACAATGATGCCATCCATAATCATAAGTACCTGTATAATAAAAGACATTGATTTCAGGCATTACATTAGAAAATCAACATTAATATTTATATCCTGTTATACTGGTGTACTAAAATATTGCATTTATAAACATTACGAAATTCACTTCACTCATTTTTTAAAAATTAACAAATGCAATAATGTATAACATTATATGTTAATGTCATAATGTAATATTTTGTAATGTAACACTAATACATTCATTTTTATCTATGGCAACTAAAACTTCTAATGCTATAACAGAATGAATGTGTTATTCATTTTCGTACATTCCATTTTGCACGTAAAATGTGAAGCAAATTTCATCATTTAGATGAAACTTTGGACATGCCATTGCACAACCTTCCTTCCTCCCTGTCGGTCCTGGTGGTGTAGTGATTACCATACTTGCCTCCTAACCCGAAACGCGGGTTCGAAACCGGCCAGGACCGATGGATTTTTTCGGGGTGTAAAAATCCTAAGTATGGCTTCCTTCGGAAGGGAAGTAAAGCCGTGGGTCCCGTGTCGACATTTACGGCACGAAAAAGAACCTCAAGCCTGAAAGAGAGGCCTCTGAGCAAAATTTGTCTGCCGTTTCACGCCCTGAGTTGAATGGGACGCTGATGACCTGAGCTGTTAAAGAGCGTCCATAAATAAATCATTAAAAAAAAAAAAATTCCTCCCTCCCTCCCTCCCTCCGTCCCTCCCTTTCTTTTCTCTTTTCTTTTTTTTCCGTTTCCTTTTTTCTTTTCTTTTTTTTTCTTTTCTTTTCTTTCCTTTCTCTTCTTTCTAGGCCAAATTTGTTACAGGCATGCAACCCTGTGTTACTCACCTGTACATGAGACCTCCGGTACAAGACTCCAAGAGTGCACCACCAAAGACACACACATAGTATTGTGTGCAGTCAGTGGGGTGTGGGTAGTAACCAAATTCTTCTGGGCAATCAAAGTCCACAAGCTGACCACCGTTTGCTGCCCCAGCTGCTACTGCAAGACCAACTCCGGCGCGACTCCTGCCACGCTGCTGTCCCATGCACACTTCTGCAAAAATTATACAATAAGAATTAAAATACATATAATTTAATGAAATATAGATATGATACCGTGCATTCCAGTCAACCATTTCCAATCAGCCTACCGCTCATTCATTTTCATACATTTTCTATTTGTTACTGAGATCTTCCTCTGGTGTACTTAGTAGGAGGAGTAGGTGTAATGAGATGGCACAAAAGGAAGCATGCAAACGGTTTGTTGACAGTGTTACTATTGGTTAGACTTTCCACAGTAGTTCTATTTTTTATTATAGGTAATTTTCTGTTAATTATCCTCTCTGTTGCTATACCAGCTGTTTCCTTTATGAGTTGATCAATATATTGGTGTCTTCTGTGTAGTAACCAAAGTTAAGAGCACGACAAGCGTTTCTTATAGGTGTATGTATATACTTAGGAGGATAGGTCCATAAGTTTTCTTCCTAACAAATTTCTAGGTATGATAAAGACAAAAACTATATTTCACTTTTCAATATAGCTACCCTTTATTGCAATATACTTCTCATATCTTTGAATTAGCATTTCAATCTCCCCCCAAAAATAGTCGAAAGTCTTGTCTGCAAAATGGGCATAAACAGCATCCATCACTTCTTCGTCACACTTAAATTTACCCTCTCGAAGGCTCTTCTTGAGTTTTCAGAAGAGAAAACAGTCGCGGGAGCTAGATATGGGCTGTAGGGTGGATGGTCGATCTCCTTGAAGCCACATTTGTTCACAGTTTCCTTTGCAACAAGAATTGTGTGCACAGGCGCGTTGTCGTAAAGAAGGCGCACACCACCGCTCAGCTTTCCTTGCCTTTTCTCTTTGATGGAAGCACGTAGTCTATGCAGTAGGCCAGCATAGTACTCCCCATTTACTGTGGTGTTCCTCTCCTTGAAGTCAATGAAGAGTATTCCTTCTTATTCCCAAAAGATTGCGGCCATAATCTTCTTGGTTGACTGAGCGACCTTGGCTTTTAGAGGCGGTGCTTCGCCAGGTTTAGGCCTTTCCATTGATTGTCTTTTGGACAAGGGATCATAGTAGAGGACCATAGCTTCATCTCCTGTAACAATGGTTTGCAGAACTTCTCTCTCGTTGTCACAGCAGAGCTCCAAAAATGTCTGACAACAGACGACTCTTTGCTGCTTTTGGACTGAGGAAAGAAGTCTAGGCACCATCTTGCTCTAACCTTATTCATGTTTCAATGTTCATGAATAATTCGAAGAACTGTTGTTTTAGAAAGGCCCAACCTTGGTGCTGTTTCTATAATTTTGAACTGCTAGTCTTGCATAATTTCTCCTTCCATAAGAGCAATGTTTTCAGAAGTGAGCACTTCCAAGGGCCGACTTGCACGCTCTTCGTCTTCAATGCTTTCTCGACCTATTCGAAAAAGTTTGGCCCATTCTTTTACGGTAGAATATGAGGGGATACTTCCCCATATATACTGTCCAATCGCTATTTAATTTCATTTTGAATAAGTCCTTCTTTTGTGAAGAACTTAACAACAGCTTGATACTTCATTTTGAATATGTCACAATCTTCTACACATAGTCTTCTTTATGCAACTATACCTGAACAACTGAACACAGCGGAGCGGAAGTTATAACTGCAATTATTTACTTAAAAAATAAGGTATGACGCCAGATAAGGCTTTTGTGAAGGCTATAATCCATATGGGCAGCGTGATTGCAGAAGAGTATATGTAATACTTAAGCATTCTCTTAATTTGTTTAATATTGTTGTATATATATATATATATATATATATATATATTTAGATTTCAGTAGTGTGTTAATTATTTGCGAAAAGAATGTTCTTTAGTAGAATTTGGTGGCGGCTGGTTATATCAGAAATTTCCAGAAGTAAGTCTTGTGTTTTAATCTGATTAGTGATTGGGAGTTCCCCCACCTAAGTAGCATCTCATGAGAAGTGCTAGGAAAAAATAAGCTGCCAAATCGATAGTACGTATCTTATGCCGCATCTTTCCCCTAGCCCACAAACATGTACCGCTTTTCGCCACAATAAAAACAACGAGAACATTGTTTTAATTGGGAGGAGGACATGTCCCGCACATTGGTTACATCATTGTAGATATTCGTTAATTATTTTGGAATGAATGTTCGTTAAGTAGAACGAGCGTTGATGACTGTTGGTTATCAGAAATTTTGAAACACGTCTTTTGTTTTAATCTGTTTAATCTGATTGCTGGTTGAGAGTTCCCCCACTTATTTCGCAAGCCATGAGGAACAACAAGAAAGAGTTAGTTGGGAACAGTAGGGAATAAACCATGGAACATAGTAAGCGTCGTAGTCACATCTTTTCCTCCAGCCCAGAAGCATGCACAGCTGAACTTGATATTGTAAAAAATTGTTAACATTCACTCTTTAACAACCTGAAAATTTGTAATGTTACATTATTAGAGATAGTGTTTAAAAAAAGAGATTTTGATTTAACAAATTTTCTTTCATATTTATTGCCAAGCTAGTAGTTCTTATTTAGATAGCGAAAACTCATAGGGCTACGTCTTACGATATCACTAACGTATTATTTTAGAAAAAAAAGTCGTGACATACTATTGACGAGTGTTGCCGGATAGTTATGAAACCTGACAATATTATCAAGTACTCCCAAAGAGGTGACTTACAGACTGACAGACCTTGATGTGACGGACTTGATTAAAATTTGAGTAGAATACCTTACTCCCGAGAAGACTATAAGTAATAATCAGTGATTTAGATTTATGCTGATTATTAAATATACCCAATTCCAAATTTATGTGAATTTGGGTATCGTTAATTACCTAAGTCGAAATCAGAAACACGAAGGAAAAAAGTTGTTACATGTGTGAATCTCAGCATTTTTTTTTTTTTTAATTTTAAGCATTTCTCCTCTGTTTTCTAATGTATTAAATAGTGTTAAAATGTTTCTCCGGACTGTTAAGTTAAAGAAGAATATATTAATACTTTCTTCTAGAAGCAGACTAGGGAAGAAATTCAGGGAAAAACATTAAGATGGATAAGAAAAACGGGAGGAAGGGAGTTAAATTAACAGTACAGTAACTGTGCAGTATGGGAGTAACGTTTACTCGGCAAACTGGCTTTATGTTACGGGCTACTAGAGGCAAATGAGTCACAGTGTAACGGAATGGAAATTTTGCGTTAAAGCATATTACTATCTCTAAAACAAACAGTTACGTTCACGTCAGCTAAGATATTAAATACGATTTATCTGGGGTGTCTTTTAGTTCTCTGCTATCCTATTCCCTTTTGTCTACTTTGCTGTTTTGTTGTGGAGTTCCTGAAACAAGAAACAGCAAGATCAACTTGATGCATGACATTATAACGGCTCTCTTTCGTTTAGATTACATCACCATATACTTCAAGGATTCTCTGGAGAAGGAAGTAATATCTCTACACCAGACGGCGGTAAAGGTAACTGACATGTTCCTTAATTAGGAGTAGTTCGTGTTTAACCTCGGGAAAGAGAGAATTAACTGATTATATATATATATATATATTATTGGAAGTCTGTCTCTGTTCGTTCGTTCGTTTGTTCGTCATTATTATTATTATTATTATTATTATTATTATTATTATTACTATTATTATTATTATCATCATCATCATTATCCTTTCTATTCGACAGCAGGAGATTTATTTAGTCTCGTGCACTAACCATTGATAATACATCCTTCGGTTAACAGGTAGAAATGTAAAAGTTTGCAATTGTTTTCCTGTATTGTAAAAACCGGGTTTAGCATTTCTTAGAATATCAGCAGAACATCTGCTGAATTAATTCAGTACTTTTACTCTAATTCATATTTTTGCTTACCAACAATCTTCTTAAAACATTATTTTTTCTTTTCTATAGATCGATTCAGTTATGGAGTAACTTAAATATTTTCCTAGGATTGAGGCAGGAAACCCTACAATCTGCTATATTAATAGTGAACTATATAGAACGATTGTGTTGTGCATATACATCACTGCATTTTATCAGTTGGTTGCCCTTTGAGTTGACTGCCAGTCATTGCATTGTTTCAGTAGAAAAGTGGACACCGAATACAGAGTTAGTCAAAAAGATTTCGGATTTTTACATTGTAACTGCATACACACTAATGAAGCTATCTTGAAATTACCGAAACACTAACTTACCCAATAATTATGGATTTTTTGTTATTTATTTAAAATAATTTCAAAATGGATTTTTTAAGGTTACGTTAGTAGTATTGTCGCATACTTTCCATACCGACTGCGGAGCAAACGGAAGCACGGCTGATTTCCTCTTGCGCAGACAATTAGATTCTTTGCGGATAAATTGTTCATTTTCATATTAATCATTTCGTGATTAAGGATCAATATTTTAAACCTCCGTAAATCTCTTTGTTTAACTCTGTATATCGTGTTTATTAATATTTTAAACCTGTAAGTTACAAGTATGCTTAAAGTGTTTTAAACTGTTCTTTTTGTGTAAGATGTATGTTATATTCTTTTTTACGCACACAATTTTTAAACCTTTAAAACAACATAAAAATACTTTAATGCAGTGACTAATCTGTAAACAGCGTAAGTGATACTGGTAGATTTCAAATTGTTGATTGAAAATTGTAAGGTAGAAAAGATGTATCTTATCTAGCAAGAGGATGCGGTAGAATATTCTCTGATTGCAACCGGTTCGAAAAAAGCACGAGAAACATCTGTAACAAACTGTCCCGGTTATATTGTCATCTGAAGCACCAGGAAGAATTGATAATAGTGACGATAATTTATCTCCCTATTTTCGTTTTATTGTTTCAAATAGGTCTGTTATAGAACCAACAAGGAAGCAATGCGTAACCTATTAAATATTTAAAAAAGCGATAAGCACATATGGACCTAATATTGGTATTAATCTCACCAATGTGGGAACACCACATGCTTGAAGATAAATAGAATGGAAGGAACTTGTGAGAAAAAGAGCTTAGCATTAATTATATAGAGTGAGCAAAACATGTGTGTTAAATTTGCATCTGGCACCCAGCATTACGGGATATAGTAGCAGCGTTTAATTCCAACTACCACCCCAATTTCATTTACAATGAATCATGGGCTGATTCAGGTACGCGATCAGGACGCATAGGCATGACAAGATTAAAACAGTTTTTCTGGAGCGACTCATTTCACACTTTGGTGATATTCAGTGGTCCTTCAGATCTCCTCCTTTGAACGTGTCTCAAAGAGAGGGTCTTTTCTACTCACAACAAACATTTGGGGGTTTTCAGGCTGCCATCAGTGCTGAAATTACAGCCATTGTGTGCGATCGAATATAGACATACAGAATTGTGAAATGAAAGGAGAGCATTATCCAAATTCATTTTTTAGAAATGAAACCCTGTTAGCATTAATGAATGCATACATTGTTCGTAAAAATCCATATATATAGGAACTTGGTTATTCTTATCCTATTTCACTATTATTTTCGTACCATACATTTTACACACCTGTACAAATACTTAATAATTGTTATTTTCTCAATACAGTGTTTGTAGTAGGCGTTTCTCTGTAATGGAAGATCAATTTGAAAGAAAACCCAAAGAACACATTATTAATGACTGTGAAAGGGGAACTGTTACAGTTACAGATTACGTCAGAACTTTCCCCAATAGAATCCCTGTTAATAAGAATAAGAAAATACAAACAAGTAGGACTATAAGTAAAGCATAGAGGCTGTCATCATCAATCATTAGACCGAAGTGTACCGATTTCCACATCAACACTTTTGTATCTTTCTTTTCCTTCTTGCAAAGCAGGTACCACTTTTTTCATACATATTTACACATACTGGTTCTGCAGCTTCACTAAGTGCAAGAGAAGTGCATTTTTGAACCATTTTTAAGAGTTGTCTGTCTTTGATTTCAGTAACATAAAATGCTGTATATAGTGTTAAAAATCCGCAATGAAATGGAAAGGGCAAGAGATGTGGATTTCTGTAACAATTCTTTGAAAATAACTGAATTGTTGCTAAGTATAATATTAGATGCTTTCTTGGTGTAATATGTATATTTTCAAGGCAAGTATCTGCCATATGTGAAGTTCTTATTTGTACGTTTAAACTGTTTACTCATTTTATGTCATTGTGATTAGACCATTTCTAATATATTTAAGTAGGGTTATGGACTTTACATCAAGTCAACGTTTGAGTTTTTAGAGAGAAAAATAAATATATTAAATTGTTCCATTGAGAACTTTTTACTCGTGAGTTCAATATTTACACTGCTTTTGTTCAAACTTCATTGACAATTTCGAGTGAACATCTGAAAGTCCATTAGATCTAACCAAAATTTCGTCCTCGTCAACTCCAAAAACTGCCTGCTTAATGCCATCCAGTTAGGTGAAGTTTTTATTGTTTTTGTTTTTAGTCTGATATAAGCCGGTTACAAATTGTTGTTTCAATTTACTTTAATTAGTTAACTCTACGTAACAGCTTCTTTATTGCAGTTATAAACGCTAGATATAATGAGTTTACGATAATGTCAACTAAAAGAAACTCGCATAAAAACAATATGAGAGCATCACTGACAAACGTGGTAACAAATACCTCATCAAGATGAAAAGAGATGAACTAGATCTTAAAATTATTCTGGAAACTGGCGTCTCAAATTTAGATCCTGTAAGATATTTAGTTTTAAAAGGCGAAATATAAGAAACACTAACCGTCCAAAGTGAATTTAGCTACCAAACAAATTACTTTTGCCAAAGTTAGTTAAAACGAGAAGAAGAAACTGAGTTTGATTCATTCTGATGTTCTAATCTATGAAATCGAACTCTTGGAGAAGTATATTTGGTTCCTCAATTTGGTAACAGCGAGACATGTTGAAGATTATTATTCTAGTACAGATTACACATTAAAATATTGCCACTTTGGATAAATAAGGTTTAAAAAATCAGAAAAACGAATGTAACAATGTTGCGCAAAGACTGTTTTTAGCATTGAAAAGAAGAAAAGTGTGTGTGTGGTTTTTAATTATTTACTACATTTTTATATTGACAATGTTCTTCAGTTGCTTTTCATTTATAAAACAAAGTTACTTCTTACATGTATGGGATGGTGCTATAATTTTGAAGTGCTATAGGCATTTCTAGAGTTTAGATTTTTTTTATTTTCTCCTCTACTATAATTTATGTTCTTGAACTTTGTTACTTTCAAAAGCATCTAAGTCCACTTTTCAGATCCAAAACCAATTAAATCTTAAATAATCCTTATCTACATTGAACGCTAAGTCTGATATTAATATGCAATCCGTATAGTTTATCAAGCTACTACTTAAACTGCGGGACATTTACTTTGTATTAAACCGTTTTTGCTTTTTTCTCGGTAATGTATTTTTCTGAACTTCTAATTTTATGCATATCAGTTTCTATATTTGCTCCTATACATATGTATTTTTTAAAATTGGCAAAGTAAGTGCATTTCACATCAACAGACTCCGAATGTCAGAAAAGGCGCGCTACACCGCCAACTTTCCGTTCTACTTGCGCTGACAAAAGCGGCATCAAATGCCAGCTCTGTTTCGACACAATCTATGCAAGCCTGGATAGACCTCGAAAGGAATCTGTCATCTGTTTCAGCATCGCACGTTGCGAAAATATCAAATTGGTTCTGATGTGAATGTTGGCACGCTCGTGTTTTGTTTGTAGTTTCGTGCTCAGCGGGAGGTTGTGGGAAGCTGCAAGACAGGTTAATCTTCGGTCATGGCGTGAGCCGGTTACTGAACCCTCGCGGAATAGATCGAAGAATGCATTATACTGCTCGTTAGTAACTTTTTTTCTTTTCTTTCATGACCTTCTCTTCGGGCTGGATAATCTCCAGAATGGCCAAACGAGGTGAGCCAACGAAGAAGTCCTTGACTGTAGACTGTTGAGTGACTCTGGGTTTCGAGTAGGACAATACAGGAATAAGGATGTTTGTTTATTTTATTGTGAATTGCATTACTATATCTTCTGATTTTAATTCAGTCTACTGATATAAAATAATGCCCACCTGATTTGACTTTAGCTATTATTTGGTGTACCCGAAAATAACCCGATTAGAAACAATTTTCTTATTAATTTTAATATATCATTTACCCAATCACTAATCAGCATATGGTCGGTAACTAGCAAAATAGATCCTCGTCTTCGGCTGTTTAATGCTTTCGGTATAAATGCATTTGTACACAGATATTCCGTTTATTTAAATTCCCTGTGTTCACACATTACGAATGTGTTAAGTAGTTTAAAGTCATCATCATATTCACTTTCTTCCTTTTGTATATTCTCTTCTTGTTATTACTGTTGTTATTCATTTGTCCCGGAATGAAAATTCAATTATTATTTTGGAAGATTCATGTTCATGGTGATTATCTCGACATTTTTCTCCATTATTTTTTTTAAACCCCATACTCCTAAGAACCATTGTATTCTTCACCTTTCTCTTCCTTAAGCAATGCATATGTTTTCCTCGCCTTTTTAAATTTGACGTAAATGAGGTTATAAAACTTGTTTGTTTAACTGGAAATTGTCTGGGTTTATTACTAGAGTAGAGGACAAGCGAAAGAAAGAATAACAGCCTACGAAAACTTGAAGATACTTAACTGAAAATGCTAAGTTAAATAATAAATGCAAAACATTAAAAGTGTCGGTATAAATATGGGATCGAAGATCCTTCGTTTCAGAGTTACATGACGTTATTACTAACAAACCAGATAGTGGCACAAGTGATAAATTAAACAACATATGTTATAAAAGGTAGCCTGTTCCCACCTCCTGAGTCTATGTCCCATATTTACTGAAATTAATTTTGGTTGCTTTCTCTGAGAACGTCAACATTAAGCACAGGAGTGCCTTAAACTAAACTTTTTAAATTTCCTCACAGATAGAAATCTATAGGATTCAAATATAGCAACGGAGCAGATCATGCAATATATCCCATTCGACTAAGCCATCTTTTCAGTTGACATTCAATTAATGACTAGAAGGAACTGGAGGGCCATTTTAATAAACCACAGAAATACAAAGTCAATTAAATGATGCAAATCATTTCTGAAAAAAAAAAAAAAACTACAGCTAAATGTCTCCTGTCAAAACAGGGACTATAAACTTCTGTTGTGTTTGTTCTGTCGTACTTTATTAGGGTTTTCATAGGCCCAGATCTTGTTCAAGGTACCTCGTGTAAAGTCAGTCTCTCAGTGAACTGGTCAAATGCTAAGAAATTCATGAAGAGAGTGCACTATTGTAGAGTACGTTGGTGGAATTTTCTTCCTATCCAAATGTCCGCAGCATTAATTTCTTGCACCTGTTGAAAGTAATGAAAGGTAATTACAGTTTTTACGCAGAATATTTCAAATAATCATATGACTAACTCCTTAACTTATTGCAATTGTACTTTCTTGTACTTTGTGATGGGTTTTCGCTCAAATTACCTGTTTCAATCTCATGGCTTCTTATATCTCTTGGTCTCCCAGTATCTGAACTACTCCTCTCAAATGAGCCTTTCTCTTGCAAGTAATTATGGATTTATGATAATGTTTATGTCTTTTATGGTAACTTCATGTTTTCCTAATGCATTTTCATCTGTAGGATCATAGATTTAATATATATCCAACATTTCACTCTCCAAATATAATTGTATTTTTTTTATTCAGCAAATAACAAAAGTTCACCAAAATGAAAAATATACGGCATGGCCCACTTTAAGGAAGAAAGTATTTACAAAATGAAAGCACTTTGAGACGAGTCCTCTTCATGAATACGTGTACAGAATGTACAGAAAACTACTTAAATGTTTATAAGGGCATTTTAATGTTTTGTTATTAGAAACATGTACCTAAAATTTTTGACACCAATTAGCATATTATATCATGTATATTAATCTGCCAAATTATATGCTCTGAGTACGTCAGAAAACAGAACTCCTTGTCAATTATTCAACTATTACTCTCAAGGAAAACGAGAAAACAATTCGAAAAAATGTGTCTGGAGGCCAGAACATACTTGAGGTTATATGCTTTTAACGGAAACATTCAGCAGCAGCAGTAGCATCAGCGAAGTTCATGATTAAAATTCGCAAAGTACCCTTTGTGCAACCAGCAAATTTGCGTTTAGCGCGTTGCCACAGAGATGAATACCAAAAGCTGCTTTTAGTAACTTTGCAATGGAGTGTTTCTAAACGACTTTGAGACATAAACAAATCCATAGACAATATTTGTAGAAAATTTAGTTTAATCCGAATAGAAACACATAATTGCTAGATTTAGAACTAATTTGTTGTTGATCCGGTTTATTTACGGATGCTCTTTAACATTTCAGGTCATCAGCATCCCAGTCAATTCCGGGCGTGAAACGGCCGATAAATTTTGCTCGGAGGCCTCTTCTTTCAGGCTTGAGGTTCTTTTACATGCCGTAAATTTACGACACGGGATCCACGGCTTTACTTCCCTTCCGAAGGAAGTTATACTTAAGATTTTTACTTCCGAAAAAAAAATCATCGGTCCTGACTGGGATTAAACCCTTGATCTTGGGTTTACGAGGCAAGTATGGTTACCACTACACCACCAGGACCGACTTAGAGCTTATGCGTTCCATATTAATTGTCGTGCATCCTTAAGCTCGTTCGTAAATAGGAACACGCAGAAGTTTTATACCAGGAATTAACTTAAGGAATTACTTTTGTTTCTCGTAGAGTGATTATTTAGTATTCTTACTCCCTGTCAGTCCTTACGGAAACACGCGCAGTGTCACTCACGAAATCGCGTTTTCTGTGTCTAGTCAGTGGGTTCGAAGTTCAAGCTTTAGTTACTTAATTTCCGCAATGCATAACTAGCAGTGAAAGTGGTGGAACAAGAGGAAAAGTAGAAAAAGGAAGCAAGAGTACATGACAGAGTCACAGGCATCAGAATAGAGCAAATAAATAAGTATATAATATTTGACAATTAATTTGACTAAATATTTCACTGTCTTAATATTGCAAATATTGACACATTTTACCTGTGTAGCAGCTACCGCATTTGCACTAAAACTCATTTCACTGAAGTTTCTTCTACTGAACATCATTCCAAACCGATAAAATTATACTTAAGTTAAATTAAAGCTTACTTCTGTTGGAGTTTACCAATTCATTACTGCAAGGCACTGATTGTGGAAGATAGTTCGCATAGTATTACTACGTTTATTATTATTATTATTATTATTATTATTATTATTATTATTATTATTATTATTATTACAATTATTATTATTATAATTATTATTATTAATATTATTATTATTATTATTATCGAAAGTAGTCTATCAGAAAAATAATAATGTATGTATACTCTTTAAGGTTCCATGCTTACTCGTACATATCTGATATTCTAATATTATTAATGCATTCATAGTTACCTGTTTTATACCCTTGGCAAGTGACATTAGTTACATTCAGAGGGAGGTTTACTTCCGTTCCTGATCATGTTGTATTATTAATGAATACTAATGAAGGCGATACCAGAGTGGGTGCACGATAGTGAAAACTTCCGGTGCACGTCCCGGTCACGATTTCGATTTCCTTTCCAAAGCATCCCTTGATTGATACGGAGCACTTCTGTGATCTGTACTTTCGCTTACTGGCTATTTCATTCCTTTTCATTGCCTTTCATATTTTCACGAATGAATGGTTTATCACGATTCACATAAAATGTGCCCTTTTACTGCAGCGGTGTCCATCGAACGCTTTATTAAACGAAATTTCCTTAATAAAGGTTACTATGTTTAACCTCTTTCACTGCTACCTATTTACTTCCACTCTGTTGAGTGAAAGGATAAGGTAACTGGGTAAATAAAGCATTTACTGCAGTTACAAAGCATATTATTTTTTTAATAGTATATATACTTTTCTCCCTCCACCTCTAGCATCTAAACTGGCTTTTATTTTGTCGTTCTTGGCACGTTAATCGTTAAAAGTCACTGTGATATTTTAATTCAATCCTCTAAATATATTTTGAATTAAATAGAATTGAAGGAGTAACGTGTGCATGTGCTTATTAAGATCTAAAACAAAAAGAAATAAAGAAATGCAGAGTTCAAATTCAGATTTCTACCATTTGCTTTATTTATACTTTTAGTTTACTTTTCACAACCGAGCTGTAACACAATCCCGCTCAGTCGGTCATCCTAACTTTGAGCCCCCCCCCCCCTCTCCGAAGTTTCTCCTGGTAATTTAGACGAATGTTGGAATGCATATTTACGTTCTACGAATTTTCCGCCTTCCACTTTCATATGTCTTTCCTTCGGTTCCGTTACAGAGTCGAAAGTGTTGGGGCGAGATGGGCTGACGCAATGGAAAGGTTTCTGAACTGGAAGCGGACTTTCTGAGGGGCTCGCAAAACTCGGGGGGAGGTCCCTCCACCGGCATCGGAGTTGTTCTGTTTGAAAACATGTTAGATATCCAATCTGCGTCCGCGTAGTCACCGCCAGAATCCTCCCTCCCCATTCCTTCCCTCTGAAGTAGGGGCATAGGCATAAAGAACCAGCCACGAGTTCTCCTATATCTGCGCCTTTCTTCGCGAATCTAATCGCTTTTTCATTTTTATTTAGAACACTTTTGGCCAGGTACCAACTGCAGAATTATTGTTTTCCCCTTGGATGTTAGGATCTGGCAGCGCTACGACTTTAATTGATTTTAGGGCTTCTATGGCTGGAATTGCAGTATGAAATCAATGAATATGAAGTTGGTTGTGTGTACACACAATTGAACTATTCTAACTACCTGAACCTGCTGGCGAATAGAACCTTGCTACTGTACTCAACTTGCTCGGTTTGTGTGTATGCAGCCTGTCTTGTTTCTGCTAATGGTTTCTAAAACTGTTGAGTCATGTACTTTTTCTTCATTTGCTCATGCAGGTGAGCATTCTATTGTTTCGATTGCGGTTGAGTTATATGGCAGGGGCTGAAATTGTTTTTCATAAATGTAGTTTAGATACACTTTGTTTTCCATTTATATACACCTTTTGATCAGGCTATCTTGGGTCTTCAGCCGGACTTCTGGATCATTTGTAAGGATCATTGAGCATTATTAGGTATTAGAAGTTTCACAAATAGCAGTACGCATTATTACTATATTATATTCCGGTGGGACCGCCCATAGTGAGGAGAGACATTGAATCAATTGGTGTCGATAATATTGATTTTCGTTTCAGAAATTTAAATTCTCATATTTAATTAAAATTAAATTTGGTTCACACACTAGTAATGTCAAATTACCTTTATTACCGACCGTACTCAGCGTTAATGGCTGCTGTCCGGGATGTCCCGGTTTTGATATCCGGTACCTGCTGAGTTAGGTAAGTTGTGGCTTGGAACGGTGTTCACCCCGCTTGAGGATAATTGGGGAGCTACCTGATAGAGAGATGGCATCCTTTGATCTCGAAAGCCGCGTTAGGGCGATCGGCAGAGCGTCAGTGTGCTGATTACATGTTCCCCTACAATTTCTCCTCTCTGCCGATAATGTCGCAAGAGGGAGGT
This sequence comes from Metallyticus violacea, assembly GCA_030762175.1. Lineage (NCBI taxonomy): Eukaryota > Metazoa > Arthropoda > Insecta > Mantodea > Metallyticidae > Metallyticus > Metallyticus violacea. Next base: position 49,473,445 of record CM060838.1, on the reverse strand, counting down.
AGAACGATCGCTGCGGTAGGCCTAGGCTGACGCGCCAAGAGGAGGTTGAGTTTAGGCCTCTCATGGAAATTATCGCCTTAGCGTATCCTCAGTTGCTAAATGTTCCAAAATAAAATTGTGATTTAATGTCATACAACGTAAATAACTGTTACGCTGCTTATTAATAATTGTCTTTGTCAATAATGAATAAACAGAACCTCTTCATTCATTTTGATTTTTCTGCGTGAGGGGAGCTGCAAGGCTGTAGATACTTCGAATTATTATTATTATTATTATTATTATTATTATTATTATTATTATTATTATTATTGTTGTTGTTGTTGTTGTTGTTGTTACAATCGAAACAGCAGTAATGAAAATTTAGTTTAGATGTTCTTTTTTTTTTGTTTTGTTTTAATGATAGTCTGACACCTAGGCGTCAAGTCGGTTGTGTGCCAGTTATCTGCTTTTTTAGTCGCGGAGACTATTTATTATTTTTTTTACTACAAACTTCCAAAGAACTAGTTTAGGGTTAAACACTATTGAAACCAGATAAATAGCACACGAAAGCAATTAACTTAATGTATAATTAAAACTAAGAAACTAAATGACACAGAAGGTTATGTTGCAATCAAGGTCATATGTCCAGTAACACTTGAACTTAATACTATTTCAAGTGGTCACGAATTATATACGTGCCGATAATGCAGTTAAAGATACAGTAAGAAACAAGATAAAAATGCATATACATCTGAGAAAATGATTTTACTTCTAGGAATTAATAATAAAATGATGCTTTTAAAATTAGCATAAAGTGAATCGTATAATTTTCTCGCAATGTATATTAACAAAAATAATTAAATGATACCTATATGCTGTAAAACTCACGAATTAAAGACAGTGAGTAAACAACATTTTACTAGAAATAGTTATGGCAAACAAGAATTTCTGTTTCTTAATAATAACACTCATTAGCTCATAAGGATTAGATCTAAGGCCTATTCCAGGTCCTGGAGAATCATACGAACCAATAGAATTTACCTACACTTAACACCTACTGGATAGGTGGTCAGCCCATTACCTCAAATGTCATCTAGTGCGATGCTGAGGTATTACTTGGACGTGCGCTTTTGATTTCGGCTGTAGAAAAATCTGTGGACCTCGGCTCTCACAGTCTTATTGGAGTAAATGTTACAGTTGCAGATCAGCAAAACGAAAAGTGTGCTTCTTTCGAACTATAGAGTGTTTGTAGCAGTTGGAAATGGTGTTGGTATTAGTATTAAAATTCTGTTTGGGCAAAATACTTGATCCATGTTAGGTCCCTTCCATTAACATGGCGAATGTTACGTTTTGCCTTTTAAAGTCCCAAATTATTGTATTAACATTATACATTATTCTTAAGTATTAATTTATGGGCTTGGAGGTTTGAGCATATGGTGTAGGATGTTAATGCTGAGTATATAAATAAATAATTGTTTGTTTTGTGGTCCTTACATCCTGAAATCAACTCCTGGATCAGCGAAGGACACTAAATGCAATAGCCTGAAAATCCTAGGCAATTGTGTGCTTCCACGTTTGAGCAAAACAGGATCAAGGGAAGAAGAAAGAACACCTCGACCAATGAGCCAGGGACTCTTGAAACAAAAACTAATCATTAGACAAACAAAATTTCCATAAACAATTTCCTTTAATGATGTAAATATCCACCTTTTAGGGTATGTGTTACTTTAATAAACAAACTTGGCTCCTAAGCTAGAACCTGAAGAGAACACGCGGACCACTGCATATCATCAGTAAATTGGGTAATGACAATGTCATGATTGATTTTTCGCAAAAAAATTGTGGACTTACGCCGATTTTCTTCTCATAGCCAATACCTTGTCGACCTTGTAGTAATCTGGAACAGTCACCAGTCCTGGGGGTGTCCAACTTCCTAATTGACACAGATTGTGAAACTGAAAGTTATAGTTTTAATGTCGTCGGGTTCAATGTGTGGACAAACTCTTGGAAAGAAGGGTGATTACAAGTGTTTGTGGTTTTACATTTGGTTTTGGCTTTGCGAAGGCATTTTTGACTAATTCGTGCTGTGCAAAAGTGTGGCAATGCATTTCTGAGGTGAGCACTAGTTGCATTCTATGAATAAAGAGATGGTTAATGAGAGTGTTGCACTGCTATCGATGCTGAGGTATTCATATACAGGTGCGGAAAATCAATGTAGAGTAGAAAGGCAGTACCAAGCTAAGCATTTTGAGGTTAGGAACATGCAGATACATATAATGACAGGAGCGCTGTATGATCTTAATTGACGTTATGAAGCATCTTCATTTGCCAATCAAAACAAAATGTAACTCTCTGTATGTGTACTGTCTCATCTAATGAGTACTGGTACACCATAAGAAACTAAATATTACATGCAGGTACTGATGTACTGTACAACACATCTTAAAAAGCTGAATGGAGAAAACAAAATGTTTGTGCATACTATAATTTATGTTACAATGTGTCCTCAAAGTTCTTACTGATAAATCAAATGCTTTTGCTTCTTAATGTATAGTTACAGAGAAATATCAAAAATACAAAAATCTTACATTTCTTATTACTTAAATGTCAAATGCCATAACAAATGTCCAATATGACCACCATTTTCATGCATAGCGGTGTGGCAAGGATTGGTGTGTTCTCTGAAATACCCAGGAGCAGTCTGAAGCATTTGTGAATCTCAACTGCTGTGTCATAAATTGTGCTTTTCATGATATCCCAAACGAAAAAAAATCCAATATCAAGTTAGGCGACCGTATAGGCCACCGAGTTGGTCTTTCGCGTCCGATCCTTTTGCCACCAAATGCTCTGTTTAGGTGATTTCGAACTGCAATGAAAAATGTGCAGGGGCGCCATCATGTTGGAACCATACGTTTGGCCTAATTTCAGACGAGCGTTCCTTATTACCGTACTATGCAGTAGGCTTCAAAACACAAATGCTGCATTGACGATCAGACATACCTAACGATAGTGACTAATACTGTACAAGAGTGCGTTTTGTTTACACCCGACATGCCACAAGCAAGTTTCGCAATCTAAGACTCTAACATGACGGATTTAATGTGAACGTATGTAGAGCAGTAAAAAAACTTCTGTGATCCTTTGTCCATATCCTCGAAATGCTTAGTTTGGTACTGCCTTTACATTGTACAATTTTCTGCACCGAATATACCTACATATAATATTCATATATTGCTGAATATAATATAATATTCAATATTGCTGAAATAGTCATTGATTCTCTGAAAATGGCATCACACTGTTTGTTATCCTGGCAGTTCAATGTGCAGTAGATAATATTCCAGTTAATATAAACTCCTCTGTAAGGTATGGGTACCACGTATGGATAGCCTGCAATACTCTTTAAGATTATTTTCCATTTTTCTTTTTCAATTATGTTGGTCATATTACTCAATGTCATGCTGAATCCCCAACTAGTACCAAAAAGAATGACTGACCTACTTTCAAGCCTTAATATTTGGAAAAACGCTTTCATTTCACTAATAATGATTGGGGATCAAAACGTTTTTTGCTTCATTGCCAGATGTACAGGTTCAGTCACTGCATCCTTTTTTAAACACGTTTTTTCCTGTAGTGCTTCTTCTGAGCAAAAGGCGGTGGAAAGTTGAGGACGGTGCCACCATCCACATACACTAATGACATTGTCCCCTTTCCGTCTGCGAAACACTTTCTCCCTCTCGAATTCACTCAGAGGACTTGACCTGGGGCAAAGGAACCAGCTCACTAATGTTCCTTCGAAAGTATTGCCGATTCTATTTCTTAATGATATTAGTTCTAATTTCTTAGTTGTCTATTTTGGCATTCTTTTGGATGCGCTATAGCTGTTCTATTCTATTATGTCCGTTCAGCCTTTTTTTTTTTTTAAAGAATACGAATTATTTGTTCTTTGTTTTGGAGTAATCTATTTTAAAATATATTGGGCGAGGACTTATCATGTCGTATCATTTTCATATTGTGTATGCACTCAAGTACTTTCTCCGAATTTTAAATATTTAGTCGCTCCTATCCTTGCCAAACTCTACATTACATTTGGTGAATAATAATCCTTGCAGTTCTAACGCTCATAAGCATCTATTTTGATTCCCATAACGGTCAAGCACTGTCTACAATTTTACAAAAATTGAGTAGCCTATCTGCTACAGTTTCTCTGTTCTCTCTGGGGTGCTTATACGTAATTTTTAATGCAACGAACACAAACATTTAATGAGCTTTCTTGCTGAAAAAAATGTATTGTAATATAAGTTTTGAAAGCATTCATTGTACATCCGAGTGTGACTGGGTGCATCCCGAGGTTTACCGAGCTTACCACAAATTTAAAACATACAAAATCCATTGTAGATATTATAGTAATATAATATATCGTTCAAAATCTCACACTGTTAGAAAACTCGAATCGACTAATATTTACTAATGAATCTGTGATGATATAAATGTCATTAGGCATTTGTTGTTTTTGTTTCAATTTTCGAAATCTAGCTTGTGAAAAACCATCGTAAATGTTTTATGAAAATTAACCAAAGTAGTGGAGAAAAATTGGTGGGAACTACGCTCGATATCGCTGAAGTTGATTAATTAATTACTTTTCTAAGCTTGATTCATTATTTTTTTTATCAAATGTTACTTTTAAATTAATTTAAAACTCAGTGCTGCAAAATTGCTTTACCATATCGGTCTTCAGTTGTTTTACTACACTGATCTTCAACTGTTTTATTCCAGTACCGCAAAAATGCTATTTTCAATTCTAAATTCAGGTAGTGAACAGTCACATTAAGGTATGTAATTACAAAACACTTTATAGTTAACCATTTTTAAGGAGGTATTTTTACAATTGTTTTTCTAATGTACCTCTTTCTTTCTTTTTTCCCTGTTTCGTGTTTATATTTTTATCAGATGATGAAGCTTCTCGCCAAGCAATCGCTAGTTTCAGTGATGATATCATATATTAGAAAAGGCATCTTTTGAGAAATAAGTTTCCAGGTGTAAGTTTGGGATATCTCTCTAGCATATGTCGTTGATGAGGCGAAGAAAACCTTGAAAAATATATTTCGAACCGAAATCTTTCGTTCAGGAGTCAGTGCCTAAGCGACCTCGGCCACGTGTCAGTGTATTCACCGTCTAGATGCTATTGGCATCACTTGATGCTTTGAAAAAGAGACTGGATGTAAATCAAAACTCTTTTGGTATGCTTAATATAGAACAGCAGGGTTTTAAACACGAATTGCTTGAAGTTTACTTCGAAATGAATCAGAATTAAATAGCTTTAGATCTTTTTATTGTGCACAATCACCATTTTCGAACATTTACCAAATGCTCCATTGTGGCAGAGAAAGAGATCACAAAAGTATAGCACATTCGCACTTAAAAGTTGTCCCTTTAATAAACTAATATTGTCCTGAGCAATTATTCTGCACTTACATAATTAACATACATTGAATATTAAAATAGACTTAAATGAATTTTAATGGTGTTATCCTACATGATTATTGGATTGATGGTTAAGTTCGTACCGAATTTTTAGTTTCTTTCTCCCCCCCCCCGCAGTGGCAAACTTTTATTTGATGTTCATTTGTAATATATTTTCCTGCTGGGGCAATATTCCGAATCCATGCCAAAAGAGTTCTTCAGCCCATTTTGAAGAGTTTTTCCATTGTTAAAGGAATTTCCTCAATATTGTTTAAAGAGCGGAAAAGGTGGAAGTCTGAAGGCACAAGATGAGGACAATTAGAGGATTGTTCAACAACTTCCCAACTAAGTTCCTGAAGCTTTTTCATGTTAGCAAAGTGCATTATTATGTTACAATTCTTGGTGCAACCTTCACAGTCGTTTATCTTGAATTGCGACCACAAGGGGTCTGAGGCTGTTAACAATAAATGTCAACAGTGGTGGTTACATTCCGGAGGAGTAATTCGTAGTACACGACACCTTCTTTATCGCACTAGACGCATAACAACCATGTCTAAGGGGCTCAACCATTCCTTTCTGTTTTATGTTGACATAAAGGCGCCATTTTTATCACCAACATCAGTCCCGGATAGTAAGTATCGATATTGTTCACCAGCTAACCTACGAGCAAATAAAGAAGCATGAATGACCACCCTCTGAGTTCTATTGTTTTTGCTTAAAGTATGCCGTACCCATACACTCAATTTTATAACCTTGATACGGAAAGAAAATGTTACACAGTGATTCATAACATTTGTCAATTTTCGAGTTGATTGACGTGATTCAAGGGCACTAAGTTCTGTTATGGCCTTTAAATTGTATCCTTCAAATTGCAGTGGTCTTCACTTACACCAAAATTGCCTTTATGAAACGACAGAATCTTTTCTTGCCACGTTTTCCCCGATGACTTTCTCCCCGTACAAAATACAATGGTGTCGAGCCACCACCGCTGTGGAAATCATGTCGGAAATGTTTTTTTCCAACTGACACCATCTTCATTAGCCCACAAAACACCAACTTTCTTCTGCAAAATTCAAGACGAATTACTTTGTTACTGTCCACCTCCATTGTCTAGTGGTAGTGTTGCGATTACTAATCCGGAGGTCCTTGGTTCGAATCTCGGTCAAGTCAAGCTCTCAGGGTAAGGTTTCTATCGGAGTTTTTCCTAAACCGGATACCAGATAGCTGTAAGGCGCTAAGAACTCCGAGCTCGTTTGCGCCATCATTAATTCTTTTATTTCACATCCCTACAAACACACCGCCACGGTTGGCCGAGGTCGTTAAGGCGCGGACTCTTGAGTGGAAGGTCTGGGGTTCGAATCCGCCAGGACCGTCCTCCCTGACTAAGGTTTTTTCCAGGTTTTCCTCAGTCCTCATAAATGGCAAATGTCGGGGAGGTACTCTAATCTTAAGCCTGGAACGATTCCTTCCTTAAAAATAAAATCCTTTCCCAATATATCATTTCATCGCATGTATCATCAGTATCCATCGGCTGTGGTGCTTCTGTAGCAAAAACGGGCGTTAAATTCATTCATTCATCTCTACAAACTTACCCCTATAGTATTCAGTATACACTCTACAGACTCCGCCAGAAGATCAATGCAGTCAAAGCGACAATAAATAACACATAAAAAACAAATGACAAATGACAAACAATAAGCAAACTCCTAACACCGCAATGCCAAAATAGACGCTAGCATCTGTGTGCTAACCCAACGTTTTAAATTAACATATTCAAGACAAATTTCCGGTTTCATATGTTTAGTTTATAAGATAAGTTTAAATACTAAAAAATGTATTGGGAGGAAAAATTTAAGGCTTTTGCAAGACCATTAAACGAACTTTTAAGATTACGTAATTGTACTTGGAAGGTACAACATACCGTTTTTAAATTAGTGTAATTCCTACCTTGGTGTATCAACAAAATCTGAGTAAGTAAAGAAGAAGAAGACTACAATGAAAGAATCAAGTAACATTCAGTATGTATAAACAAGAAGTGAAAAAAGTTGTAATGGAATAGAACATAGAGGAAGTGACTCATGAAGAATGATTTAAATCTTTATACAGTAATACAGGAAACAAACAGTGTGTGTGAATTATTTGTACAGAGAGTGCTAAAAATAATATCTGCTATAAGTAAAAAACTATAGAGTTATGAAAACGCTGGAGCCAAATATATGAAGCGAAAAACGGGCGCCTAGTCTACGAGGCGATAGAAAAACTGTTATTCTTCTTCCGCTAATAAGTAACAAGCAGCTCCTATGTTATTTATTAAATCACATCTCTCGTGAAAAGAAATAATGAGAGGCTCGGGATTGTTGACCTGTTAACTACTGAGTGTCTGTAAGCTCGGTGATGCTTTAACCAATACATTAATCAAACTGAGCGCTGTTGCTGACATGCAATTACCAGCCGCTCTGATTTCTGCTGTCGTAATCGTGGAACACTTCTTAAGCAATTGTACTCTGAACTGTGGACAAAATAATGCAGGTAACAACCAACAAAAATAAACTAATGTGATTTATTTACTTTAAAAGTTAAAAAAGTAATAAAATACTCTTAAATGCATTCCTTGCTGACTCTGGGCTGTGCATCGCGTCAGGGCTCAGAACAGTCCTTTAAATTAAATCGTTTCAAAATATTTTGCTAATTGCGAGGGTGATTTTATAAGTAACTTGGTTCGCATACTAATAGAGGGCAACAGTTCCACCTGTATATATATATATATCTCATACGTTTGCTTATCTATCAATATTCTGTGGTCACAGGTCATTCTGATGTTGATTCATTGTTTCGCAATTGTTTAAACAAAAGCGTTTCGAGTGACAGTGAAAAATGCGTAAGACTGGAATTCATGGTGTTATTCACTTCTTTTTTCTGAAAGGGAAAACAACAAAGGAAATTCTTGAATGTTTTGCCTATATTGGCTGATGCATGCTTTTCCTATGAAACTGTCCGACTTAGAGTAAATGAGTTCGAGAGTGACAGAATAGAATCGAAGACGATCATGTCATGGGACTCCAAAATCAGCTTTAAGGCCAGAAGTAATCGATAAAGTCAATGATATTGTTTTGGCTTACAGACAAGTGAAAGTGCGTCAGTTAGCAGATGCCATGCGTATCTCAACTGAGTGGGTTCATTTTATTTTGCATATCGAATTACACAGGAAATACTTTTCTTAAGATGAGTACTGGGTCTGCCTACTCCGGAGAAAGAGCGAAATCGCATACGAACATTGGCCGACTGTTTTTTAAAGTTTAAGAAGAGTCCAACCGATTTTGTTATGGCGTTTTGTGACTATAGGCCAGGCGAGCCACTCCGAAAAAGGCGAAATACGTTTCATCCGCTAGAACGGCGGTGGCATACATTTTTTGTAATGCAAAAGGAATTCCCTTAATTGACCACTTGGAGGAGGGGAAAATCATTACTGTAGAATATCACGCACCACTTTTATTCAGACTGAAAGCAACAACTGCGGGAATACCTCTGGAAATGACTAAAAAGAAGATATTGTTTTGCCATGACATTGCGCCGGTGCATTCAAGCCCCGACGCTCAGGGCATATTGACCGAATTACTATTTGAAATGCTTCCGCACCTACCCTATTCACCTGATATTGCTCCCTCGGATTACCACCTGTTTCCAAAACTCAAAACTTTCCTGGCTGACACAAATTTAAGTCAAGTGAAATGATCTTGCAAGAGATAAACAAGTATTCAGAGAGCCTCAAAGAAACCCACTTCCACAAGGGGAGCATGTGCCTGGAGAAACGTTGGAGCAAGTGCGTTGAACCTACAGGAAACTGTCAAAAATGCAAGATAACCCTGTTCTTTATAACATCAAACCAAGTTACTATCAAAACTCCCTTGTATTTAAGTTTTATTGAGTATGAATGTATATAAAATTGGAGTTATAGCTAGTGAAGGAGTATTCTTAGTGTCAAATATGAGTTGGGAAGAGTTTCTACAGAGCTTTTAAACGTATTTTGTGTACGGAGCAGCAAGAAGCAAAGAGCGAAGTTCACCTCGTAACTCACAAAGGTGTGGCCATTCGTGATCGCGGGCATGGCCCCCCTTCAACGCCAGAGTTGCGTGATAGATTGCGCAAATTGTCATCTTGGCTTTTTCTGAGAAACAAAATGTAACTTAATTGGTTTCTCCGTGGAAACAAGGGCTCAGTAACTTCTCTGGCGTACCAGAAAACATAACTTCCCTATTTTTGAGGAAGACAGACTATTTAAGGAGTTTTTAAGCACTTTAGTTAGCATGTGTAGTTCTCCATATATAATTTTTCCTTTTAAGGTTGTGACTTTGACGTATTTTTTTACAAAGTCATTTCTATATCTAAACATACTCATTCTTGCACTCTAAGATGACATACACCCTAAGATGACATACTCAGTATCGAGGAATAAGTTGAGTAGTTCCTTTATTTGTTTGTTTTTTTTTTTTTTTTTAATACGTTGTCAAAGAAAACGTGTCCAAAATTTTCCGCGCTTTTCTTAATGAAAAAGTTAAGAACTCAAATGCTGGTTCCTAAGGGAAATAGTTGCTATAGAGTAAATATACTGTGTTCTGATTTGTGTGTTTACTGGTTCGGCAACTACCACCATAGTTCTGTATCCACTTCGATATTCGCCAGCAGTTTTTATGTTAAACCTGTAATCGTAAACGTTAGATATATAATATGACTTCTATATATGCCGACATTAATTTGAATCATTAAGGGCAATGCTCTTTTGCTAGGTCATGGGTATAGGGTGTCTAATACCTGAGCTACTGGTTAGCCAAAAGCAAACTCTTCTACGGGACCTACCGGTCACGATTTGCAAATTTATGTACATGCGGTTTAACGTATGTTTCGTGCATTTAATTACCATTCTCTTGACATAATAATAGCAAGGTAAATTGTAGAGGAATCGTGACATATGCTTATAGACACCCTGTATGCTGGAACGTTGAACGTCGGTCCGGTTTCGCGACTCTGCATTATTGCTAAAACAACTTTTCCTTATAGTGGACTGGTCTTAACAAGCAGCGTAGGTCGTAGAATTCCTTGTTTTGGAGATGCTTGTTCCACACGTGGGCGTTGGCCTGGACGGAAGCCCAAGCAGTGGCGACTCTTGCTTTGGCTTAGCTGTTAAACAAACACAACACCACATCCTGCTCGTGATCATAGCGTTATGTTATACAAATTTAGTTTATGGACCTTTGCTCATGCTAAAGTGTTCTGGTCTTTAATATGAACACATGCTTAATCCGTAGCTTTATTTTATACGGTTTTTAATATTGTTCTTTAAGCTGATCCATAAACACACTCTTTAGTTGCTCACTTTTTTTGTAACGTTCCAACACAGCATGTAACAACACATTTCTGAATATCTCTTCACGTTATTTGTAGTTAGATATTTGATATTAGCAGTATATTCTCTCCTTTGTGTTTACCTTTTTAAAGCTGCTCAAGTTTCATTGACAAGAAAAACACTCAACAGAGAATAAAGAACATGGATGAGACAGTTGAAGTGCTCATACCAAAACAAATTTTAAGCTGCCATGTCAAGATGGACGAATGTGCATATGAAAGTCAAATTGAAGTTTTCAACATTTCTGACGCAAATTCAAAGTTGTATGATCAAACCAAGAGGCTAATAATAATAATATAAAATGACATTTTAACATTTTAAGATAAAATGCTTTTTGGTTTGCATATAGCACTATCAATAATAATAATAATAATAATAATAATAATAATAATAATAATAATAATAATAATAATAATAATGCGTCATCTTTTGAACGTAAAATTGTTCCAAGTCCTACTCGTTACAGCGCGCGGTTCACAAGGTATCCAGCAAAGCTGTGAAGCCACTGCAGCAGTTTTATTTGGCGTGCACTAAAGACGCTGATTAGTGTGTTTTTTCCCCCTTTAGTTCTGTGGCAGAGAGCGCAGATTCGTCTTCCGACATGAACTTTTTTTTAAATAAACCTTTGTAAAATATTAAGACAAATTAATTTCATAGTATTGTTTCCCATACGTAACAAGTTTTAATGTTAATATAATATAATATTTCCTTCTGTATTTGTTCTATCTAAATGCAACATACTGCACACAATTTCCCTGAACATGCACGAAAAACAAAAGATGGCTTATGGACACAAATTCAAATAGCCTGGAATGTTGTAGCCTTTCGTCTACACTACTGTAGAAAGCTGATATCATCTATGCCCCGAAGATTGAGGCCAGTGATACATACTGAGGGTTCATACACCTGATATTAATTTGTGTTTATTTCTATATGTTTTCACTTTCAGTTCACATATTTAGTTAGTTATTTGTAAAGAATACGTCAGTTTGTGAGTACGTTTTTGTATGTGCATAGGTAATGCCATAAAACTCAAATTATGTTAAAACATAATAGCAGCGTTAAGCATATACACTCATAAAACAAACAAAAAAAATGTTGTGTAGGATTTGAACCTAAGAGCTTATTCAGAAGAGAGATGCCTTCTAAACCGCTTGGCCGCCGCTATTTTACTGCCAAGCGTGGCCAAGGTCGTGAACATGAGCGAGAGGTCTGGGGTTCGATTCCCACCGGGACCGTCCTCCTTGACTGAGGATTTTCCAGGTTTTCCTCAGTCCTCATAAATGAAAAATTCCAGGGAGCTACCCTAAACTTAGGCCTAGAACGCTTCCTTCCTTTTAACCCAGTTTATCATTTCATCTCATATATTATCAGTGTCCACCGCCTGTGATGCCTCAGTAGTTAAAACAGTCGTTAAAAATAACCGCTACTCTACCATGATAATCTCTTTCCAAATATTTATTGTGACCATTACGTTTACAGGCAACACGCTCACCGCAGTGTGCAGTCGCTGCATGTGCATTGTGAATAAAGTGTTTACGAGCAACCCCGAAGTTCTCCGATCGACATATAGAATCTGGAGATGACTCCTTTTTTTTTTTTTAATCAAAGGATATACCTACCCTTTATGTATACAGCACTGCCGAGACGGATGACAATACAGTAACACGCAAAGTCACTGTTATTTATATATAGTATTCCGGACATTAATCAATAATCAACAAAACAAACTTAATTATATGCACTTTAAGAACGAAGTTTCTCGTAGACAATTAAGGTACGATCAAGGTTGATCTGAAGGAGTGGCCTATGGAAAGCGTAATTCGCTAGCTGCTCTCTTTTATTTGCAGTTTTACTGCATAAATAATAGAGATAACCCCAGCCTTGTTTATCCAAGGACAAATCTTGTATAAGATGCAGAATGGCAACAACTTTTGCCAGATTCTTGCTCTCATGAACCTGCACGAGTCACACGAATGGTGGGAGTTTGTTGTGACGAGAAGATGACAATGATTCGTAGTTAAACCCTAGGCACAAAATAACTGACTCTTCTAATTCTGTTATTTAATTCTGCTACTCCGCGAATATCATGCTATGTGTTTCACTGCCAAAGTTCATTTTAAATCCATTCTGAAAGGCTAAACGAGACAGTTCATACATTTATGCAACTCTTAATTAGTTGAATTATATATACTTAGTTTTATATGATATATAATTTGGGATAAACACTTTTATTTAGTTTCGATAATCGATTCTTAATGAGAAATTTGTTGAAGACTCTCCAATGCATGAAACACTCTTTGTAATAATGTCACGAAGAATAATAATAGCTTATTCTCTAGCATACAGATTACTATAAAGGCCAACTGATAATAAGTTATCGGCTGCAAATATCAAAGCCCTGTACTGTGTGAGTTTACTTTCCTTTATTGACAGCTGGCAAATGATTTGCATCTCAGTCACTGCAGATTTAACAATCGTTTCTCCCTCTCGCTTTTAAAGTTATGTTTGAATGCTGCTGACAACGATAGTTTTACTATTCTCCACTTTCAAAAGTGGAAAATCGTAAAAACGCATAATAGTTCTCTGCTTTTGCTGCACAATGGCTATTGTAGTAGAGTTCATGTAAACGTAGGCACAGGCCTGCGCAGAATTTCTGTTAGCGGGATGCAAATTATGGTTTCACCAAAACCCGTTGCTGAAAAACAACGTTTGCTTGGTATTTCGGATTTTTAACTTGAATGATTGAGAAGTTATTAACAACCCTAATAATGTACATTATTATTATTATTATTATTATTATTATTATTAATAGTAATATAGTTCTTTCTGTTCATTGTACTATTATAGGAAAAAGTGATTCGCTTCGAGAATTAGTGCAACTTCGGCGGTGCCACTTGCTAAAGCTGGATTCAAACTAGGGCGAGTGCGTTTTTTTTTTTTTTTTTGCGCGTTTCCATCAAAGTTTTTCTATCATAGTACAACCGATTAGCTATGCAATTAACGAGGAGAGTTTAATAAACAAGGCGCTGTCCGAAGAGCGGACTTTGACAAATTCAGGCTTCAAGAGTCGGGCAATTTAAGTTGTCTATTCAATCAAAAGAAAACAACATGGAATAGTCGATGGTATGTCAGTCGTATAGAAATACCAATTGACTGCTCTATACCTGGCACCATAATAGCAGTTTTAAAATACACTCAAGTAAGTACAATAATCGCATGGGCCTTAAGGCCGTACATGCTAATACCGTCTTTGTAACAATCAAAATATACACACACCTATCGAACTGCATGTAAACATACATTTATACATACATACCTACACGCATACATACACAAACACATCCATATATTAACATCACACGCTTTCTATGAGTAATTATATATATACGTGAATAGAACTTTTACATTTGAGTTCCCCTTCCATTTACTCACACCCTCTCTTAACCCCCCCCCTTCTCTATAGCTATCGACCTTCTTTGTCGCGTTTCGCTAGAAATATTCCCAAATTGTGTATAATTAATGGCTGTGGTCTTGCATGTTTCATCGTTGAGCTAAGTCTCATCATAAGGGTGAAAGGTTTATAAAAACCTTTCTCCCATTAGCAGGTTGTTACCCGAATGACAGAATTATGAAATGTCCTCCTCTCAAAATCTGAAAGCCGCCGCAACAGACTTGTAGCGTTGTCCTAGGTCAATTTAAAACGAAGTACTTTCATTTTAAAGTATTTGCATCTTTTGTTCAGTTTCGGCAACTCCAAAATGAACTCTGATAATTGGTCCGGGGTTAGCTAAGCGGTAAAAGATCTACAATCCACTGTGACTAGTGCCATATTTGTCTGTAAAGAAAGTAGAGCTTTATTATTTTGGATCGAAAAGTAAAAGCGACCCAAATAGAAATAGATCCTTTCATTGTTGCTTTATCGAATGATGCTATGTACCATCTCAAACTGGATTATCGTGTTGTTTAAGTTCAGCCAGATGGTGAAGAGAGGCACGGGAGATGGGCAGCTAATTACTTATTCCGGTGCCAAACCGTTGCGCTGCAATTGACCACTTTTGATCCATAAACAGTTTTATTTCCTTTCATAACGGACAATGGGCTTAAGGTTACCGCTAAATGATAATTAATGACGAATATTTCAGTTGAGTTCCTTCTTTTGTAAATAATTCCACATTTTCCTGTTCAGTTTCAGCAAATTCTTCATCTATCTGCAAGTAATAGGCATTATATTATCGGTTCATATATTTCTTTCGAGCTAAAGAAGAGAATTGGATGTTTACGCTCCAATGAGTATTTTCTTCAACAAATTGACGTTTCAATCTCTTGTTATAGCTGGAATTCCATTTTTATTTACTATTGGTGATACAGTACTCCGAAGTCTGGCATTTTCGGTTGTCGAACGATCAACGAAGTCACTTTTAGCGCACCTACAGTCTTTTAAAGCGGTTTCATAAATCTGCTGGTCAGTTTGGCAGGGATTACATGCAGCTTTCCCAACGTTGTTATTTCAGACACAGCATATGGTAATATACAGGGTTGCAATATTTCGCAAGAGGTGGATACCCCTGACGATCTAGTTGCTCCAGCCAGTCGTGTATCCAGTTATGTAGCTAGCTGGCCGAGCCGGAGCCCGTTATGGGCGCGGTCCGTTTGCTTGTTACCGTACCGCAAGGCAGCAGCCTGCGTCCTTGGTCAGCTCCCCCCCCCCCCCCTCTTTGGTGCACTGTGTCTCTGACCTTGCTTTGCTGCTCGCACCCAGTTCGACTCTCGTTCTGGACAATCCGGTCCATCAACTTTGTTGAAGTAGTTGCACAAGAGCCGGTTAACTGGTCAGCGACATAATTTTCTATTTAATTCGGATATATATACAATAGTGCGAAGTTTTATTCTTGACAACAGAAGAGAAAGTTAGTGAAAAAAAGCTCTGTAGCTCGACTATTCAAATAACCTTAGAGAATACCGTTTAACAGTTTCATTCATAACCCTACATAACTTCAGGAATTATCCTACTAACTTGTTAATTATTATATAAATTTTTGATTCCAAAAACGAAGCACGTGAACGCTGAAATATTTTGCCTTCTCCTTCCTTGGTACTTTCTGTGAGTAACGAATGTTGTTTCGAAAATCTCAGAGTGACACTTGTGCCAGGGAATGAAGTGTACAGGCAAATACAACTTGTAATGTTTGCAAAGAACCAGAACTACGCTTTCTGTTGTAAGGTTTACAAAGCTAACAAAACACTTGATTTATAAAAGCATTACCTCATTAAGTTTAATAATTACTTAGTATTATTTGAAACTGTGTTTAACATTTTCGAACGCATACGATGTTTACATGTTTTCCAGTATCTGGACGAAAGAGCAAAGCAAAGACTGGATTCATATTGAAGATTTGGGCACTAAAACAGTATTTATACATTTTTTGCAACATATATCTAAGAAAAAAAAACTATGGTGTTTGCGCAGTGAATAAAACAAGAAACAAAGCTTCCAATACACCTGCTATAAAGAGATCACTGCAAACCTACTCACTCACACACATACACACATGCGCTCATTACGGAATCTTTTAGGAAGTAGAGTGCCTCTCAAAGTGAAACTGAGCTGTGCCAATCAACGAACATTGTAGTGCGGTTTTATTTGAGATTTTAGTCATCGACTAAACTAAACGCTAATTTGTAAAGGCTCCAGTTCCCCCTTGCGGCTTGCGGTTCAGTTACCGATTTCCTTTGCAGCATTATAACGCTATTATGTGAGCGCTTTATCCGGAAGTGCATGGATGTTTTTTTTTCCCTTAGGAACAATATGTATACTTGATGGCCTACTATAGGCATTACGTATTAATCCACTAAAAATGTGTAGCATTGTTTATTCAGGTTACAAACTCATTAAATATGTTGATGCTATCATGTTTATTTTACGTTTGTTGACGGCCAAGGAAAGAATTACCATTAAGTCCTGCCGACAATACACGAGCACGAATGATACCGAGCTGAGTTGACGTCAAGTTAGCGACAAGTGAGGAGGAAGAGAGGGGTCTATCTGCTTAACCTGAGCCGTAACTAGTGGTAGCTTTATTGTGTTTATGTCCATTAGCAATGGAGCCTGTCAAAATTTTTTGTGTATTTGTGCCTTCTGCTAGTATATCTACACTCGCGCTAGTGCTATGTTCTGCTACAAGTCACGGTGATGGGGAAGGCACAAATAAGAGCGAATATCACAGTTAAGTATTAGTAGTAGTAGTAGTAGTAGTAGTAGTAGTAGTAGTAGTAGTAGTAGTAGTAGTAGTAGTAGTAGTATTAGTAGTAATAGTAGTAGCAGTAGTAGTAATGTATTTGTTACAAAAAGTGAAATAGGTATATTTGATGCATGGGTCGTCGACCGTACTTATGGTACGCACTGAGCTCGCTACATACGCAACCTAGTAAATTAAATTATATCACTCCAGCTTTTGAACTGCTATCCTTGCATCGACTAGATGCTAGAAGGAAGTTGCACCCATTCTTTTGCGTCGAATTCAATGCGTCGATCTTGGTGGTGTAGTGGTGACCGTACTAGCCTCCTAAACCCAAGATGGCGGGTTCAATCCCGGCCAGGATCGATGGATTTTTTCGGGCGTAAAAATCCTAAGTATGGCTTCCTTCGGAAGGGAAGTAAAGCCGTGGGTCCCGTGTCGTACATTTACGGCACGAAAAAGAACCTCAAGCCTGAAAGAAGAAGCCTCTGAGCAAAATTTGTTGGCCGTTTCACGCCCTGAATTGAATAGGACGCTGATGACCTGAGATGTTAAAGAACGTCCGTAAATAAACCAAATCAACAATCAAGAATTCAATGCACTTCAACTCCGCATTGTCTTTCGACCCGTTTTCACTCTTTATCTTCTCAGCACAATTTAAACACCCGATGGAATAACAATTGCATTCTCTGTTTACCCTTACACCGGACCTCTCACTTTTCTTCATCCTTCAAAGTTGTCGCTACTCAGCTCTGGAACTATGTCGTCTCATATCAAGGACTGCCGGTCACAACGACAATTTAGAATATTGCTCGAAGGTTATTTATTTGTAGAATGCGGCATTTAACAAGTATTATGCTCAAATTGTAATGCCATTAACTGTATTGCAAATATATTGTAGTAAATACCTTACACTGTAATCGTAATTGAGCCTGGCGAATTGGAAGAGAGAACTTTACGGTCTTAACTTCGCCAGGTAAAATATATTATTTCATCCAGCTTCGCGCACTTTGGCCAGGAAAACGAGCGAGCATATTCAGCTAATTAGTGTGATCCGCAAATAGGTCCTAGCATGCCAGTCGATCTCTGATTTTAAGAAAATGTTCTGAAACATCCTTTTACTCAGGTGCTACCAGTGGTACATTCTAGTATTTCTACTGGTATATGTTAATATGACTGCTTCTATGGTCTGATAGACATTGTGTCTGGAGGGCCACACACTTTCAGGAACACTTTTTTGAAGAGCATAGATTTAAAATGGGGTTGAGTGAGTAACGCTTGGAACTCACATTCCTAGGTTCAAATCCCTTGGGATTGGCCTTCCTGACCTTGACTCTTTTGTGGTTTCTCCTGGTTACTTAAGCGAAAGTTGCGTTGGGTCTTTCCTCTCTATAAATTTTCCACTCTCCCGTTTCATCTTATTTAATTTCATTAGTTCTGGTTGCAGGATCGAAATCGCCAGACGACGTGCACTGGTGCTGTGTGCAACAAGGCATTTTGAAAAAGTTTCTGTCCTGTATGGAAGCAGCCCTTATGCAGTGATCGGGTTTCTTGCAGGAGACTCAACCGGCGCGGCGTTGCGGTGCTCAATCTGGATGCGATGTTAGGGACCGCTTATAAACCAGTGCCTCTGCACTCCTGTCTCTCTCATCACATAGCTTCCTCCCGGAGTGATTCCTTTTGCAGGGAATAGGCACAAACGTCGCCTACAAACTGGGAGTTTGTTTTGTTAGAAATGACGAAACTCGACCCAGAGAGCCGAGATTAAGTTGGGAGTGCGGTTCACCGGCCATGCAATCTCTTACTAGCCCATAACCGATTCGACAGACCATTCCTCGGAGCTAAGAACGCGTTACTTTTCTTTGTTTGTCCACAATGATTTTCAAGCTTACAGGTATTCCTTCATCAGCTTTGATGTTACTTGATATGATCAAGATATCTGTCAGAATGTGCTTACCCGAGAATCTTTCTCGCCAGTAAAGCAAGTTTTTCTGCCCGCAACAAATGTGCAGTGCTTCTTCAGATCAAGGCAGATTTGCATCTTCGGCTGTTTACTGAATATGCCAGTTCCAGACATCTCTGCTACAAGTGAGTTATTTGTAGACCCCGCTAGTTGCCTGTGTAGGAATTCTGATGCTTTTTTGCCTGTCCAGAGTATCAAACATATACTCCAGTAAGTCTTCTTCAGGTTCATTTTAAGCTTTTGAGTAAAGCAGTGGACAGGGAAATGTGAGCTTCGCCTGACATGTTATGAACTTCTTGATAACAGCCCATCATGACATGAGGTAGACTTCTATGGAAACTCAGCACATCAGAGATTATATATATACATGATGTTAATGAACTACACTAAATAATTCCAGAGAGTGTATATGTCGTATATAAGCAATTTGGAATAGTAAACATATTGCCTATCTGTTCAGTTTCAAAGTTATAGCTATAAGTTTCTAAAGCGCCAGTACGCCACTGACTAATGAAGATACCGCTCGAAAGCATAACACATGTAGGTTTCTGAACGTATCACTCTGGCGCCATGGTTATGACAGTTTTCGAGTAAGAGATAGTCATTTGTTTTCGAGTTCGATTCTCGTTCATCATATATTTTTATTTTGTTTGTTTCTTGATGCCCTAATAATGCAGCGTTTAGCCTACGTTTTAAGTTGATGTTTCAGTTTATACACTTAAATCTTAACATATCAATTCATATAATTACAACATTTATAGTTGTTATTGTACTTCCCAATCAGACCGTGTCCTGAGTATGTGTTAGGTAAATTAAGTTTTAGGTATCATGTTAGTAAGCTTATTAGTCATTATATGTTGGTAATATATTCATTGTTGAGAAAGAGAATAGAACTTGAAAGCATTAAGTAAATTTCATAATTCTTTGTTATGCACATCGCAACATTTCACATTTAATACAAAAATAAAATTAACGCCATGCCAAAATTGAACCCGCTGATTGCAGAACATCATTTTTGCGTTATGCATTACATCACACAAGCAAAGAGCTCCTTCTAAAATAGGTTACATAATGCAAGGAAGCAGTTGATAGACGATCCGTGTCGCACTGTCGCACGATTAGTTCGAGATTCGAGGGATTTTTATGGCATTAAATCTTGAAAACACTGGTAAGAAGCTGAGGAAAATCGTTATTTCTATGGTCCTAAGGCAGTTTTAAAGACATTGTAAACTAATTTTTCACCTGCTTCGGTTTGACAACAATTATCATTATCTGATGCCAAAATGTTTAACACCATATAACTGCGTTATGTTCAGTTGCGGACCATACATTGACTATCTGAAATTGCTTATATATGGCCTCTCTACACTCTCAGAAAATATTTCGTGTACTTCATTAACATTATATATATATAATTGTTCACTTGTTTATATATATATATATATATATATATATATATATATATATTTATAACAAGAACTAAGGAAGCAGACTACTTTATTTATTATTTTATTACATATACAGTACATATAATGAGAACTAGTAGCAAATAATGTTAAAGGCAACAGGAATCATCAGCTAGGAACATTCAGATATAAATTTCACGAAAATCCAGAACGAAAGGCTAAACAGCTGGTCACTGACAACAGAGTGGGGTTTGTGTTTCGCTAAAAGTATGCCTAACCTTAGCTGTAGATTTACGTGAGAGATACGGCTAAAAGCACGGGTCTAGGACCTTTAAAATGGAGTAGCAGCTGGGTAGGCAAATTAATTATTTTTCACACTTCGCATAAGCGTGAGCGCATGTGACCTGCATTTCAGTATTGGTGTTGGCAAAGAGATCAGACACACCGACGCCCTAGGTGCGATAACTTAGTCCGTTGCGTAAATTAGGACGTGCACTTGTTTGTGTGCTTGCTCTGCACTAGATTCATTGCAAAAATATATTAGAACAAAAGCTTCACTTCTATTTGGAACGAAGAATCAAGACTGAGTGCATTAGCAACCATATCCATACACACATTTTATTAACAATGTCAAACCTTTGAACAAATTTCGTTTTCAGGTTGGAAAGAAATAATACGTTAAGCATAGGTTCAAAAATGACTCCTCTTCTTTAATACCTGTTGCTGAAAGGACAATACAGTTTCAAGCGTTTCATGCATGAGGTGTTTGAGTTGTTTACTAAAGGAAATACTTTCTGATAAACATGGAAATTTCAAAAACTATCTTTAGAAATATCTGTAACTAGGATCTGTACAACCATTGCTAATATCATCTTGTTATTCTTTTTCCGAAAGCGTCTCACTTCAGGAAATAAATAACTGCATGATATTAATGGGTACAGTTATAGAAAGAAAAAAACAACTTGTTAAGAAGGGAGCTCAAGGACTTATTGGCAACTATTACACCCACAAAGTTCAAGGTGCTCTAGTTTGTTTCTAAGAGGGGAAAGTGAAAATGGTCTCTGTAGCTTCTAAGAAGACTGAAAATAATATTTCAAGCTTGCAAAAATATGTTATAAAACTGTTAGGGTCCTTGATAAAGTATTTCATTAGAAAAAAATAATGAGAGCTATTCACGGTTTTCCCTCTATTTCTTAGTCTGTTCTAATTTGATTCTATTATCTCAAGTATTTAGATACCAAACAATTATGTATTTGACTGATGAACCGGGGACTGGGAACTGACGCAATCAATCAAATGTAGAACAACCTGCTTCTATATAGGAAGATTTTCTACTGAAATACATTACTACAAAGTGGACATCCTTATAGGTCACAAAATACCCAAAACAAATGAAAAATTGTTTGCCGTACTCATCACAAAAGTTCACTCCAGTAAAGCACGATCAAACAATTACCGTATATATATAGAATAACTATACTGATATATCATGGTGATGAAAACTGATTGAAGGTGTTGGCATGCAACTAACTACAAATCAATGGTTAGGGTTTATCCTGAAACTGGTTATTGTTCATCGTATAGTTGCAAACAGAGTTATAATATAATTTATTAGCATAGAAAAAGCAAGAGGCTGAATTTGTGGAGTGCTTCAAAGGGGCATATATTTAAAAATCAGACATTTTCCAGCATAATGTCTTCTAAAGTGTTCTGATTTGTGTGGGTGGACTACCAGTAAGCAAAAGCTACATCATTTACAAAGATAGAATAGAGAACTTTCAAATTTCCTATAAACAAATACATAACTTTCCAGCTAATGCAAGCTATAATTAATGCATTACATTTAGGAATGCATAAGAGCGTTGATGCTCAAAGCCTGCGCTCAAAAAGTTCTTTCTGCTTTTAACCGCAGGGTAGCCTCCCTATGTATTTCTTCTTCAAGTTCTGATTGGTCAACGTTCTTGCTGAAAATTGTAATTAGTTGTTTTGCTTCATTTACAAATGCTTGCGCTGCTGCTGCAGTTCACTATCCACCTTTTATTTGCAGCTTCATTTGAAACTGGATATTCGCCCTAATTCTACACCATTCTTTGAATTTTGCAAATAAGACAATGTTTGCATGGAGACCGTTGAGACCAATATCATGAGCAATTTGATAGCAACAACACTGCATGTCACTATCATGCACAATCTTGTAACTTTTCTCCACTTCCTTGAATCGTGTGAACATCAATCTTCTTAAAAAAATGAATATTATCTTCCCCTCCTTTTTTTAAAATGTTGATTAGTGTTTAACGCCCGTTTTTACTACTGAGGCACCACATGCGATGGACACTGATGATACATGAAATGGTAAATTGGGAAAGGATTTATTTTAAGGAAGCAAACGTACCAGGCCTAAGTTTAGGGTACCTCCCCGGTATTTGCCATTTAGAATTGAGGAAAAAACTGGAAAAAATCTCAATCAGGGAGGACGGTCCCGGTGGGATTCGAACCCCCGAACCTCTCACTCACAGTCCGCGCCTTAACAACCTCGGCCACTGGTGGCAATTTATTTTGCCTTGAAAATTCAAAGTTTTGCTTATGTACTACTTAATAATACTGCTGTTCACTAATCTGAAATCTGTTCATGAACGTTTTCTTGCTATATTTTCGATGTTCATTCATGTATATTACTATTGTTTGTATCTTTTCTAAGCAAAAACTGTCGTTTATGTCACTTGCTTGGAGGTAGAATTGGTACCGATGCAGTGTAAACTGGAATTCTTTTTGAAGTTCATTCTCACTTACACTCACACTCACTTTGTCGTCAATATTGAAACCAATGCACAATGACCTCATAAATGAGAGCATGCAATCGGGGTTCCAAGTATTAAACGGATTAATCAATTTCCAAAATCTCCAATTATAATTGGTAAAACTGAAAAGAAAATTATAATGCAAGCGTAAACTGGCGATTGATATATCCAAAACAATAATTCTTACTAATTTTCTAGGAATTGCTCGCTAAATAGCATATACAGTTAGAAAAGGAAATGCAATAAAATTAAGATGATTGCTGGTAAAATAGTTCACATACGTTTAAGATGTTGGCTATCCAAAGTTAGACGGTCATTACCTCACATTCCTCTGGCTCATTTTCCAAGAAAACTTAAATATCTACAATCATCCCATCTCACTCTGGGAACACTGATGATCTGAGATGTTAAAGAGCGTCCATAAATAAAAGCAAATCACTCTGGGAAATTCCTTGCTTTCTTTTGTTGAAATGTCAAATTTGGCAAATTTCGTTGTAATGTAAAATAATCTTTATCTTGCTTAGGAAACCACTAATTTACTTTGATATAAACACAGCTCTCTCTTGTGCACTGTTCATGCTGTTAGGCCAGTCTAGTTGTTGCAAGAAGAACGTCTCTGAATGCATCCACTCCACTTTCTTTTGCCTTTTGCAGCTAATATTACGCATAAGGAATAAACATCGTACTCTGGCATTTAACTATGTCAACTGCATTGTGCTTACTCGACCCCGAACCTTATGTAATTGAAAATAATTAAAACATCTTAATGAGTAGATATTGGGGTAATTAAGCACTTAACATCAAATTAGGTACATTCAAACTACTAGGTCAAGACAAACAAAGCATGAACACAAGCTATGAGCCATCCCCGACAGATAAACAAGAATTAATGAGTACAGGTAAAGGGCGAGGTTGGTTTGTAGCTTTTAATCTATTTTATACCTTCCACCTGCTGTCTACAATCCAGTACGAACATAACTGCATTTTGCTTTATTCTGGTTTTAGTGCTTAGAAATTCCAAAATGATGATGATGATGATGATGATGATGATGATGGTGGTGATAATAATCAAGCTAGAGTGTGTCAGATCATCACAGAGTGCGGCCAAAGAGCCTGAAACTGTTCTTTATTTTAAGGAGAACCTATTTTCAGAGGCTGTGTTTGTGTTTATTTAAAATATTTCCCCTTTTTCTCTTCGTGTATGGGCAACACTAACGTATCATTGAAACGTGCTGATCAAGATATTATTCTTCTTTATTTGTAGTTTATGCCAGACACTTTTCCAGCTCTTAAAAATATCAAACTATTTGAAATGTTATTAAAACTTTTAATGTTCAAAATAAATCATAACATTGTGGTACATCTTATAATGAACAGTTCTCTGGAATGGAGGGCAGTATGATTTGATACAATTTTTTACAGACCAAGATTTTGACAAATGATGAATTTTAGGACATGTCTCAGAAAGGAGTTCTGTGATTAGACCCAGTAAGAAATTTCGAGCTCTTTAAGAGCTGGAGGTGTGGGATTCCATTTCCGTCAGGACCGTTTATTTGCTGAGCTTTTTTACAGATTTTCTTTTCAGTCCTTGTAAATGGCAAATATCGGAGAAGTACCCTACACTTAGGCCTCGAACGCTTCCTTCTTTCTTTAAAAAAAATCCATTCTTAATTTGTCATTTCATCTCATGTACCACCGGTGTTCACCATGTGTGATGCCTCAGCAGTAAATACAGGCTTTAAATATTATTAAAACATTAGGAAAAGTTTACGCTCTTCAGGCTAGGAACCCAGGATTCTAATCTTGATCTTCTGAAGAACACAATCTTTACTCATACACTTCATGATAAGTCACATGTTGACCCTGATACACCCCATACTTGGATCAGAGATTATAATAGGATAAAAGAAGTTATATTAATGTCACACTGTTGTTATCGGAATAGTAAATGAAAATTTTGCACAAAAATTGCTCTGTTATAGACACCACAACATGAAAAGGCATTAACTTAGTAGGCTTATAGCTGGACTGCTTATTTACCTACTCTAATGCCTAGCACTTATTATCATTATGGTCATCAGCTTACAAAGATCAGGCCTAAACGTCCCTTCAGGTGTGAATAATTCGAGATTAAACTTAACACTTACAGAAGTCAGAGGAATAAGTTATCAGCCCATTGCCTCAAGCAACATCTGCGGCTAAGCATTACTTGGACATAAAATTGCTTAATTATATTTAGGGATATCTTTATCAGCTATGGAATTCAGTAACGTGCCGTAAATCTGCGACACGGGGCCCAAGGCTTTAAGTTCCTCTCAGAGAACTTGCGCTCGAGAATTTTACGTCCAGAAAAACCCATCTATCTCGGCCGTGTTTGAACCCGCGAACCTGGAGCCCAGAGGAAAGTTCTCTACTTCCTAACTTATTTATTTTTGCCCTAAACACTTTGCTCACATCTTTGGTGATAATCACATGCAAAGGAATAACAAAGTCATATTTGATCATGCTGAGATATGACTAAATGTCTTCTATACCACACAACCCCAAAAGTTGTCATTACGCCCTTTTCACTTTTACAGTTTCTCTGTCAACCGTAAGGTTTGCGATAGTTATAGATTGACGCCTTTCATATTCTGTTATTGTGAAGTGGGGCAAACGTGTGGCACGACAGATGCCTGTTTCCCTCACTGACCACACGACTATGTTTTGTTTCCCATCTTCTTAACGACCGTGAGAGGGAGTTCACGACCATGCTAATTGTAGGATCACAAACCGAGTTTGAAAACACGAAAGAGGTCTTCACTTTAATGTCCCTTTCTCTGCCCAAGATCTAACCTTTCTTTATTTCCTTGTATGGCTAAAATGCCTCAGAATGTCTTCAAATATACTCGTTCCATATGCTGAAATGGAAATATTTGCATTCATTAACCATTTTTTTTATATAATTGACGTTTTAGTTAGTTTATTATTTCCACGAAAATATGAATATGATAATGATTGCAGTATTTATACTATTGTTTTATTTGCACATTGAGAGACAGCAGTTAATTAAACAAATGCATACAATTGTGAATAATATATATGAACGAAACGTTGGAAACGTCAAAATTTGAAAAATTTTGTTAAAATAAAACATATTACACCGGAATAGTATATGAGAAACGTAATATTGAATAAAATAAATAAATTGCATGCTTTTTGTTTTATTACTCTGTCACTTGGTTAAGAGAAGGAAGTTCAAACATTTACACATTAGAAAAATTAAGTACTTTATTTATCATTGCAAGGGGAAAAAAGAAATTAAAAATATCAAATTCAGGAAAAAAATTCACTTTCAGGCTCTCTTAAGTTTTCCTTTCTTCTAAATTTAGAAAACGCCTTTAAACGTTTCTGATACCCGGGGTCATACGGCGTGTATGTGCTTTATTTTGCATAAGCGTAACTCTAAAGCGTTTTCAGATCATAATTAAACAAAAAATCCTTTAATTAAGATGGATGAAACGCATTTAAGCAGGGTACATTTTTGAAGAATTTTAAAGAATTGGATGGAAAACATTACAAGTAGTAGTAATAGTAGTAGGTGTACCTTTATTTTACTAAAGTTCTATGTATTACAAATATTTTTGATGCATGGGTCTTCGTCAGTACAAACTCAACTGCAGTACACAATTAGGGAGAGAACAAAAATAAAATAATAATAATAATAATAATAATACTACTACTACTACTACTACTAATAATAATAATAATAATAATAATAATAATAATAACTGATAAAATAAGGGGAAACGTATATTTACACACAAATGAGTGGAAATTTTGCATGTTATTTACAGTTGTAATAGTTATTGCATTCTAAACAGAAAAATAAATTGCTTATAGCTTCATGCACTTTTGCTAGGAAAGTGCCCACATTCAGCCAATTTGTATGATCCGAAACAGGTTCGTACATGCCAGTCGATCGATCTCTATTGTCATAAGAAAATATTCTGGACACAGTATTTTCCTCAGATGTTCGGCCAGAATTTGTACGCAATCTTACTCCCCTCCACAAAATGACTTTTCTCCTACCAAAACTGTCCGTAAATTCTTTTTAGCCTCCATACCTCCCAATCCAAACTAGGTCATTCCTGGTCTCCCTAGAACCAGCTGTATATTTCTTTACCCCAAATTAATTTAATTTCATCCGAAAGACTCAAGAAGACTTTCGCGTTACATTCTGTCTCTTTTCTTGCCAACTAATTTTCTCTAGCCGTGTTCTAAACTTTTTACGTACATTTGTATTTACATTAAAACAGCAATGTACAAATCATTGGTTATGAATATGCATTATTTTTCTACAAAATTTCGATTGGAGGCGAGAGAAGGAACAGCCAAAAGAAAATTTCCCACTTATTAAATAGAAGACTGTCTAGCAACTTAGAATAATAGGGTTGGCAATCCTAAGACCGGCACAGGAGCTACCTGACGTAGCGGAAATAGCTGAGCATTCTATGTGAAGGTATGCGGTGTGGACTTCATTCTTTTAAAAGAATTGTCTCTTCATGACTTCTGAAGAAGATTTTGAGGTAACGTGTACTTTCCTTTCATTTCAATTTAGAATGAGTTAAGGTGAACCAAATATGATGCTCAAACTGTTACTGTGGGGAAGCCTCTGTGCATTAGTAAACAACAGATGCTTAAACATGACGTTGCTGCCGTGGAAAACGTTGGGGTTAACCTTTTTGTATGTCAATGTGTTCTTTTACCACGTAATATTTCATTTTGAATAGGCCTTCCTGTCCATTAGAAATATACCAAGGTAGATATAAGAATGTCAAATTTAAACTGGCGCATGAAAATTAATTTTGAACGCGCGTATTATTACGGTGTTTTTGGAATATTTAAAAATGTAATTAATATTTAATTTAATATTATGCTATTAATCGGAAGATATGGCGGAGAGTTAGCCATTCTTGCTTCCATGGTTTCGGTAAACCTTTGAAAAATTATTGTTAGTACTACACTACAATAGTTCTTTACTTAACGTGTATGCAAATAGTTCAAAAGCTGCAATGGATTAATACTTCTCTTTGAGGGGAGATTTTTGTCGACCATTTGTACAGTGATGACAATGAGCAGGTTGATGAAGGTGGCAAGGTTATTAAGATGGATGAGTCGAAATTTGCTCGTTCTTGTAGCCTCAGGAGCATTTAGATTATGTATGTAATGTTTTACATTTTGTTATTCATTTAAAACGAGTTTCAGGTTAGGTTAGGTCTAGGTTAGCTATCTCTATATAAATAGTTTTCCGACTGAGGTAATTAATGGAATGTCTTGCACTTGTTATACATATAAAATGAGCTTCACGTTATGTTAGACTTAGGTTAGGCTATTTCTATATAAGTACTTTTCCGAATTGAGATAATTTAGGAATGTCTTGTATTTTGTTATACATTTAACACGAGTTGTTAGGTTTAGGTTAGCTGTTTATATTTAAATAGTTTTCCAAAAACTTTAGTTTTAATTCCACCTCAAAATATGTAAAGTTGTTAATAAATGCTTTCAATTGTTAGAAATAAACAACTGAGGTCTTATGCTATATTTTAAAAAACAGTGCTTAATTTAGCACAGATTTAAATCTCATGCAAATCAGCAATGAAATTAGTTTTCCCGTTATTCACTTCACTTGTGTTTACAAATTCGATTGGAAGTTGAAGTCCATTAAATACTTTTATTGCTGTTTTTAGTCATGCACACTTTTCTCCGTTTTCTTACATAATTCATAAGGCGTCGAGAAACTTTCGATTATAAAAATAAACTGTATATTTTTTATTCTATTTTTAGTTGTAAGGAGCATTGAAATTCGTTTTTGTTTACTTGTTAAGTATTTTTCAATTAAAAAATATAAGTTTTCCTACATTACAAAATAAATTCTTTATTTTTTATTTCAACAGCTACTTCTATCTTATAAGTATGAACAATTTGTGTATTTTGTTCATGATATTTCAATTTTAATTTAATGTTTTTACATAAACAAATTTACTATTCTTTTAATTTTACCTCACTAACTACTGAATCCTTATCCTGGATCCATTAACAATTTCCCATGGGAATATCCAGAAGACTTGGCTATGCTATGCCTAAATATTATTTCACTTTACAATTTTAAATATGTTAGTAAATGAATTTAATGCCATATATATAAACAAAATGAAAATCTAAATCTCACAAATTTAAGAATTTACAAAATCTAAAAATTTACAAAGAGAGACTTGCCAATGGGTAAATTTCTTGAAAGCATGATACTACTTAGAGGGATATTTTTAAAAAGTTAAATCACAACTGAATAGGAAATCCCCTCCCCTGTGACAGGTAAAATGCCAAATTTAATTCGTATGCAGCGTATGGAATGGGGTATGAGTTTCCAAGCTGCACTATACAGTTCATAAGTTCGAAGTTATCACTGCGTGCATTAATTTTAATATTCACTTTTATTTATATGTGTAAAAACAGATTTATCCTTTGAGATTTATGTGGTGTGTGCATGGTGCAACCTAAGTGATGTATTCGTATTTTTGATTCCAGCGTGCTGTAAAAGTGTAGCCGTGAAATGTTTAGAAAATCACAGGAGAATTAAACTGTAAGCAATCTTAAGTAGGGAAAAAAAAAAAAAAAAAAAAAAAAAAAAGCGCGCGCGCGCCCAAAAGTATTTATTTAGATTTATACATTCAAATGCAGGTAATACGGGAATAAAATTAATATGTTTTTTTGTATTATTGCCTTTAATGACTTATTAGTTATCAGCCATTATCAGTATCCACATATTTATTTTCTATTTTTCTTCTGTTTTTCAACTCTTTTCTCTCTTCCCTTTTTCCGTTGCTTTCATATCTGCCTGCTCTTCTGTCTTCACATAACTGTGGACTTCTTTTCTTCTTTCATTATTTTTCTGAAATTTTTATTTTGCTTTCATTTTCCTTATTTTTGTTGTCAAGTTACCTGCTTGTGTATTTGAACATCTTAATTACATTTGTTTCGTGTTTATGATTCGCTTTATGACAGCATTTCTATTTAAGGCAGCAATTTTGGATGTCCCGAGTCCGAATCCCGTAAGGTCTGTTGCCTCGATAAACTTTGTCCGGAGTTTCTCCTTACCCTGAAAAGTGAATTACAGGCAACTTTAACAGTTTGTACTCCAGACTCATTTACGCATTCATTTTATTATTCATTCGTAATCCGTTTAGGTCTTCGTTATTGACGAGCATTAAACTGTAAATAAAACAAGGCTATTTAAGAAGGCAATGTTTATGATGTTTTAAATTTATTTTAATTTGAACAATGTTTAACGCCCTTTTTTACTGCTGGGGCATTACAGGTGGTGGACACTGATGATACGCGATAGGAAATGAAAAATTGGGAAAGAATTATTTCATGGAAGAAAACATCCCGGCCTAAGTTTTAGGGTACCTCCCCGGCATTTTCCATTTATGAGGACTGAGGAAAACCAGAAAAAAAAAAACTCAATCAGGGAAGACGGACCTGGCGGGAACCGAACCCCCAGACCTGCCGCTCACGAGTTCACGCCTTAACGACCTCGGCCACAATGGCGGTGATGTTTACGATAAATTTAACTGCACTCTAAAAAGGGGGAGAAGGCATTTATTAATGGCATTACGTCTTCAAGATACTGAAAGTATTATAAATACATGTAAACGTTAACGTACATTTCATGTTCTATATTTGAGAGGAAAGGCATACTATTAAGTAATATATAGTGATAACCTTTTGTCTTTAGGCCAAGTTTGTTTTGAATTTCTTCAACAATAGGCAATCAGAGCCACTCCTTGGTTCACTGATTGCTCTCATATTCCTAATCATGCATGCAAAAGTGAAATCGAGTTACAACATGACCTCCTATTGGTCACCGGAACACCCATTGCGTTTTCATTTGCCCTGTCCGTTATATCTAAGAGCTAAACATTAAA
The DNA here is from genome assembly GCA_030762175.1 of Metallyticus violacea. Taxonomy (NCBI): domain Eukaryota; kingdom Metazoa; phylum Arthropoda; class Insecta; order Mantodea; family Metallyticidae; genus Metallyticus; species Metallyticus violacea. The sequence continues at coordinate 49,442,229 of CM060838.1, read as the reverse complement.
ATGTAAAACAAGAACATTACACGATGCTAATGCAATTATGTTTAGGATAATTATTAAAAAACTATCACTCGTTTCAACTTACTTTACCGGTGGCTAATTGCCTACATCATATTCTGTACAGTCGTTGCGGAAAGTTCCGCTTGGTTACGTTGTCTCATTCGGCGCGTTAAACAACACACAAAAAGATTTTATATATACTACATACTTTTCGCAATCATCTACGTTTTCTTGTTAATAATTACACTAGCAGCCACAGGCTCAGCGGAAAGCTGAAACGTATACTAGCAATCCCAAACTAGCTGGCGACACCAAGGGATCACATGGTTAACAACAACACTTCCATAACCTTAATCTAGGTTTTGCGGATCAAATTCGCAATTTTGATCAAATAACTTCCTATGTCCTCACGAGACTGGGCGGATTCCATTGCTTTGTGGTGATGACCAGAAATCAAACGTGAGGATTCTTTTAACACATTTTTAGTGACAAAATAATAAACTGCACGCTGTTTACTCTTAGCGAACTGTGTACATTATTATACAAAGTTTTTTTCTTAACGAAAATATGAGTTCAATGCCAAAATTTGCACTGTGCACTTAAAGTTTGACGTTTTCATATGGAATATACAGAAATGTTTCTAAGAAAGTAACACACGTTATGGTATTGAATTTGTGAAACATTCGCTAAAATAAGGTTTCGTATTGTTAAGAATATTGCTCTACGAGTAAAATAGCTCAAGATCTTGTGTTTAATAATAATTTATGAAAAATGCGTTCAATGTGTTATAGTATCGCATTGTATTCTGAGAGTAGTTTTAAAAGCACCGAACAGTTTTCCAGGCGTTATACTATCGGGCACTAAATCTAGAATGTGTCTATTAAAGAAATTATATATCATACCGTCGTATTCGCTGGTTTTATAGCACGTACAGATGTTTGTCTTCCTGATTATCTGGCCGCCCTATCCTTAAAAGATTCTGTAGAATTTCTCCAGCACTTTTTGGAGGTAATATCTGGGACCAGTGTTTGCTCTGCATGCCCCTCCTACGCGACCTGTTTGCTCTTACCGGCAAGTGTTTACGTGATGCTAGAAACAATCGACCAGGTGTGGCCATTTCTTTTCATTATTTCAGTAATGGTACTAGTTTACTTCCGCTAAATAATAAGAAAGAGGGAAAGGGTATAAACAAGCAGCTAGGAAAATTACATGCCATTATTGAGATTGATCTTGCAGCAATTTGGAGAAACTTGTAGTTAAATTGGATTATATCCCACTCAGAAGATTTGATTAGGTACATGTGTAATTATGATACATATCTCCCTGTCCTTCTGATATGGTTCACTGATGTAACATAAGTAAATACCGAGATGGTTCTTGGATTATGAACTTTTTTTTTCCACTCTGAAATATTGATGGCGCCAACATTATAACACTTTCTTATTTACCGTGTAAGTCAGATGTTTTGTCGAGAAGTGCTAATTTAACCAAAAAGTTCATCAAGGGGATGCCTTTTTCAAAACTAGGAAAGGCAAAATAATGCAGAACTGAAATATTGGTAAGGTGTCTAAAATTAGAAGATAGCAATGTAATTTTATCATTTATAAAGTAACAGAGGGATATAATGACGATGTGTGAGTTGTGTGGGGAGTTAAAGAAATTATTTAATGGAGTTTGGAATAGGGAATGTTTGACGATTGGACGAAGAACATGGGGATGCCTTTTGAAAAGAAATGAGATAGGAGGTGGAAGATATAGAGAAACAAGTGATTTGGGCTAGTTTTGAGGACAAAGTACTGTTTAGAATTTAAAAAAGTGGGGTGAGGTGGGGAGAAGCATATAGGCTATTATAATCAATTTGGGAGAAGTAGATTTTTCGTCGACACGTATAGGGGTTCTATTTCTGAAAAGTGTAAGGAAATATTCTGAAGATGTATTGTGTTTGGAAATCTGATGGATATTTAATCTGACCAAGTAATAAAGTGAAGAAAGAATATTTAAGATGAAAAATGGGATAACTGGCTATTAATATATATATATATATATATATATATATTAATATGATCTATTTTAAAAACTCTATTTCATACATACATACATTCTGGGGTTTAGGTTTGGGAGCCTGGTATGTACTGTTAGATTCTTAAACATGTGAAATTGTACATTTAATTTTGTTTTTTATTTTCCCTATATATTGCATGAAAAAATTAACTATGATAGTTATAATTGTAAAATGAAACAATTTTTAGGGATAACAGAACTCAAGTCTTCTGAATATTGCGGTGGGAAATTGCTAATGACAAGGATGCAGTGGTTAGTGAGGTAAAATTAAAGAAATAGTAAATTGTTTATGTAAAGACATTAATTAAACATTCAAATTAAAATACAGTATAGGCAAAATACAAATACTAATTTACATAATTATAAAGTAGAAACAGCCATTGAAATAAACATTAAAGAATTACTGAAGTTCATAAGTATATTGCAGATTTTATGTGAAGATAAATACAGAAAGAGAAAATGTTTGTAATTAAATGCATTATATTAATAACATTTTTGCACAACTAAATTTTAACATAAAGGATTAATATTGTTCACACAAATGGTATACTTTCACTTCATAAATACCTTTATTAACAACATAGATAATATTACAGCATTTTTAAAAATATGTTTTTAAAATATTGCATTTGTTCTATTGGGGTACATATAAATATCTATATTTATCTAACATGTTAAGGCAATACATAACGATTTTTTGGAAACAATAAATAATTGATTTACTATTTTAATTATTTAGAGTGTAGAAAACGTTATTCAAATAAAGGACATTATATCTGATAATAAAGGTTCAAAATATCTATAGTCTTGAATTTGTTGGTGATTTAATGTACTACCGTAATTCGACGGTGGAAGTTTAGATAGGTATGTGACACATTTAAGATCTTTGTGCACATAATGATCATTTTTGTCTCGAATGCTTGCAATTATAAAACTTCTTGAAGATTCACATACCTTTGCCCCTCTAAAACACGTCCAGTATTTTGATTTATGTTTGTAAGATGAACATTATATATAAGGAAGAATTTTTTACCTAATATGGTTAAATAAAATTTCGTTTAAAATAGTCTTCACTGCTAATATTTTAACTTATATTGTTGCATAATGTTTGTGCAATCTACAGTTATTGACTGGGCAGGTTCATACCGTAACAGCTTCGATACTCCCAAGTTGTTAATATTTTGTGTTCTGAGGAGAGAAAATGAAAAAAATACCCATGATAACCTGTTCTTAGCAAAGTATCTATAGTGTCATGTGTTAAGAGAAATCCTTTAAGTGAGTCTAAGTAAGGACAATTGTTTGTGCAAGAGAGAGGTAACAACTTGCTACACGCCTTGGTGAAGGGAAGTGAGCCATGACCCAGGGCCATTGCAGTGTCCTTCAGGAAAGATAGGCGATATCCATAACATTACAGAATAAACCAGATCCTGCTGTCACACCCACAGTCAAGCCTGTGCACTTATGTATGTGAAAGTACATTTTTTATTCTCTGCGATGAGAGATATCATTTTTCATTTACTCTGAACAACATAGACAAAACTCTTTATAAAATGTCATCTCTAGGGCAGATATATATTATCACAATGACCCTGGTTCATAGTTCATTTCCCTTCATCAAGACATGTAGCAAGTTGTTACCTATCTGTTGCACAAACAATGCTTTATATATATAACCCGTCATTCCGTTCCGAAACATGTGCGCTCCCTAAGAGGGATGTTTCAATTGTCAAGGAGAATTTCAAATACATTTATTTCTCGACAGAGGGCAGAGCACACCCCTTTCAACGTCAGAAGAGTAATATATGGTTAGTATATTTGAAATCATTCTTTTCTTGAACATGTTCTAACATAGCAATGAAAGGATAGCTACTTTAGATTAAACTGGTGTCACTCTAGTGCACTTGCAAATTTATCTGTTCTATGAGGAAGCTCTGGAATCTTCCAATTTAAACCGAATCTTTTCCCCTATCCTTGCCCAAGAGGTGTTTTGTAGATTTTGCATTGTGTTTAATATTAGCGTGTCTCATAAATGTAATTTTGCCTTTCCTTGATATTTTAAATGTATAATGCAATTGAAACGGGTCGGTCCTGGCGTGTAGTGATAACCATACTTGCCTTCTAAACCCAATATCGCGGGTTCAAACCCAGCCAGGATCGATAGATTTTTTTCGGCCGTAAAAATCCTAAATATGGCTTTCTTCGGAAGGGAAGTAAAGCCGTGGGTCCCGTGTCGTACATTTACGGCACGAAAAAGAACCTCAAGCCTGAAAGAAGAGGCCTCTGAGCAAAATTTGTCGGCCGTTTCACGCCCTGAATTGAATGGGACGCTGATGACCTGCGATGTAAAAGAGCGTCCATAAATAAAACAAATTAAAAGAAATTGAAATGGAAATTATCATCGCAGTGTATATTGTCATGGGAACAACTATTTAAAAAAGAACAAAATGGGGACAATTTACGAATTTCCTATCCTGTTGAGATATTATTAATAATTACTATAACTTAAAACATTTTAGAAGTGGAAGGTGGAGATAATCAACGAGCGTGTAACCCAGCGATTCAGGAATCGAGACACAAACATTAAAGTTCTGCTCTGGAAGGCTCCTTAAAAAGAAAGAAAGAACCACTCATCTATTTTCTAACCGAAAGCTTGGTCTGGTTTGTGACTTCTTTATAAAATTACAAGATATTGTTTTTTCTAAACATCATTCCAAAAGCGTAAACCTTTTCTTCACTAAAACTTTAGCGTACTTAAATTTCTTCTTTGAAATACATTTTTAAAACTAAATGTTGCTTTTTTATTTTCACCAACATTTAATGCATTTTTACATGCACCGGCGAACGATGAAGCAAGGGCCAGTAGCTCAAAGGCACGTTTTTGGACTGATGGCAGTAATAGAGACCTTGACTATGACATCCTGAAAGGAGGCGTCGTTGTGGTTGTTTCTCGCCAGGGACAAGGCAGGGTGTGGTCGAACTCCCCTACCTACGTCTGTCCATTGTGCGTAACAATCCTTGTGACGTTGCTATAAGACAACGAATAATTTACTTTCTTGGCGGTCGGGGCCAAGGGAATTTATCTCTGGGTTGAATCAGTAGTGTTGTGAAATATTACGTTTCCTGCTGTTTATTTTGTTTCCAAGGTTTCTTCACACTGCCCCTTAATAAAAGAATTGGATTTGCCTTTTCTTTGAGGCATTAAAGTCTTTCAGGTGATCTCTGTGCACACGGCAGTTACAACATCCCAACAAAAGTGCGTAGAAAGTTTTGTATATGATAATTAACTATGCATTCCTTTATTCCTCTTGTAGGGAGTACAAGAATCTTATTATCTATTTGAGGCGGCTTTATCAGCAGAATAAGTGCTATGTACTGGATTATAGTAATACAATTATTTTAATAGACACAGCTAAATACTGAAGTAACAACATCCAACAGTTTGATTTACCTGCTTTATATTAGGGAAAGAAATGCCAAAACTTTGGTTAATATTAAACAAAAAAGACATTCCAGAGCTCTTGATAAATTTAATAAAAGTTTACATAAAAGTAAAAATGTTTTAAATGCAATAAGAAAGTTCAGCAATTAATGTAGAAGTTAGTTACACTTGTTTTCCTACAGAAGACCACCTCCTCTAGCGCCACCTGACAGAGGACTAAGGTGTTAACGACCGATAACTTTGTCCAGTATCATCTTATTTCGGGTATGGAACTCTTTAACGTGCCGTAAATCTACAATAAGGGATCCATGGCTGTCAGTTCCTCCCGTAAGCTTTGCGCTCAACATTTGTATATCCTGAGAAATCTATCGACCTCGACCGGGTTTGAATTCGCGAAACTTGGCAACAAGACCGACATAACGTTATAGAGTATGTGAATAATTTTAATTGCCCAGGCTGCAACTTTCATATAATAAAAATCTCGATATACACAAATAATAAAATTAATACTTTTTACAAAATATGCGAAATAAAAAGAGAACATTAAGTAAGAAAGTAGTAAAGCAACACAAACGTTTAGTTTTGGCTGTACCAACTTTACTTCATGTTTCCTAATTATGGATAATAAAAAAAACCAATGTACAGTATAAACGCAGCAGCCGAAGTCTGCGCTTCTTAAAAGATTGCACAAATGAGGAAAGGATACCCAAAATATAAAAGAGGATCTCAAAATACTTTTAATCCAAGAAATAAATAATTCATATAGATAAAACTGTAAACACTATATTAGTAGAACGAGTCAAAATCTGTAACCAAAAAAGACGATTTCATATCAAACTATCGATTAAAAAAACATTAGCAGACCGAGAAAAAGACAACTGATGTTGGAACAGTTTCAAAATCCAGTTTATGTTTGAAGATGATAAAGTGTCTAATATCAAAACAAGATCAATGTCTGCTATGAAAAATATTTGTTATGGGTAAACAATTAAATCAAAGAATAAGCAATGAACATATGTCCATATTTGTCTTCTTTGTGAGCATTTGCTGCAGATTGTAGCTGTTATTTTCAAAAATAGATATTTAAATGGGCTCTCAAATGGGCACCATCTTCTTACCTCCATGAACTACAATATCACAAACATCCTACAACCTTCACACTATTCAGCGGTTTAGTCCAAGTGGATAGGGGATACAATATGCCCTTACACGCTGGACGGAAACAACTTACCTTACTTACCTTACCTTACCTTACCTTACCTTACCTTACCTTTGGCTTCTAGAGCAACTCTTGCTGCTCCCGAGCGACAGCGGAGAGAGCCGAACTCCTCAGCCTAAACGAGAAAACGGAATATTGGGGATGGGAATGAAATATTGTAAATTTTTTTTGAATAGTGTTTAATGCCCGTTTTAACTACTGAGACACCACAGACGGAAAAATATATACACTAATCTAACGTACGTAACCTAACCCTAACCTCGGGTAAATTCTAGAAATCGGTTGACCCAGTGGTTTAATGGAATAGTGCGGATGCGGGTAAAATATTGTAACGGTGGCAAATCTGCTCTTATTGGAATTCGAAATTAATTTATTTGCACACATCCATTAACCCAACGTAACGAAACGCTAATCTCGGGTAAATCCGGTAGACCTAATGGTTTAGCGAGTAAATCATTGTAATTGTGTCAAATTTCCTTTAACTCCGGCAGAATAAATAAATAAATGAACATTGGACGTCAGGATTCGAAACCACTATCTTCACAACTATAGCATGAAGCTCTAACCGTCTAAGCCATATGCCTTTACGCTTAAGTGTAATTTTATTTAGCTATGTGCATCTCCACCATCTCTCGTTCGGGACGGAGGAGTTGGTTTCTCTCCGCTGTCGCTCGGGAGCAGCAAGAGTAGCACTAGCAGCCAAAGGTAGATAAGTAAGGTAAAGGCTTTCCTTTCATACTGTAAGGATAAAATGAAACACACAACCCTACCTGACTTAAATTTATTGTCATTTTCGTAATATAAAACCCGAGCTTTAACTTCCCAGGAATTGCATTGCGTTTATTCTTAATTTGAACAAAAATTATTAAAAAACTCTGAAATATAATAAGCGAAGTATGTATTTTAGGATATATTGGGTTAAGTTTTAAAATGAATTCAGATACATAAACAAGTGACGTTTTGAATATTAAATAACTGAAATTGAGTACATGAACAAGATACCTGAAAATCAAATATCAAACTTAAGCATTTGGGACGTGGCATAGGGTAAATCAGGATGGGATAAAGAAATTACAAAACTCTCTCAGATACTTTATCATAAATGTAAACATGAGTGCATTCCTCATAATTACGACCATGTAGCCGGCATTTGTAACTGTTCTCAGTTAAGCAATAGTTTGCAGTCTTTGAGTATGTGTAAGGGGTACTAGGCTAAGGTACCACTTGTAGGGAAGTCACGCATAAGTGAAAAGAATGTGCGTCATGGTCAGTGCACACGGGTAGGCATTACGGATAGAGTTACGAGAGGACATACCGGAAAGAAAATGGCGCAACGCACTTCATTGTTTGTTGAGGAGAAAACTTCCTTCTTCCAGATATGCATGGATGGTCCAGTATAGGCCTTGACAACGAGGTCTCTTGGAGAGACCGACCCTACCACTTTCTTCAGACATGTCCTGTTTAGTTCTACGGTGTAATAGGGACATGCAGCTAATCTCTTCTCAGAAACGGAGTTTGCAAACTAACATACAATTAATCATTAAGTTTAAACCATCAACAACTATTAACCGGTAGAAGCGTCATACAGTAATTGGCAGGTCACTGCAGCCTTTTTCAACATCACGTAATGAAACTCCGGTTCCTGTTATTACTTAACTCCAATTAGATAACCTAGGCTATCATCTATTTGAAAAGTATGGATAAGCAGCAAAATTTCTCAAAGGAAAATGTGTGGCTTAAAGATGTTTATTTACCAATATTGGGAGTATAGAAACTTTTTGAATAGTGTTTAACGCCCGCTTTAACTACTGAGGCATCATAGGCCGTGGACACTGAACTGAGAAGGAATTTTTTTTTTGTAAAGGAAGGAAGCGTTCCAGACGTATGTTTAGGGTACCTCCTTAGCATTTGTCACAGGACTGAGAAAAACCTGGGAAAAAAATTCAGTCAGGGAGAACGGTCCTGGTGAGAATCGAACCTCAGACCTCCGGCTCATGAGTCCGCGCTTTAACGACTCGGCCATCCGTGGCGGTTGCATGCTGCTGTAAAACACCATATAATGGCATTCAGCACGATGGAAGTTTTATTTTGGTTTAATTACGGACGCTCTTTAACATCTCAGGTCATCAGCGTCCCATTCAATTCAGGGCTTGATTGGCCGACAAATTTGCTCAGAGGCCTCATTTTTTCAGGCTTGAGGTTCTTTATCATGCCGTAAATCTACGATACGGGACCCACGGCTTTACTTCCCTTCCGTTTCGAAGGAAGCCATACTTAGGATTTTTACGCCCGAAAAAATCCATCGACCTGGCCGGGTTTGAACCCGCGATCTTGGGTTTATGAGGCAAGTATGGTTACCACTGCACCACCAGGAAAAATAAGATTTGTTTTTGCCATAATTTATAGATTTCGATATTACTGAATATCAAGTGTCTCATATTAAAAGATCATAGGTTCCATAATCATGCCATTTAACTTATCTCGAGTTGCATGTAGATCACATGATATGCACAGTGCGACCGCATAACCGGACAGCTGTTTTCTGCTGGTTGGATATCAATACAGAGTAACAAGCCGCGTTAACCAACAGAGCGTATCTCAAGTATTTGACGAAGTAGAGAATGATTAGGAAACAGTTGACTGGTGGAGTGTCAATACTTACAGTAAGATGGAGAAAGTGGCGAAAAATAGCATTTCTGTTTCTTAAATCTGTATAATGCAATCGTTCTGTGAAGATATAGAAGAATTTCTGTATATTCAAAGACATGTGCAGTTTAAAGACTTGGGAACATGGAGTTGTGTTAAAGTCTAGTAAAAAATTGCAACATACTTAAATGTGTATCCGATTCTATAAGTTGTTTTGAAAAATGCATTTTTTAATAGTGTTTAACGCCCGTCTTTGCTACTGAGGCACTATAGGTGGCGGACACTGCTGGTACATGAAACGAAATGATATATTAGGAAAGGATTTTGAAAGGAAACGTCCCAAGCCTAAATTTACGGTTCCTCCCCGGCATTTACCATTTATGGAAAAAAACCTCAGTCAGGGAAGACGGTCCTGGCGGGATTCGAACCCCAGACCTCCTGCTCACGAGTCCGCGCCTTAACGACCTCGGCTACCCGTGGCGATACAAAAGAAATGCTGTTACAATATGTAAACAGCAAATGCTGCTCTTGAAGTAGACAATGCTAATGGATGAGCTAGACATCTTTGGAAAACAACATTAAATAGTATTATATATTCATAAAATATTCTTATTTCATGGTTTCCTGTCATATCTTCTGAGGTTCAATACGGTAGCCTCTTGGTTTATATTTTAAAATTTTCTTTGGAATTCACTGGGAATTGACTTCTCAGATTTTCTAAAAAAATGTTAAATATTTTTCTAGAAAAGTTCCAGTTCATATTTTATATCATGATTTCTCATCCGTTTCGTCTACTTTTGTTGCCACTATAAGGAAAGGCTAACATAGGGAACTCAATCAAAATTGAATCTAAAAATTAGACGTCGAATCACAAAATATGTAGGCCATGATCAACTCATATCCTTTCTATTTTTTACCTCTTATTTTTACTGGTATCAGATATTGCGCCTTTTGAACTGTTGCAGTTCCATGGTCATATTTTCCTGGGTCTTCCTATGTTTCCTCTGTCTAAAGGTTGATATCTTAAGGTCGATTTCGGCCTACGGTTGTCCTCCTTTCTATATAGATGTTGTCTCTTAATGCTGTAATATTTTATCACTTATCTCGTATTTCGTTCATCTATCATTTACGCAAACTATCATTTCTGATACATCGACCCCTATGAATTTCATTGCTGTGGTTTGGATACAAAGTACATCTCTTTGTTTACATATCCATGTTTCCCTACCTTAAAGTACAGTCATACAGTTTTACTTGAATGTCTTTTCGTGTAGTTTTCAAAGTTTGTCTTGTGGTTTCACAGCTCACCCGATACATTTGCAGCTGTATATTTGCATCTGCATAATCCTGTTTATGTTACAAATAATTTAAATTCTTTACATCTTAAGACGAAAAATAAAATAAAAAGAGCAACAAGCAGAATCCATGATCGATGCGGAAAAAACTGGATGCACTTGCTGACGCTGGTTCACATTGCCTTTTAATGCTGCCTTCAGTTCATGTTCAAGTTCTGCCATAAACAGAAAGTATATTTGTTCGGACCGTGTGCTCTGAGGCCTAGAGAACAGAAGCACATTTGTACCTTGGTTCAAATTTTCGTTATGCTTTAATTGTTTATTAGCTTTTGCAACAAAATTCATGATTAATAACACACCAATATTATGTCATTGTAATGAACAAGATATATTTGAATATTATGACATTTATGCTCTAACACATTAAATGAATTAATCACCTTCGTTTTCAAAATAAATGTTATAATGATAAATATTCTAAAATGAAAAAGTGAAATGAAAATAAGCCATAAACGAAAAATGAGAGCAATAGTTTACACATCCAATTTTAAATGAATTTATATTTTATTTTTAATTTTCCATTTAAGAACATTTATTAATTTAGTAATTTATTTTGAAAAAAAAAGAATATTACTTTACCCTTTTTATGTGAGCATAATTGCCTTAAATTCAAATAAACTTATGCAATTGGCATTTATATTATGTGTACTAAACATTATTTTACTGACAGTGTGTATCGAGCCTGGAGCAGGGCAGATCTTAGACAAATTAATACTTCGAGAGTATGCCCACTTTTTGTCATAAGATGTACATATATTATTTTATAATTAATTACAATTTTAAATCTTACTGGATTATTTCTTATTTTGGATATGCTTTATTCCTATCGATCTATCCAAATTCTTTTTTTCTCTCTCTACAAATTTGGCTTACTTATATTCCGATGTTTGCAATTCATCCTGTGTCTCCTCTATAATTTAGAAGATCGTCTGTATACAATTAAAATTTAGATAATTAATGCTATTAAGTTCTATTTATTTTTCATTGCAATAGTAAAATAATGCCGCAGTTACCTGATAAGGAAAACTATCAATGTACATTCAAAAGAACATAAAAACTTGTAGTTGCCTTCATGGAAGGTATGAAGTTATTGAGGCTGAATCATGAACTATAGCAAAATTTCAACGATGAAAGTTGTACTGATTTGAAATAAATTGAAGATTTTTTTGCGCGATTTAGGTGCAAATTTTATGAACTGGACTTTGCTGGCTTGCAAGAAAGAGTAGAGGAAGGTAAGTTTCTTATGAAAATGAAACAGTTCAGTTTTGAAAAGGCTGATGAACAGAGAAGGGAGCTGTCTGTGACATTTCTTAATTGTGTTTTTTTTTTAAAAACATTATCTGTTTTTATTTTTAAATACACACCACTGTCATCTGCAGGATGGGGGCATGCGCTTTGGAGGCTACAATTCTAAACTTAGAAACTCGCTCTTTGTAATGATAAATGATCAATTACGCGAAATTGCTTGGAAATCGGTTCATTTTTTTTGCATAGCCCTGTATATACGTTTGGTTTATATTTGACTATAGAATATTTAATATATCTAATACCTAGTTTTAAGTCAAACATACCTATAATGTGAGTTATAAAAGCACACAGGATTCGCTGGACTCGTGCGCTTGTTGAACGGCACCACTGGAATAAATGCACTTCTATTACTAGATACTGAAGTTCTGTCAAAGATCCAGCTTTTGGAATTTATAACAAGAGTCCCTGCTCAGGAAGAGGTAAAGACGTCAATAATGTTTGCATAACTTCCAAAAAGAAATACTTAGATGACTGAAATCGTTAAGGCGTGGACTCGTCAGCGGGAGGTCTGGGGTTCGAATCCCGCTAGGAGCGTCCTCCCTGATTGAGGTTTTTTCCAGGTTTTCCTCAGTCCTCATAAATGATAAATGCCGGGGAGGTATCCTAAACTTAGGCTTGGAGCGTTTCCTTCCTTAAAAAAATCCTTTTCCAATATATCATTTCATGTATCTTCAGTGTCCACCGCCTGTGGTGCCTCAGGTGTGTTAGATGTAGAAATGCTGGGCTTCTAGGAGAAGCATCGAAATTAAACTCATTCTGTGCGCCAAACCGTTTCATAAATTTCATATCAAAGGCCTATAAAAGTTCGATGGGACGATTGCAATTATTTTATAGTTATCTTGAATGATAAAATGTAATAAAATTATGGTGAAAAGAATAAAGAACCATATGAAGGGAAAATCGAGTTGAGGGAATGAAGGATGTACGAGAAACGGCTGACGGGTTGTCTCTGCCATAGAGGCGCGATAATGAATGAAACAAGACCGTTATGCTACAGTAGGAGTAATATTGGCATGTAATCTGGGAGTGGATTACAGTGTGCTATATGCAGCCTTGGCATTTTAGCGAGGTAAAACTCTTGCATTTTATTTCCTATTCATCTATAACGCTTAGGGCTATACAAAATCCTTGACGCACAATTATCGTGGAGAATTTTCACTAAAACACTAGCTCAAGCACCTAATTATTATTGCCAGTTATCGTGTGAAGGATGCATTATTCTTAATGGCAGCAATCAGTGTACTTAATGCCCTTGCCTTATTTACAAGTGCTTATAAAACTAGAGAACTACTTATTTTGTGAGAGTGCAGAGTAACGCGTCATTGGCTTCTACACATTTTTATTTTTTTGATTAAACTGTCCAAAAAACGATACTGTATATAAATTTAATTAGGATTATTATTAAAGTTATACCAGAATTACATTCCGAAGCTATTCGATCCTGTAATTGCTAACTTCCGGATCACTATTATTGCATTTACAGTTCATCATAAATAATTAGTTTTGTCTCCGAATTAGTGTCCATATCTGGAGCTTTGTATGAATTTGTGTTATTTGTAATCTGATAATTGAACTTCGTTAACTATGCATTTTAAGGTGGCAACATTTGAGAGATCGGTGCTTCTTAGACATTATTCGAAACAGACTACCGTGTAACTTGAAAAATCTGTGAAGTGGAGGATAAAAGAGTCTTTGGTGAAGATGTACTCTTCAGCCACAGGATTTGTGTGTTAGCGTTGCAAGCGTGGTTAGCATATGGTTGGCAGGAACGCATGGTAAATTGTGCTTCCAGCTGTTCAGTAATGGAAATAGAGACGTAAAGCTTTGACACGTCGGAAGGTGACAAAGGCTATCAGAATAACTTTGTGCACTTTACCTCTTGAAAAGCCTCAAAAAAAGTACACGAAGACTATAAAGAACAGCACAGCATGAATATGTCGAGAAAACTTCACATGTGTTGATATATATAGTTAGTAATGATACTAACCTGTAGTTCGAAATTAGTAATTTTTGCTCTTTCGTATATATTGGTTTAACAATAGAATATTCTAACCTGTCCCTGTTAAAAAGGAGAAGTTACATAAATGACTTAAGAGCCTGCTAATACTATAAACCTATGTTTTTAGTATTTTTGTGGTAATTTCATCATATCCTGATTAATTCTTATTTCTGAGGAATTGTATTACTTTATTTACTTCAGTTGCACTTGTGGGTACTACATGCAGTTTTCATCGATGAAAGTAAATAGGAGCTTAGTTAAAAAAATTCTCGCTGAATGATTTCAATAACTAGTGTGATGGAACTTTACTTGAATACTGCTTAGGATGGTTGTAATGGAGGTGGGGCGCTATTGTTCTTCTTTAGCTTCCAAGTGATAACGAAACAATTGCTAGGATTTGTAAGCTACACTGTTGGAATTCTTGTTTTCAATCAAAAGTGCACAACTAGCCTGATAGCCATGTCTGATATGAATTTCGAATTCGAGTGCAAAACTTCTGACGGAATTACAGTGAAGATCTGATACAATTTAAAGATGATTGTTCCGTAACCTAACATGTAGATATAACGACTGCACTAAGGTTTCATAGACAGTTAAGCCACAAACAGCTGTTTTCAACATATAAATATTATTTGCACTTAATGCAAATAAATTTTACACGTGTTTAAGGCGAATGGTTTTGAAAAGAGGGCCTCGATGTTTAAAACTACAAGCTAGTCTGTTATCGCATGGTTAACCAATTTAATCTACCTTTATTTATCAGTTTATTGTCCTTTCATTTAAAATAACACGTTGTGCAAGTGACGCATTGTTCTACGATTCTGATTGTAGTAAATTTAGATTGAGAATCGATAGTTCCAAATTACGTTGCATTGCTGAAATGGGGAAAGGTTTCCAGCGATTTGGAGCGATATACTTTCCATTTGACAAAGCCATTAAAAGTCAAAGCAGTATAATTAAATGTTACGCGTCATTAACCGGGGCAATTCACTTCCCCACACCTAAGATAAATGATAATTATGTCGGAGGTTACTAGATCTGGCGTTTGTATACATTGGCAGGAGAACTGTAGAATGAAGCAATGAACCTTTCTGTTCCGCAATGTACAGCACAAGTAAACGCATCTAAAATAGAATGTAAACTTTTCAGGTAAGGTCACAGCGCTAAATGTCGCCGACTTTTTTATTGTAGCATACCATGAAATTTCCATTTGCATCAGAAAGTTCCAATGAAGCATTTTTTATATTTCCTTCCCCTTGCTATACACCTTTCGGAAGGGGGGATGAAAAAAAAAAAAGATTTAAGACGTACAGCAAAGTATTTTCCCTCATTTTGCACCTTCGGTATTATTAGCTGTGAGCGTGAGGTTAGTTTTTTTGGGAGAGAGAAGAAGGTATATGTCTAGGTTTTTTTTTTGTGTTTTCAGAACTATTCTCATATTAAAAAAAGCTCCGGTATATGCAGAAGTGCATTCCAAAACTTACCTTTAAGATACAACTATGCAATTGAAGAAACCATTAGCATTGACAATGATCATCTCCGTGCAACATTTAAATAAAAAATTCTTATTGATCTAGAAGTTGATGCATATCAGAGCAGAGTGCAATAAAATTAAAGCTTTTATTGAAACTTTCTAAGAAACATTGCTGTATAGGCCAAATAAATGACCAAAGTTCTGGTTGTTTAACTAAGGCACCAGTTACAACGAGACTGGAATCCATGAATTCGGTGTTTTGTCTGCAAATTGCCGTGATTTTCTATAGCCAAACAGGTGCAAGATCTATTCAAAACAGCTTTTGCTAACAAAAAAGTTCCATTCTCTTACTAGCAATTGGTCGCGCTTTACATGTTCTTTAGGCACGCTCCAGCGAGAGAACAGAGCTTCGTTTTACACGCTTCAAGGAATTCAGCTGTTTTGCAACTTGAGGAAGAACACAAGAGAGCGCAATAGCCGAGTGGAGCCACTTCCACATAGTGCGAGGATTGTTTCATGAATTATTCTTCTTCAATTGGAAGAAAGGGAAGATATTGGCGTTCTTTGAGCATTAAAAAAATGTACACCCAAAGACAACTATGATATTTGGTCTTCAGATGAAAAACTGCTTGATAATTTCGGTAGTAAACAAAATACCTGCATAAATAATTGCATCTATTTTATTCAAGAAGTTCATAAATATAACAAATGAAGAAATAAACGTCAGTAGTTTAGGAATATGAACGGACATAAGTTACAAAATATTCAAATGTGAAATACGGTTCATAAGTTTCCGCTCTGATATATTATATTGTCATGCTTTTTTAAATACGTTTCAGGAGTATAAACAGTGCATTTCCTCTTTGGCTACGCCATTCATCCATTAGAGAGGTTTAACTAAGGCATATTGTATAATACGGCATGAGGTTCAAAATTGAATGCTGTGCAATGAGTAAAGTCTTTCACCTAGTGATATTCAACAATGTCTTGACGGCGTGTATGGAGAAACTTCCTCTTTATATTCCACTATGAATTATTTCGTTTGGGCAGAGAAAGCCTTGAAGATGACCCACGTGTGGTTAGGCCGGTGAATATGTTGACCCTAGAAAACATCTTTCTTGTAGAGAAGGGTGTTCTGAACGACAGAAATTCTGAAGAGAAAATAAATAGTTTAGGGCTTTCTAGAACGACCGTGCTTCGTGTTTTTCATCATCATTACATATGCATAAGGTTAGTGCAGGATAACTCCTCAAATTCTTTCAGAAGCTTAAATACAAATGCTTATGGAATGCTGTCAGCTTTTTCGAACCTTTACGAATTTAACGAAAGAGCAGTGTTGGAATACATCGTCATGGGATGAAACTGTGGTCTCTACTAGTCTTAAAGAGAATCAATGGAGTGGCAAAAGAAAAGGCAAGGTCACACAGTCCACGAAGAAGATCGTGGTGACCATTTTTTATTAAGACTGCAGAGAATTCTAATTATAGACTTCAAAGAAAAATCAACGGTGGCTGGGAAGTACTGTGCTATTGAACTGCGTCCTCAGTGTTCAGATTTTCAGTTTTGAAAACAGATAATAGTCGCCGAGGACAAAAACTGGACTTTACGGTGAATAAAACATCCTGTAAACCGAATATATTCACTGTGTGATGTTCAGCAGACGAACTCCTCAACTAAGCAATCAAAGACAAAAAATTGAGAAAACGATAATGGAATAGAGGGGAAATTGCTCAGCTACTAAAACTTTCTAGACGATAAAAAAGATGCAAATGCTAGAAGCAATGCTAGAAAACTCCAAGAAGTTGAACTATAACATGAAGAAAAATATAACTTTTTACATTTTCATATTGAATACTTTCCAGAAAACGTGGGAAAATTAAACTGAACAGCCAGATGAACAATTTCACCAGAATACTCAACAGTGAAGATGAAGGACCTGAAAGTAAGTCAAAAGATGGAAATTTTAAAAGCTACTGAAACACTTTTATTTTTTAATTTTATTACAGAGTGGTGGTAAAGTAGCTCTTCAGAGTGTTTTAATATGTGTTTGTAAAAAAATATTATTTCTATGTGAATGAATGTTTGAATATCTGTGCTTAAATTAATTGAAATCTATTACTTATTTTGTGTTAAACCTGACGTGAAAGATAAAAATGGAATTAATTCCTAGAATTATCATAAACATGGATATAAGAACACACATTTTTAAGCAATCATCCGTGAAAAAATGTTAAAATGCATATCGGTAATAGTTACGTACATTTATTACTGTGTGACTATAATATAATTATTAATCAGGCAGATTTATGGTACACATATGTAGGAGTTCACGTGTGTTCTGAAGAATCAATGTGCATTTGAAAACTTATTAGCATGTAAGAAGTTGCATCAACATCAGCAAAATAAGAAGTCGCGCGGAAATATTGAAGCACATGAAGAAATGAGAGTTAGTGAACTAGCTAAGTGTTTATAAAGGAAGCCTAGGCTGGATTATAGGAGTGACTTTATGCCTTATACAAAGAAAAAGAAATTATGTTCATTTTCGCTAGCTTTATTTGAAAAACTGCCTCAGATGCATAATAAACAATATGTCAGAAGCATTGCTGACAGTGGTACAGATTTAAATGTAGCTGCATTCTGTTACTTATGTAATGACTGCAATTAAAGAAAGATACAAAAAGTTTATAGAAATGATTTAGCAGACAAACTAGATGAAGCTACAGGAATAATGAATATGAAGACAAGGACTGGAATAGAAATGAATGTATGAGTGCTGTCTTTGTGTGTGCCTGGTATTCCGCCTTCATGAATTGCACGGTTTAAACACACCAACATAAAAAAATCAAAGATAGTGCGTATAGTTCCATATGTCGAGTGAAACAAATCTCCAGATTATGAGGAAAATAATTGGGATAAATTCGGGTATGAAATATACACTGGAGTGGAAAGAACAATATTTAGAAGATACAGAAATGTAAACCGTTTTACTGTTTCTTGTTTAGACCTTCAATGAGTAGAAGAAATCAACACACGACTTATACGTTTAGTAGCAATATGAATGAGTTCTGATGCAAACTCACTTGCCGACCAAGCATTGCAATCCCGCACATCGGCGGATTACAATATGCTGAATGATGAAGCAACGATGGAACGAATGGCAGGGTAAACCGGAGTACCTGGAGAAAAGCTGCCCAGGCACAAATCCCACTTATAGCCACTGGGATAGATCCCGGGCCGCATTCGTGGAAGGCGAGCAGTCTTGACTGCTCGGCCACAGCGGAAAAGTTAGCGTTATCAAATAGAGTTACAGAGCAACACAAGAGACAAATAGGCACGTAATATTTTTCGTCGGTTCCACTTTATTAATTTCTCCCTCTGAATGTCGATTCTACGCATGCGCGCGCACATACACACATCATTTTCTTTTTATCCTTGCTTCCCTGTGTAGTTCAGTAAAGATTGTAAATTTATTCAGGTCTGCCTCTGCGGTGAAAGTTGAACAGCTTCGATCGTAAAAATGTTGGAAACTCGAGCATTGCATATTTGTGTTGCTGAAAGAGATATCCGGGTACGGATTGGTCTCCATCTCTTCCCTATTCTAAATCACCTTCTAAAGCATTATCATTTACTATGTGGTTCCGTGATCCAAGAAATGCCATAACCACGTACAATAAGTGAGTGCTTTGCGATTCTCCGTAAGTCTGTTACCTAACATTAACTTATTTATTTGTTTTATTTACGGACGCTCTTTAACAGCTCAGGTTATCGGCGTACCATTCAAATCAAGGCGTGAAACGGCCAACAACTTTTGCTCAGATGCCTCTTCTTTCAGACTTGAGGCTCTTTTTTGTACCGCAAATATACGCGGAACCCACTGCTTTACTTCCCTTCCGAAGGAAACTATACTTCGGATTTTTACGCCCGAAAATATATATCAAACCTGACCGGAATTGAACCCGCAATCTTGGGTTTACGAAGCAAGTATGGCTTCCAGGACCGACCCTAGCATTAACGAGCGGCAAAATACTTAACTTCGATTCTGGATGGAACATATTTTATGGTCCTTATGATGAATAAATGACGCATTTATCCTTCATCCTAAGGAAAGTGAATACACAAATTGCGTTTTTGAGAGTGCAAAAAGTCTTAACTCACTTTTTTATGTCTTTTACTTTAGAGAACTTAAGACTAGTTTTAGTATATCAGAATTATAATCGTTAATAAGTTATAAGCGTTAATAAGTTATGACACCAGTTGCATAAAATAACCACAGTAACAATAAGTTCATTGCATTGTTTTCATTACTAAAATGTTAACAAATGAGCATTATTTTATGATAATGTTAAGTAAGCAATATATTTATTATTGAAAACAGAGTCGATTATCTTCATTTTAGAATACATAACTGATAAAATTAATATATTAATATTAGCTATCAAATGAATTAGTAGAATTTGATAATATTCTGAACCGGTTCTGAAATAATATGCTGACATTACAGTTTCTATAATATTCTTTATATTTATCCAATTAAGGAAGCTGTCTTTCTATCATAAGAATTTTTGGGTTTAATGATAATTCAGCCTTTTCGCTTGGGCTAAGTAAATTCATTTTCGCTAACAACAATAACAATAGGCTAACGAACTAATTAATCTCCATCAATACAATGAAGTGACAAGTATAATAAAAGAAATAATTGACTGCTGAGTAATTCGTTAGAAAATGATGTTAATAAAATTTCATAGTTGTGGAATGCAAAAATAGCTTATGAAATGCTTTATAAAGTTATACAAATATTGCATTTGTAAAATTACGAAACTTGCTTTGCTCATTTCTAATGCAATAAAATATAAACTAATATCTAAATATGCTATTTTTTCGTGCAGCAATTTTAACCGCGTTTAACGCCCTTTTCAACTACTGAGGCATCGCAAGGGGTGGACATTGATAATACGAGATGAGATGAAATGATAAGTGGGAAAATGTTTTTTTTTTTTAAGGAGGAAGCGTTCCAGGTCTAAGTTTAGGGTACCTCTTGGGCATTTGCCATTTATGAGGACTGAAGAAAACCTAGAAAAAATCTCAATGAGGGAGGACGATCCTGGTGGGAATCGAACCCCAGAGCTCCCGCTCATAAGTCTGCGCCTTAACGACCTCGCCCACCGTGCCAAAACTACCCAATTACATAGGGAGATATTATAATAATAATAATAATAATAATAATAATAATAATAATTCATTATAAGATAAGCTTTATAATTGTAAATTTTTGTTCAATGTTTTAAAATCATACTTGTCACTTCAATTTGTTGGCCATGCTTTGTATTTAAAATCAATCATAAAAGAACCATCCGCCCAGCCTATGGCTAAGTTCCTTTCCCATCAAACAGCGTGACTGGTGATAATAATAATAATAATAATAATAATAATATAATAATAATAATAATAATAATAATCTGTAGTTTGTTCAAGACATTATACCTGAGATAGCACACTAACATACATTTAGTAGCAAAAGAACGTGTGATGTCGCAAGTTTTGTATAAACATAACTTAGTAGACATTTACTTTTATTTCGAGTGTTAATATGTGAAACCTGAAGGAGTATCCAGTGTAACTATTATCGGACAGATGACTTTAAATGTCACGTCCCCTTCCTGTACTATATCTTCGTTTTTATTGCTGTTTTAAATTTTGAATTGGTTCTGCAATGTCTAGTTTTTGCATCTGTTTAAACCTAAAGTAGTTTTTAATTTACTTATTTAAGTGTAAAATTCATCTCATTTCCGCAACTATCTTCCAGCACCACCTGCTTTGGGCAATGAGACGATAGATGACGTTCGTTGCGTATTTATCTTCCTGTATTGTTTTTCAAATGTAAATTGTGTCTGGGAGTTCAGGAACAATAATGGAGGGAACAAACCTGTATTTGCCCTTGTGACTATGGAAAATCACAAAAAATGCTAGTCAAGTTGATCGGTACAAGTACTGTGTATAAGATCTCTGGAATGAGAATCTACAAGTTATCTCTGAGCCACCAATGTATACTGATTTAAATTTATCATTTTATCTTAATCTTTTTAGTCTAAACTGGCTGTACTTATGAGATGGAAGTAGGAACCGCTAACGTTGATCACAGACAACGTAAACAAAGTGAATATTTCTAGGAAAAACATCTGGAAGCTATGAACATTGAACTATATAAGCTAATGTTACCACAAGTTGGATAAATATGCAATTATATAATATATGCGAACAGATAGTTAGTTTTTTCAAAAGTGCTTTCCTTTCTCAGATATGTAAATATCCAGAGAATATATACATCACATAAATGGAACAAACATTAAGTATTGTATTTGCCAAGTTATAGGTGAATGTTTCATTAACCCAGACTTCATGATAAACGAAAAGCTTCAAAAAAGCACTCGATCATAATATCTCACCTCGGAAATTAAAGCAATCATTTTGTATCGACTGTAGCCATAATAGCGTGAAATACGC
Organism: Metallyticus violacea; assembly: GCA_030762175.1. NCBI lineage: Eukaryota > Metazoa > Arthropoda > Insecta > Mantodea > Metallyticidae > Metallyticus > Metallyticus violacea. The sequence goes on along the minus strand of CM060838.1, from coordinate 49,420,230 downwards.
GCTCAGAAAAACGAAGCAGAAAATATTTGGGAAAGTGTAACGCTTCGGTGAAAGGTGCTTCTAAATAATTTAAGGTGTTCGTTAAAAGAGACTTCAGACAAAAAGTAATTTAAAAGCTATCCTTGAAATGACGATTACTTATGCATTAATTTTGTAATGCGTTCACTTATGCAGTCGATCGTTAAAGAGGCTTGAAGCATGCAGGCTTCCTTGTTTATTTGCAATTATACCGATATCTGCGTTACCGTTCCCCTCTTTGTGCAATAAAAATAATAACCTTGCTCTAAATTTGCACCACATACTGATAAAATAATTAATTTTGCGAATATTCTAAGAAGAAAAAACAAGATTAAGTATATTACGCTAGATAAAAGTCCTGTTCTTTAAAAACGAATAGCATGCTGAAAAAGTTTGTCGGGCAAAATAAAATCTTTTTTAAGCAATAAGCAACCATACATTTTTTTTTAGGAATATTGGGGTTTTGACTTTTTTTTTTTTTTTTTTTTTGCTCGATTTCAAGCCAACAAATGTTAATAATACTATTACAGTCTTTATCTATAAGCACGTTTCGATATGAGTTTTCTTCTTTGCTTCCTTTTATTTTCATTTTGTTTATATATATATTTACGTGGGAGTAATTGGAATATGGATAATATACCTCAAAAGAAACAAAAATGTCACATGAGCATATATCCTGTGTTCCACAATTCTCGCATTTTCGACCCATTTCCCTGTGTATCTTATTGCATATTAAGCGGCAGATAAGGGAGAGAGAGAGAGAGAGTGAGCGTGAGCGAGTTTTTTTTTTTTTTTTTTTTTTTTTTTTTTCCTAGGCCGATTAACCCGTTGCGATGTTGGCAGTGCTTCGTCAGCATTTCTAGGGATTCTGCGATACTTCTGGGCTCTGTTATATGAAACAACTGGTTTACTAGTCGCTAGTTACTAGCCGTAATTCCATCAGTTGTAATAAAACGTGTTTCGTGAACATTTATTTCACAATGGATCGTAAAATTTTGTCATTAGTCACTTGTCAAAATTACTAGTGTGGCGACTGCATTCGATAGTCGAGAAGGTTGAATTGGAGACTGTTTGTTGATGCGATTTTGTTTACGCGGCATGTATTTTATGAAGCAAGAAATAACACTTAAATCTACCACATGGATTAGTATTCAAAACAAAGTAACAGTGATGCATTTAATTAATGGATATAAAAGAGTATTTGGACAACTATCCGGCAAAATTGCGAAGAAAGACAAAAGCCGAAACGTGGAAAATGTAACGCAAACTGTGAAAGCGTTGGGGTTAATTACATCGGAGGAAGATTACGCATATAAGAGAGACACATTTTGGCCAAACATCAAGAACGCTATAATGGTAAGCGCTTTTATTTTACGTGCATATTCTCATTCATACTATTATCTACAAATAATGGAGTTAATAGCTCAGTTTCTATAGTATTTTAGGTGAAAATATCAAGAAGTACGGTAATGGATGATGGATGTGATATCTCATATTACATAAATAACTTTTAATGAGCTTAATTGATAGAATCAATATTTAAAGTAACACACACACACACACACACACACACACACACACACACACACACACACACACACACACACACACACACACACATATATACTAATATGTGAATAAACAATTCAGATTCACGGGTAAAATTCCCTAGTTAACAATGCGCAATATTACAAGACAAAATGTTTCGTAAAACAAAACACTGGTAAAAACAAAATCGTACGCTGATAACATCAATCTGTGCCACTAATAACCATTAGTTTACGCTCATAAGTTCTAGAAACTTATGTTGTAAAATAAACAAATAAACAAGTAATACTAGAATGGAGGTTAGTTTTACTAGATCACGAGTTTCTGAAACAGAACACTGGAATATGTAAACGTATCAATCAATCACTTCGCATGTTCAGGCTTGGATTTAAGCATCTAATTTAGAATAATATATTCCTACTGAGACAGTGAAGTTATTGGAGCTATGGGCCGGCAGGACGCGGCAGCGTACTGGGAGAAGTCAGTATTCAAGTCCGTATAATCCATGTGCAGGTAGCGGCTTGTAGTTATAGGGACTTTTATCAGCAAGAAGCAGTGCTTTCATATGTTATTCCGCATTTTCATTGAATGCTAATTGTTCTTCAATAGTTATATCACTACATAAATGTAGTCTTGAAGAATGCGGCTTTATGTATGATATATATGTGAAAATGCATTCTCGCGAGGATTTGCGAGGAAATATTCCGGTAATCGTATTCCAGATATAAGAACTATTCGTCAACTCATTAAAATGTTACAGAGAGGCAGAATCTCTCAGTGACAAGAAATGTGTTCTCAAACGCCATGTTCTTACCGATGAAAACTTAGCTGAAACTCAGGAATTTGCTACGCAGATGGCGGCAAGGTATTGCCGCTGAGGAGCATCATTTTCAACATATATTATAACATAGGTTATTGCTTATTACAATTATTATAGTTATTATTGCATTTTCAATTTTAAACCAGTATCATATTATGCTTTCAGTAAAGAATATACCCGGTGACTCATCTTCCTTTTTCCGGTTGCGGCGGCTGCACTAAGCATCCGCGCTCAGGCAGCTAGTAACATTTAACTATAACCAGCGCACGCACCAATTCTTCTACATATAAAACCCATTCACTCTGCATCTCCTTTTGCTCATCTGGATCCTATTCTTATCTTGTAGTTTGAAGCACGTCCTTTCTCAGCTTGTTGTGCACTGATGCTCCTTATTCTGTTATTGTCGAGACCTCGAAATGTTTTTTTAATGTTTCACGCCCGTTTTTATTGCTGAGACACCACAGGCGGTGGACACTGACGATACATGAAATGGAACGACAAATTGGTGAAGGATTATTTTTAAAGAAGGAAACGTTCCAGGCCTAAGTTTATGGTACCTCCCCCCCCGGCATTTGCCATTTATGAGGGCAGAGGAAAACCTGGATAAACTTCAATCAGTGAGGACGGAATTCGAACCCTAGATCTCCCGCTCACGAGTCCTCGCCTTAACGACCTCGGCTACCCGTGGCGGTCGTCAGAATGTGTGTAAATGAAAATACAGCGATGAGTTAACTGTATTTTCACAATATTCTAAATAAAATGTGTTATTAAGGATTATTATTACTTTACAGGGGAAAAAATAAAGGGCTTTTGATAGCAAATGTATTATCAAGAACAGCATTTCTAAAGGAGATAAATGTTATTTATTGAGATAAGTTTCCTAAAACAAAATCGAATACTACTGTAATTCAAAATATTAGAAAATACAACTTAAATACAACACAATCCAACGTTTTTATGGGAGCAATTAAGAATTGAGGATAAACTTAATCGCACAAAGTTCTCTTTTGTCAAAAAGCGGCAACAATTTAATAACAAGCTCAACATTTCTGTAACGGGATTGTGGAAATGAAAAGAGATAATTAGTGTGAAAAAGACATCGAGGGAGTATATTCCCTTGCAAAAGTTGTGCTGAATTGTGAACAGAAGTGAAGGTTGATGCCTGAAGCTACAGAGATTGACCAATGGTTTTTGCAGTGGACGGCACATGCAGTGGTATGGGTGAAATGTACTCCAGTTTCTTTTCTTTAGCAAACCTGGTAATCAGGTTATCTCATGTTGCTCTAGAACTCGATTGTCCAGCACTACGTTTTTCTGCATCTGGGGTTGCGTCACACGCACCTTCTCTGTCTCTGGCCCATTCCCTTGAGCGCTTTCTTTATGAGAGCTTGGGTATGAGCGATTTGCTACGTGCGTTTGTCTAAACCTTTTCCAACATGTGAATAAAATCAAGAATCTTATGTAAACATTCAGCTAGTGTTTTCTCACTTTAATGACATAATTATCATTAGTTCAAATCCAAACTTCCTCTTAGATTATAATAATAAATTAATTATGATGACCAGTATGTGTAAAATCTAAAGTCCTGTGAAGAGACTAAGGCACCATTATGCAAGGAAAGATACAGGATGGATGTTTTCTTAGACTACTTCGTATGGCAGAAAGGAAGAAGAAATAATAATAGGCAATGAGAATAAAACAGAAAGCTAGTTTCACAAAGGGAAATGATAATTTATTTATTTGTGTGCAAATTTAGTACAGAGCTCTACAAATATTGTTAGCCCATGTTGCTAGAAATACAAAAAGGCAACTAACTAGGTATTTTTATATGAAGCACCATTCCTTCTAGTTTACAGAATCTAGTCCTGAACATCTGAATTTTTGCTGTCTATTCCAGATATGCTAAGAGCAGAAGTAACGGATAAAAAACGCCGTTCACAAGCTACCGACATTATTATTAGTCATACAATATTAAAATTAATATTATTCCAACAGTAATTCAAACACCCAACCTCGTTGTTGTTGATTTGGTTTATACACGGATGCTCTTTAAAATCGGCGTGAAACGACCGATAAATTTTGCTCAGAGGCCTCTTCTTTCAAGCTTGAGGTTCTTTTTCGTGCCGTAAATGTACGACACGGGACTCACGGCTTTACTTCCCTTCAGAAGGAAGCCATACTTAAGATTTTTACGCCCGAAAATATCCATCGACCCTGGCCGGGATTGAACCCGCAATTTTGGGTTTACGAGGCAAGTATGGTTACCGCTATACAATCAGGACCGACCCCAGACTCATGACAACTGGGAAGCTGCCTAATGGAAAAGTAGCGTTCTTAGAGCACGAAAGCAGCGTCATATGCGACCTATAGGGTGCCAGCATGTTGATCATGTGCCCTCCTGCAATATTGGCCTCTACTAATGAATTCGTAAGACGGATGTAGAGAATGCAGAGATCGCTGCGGCAGACCAAGTATCACCCCGGGTTGTAGCGTAAATGAAAAAGAAAAAAAAAAAAAAGCAGAAATTCAAAGAGTAGGGCAAATGAATGCACACTTTTCGTGATAGCACGTAACAAGCGCCCAAACTTAGGAATCTGCCTGCAGTGCAATATTTTGATCTATTCGAAAATATATAAGGTTATTTACTATCATGATTAACTAAACTTTCTTGGATGTAGTCAATGTGGCGACATCGATACGTACCATTGTGTTTACTTGTATTAGCAGTGCGGGAAAGTAAGGTTGCCGTGCTTGAATGGGCCAAATATTACGCATTGTGCGTCGAGGTAATTTTTATACAAATCTAGAAGCGTATTTTTCAGCATTTTGCTTATTTTGTTATTCATCGTAAGATGGGCAGTGAAATACTGTAAATAATTAAAACAGAGATTTTAGTACATATTGTTTATGCCTTATAAAAATAGCTTCTTTGCCCTCTTTTCGTCTTTAAATAAATTATATATTATAATTATATACATGAAATGAGTTGTTACAAATCGTCATTATTTATTTATACTTTTTTAATTTAGAGAAGTAAAACTTTTGTTTAGTATCCCTATCACTTTTTATTTGTTAATTAAAGCAATGTAGAACTAGATACACTAGTGTTCGGTGTATCATTCACAGCTTATGAAACTTTTGTGGAAAGGAATTTAAGAAATATTTTACTCATTGAAGAGTTTTGGTGTATTTTCATTTTTTAACGTTCAAAGTGGTTTTATTATATTTTTTTGAAAAAATTAACCTTTTCCTCATAAAATTGGCATTAAAGTAATTAAAAAGACTTATTAAATTACAGTTCAGAGGTCCTATTTGTTTGCTCTTACTGGTTACATACGGATATAAACCTTTTATTTGGGAATTGCAGTTTTGAAATACTACATGCGCAAATATTTTATTGATTATGGAGTGCTTACACGTTTTAAACAAAATATTTTAGCATATTATTTAATATTATCATCCTAGAATATGTGAAAGTAAATGACAAAAATTGCTTAAAGACGATGCTATGTTTTTTTACTCTTCACTTTCATTTCACGATTTACTAAGATAATTACTACCATTAAATGGTAATCCGTACCCAGCAAAGATGAGGAAATTCTTTAAAAGGAGTAGATATTACAACTTCATGACCATATTCACAGTTTCGAAAATTAACTTCCTGTTTGTTTAATATAACACACTTAATTTTTTTCTGTTTTGCAAGAAGGCAAATAGAGTCCCATTCTTTTCGTCACAATAATCCAATCGAACTCCAACATTTTCCCGAGTCTGTTGGCAATACTGGAATACAAAATGATAGTTATTAACATATTTTTGGGACATGGTCAACTTCTGTTCTTACAGAAACTAATTCATCTTTTTTACGCCCTCAAAAAAACTGGCCTGAAGGTTGATTTTAATAAGGTAGCTACCTGGTTTTGTAGGCAGAATGGAAGCTGTTGCGAAACCTCATTTTGTGTTCCATCAGTTACCGTTGCTTGTAATTTGCTTTTGTAAGTTAACATTGTGTAGACAGGTTATACTGGGCTGGAAAGCAGTTTTGTCACTAGGTTACACAAAAATATATCAGAATAGCTCGTAAATAATAATTAAATAGGTATATAAATCCTACTGCTTGTCATGCTGTTTGGGGGGGGGCTATAGATGTAATGTGGTAAGCAGCCAACATACAATGGACGTTTCATTCAGTTTATTTGTTTAGAAAGTTAAATGTTCACCTGAGACCAGAAATAAAATTATTTTCTGGACGTTGTGTCGAAAAATAAAGCTCTCTCTCTCTCTCTCTCTCTCTTAATTAGTGTTTAACGCCCGTTTTTACTACTGAGGCACCACAGGCGGCGACACTGTTGATACATAAAACGAAATGATATATTGGGAAAGACTTTTTTTTAAGGAAACGTTCCAGGCCTAAGTTTATGGTACCTCACGGCATTTGCCATTTATGAGGACTGAGGTAAACCTGGAAAAAATCTAAATCAGGGAGGACGGTCCTGACGGGATTCGAATCCTGGACCTCCTGCTCAAGAGTCCACGCCTTAACGATCTCGGCCACCCGTGGCGGTATAAAGCTCTCTGATATAAGTTCTTCATAAATAGAGCTCTGCCCACTTTGAACTGGCAATAGTCTCTAAAGTTTTAAAATTCTTAGCGCCTGTCTAACAATTTAAATGGATGGTTCTTAAAATGGGTGCATTAGGATGCAGTTATTGCAATTTCTAAAGAACGAAATATAAACTGCCAAGTGTTTCTACTTAATTCCTAATGCAATATTGTCATTGAGCCGACTTTAGCATATTTTGCATATTTTCATGTTATAAACAGCGTGCACAACATAAACATGCCTAATTTACAGGAATAATCAGTGTAGCTATCTGACCTCCAAAGTTTCACATGTTCGTTACTGAGGAGTGGGCTACCTTCTCTCCTTAGCCAAAGGCTGCGGCAGTACTTCCGTTTTGTGATGGCAGACAGACATTCACTTACCTGTAACAGAAAGAGAAATCCAAAGGTTAATAACTTGTTTTATTACAGCTTACAGTTGTCATGATATATTTACTTACAAGGTTGAACCACATAATAGACAACTAATGTGTTTCACTCAAGTAACACCCACTTTCTTTGGTCTCGATATATTGCTGAAGCGCAAGTTGATATTATTAAATGAAGCGTTTATCATTTTTTATGTGTGAATTTGAAAACAAATTTGTCCTACAAGATGTCAACATCTTGTGCTCGAATGTTAGAAATATTTATGTCTATAATTTATTAATTTTACTATGGATATTTTTCATTCTCTCTCTCTCTCTCTCTCTCTCTCTCTCTCTCTCTTATACCCACCATTTTTGCACACAGGACTCTTCTATCTTCAATAAGAGAAGAAGACACTCATTTTATCTTATTCTATTTTAATATAACTTTAATTATACCCACTTTTCATTCCCACCGTAATATTAATTTCTAATCAGATGTAAGTAATGTACAATTCCTTTCATCTCACATTCTTTAAATAACGCCATTAGTTCTTCAGGAATACTTATTTTTATATCAATAGCTTTATATTTCTGAAATGAAATATTGCAACCTGTGTTATTAAAGCAAGATCTCTGATTTATGACAATTCCATTGGTTTCAACTTTAGTGCGATGTAGATATTTATTAGAAATGACTAAACCTGCTGCCTTGCAGGAGTTCGATTTCGACGAATTCTATTCAAAGAACTAACATTACACATGCTAGTGCACCGCTATTCACCACGGATCCGAAATCCAGAACTACATAGGCTGTATAAGAAAGACACTTTTTCATAAATACATTTTATGAGAATTACTTGCTAGTGCTTCTGCAGTTCTGAACAGAGTCCTAGAATGTGTGTGTCATCTCTTACGGAGACCTTGTTTAAATGTTCATATTTTGCTGGTGTGTTACACTTTTAATTTCTATGGTTATATAAAGGTTTTGTATACCTTGAAATTATTCCATCCCTTAGATTCATTTCCTTGCCAACGCTCTGAATGCAAAACCTGTGCGCTAATTATGCTAGCTAATTATACCATATCATTCATTCCACAGCCCCATAGAATTTAAAGTTTATTCATTTGTTTTTAAGAATGTTATCTTGTAAGCTTTGCAAAACATTTTTATATTACTTTAACTTCTACTGTTGTTTCGCTCTGTATGAACAATCATGGGTATCCTGTTAAAACCAAATCTCCCTTGCCGATTGCTTAACATATTCTGTACCACTATAGATTTTGATTATGCATTTAATTTAATATTTATTGATGCGATCGACTCGTGCCCCTGAAAGTTACAAGGGTAGGTCCATAAGTCCACGGCCTAACCATTTTTCTAGGTATGATAAACACAAAAACTATATTTCACTTTTCAATATAGTTACAGTTTATTGCAATATACTTCTCACATCTTTGAATTAACATTTCAATCCCCTATCCCCAAAAATACTCAGAAGTCTTGTCCACAAAATGGGCATAAACAGCATCCATCATTTCTTCATCGCACTTAAATTTCCTTCCTCGAAGGTCCTTCTTAAGTTTTGAGAAGAGGAAATAGTCACTGGGAGCTAGATCTAGGCTGTAGGGTGAATGGTCGATCTCCTTGAAGTCACATTTCTTCACAGCTTGCTTTGCAACAAGAATTCTGTGCCTAGGTGCATTGTCGTGAAGAAGGCGCACACCACCACTCAGCTTTCCTCAGCTCTCCTCTTTGATGGAAGCACGTAGTCTGTGCAGTAGGTCAGCATAATACTCCTCATTTACTGTGGTATTCCTCTCCTTGAAGTCAACGAAGAGTATTCCTTCACAGTCCCAAAAGGTTGTGGCTATGATCTTCTTGACTGAGTGACCTTGGCCTTTGGAGGCGGTGTTTCACCAGGTTAACCCCAGTCGATTGATTTTCTTTTGGACAAGGGATCATAGTAGAGAACCATAGTTTCATCTCCTATTACAATAGTTTGCAGAACTTCTCTCTCTTTCGTTGCCATGGCAGAGCTCCAAAAAATGCCTGGCAAAAGATGACCCGTTGCTGCTTTTGGACTAAGAAAGATGTCTATACACCCATCTTGCATTGACCTTATTCATGTTTAAATGTTCATGAATAATTGGAACACTGTTGTTTTAGAAAGGTTCAACCTGGTTGCTATTTCTGTAACTTTAAACCGCTGGTCTTTCATAATTTCTCCTTCCACAAAGCGATGTTTTAGGAGTACGCACCTCCAAGGCCCACCTGCACGTTCTTTGTCTTCAATGCTTTCTCAACCCATTCGCAAAAATTTGGCCCATTCTTTTACGGTAGAATGTGAGGGGGATGTTTCCTCATATACACCGCCCAATCGCTGTTTAATTTAATTTGGAGTAAGAGCTTCTTTTGTGAGGAACTTATTAACAGCTCGGAACTCCATTCAGAACATGTTACATCCTTCTACACATAGTCTTCTTTATACAACTATATCTGAACTGAACACAGCGGAGCGAAAGTTACAGCTGCAATTATTTGCTTAAATTTTACATAATCCTTATCGGCGAGGCCGGAAACTTATGGACCTACCCTCGTACCTCATAGGTAGAGAGATAGGAGGTATATTTTTTACATAAAGCGCGTATACGTCCGATTTAAAATTTACTTGTTAATATTCCTTTTTTCAACTTTCCTCCCTTTGCCATTTTCCCCTTGTTGTGTTTTTTTTTCCTGTTTTGTACCCATTTTGCTACCTTAGATATTTAATATCTACTTTTACCACATTCATTTGCCTTTTGCCTTTGTGGCGGAACACAAATTGGAAATACTGCGATATTTGTGTTACTATTTTATTTATTTCTGCTTCTGTAATTCTTGTTATTTTAGCTACATTGCTCTAACAGTTATTTTATTATTCAATTTTATTTTAAACTTGTATCTTGCTCCGTGGATTAGCCTTATCTTTAAATTTATGGACGCTAATGATCTTCGATGTTGAGGCGCCTCTACGCTTTAAACATACACGCACACATATTATTACATTTGTCTATATGATAATGAGAACTCAAAGTGTTTGAAAATATTTGAAGACAAAAGTTTCGCTAAACTTTACAATACAGTCCCTTGCGTATTGTGTCGAACAAAGCATTTAAATGAATGTTGCATTTCATTCTTGATCCCAGACCTACACGTACAGTGCTGTCATTCACAATACAGATGTCGCGAGAAGACCAATACAATCAAAGCATTTAAAAGAAATAAATGTCTGATGCCTTGCTAATACCAGCTTCCGACACGGGTGACCGATATCGTTAAGGCACGAACTCGTGAGCAGAAGTCTGGGGTTCGATTCCCGCCAGATCCGTTCTCTCTTATTAAGGTATTTTTCAGGTTTTTCTTATTCTTTATAAACGGAAAATGCAGAGAGGTTACCCTAAATTTACTCCTGGAACACCTTATTCCTTAAAATGAAAATCTGTTAGTTCTGGTAATGTTGTGGTAACCACACTTGCCTTCTAAACCCAAGATCGCGGATTCAAACCCGGCCAGGATTGATGGGTTTTTTTCGGGTGTAAAAATCCTATGTATGGTTTCTTTCGGAAGGGAAGTAAAGCCATGGGTCCCGTGTCGTACATTTACGGCACGATAAAGAACCTCAAGCACGAAAGAAGAGGCCTCTGAGCAAAATTTGTCGGCTGTTTCACGCCCGGAATTGAATGGGACGCCGAATACATGAGATGTTAAAGAGCGTCCGTAAATAAACCTAATCAACTTAAAAGAAATCCTTTTTTAGTTTATCGTTTCATCTGATATGTCACTAGTGTCCAACGTTTGTTCTACCACAGCAGTAAAACTGGTGTTAAACACTAAAATAACTTCAACGATGTTAGTAAAAACGAGAACCATTCAGCACTAGGGCATAACTTGAACCTATGTGTCGAACATGTCACTAATTTACTACAGGCTCGGTATCCAGTAATGCTACAGGTAGATTAATCATCTAATGTAACTGCTTTTCTTAAAGTTAATCTAGGAGTTACAAGAATATTAACATTTAACGCTTAGGCTAGGTTTAAGTTAGAGGAAGATCCTTGTAATAATGAGTATAATTAGGTTAAGTGCTCGCTTAAGTTTTGTTTCAAAAACAGTCGTTATACTGCACATTTATCTAGACTTTTTAGCAATATTATTTTGTAGAATTCCTCATGATGATATTAGATATTAGAAATAAATTATTTTTGGAGTTGTGCCATACTTGTATTTTTCAGTCGTATTTTGCATTGTTACGGGATAAGTAGAAAAAATCCTATCTGCAATATCAGCCAGAAACTATTATAATTGATTTAAACATAAATTTCGCGAGTTTGTACATATTTTAAATACTTAATACTCACAATTTAAGAAAAAATGAAAGACGATTTTGCAACTATTTCAGAGGGAGGGATAAGAGAGTAATCTCTTTTGAAAATCCTTGGGAAGCTAAGCTATGTCCTTAAATCTGCATATTTTTAACATTACGCAAGGAAATGCTTTGTTACTGAGAAAGGAAACGTCACTATTTGAAAAACGTGAAACCTACAGGAGCAACGTAACACAATTAAAGCTTTTGTAAAAGTTCGCAGTTGCTTATACAGTTGAAAACAAATTGTTTTTAATTAAAGGTAGAAGAAAGAGAAGCAATTACAGTTAACGAGAAGGCATTTCCATTGTTGGAGTCTATGCAAATCCTGTTTGGCTGAAGAGATCTTCAAGGGAAAGTGAACGAGTTACTAAGGTGTTTGCACATAGTACATACTCCATAGATGTTTCACCTAAAGTGAGTTGCATTAAAAGTTATTACTGTAGTAGTATAGTTATATAACCTTTATCTCTAGATTCTTATGTTTTGAATATTTTTGAAAAAAAAAACTTTTTTGCTCCTAAACACATTCTTCTTTAAATTGACATAATTTTGTCAATAATTCTTTCTTTCATCTTTTATTTGTAAAGTTAAGGCTTATATTTTAGTTAATACACATTTTAAGTGATGGAGAATATATTTTAACCTTTTTATCTTTATATTTTTATATTATTTGTACTAGACTGTCTTTAAAATTTGTTTTTCCATGAAAAATGTTGCGTTAATATAGATCAAATGTTCTTCATTCTTCCTAGACACGTAATAAATGGAACAGAACTAAACTAAACTTTGAAAGAAACTTAAACGGCATGCTTACAGAACTCGTTACACTTGTTTGTACAATGAAGTCTAGACCTCCACATGTAGAAGACTGCGTGTCGGCAGCCTTTAATGTGCTGGCACATCTTAGAAGGCTTCTTGATTAACTGACCTCGCTGTTTGTTTACAAGAACTGTTGGCCTTTCTATTTTATATGCCTGCAATTTTCTCATCAACAATAAAGGTATCCAGTCAATACCTGAATATCCAAGTTTGGTCTTTTGTAACTTTAGTGCGTGGAGTTTCACGTCTTATGCACATCAAAAGTTTTTTTTTTTTTTGATTTGTTTATTTACGGACGCTCTTTAACATCTCAGGTCATCAGCGTCTCATTCAATTCAGGGCGTGAAATGGCCGGTAAATTTTGCTCAAAGGCCTCTTTTTTCACGCTTGAGGTTCTTTTTCGTGTCGTAAATGTACGATACGGGACCCACGGCTTTACTTCCCTTCCGAAGGAAGCTTTTTTAAGCCCGAAAAAATCCATCGGTCCTAGCCGGGTTTGAACCCGCGATCTTGCGTTTAGGAGGCAAGTATGGTAACACTACACCACCAGGACCGACTAATACGGATTACTTTGTTACCCGGTGGCTAAAGAAAGTGCAAATTTAGTTCAATTAGCTAATAAAAGCAAAATACTTGTACTAGGTATTAATATTTCTCGTTCAAATAGACTCACTGACTTAGCTGCCTTGACGAGGATGAAGGATTTTGGGGCTGGGAAATTCTTGAGAATGGTTTGGTAGATGAAAGAGAACCTACAGCTTAACGCGGAGTGCAATGAGGTAGATTTTTCATGGATTGATGAAATGTTTTATTTATGAGTAGTGTTCAACGCTCATTTGCATTACTGAGGCATCACAGGCGGTGGGCACTAGTGAAGTTTCTGTTCAGAATCCGTGACGTAGGCCACCCTATCAGTATTGATATTGTTTTCAGTTACTTATTATTTATGTACATCATAAATGAATGCTATAATCCTGTGTTTTAAGTTTTGGTTGAATTATTATTAGAAAAACGACTCCTAAGCATTTCTTTAATCAAGAACACAGCATTCCTACAACAGACGGTTAGTAACTGACTTTGGTAATCCTTGACAAGGATGAAATATTCAGATGGAACGTTTTAATTAGCAAACAATCTGTTTCCACAGCTGCACTGTATCCTCCAAGGAATTAATCTATTCCACAAGAGTTGAGTTTCACCTACTTTTCAACACCTTATTAACCGTGATACTATGGTATGCCAGAAATCGGATAACAATATATTAACTATCCTTTTTGATAGTCACTCTTATTTTGCAAACAAACTTTCGCAATTCCCGCATGTTAGCAAGTGTGAGCTTGTGCAGTTGCTTGTCGAGTGTATGTAATTGATAGAGACAGCTGGGCTAGATACAGTACCGGTTTCTGTAAGTGGAACCATTTCTGCACAACTCGACCGGCGAACTCTTACAGTTCTCTCGCGTACTTAACGTCCTTGCTAAATATGGTGTACATACTCGCATTATCTCCAATTTCAACCCTGCAGCAAGTAAATCTATTGAGATATAGATCATTTATGAATAATGAGAAAGATATTTAGCGACGATTGGGAGAACTTTCAGTATATCTATGACATTATCAGAGCATAAGCACTTTTCTTCTTTACACATTCATAAACATTTAGTATTGGGTATTATATATGACCGCCACGGTTGGCCGAGGTCGTTAAGGCGCGGACTCGTGAGCGGGAGGTCTGCGGTTCGAATCCCGCCAGGACCGTCCTCCCTGACTGAGGTTTTCCTCAGTCCTCATAAATGGCAAATGCCGGGAAGGTACCCTAAATTTAGGCCTGGAACGTTTCATTCTTTAAAAAAAAATCCTTTCACAGTTTATCATTTCATATATCATAAGTGTTCGCCGCCTGTGATGTCTCAGCAGTAAAAACGGGCGTTAAACGCTATTTAAATAAACAAATAAATATAGAATGTGTAAAATTCACTTAATTATGAAGACTATGGATACCGAAGAACATTTACAAATGTTGAGTTCTAAGAAAAAGAAAGAGGAATAGAGGCGCAGCTGGGACAAATGTTACCTTAGACTGCATGTTTTCCACAGTTCGGCTACATTGAAGGCGAGACATAAGTGTAAACAAACGAAGACTTGAATTATAACAGTTTACGTTACCAACCGTCGCGACGGCTTGCTGCGGCTGGAGTTCAGAACGGTATATGGAAGAAAGCCGATTGGTTACTATTTCAGTAGTAGGAATTACTTTAGGTAAATACTTCCCTCATTGAGTATACAGCTTTGTTAGTTCAATTGGTTAGACCTTGGTGCTACTAATGCACAGGTCATGAGTTCGAATTCCCAGTAACTGTTTTTCTTTTGTAATCATTTTTTCTCTCTTGTAATTTTCATAATTCGTCTACACTGTTCTTTATGGAAAAAATGCTACTTTTTCCCTCTCTTGTAATCTTCATAATATGTTTACACTTAATACAATAATTTTTCCGCTTTCATACGTTAGGTTAGTTTAATAAGAGTGATAGAGTAATAGAGTAATAAAGTAATAGAACATTAATAAAAAATAACACAATTCTACATGAACCGTTCGGGCGGAGTTCGGCTTTCTTCGCCACAATTCGGGAAGCCAGCCGCAGCAAGTCGTCAGTTGGTAATGTCAAGTAATTATAACCAGGTCAAAAAACAACTTAAACCCAGTTTGTTGAATGAGTACACAACTCTTCTCCATAGAACGTGTTTTGTCCTGTTTTAAGAAAACCTGAGCAAGTATTTGCATTCTGCACTCTTAAAGTTAATGTGTCTATTTAAGTTGTTGTTTAGTATAAATTAAATATATTGCTCTTCATGAATGTACGCGTTCTGGCTTTTAGCAACTACTTTGATACAGTTTATGTTCGCAATGCAGTTACCTAATACCTTGTTTAAGCAGATCTTGTCACAGCTATACTCAGGAGCGCAGAGAAGTCCTGGAGGTTCACGCAATTTCTATATCAAATATATATGTTTTGAGTCCGCTAGTAAAAACAATAAAATAAACACAATTTCTTAATTTAGCTATCTCTATTCTACATTCTGCTAAAACAATCGAATGAAGATATAACAATTTAGGTTCGTTTACACTTATTGTTTGAAAATTGCTACGTGTGTAATTAATATTGCAACTACTGTCATGTTTGAGCTCCGATTCATTTTCAGGGCAGTTGTGCTCTATTATCATTATTGAGGCTTGTATTAACTTTTTAGACATCACAATTAAAATATAGTTTTCTGTAAGTGGGGTTAGTTTTTTAAATAAAACAAAACGCCGTGATTTTGATGCAAAGAAGTAACGTTTGCTAATGCGTTTTTTAAAAAGAAAAAAACCACTGATAAAGACGGTGAAGATGGTGAAATTTCAACAGTTACATCTGCTTCTGAATTAAATTTGTTGACTAGGTTATGGAAATCTCTTACGAAGTCATGGGCTTGAAGCAGAAACAAATAATTTCAAAGACTCAAAATGTACTGGTTTAAATGATAATAATGATATCCCTGATTGCCGGTAATGTATTATAATGATATTATTGTAAAGAACCATTGTTTCCTCTGCCCCTTTTATTTCCTCTGGTCGCCACAGTCTCTGACTCTCTAGTCACTTTTCTGTGAACCTTTTATTAAATTATTGCAAATAAGGCCCTGCATGAGCATATAATTTTGATGCTCAAGTATTAATACAGTGAGGTTACTTCAGTTATGGGTCAGCAGACGAGGCTGAGTACTGAGAGAAGTCAATCATTAAGGTGTATGTGCAGGTACCAACTTGTTGTTAGTTTGAGGAAACCTTTGTCAGCGAATGGTTGTACGTTCGTATGTTACTCAGCTTGCAGTAAAATGGTATGGCGATTCGCAAGAGAATATCCTTCAACCGTGTTCCAGGTAGGAAAATTGACCTTATTCTAAGTCAGCATTTATAAAGTAGAAATAATGGAAACTGACAATAACTTTTCAAAATATGTTGAATTTTATACTGGACTTATGTTGTGGAAAGAAAAGCGATATGTTAGAGAAATCCCTCAGGAAGTATATGATGAACAATAATATAAGAATAGTTTTCGTTTAACAAACGTTCTATTATGAACACTTTAGTGCCATTAATTACGCAGTATGTGACCACCAGAGCTTTAATAATATCTTCTCTTAAGAAAATTAAAATTACTTTAAGGTTCTACATATGAAACTGCATCTTTTCGAGTGCTTAGAATGCTTTGTCTTAGTAAAGATAGCCTTAAATTTTTAATATTATTAATTTTGATATTTATTTATTTTTTAGTTTGTTTGCTCCGTGACAACAACGAACACTTTCGTGTAATCGGCTTGGGAAGTTTACCATGACTCCCTTCAATTAAAGTGATCCATGTTCCTAATTTTACGAGTTATGTTTTCTTTTAACTGCATGATGGTCCATGACGTGTCGCAGTACACTTTACTTTATAAGTATTCCCCATAAAAATAGTCTGCAGGCGTCAGATCGGGCTGGCGGGGCAACATCAGCAAATCGAGAAATTATGCGTCTAGGAACTAGGATCTGCAGAGTGTTCATTTGTTTCACGAGCGGTATGAGCTATGGCGACATTCTGCAGGAACCAAAACTCATTTTCATCATTATCATCCACCTGAAATTTCAGTGTTGCAGCATTTCTGGCACTCTAAATTCTACCCTGAATCTTCTCTGAACGTAGGAGATCGACTTAGATTCAATAAATCTGTAACAATAATGAATACACGTTTTTCAACCGTCCAATAATTATCAGTACTGTTGTCTACTAAATAGAAAGAATAAATTTCATACTTACATAGTAACCAATAGCATAACTGTAATGCAAAAAATTGATAGAAACGGCTGCGTTCTGAAAACCGCCGTATTCCATTGGGTCGCTTGTGATTTTTAAAAAATTCGTTTAGATTAATAAGTTGCATTGTGCTGATTGTTCCTTGAAAAAGTATTTTTATTTAATTCTATACGTGTGTCCCACAAGAAGGTTCGTGGTGGTGTAGTGGTTTCCATACCTACACCCAAATCGCGGGTTCGAACCCGGCCAGGATCGATGGATTTTTTCGGGCGTAAAAATCCTAAGTATGGCTTCCTTCGGAAGGGAAGTAAAGCCGTGAGTCCCGTGTCATACATTTGCGGCACGAAAAAGAACCTCAAGCCCGAAAGAGAGGCCTCTGAGCAAAATTTGTCGGCCGTTTCACGCCACGAGTTGAATGGGACGCTGATGACCTGAGATGTTAAAGAGCTTCCGTAAATAATAATAATAAAAGGTTCTGAAAACCGCCATTGAATCACCCTATATAATAAAGAAAATACATAACTACACAATAAAAATAACTTCAGTATATTCAGAATATTGGCGTTGAATGCCATATGAATCTTCTCCTACATTTTTTAATGTTTTTTTTTTCTTATATGTACCTAAATACCAAATCATGCATATGAAGCCCTTATTGGTCTGTGAAATGCCTTCCCGTAGGCATCATTTTAGGTTAAAAGAAATAGCTGCAATATACAATGCATTAATATTCGCTAAATTCATACCCTTCTATACCAGTCACATATAAAAGATCGATGCCATACGAATATATCATACTGCTCTTATGTACCACTCATTGAATATATGCATCTTCTATGTGTAGTTTAAGAAATAGAATCCGATGTTAGGGATTTATCTTCACTTATGTGTTGACTATGAATACCATTATATTGGAAGCAACCTATGGTCATCGGCTCCAGCCTATGTAATATTTAACAAAAAACCAATAGAAAGTGAAGGCAGGCAATGTCCATTTTGAGTTTAATCACACGTTATGCAATGTTTGGCAGTTACGCAACTTTTTAAAAAGAGGTAACCGAACTAACTTAAGCTGTGAAAGGCCTAATTTAGATATCTAGCCACAGACGCTAGAAAAAACAAAAAGTGTGGGGGATCCTTGATACGACCTTGGACCTCCCAAGGCCGTTCGTTCCGTATCGCAGGTCTTAAGGTGGTCAGCTTTTCTATACACCGCCCGGGGGCAAGGTGGTGATCTGGCGGAGAACTAAAAATAAAGGTTTTCCTGGGCAGTGCATTGTACTGTTGAAGAACGCTAGTTCAAGGACGAAAAAATTGACCTTAATAAAGCAAATTTTGAAGACAATACCTTATGAATAGGTACAGAATCGTCAGTTTAGGTCATTAAAACCTAAGATGCCAATGTTTTGTAGGCAGCTCAGGCGGTTACACTTGAGACTCGCATTCGGGGGATCCTGGGTTCAATTTCTATTGGTTGGGCCATCCTTCCTTGGGGTTTTTCGTGATTTCCCGTGGTTACTTAGGCGTATACTGGGACGGATCTGTACATTGCACGAATTTTCCGCTCTCCCATTTCACATTACTTCATTCCGTTGGTTCAGTTATAGAGTCGAAAGTGCCAGAGAGATGGTGTGATGGTGACTTCTGATTGGAAAAAATGTCTTGACATCGGGGTGTTCTATGGAACCCCGTCTGCGTCCGCGCTGTCACCGCCCGTAGATCCTGGCTACCTGGTGCCTCCCTCACTACCTTCCTTCCTCCCGATGGTGCCCTTATTGTTGGCGTAGGCACAGCGGGACAGCCGTGAGTACGGCTCAAAAGTATTCTATGCTAATACAAGTTATAATTGTATCCTTGTTACCAACATAACATCATTTCTTTATCTTATGTTAACATAAATATGTTTAAATTGCGTTGTAACGTTTTCAGAATTAAAGCAAAGAAATCGGAAGAAGTTCATATCTTAACTTCTATAATTACAATAACAAGAATAACTTTTAAATTTCTTCTGTCTAAATATACCAGTTTAAATTTTTTTGTTACAGTTGATCATAAATAAAATACAATAATTTCAACTATATACGAGTAAAACTATTTTAATCACATATTTCTTGTTCTGACACCTAATATTTGTCAAATCGAGTTTTATCGACGAAATCTCTTTGCACGCGGTCTTGCTTCTTTTCCTTTAGATATACAGAGGGTAGCAAAATGTGTACACGCTTCAAGCAAAGAAAACACTGTGTTAACATAACAAAACTGGATGCACACAAACAGAAATGATGAGCACTAATCATCTTAGGCCTTTACAGTTACAACAGTTGCTCAAAATGAGCACCATCGGCGCTTCTGAGTATGTTGAACTAATGAAGCAACGTTTGCGAAAGTGTCCTCAGCGATTACTGCACTTGCCGTTTCAATTTCTTCCCGAAGTGCTGTCAGTGTAGCTGGTTTTCTACGGTATACAAAATCTTAAGAGTTCCCCAACGGAGTTAGATCCGGAGAAGGCGGTGGAAACTCAATCGGACCTCTTCATCCTATCCAGTGTTCTTGGATAGTACCTAAGATAGTGCATTGGATCCAGTGTGCGAGGCTTGTTGCTGTGTGAGGTCTCCAAGATCTGCCCTTGTAAACATCGCATACGGTACCATGAATCTCAAAGTTGTCTCGAATGAATGCAATTATTACTCGCGCTGGCGCTTCTGTTCGGTGCACACGTCTCCATTGCCTTTGAACTGCAACAACATTCTCGGTTTTCCAATATCACTTCAAAATTGCTTTCCGCTGTTCATACGATAATCTTGACTCCATTTTATTGTAGCAACGCTAGCATAACGTAATGTGAGTCATATATGTTGACAGATCACATGATAATCTTGGCTTCATTTGTTCATTGTTGATTTACGATAATCTTAGCTTCATTTGTTCATTGTTGATTTACCTGTCACGTAGCAACGCTGCCATAATGTATGTGAGTTACATTTGTTTACAGAACATCATACTACACATTACTGTTGTTTTTCGGTCCAACTTTGAAATATATTAAATAGATATCTTGTGAAAGTGTGTATAACTTTTTGGGCACCTCGGTATATTAAAACTATTTCCTGGCATCGACCGGATTTGCATGAACTTATAAATTTATTCTCCGTTCTAACTACTGTGAAATTGTTGAAACTGCAGTACTTCCTTAACATTCAGTGCTCTTGTAGTTTGAAATCTTTCCCTACCTTTAAGTAATAAGGGATTGTAAAATTTGGAATTTTCTTGGTTATTATCAATAACTGTAATATATAGTTCTCCTTAATTCAGTAGTCCGGAAGACGATTGGTTTTCCAACTCGCTACAATAGACGTGAACGGTTTTCAAACCCAGTATATGTATGTGCCAAGGCCTTTGAAATGAGAAATATGAATACTTTTATATTTCATTCTATCTGAAGCAATAAAGTCAATGAAGTAAGGACTATCTGAATAGTTTTTAACTTCACAAATTGCTTATTAGCACATCTATATCAAATTAATTTTAAAAAGCGCCAAAGTGATTTTGTTCCTGAATTGGGTGCTCTAATTTTCAAGAGCCTGGAAAGATCATGCGCAAGTTCGGGCCAAGGACTGACGAAGGCGACGTGCGTACTGTCATCGAGTATGTTTTGCAATAAAAGGTAAAGCGAATTAGTTGGCGCCACTTTATCGTAGGCGTACCAGGAAACAACGGAAGTACGTTCACTGTGGCAATCAGTTTTCTAAGGCAGCCGAACTTGTTTATGCTTTCTGCCTCGAGTGTTTTGTTTGTAGTCCTAAATCACAGGCTACTCCGACCGGGTGTGGGGGTGCAGCATTACATAACATTGTTTAAGTGTAGCACGGGAACTTTCGCCCTACATTCTCTGCCGGTTTTTAGCGGACGCTTGATTATATAGCCAAGCATATGGTAAAAGTAAAATGCGCTTATTAACTAACATTGGACCTTCACTACAGATACATGTATTGGGAGAAAGGCCAAGTACTCTAGCATTTCCTCTAGGTGAAGCAGTTTCGTTTTGATCAAGAAACAATAGAAGGTTTTTGATCTTTTGCAATATTGCGTTCTTAATTTTCTGCTATAATCAATGCTGTAGCTGTTAGAGGATTGCTGGCGCTAATTCATTTAGTCTCTCGCATCCACTATTCATGAATAACTTCCGCAATTCTTTGCTCTCGGAGCTGCATCATGATAGAGCTATTCAATAACGCATTCTTAGACTTTTTCGTCTCGTGTTTTCCATTCCTCCTAACATAAAATCGCTATGATTTGTGTGGATTTAAGTTATCTTTAAGCATATTTTATCCCTTCTGACCGCCACAGGTTGCCGACGTCGTTAAGGTACGGACTCGTGAGCAGGTCTGGGATTTGATTCCCACCAGGACCGCCCTCCCTGACTGAGGTTTTTTTCCGGGTTTTCCTCATTAAACACTATTATAAACCGTTAGCTGATTTTCATATAGACTGAATTCAGATACACTTGTTAAGTATCACGTTCATTCCTGCTAATAGTGGGAGTTGATTGAACGTCCTACAGTTTTGTAACAAACTTTTTTTTTTTTTTGATTTATTTACGGACGCTGTTTAACATCTCAAGGTCATTATCAGTGGCCCATTGTATTCAGGTCGTGAAATGATCGACAAATTTTGCTCAGAGGCCTCTTCTTTCAGGCTTGAGGTTCTTTTTCGTACCGTAAATGTACAAGAGACTCACAGCTTTACTTAGGATTTTTACACCCAAAAAAATCCATCTGACCTGACTGGGATCGAACATGCGATCTTGGGTTTAGGAGGAGAGAAGGTTGCCACTACACCACCAGGACCGACTAACAAGATATCAGCATAAGCTTGACGCAAGCTAGAGTACATGACGTCAGAGGGAGGATTTGTGGCTACAATGTGTTCTTCACGACAAAACATTAGGCAGGGTACAGGGTTATTTACACTGTATAGTTGATGCTAAGTGAACCTCACATCGATGGTAGCAAATGTTTCACCATTATACATTACAACAGATAACATCATACATAGTCTTCAGCTTGTTTCAATTGACTTCGATCTTTCGAGACGTCGTTAGTACCGATAGGTAACTGCAAAATATCTTTCTGTTTTATCGAATACAGCTTTATTTCATTTTCTGTGTCTCTAATTTATAATTTTCGATATGGCCAGTCGTATGATATCTAATGTGCATTTTTCAAATTTATTTTGTATTTTTGGTTAAACTTAACCTCTTTTTCTCCGAGGATATCACCGCAACGGGTGGCCGAGGTCGTTAAGGCGCGGAGCGGGAGCGGGAGCTCTGGGGTTCGAATCCCGCCAGGACCGTCCTCTCTGACGGGTTTTTTCTAGGTTTTCCTAAGTCCTCATAAATGGCAAATGCTGGGGAGGTACCCTAAACTTAGGCCTGGAACGATTCCTTCCTTAAAAATAAATCCCAATATATCTTTCATCTCGTGTATCATCAGTACCCATCGCCTGTGGTGCCTCTGTAGCAAAAACGGGCGTTAAACACTATTCATTCATTCCGAGAATATCTAGCTTTTGATACATTTCATGCTAGTATATATTTCCACGAATAACGATCACGCATATATGATACCGTGCAGTTTGCTTGGTAAGTGATTAATCAAACAACGAAATAATTAGTGTGAATTAACAGCATAAACTGCATATATAGTTCAAAAGCTAAACTGTAATATTACATTTTAATAGAAAATAACACGGTAAAATACTCGCATATCACAATGGAAATAAATAAATGTAACCTAAACTTCTAAATAACTTATTCTCAGTTAGAAAGAGCATATTGAAATATGTTTAAAATTTGAATATTATATACAGAGATGCACACATGTTCGAGTTATAGTATTAAAGAGATGCGGGTGGCAGTGCTCGCCCAAGGAAACGCGCTGGATAAACTTTTGACGTACGAGGAATGAATCAGAGGTATATCTCATCTGCATACCTTGAGTGGTGTTATTTTCTAACGCTGTGAAGCAAATTTAAGCATAGAAACGGATACTTTCAACGTCATGCAAGCGTTATTTAATTACTTTAAAGTTTACAACTTTCCAGTCTAACTATTGTTTTAACAAGACATATCTCCCCACACCGTAGTTTCATATATTGTAACATATCTCGAAATGATCTTTAAAGGGTGTTTATAATCTTTCTGAATATTAGGTTATGCTCTCTTTAACATTTTAACGCTAGAAGGTTCATTGCTCTCCGTACTGTGTTTCTAACGATAGGAACGTACACAACACCACCATATGGACCAGAATTCCATTGGACGGTGAATACTCGTGCCCCTTTATTACCGTATAACTAGTTAAATATTCTTTCACACTTCCGATGTTGTTGGTGAGATCTGTGTTCTTCAGTTTATGCCGGTATTTCGTTTTACTCTGCTGACGTTTTGCATTAACTATCATGTGCTTTCTCAGAGAACATAAACTTCAACATATAACTCGAGCATACATGCAAGTCAGTATATAGTATTTGAGTTTCATACTTATTTCAGACGTTCTTGCGATCTATATATACATAATTTATTCGTTTTCTTAACATTGATGTTTCCTTGTCGAAAAGTTGTACACACACGCGCGCGCGCACACCAAGTTCATATACACTTAGAAATGGTTGACATAAATACAACAGTTAAACGCATACGGCAAAAAAGTTTAAACGTGTTTCAAGAGTACTATAGTATATCAGCGATACCGTTTTGAATTTAAATGTTATGTACACTCTCTGACACGAAAAATAAGCAACATTCAGAATTGAATTCCTTCTTGAAAGAAATCGAGCATTTTCATGCAACCTGTTTTCGCACACAAATTTACATTCCAATGTGATGTCTTTCCCGAGAATATAAACTCCATTCGCTTCAAACACATCAAGTCATCCATCTTCTCTCAAACAAGGGGTGAAGCCGCCCTTTAATCACTATGTGTCTGGCGTTTGAATGTCCCAAGTTTTAAAGAAACTTTTTATTTGATTTAAAATGCAACCAAATGACATAATTAGTTATTTTTAGGGATAAACAACACGTTTTTTTCAACCACACTAAACAAAGACTTTAAAACGGTGGATAACTGCTCTTAAGATACAACAAGCATGGGATCTAAACAATTCGTATATCAGAAGTAGAACGGCACTCTTGGTTTACATAAGTTCGGTGATTTTGATAGAACGCAGAAGTGGGTAGAAGTTGATCCTGGTGGCGTATTGGTAACCATACTAGCCTTCTAAACCCAAGATTGCGGATTCAATTCCGGCAAGTATCGATGGATTTTTTCGGGAATAAAAATCCTTCGGAAGGGAAGTAAAGCCGTGGGACCCGTGTCGTACATTTACGGCACGAAAAAGAACCTCAAGCCTGAAAGAAGAGGCCTCTGAGCAAAATTTCTCGTCCGTTTCATATGCACTTTACTGAATGGAACGCTGATGACCTGAGCTGTTAAAGAGCGCCCGTAAATAAACCAAATCAACAAAAATTACAGTAAAATTGATAGTAGGGATAGTAGTAATCCAGACTTTTTCCTGAACTATGCAGAAATCCCAAAGTGGACAGAGTGTGTACTTAAAGAAGATAATCTGACAGACGAATAATCACAGAGCACTATAATACTTGCTTGTGGCTTCTATCGTGGGGTTGATAGCCCTTCTAATGCACGTATAATTCCCGTACACGCACGTTGAATTACTCAGAAGCTGATATGCCGCAGGCTAAGCGGTTCTTTATATAACTTCAATTAGCTTTTATAACGTTACAAGTTTCTATAGAAGTCAGGTGTGTAATCTGTTTGAAATGTACACGATAGGATCGCCTTATGTGTATGCAACAGGCTGAACGCACTGGTAATTATAGTTGTATCTTAACTCTACCAGTTCTGCTCGTGTTCTAAGCTTTCATTTTATATTTTACGGTATACTACGGTCGGTTTACAAATCTAAAGACATAATTCTGAAGTCATCATATTTCATTTACGACATGAGTTTCTAAATTATAACACTCCATAACAGCTCTACAATATACCGCATCTCCGAACCGGAGGAACACTATGGATTGCGGTCACCTGTGTTAAATGTGTATCTTTAAACAGACTAAAACATTGCGCTCCTGTTAAGAATTTATTAGATACCCCTTGAGATTCCTCACAAGAGGACATCAGATTCTTAATTTTCTTTAGGAATCGTAGTAAAATTATAACAAATTATTTCAAACCCCAAGAGGGGCGAAGTGTTGGTGAGAAACATAGGGGTCTTGCAGGAAGTTGCAAGATGCGAGTGCCTGAAAGTGAAACCTTGAAGTATTTCCTGCGAGCTGATGAGCTAATCTTACCTTTGCAGAGGCTTACAGAATCTGTAATTTATGAGTGTGTCATGAAATGAGGTTAGCTTCCGGAGACAAAAGAAAAACTTTTCAAAGAACGTAGAACATCATCTGAATTTATTTTTGCCAAGATTCGATTATTTAATATCAGGAATAATTAATGCATTCTTATTTTAAAATGCAGTACGTTTCAATTATCGTACAGATCTTGCTTTCAGCGTTTCTGTGTTTAACTTTAGCAATTAAATTCCATTTTAAATAATCCTTTTGCTCCAGTCAGTTTTTTCAGCGTTTGGTACAAAATATCTGCATCAGCTATGCACGACTTAAGCCCTTGGAATGAATTTTCTACTTGATTATACGGAATTGCAATATAACACAATTGAATATGTATGCATTTTATCTTAATGTATTTCTTCTGTAACGTCTTCGTTGAAATCCTGCGCTTTTATACGGAAGCATGGAGTGATATATACAAATAAGGAGAAAAAGCGAGTGATACTGTGTGAAACATACCGGAAGAACCAGGACATGTGGTTGCTTTAGAAATTATCTTTCCATATCAAATAACCTTCGACAATCATTGTTGGCCTTCATGGTCTTTACCGATCTCTTTTCTGGTTTACGTATTTAAGGTTAAGCAAACTTTACTTTTGAGATGTCTGTATTCAACTGAGGCCATTTGGAAACTATTACATGTTTAGTATGAAATTCTGCTATTTTCTTTATAATTTGAAATTAATTAGAATGTTCGAATTTTTTGTCTTAGAAAATTTTATCTAGTGATAAAATGTTCGTGAGTTCTTTGATATAGTAGAGAGGCTATGACTAGATCAGGCTGTTACCAGTTATGATTATGAACGCACATTGTCATTCATATCACGAGAATATATTTTCTCTAATTTAATTTTCTTGGTTTTTGAAAACAAAACACTAACACACACATATTATAAATGAAAAATAATAATAAAATAACACTATTAACAAAGTAACAAATTAACAGTAATAATAAAAGAGATAAGGGTAAAACACTTTGATAAAGTCACACTTAAATTGCTATATTTCGAACTCCAGTAGTTTTATTACTTTTATTATTATTAATATATATTAATTGAAATTTATCAATTGAAGAATTTTTGGGCACTTGTCTCAAACACGTATCGGAAATGATTATTCACATTTTTATCTTTTCAATAAGTTTAGGGTTATTGTAATGAGAAATATTACGGTGTTTGTTTTATTTGATGACTTTGAAACGGGCTCATATATTACACTTATGTAAGATATAGAAAATTAATACAGTTCAATTTATGTTGTATGCTTCCGTGAAGTTCTAATTCGCAACACAGTAATATCCTGTTTACATTCATATTCACTTATGCAAAGTACAAGGTTTTGGTATTTTTCTTATAAAAATCCTAGCTCAAAAGTGGCATACCTTGACACCAGAGAATCATTTTACCAAGAAGGACTTACAAATCATATTTTTTTAAGATAATATACTTATTAAAGACAGCTCAAAATGAGACAATTTTGCTCTTCATTGTAATCTTCCAGAGAAATATGTCTAGGTATCTGCTTTGCGATTTAAAGTCAATGTGATAGATATTGGGGGGATATGGAGTTTAAACAACCTTCAGCAAGTCAGCCTATAAGATTCATTGTGCTACCCCATTGGGAGAGACGCCTTCATTGTTTCTCAAAATCTGTTCCTTGAGCAAGTAGCAGTATTTTGGTTCCAATGTTGGTGTCAGTTCCCAGTCTTTCCTGGTTATAGAAAGAACAAGTCTCTTTCTTCCAGGATTGGACACTCAAACAGGATGCGCGAGGCAGATTCCTCGTTCTGTTTGCATAGTCTACAAATGGGTCTACAATAGAGTCCCACTTTTCGTAGATGTTTCCTGAAGTTACCATGTTTAGTAATTAACTACTGTCCTTATTCCTGTTCTGTACACTTTTAACACAGATGTGGAAGAGTCAATGTTCAGGTTATAGTCACGTTTAGCTGTTTAGCTCAAACACTGATGTGCAAAATCAAACCTAACCTTATAGAAACCTTGCTGTTCGATTGGCTCCCACGTTAAAAAAGAACTGCACAGCTGTATCACGCCTGGATCAAATGTGACCACACCCTGCGGTTCTTGCGCTTACGTCGAAGGTCACCGTTTTTTGCTGCAGTTTAACAGTTAAGCGGTAGGTAGGAAGCATTTTTATAGGCGTTCCGCAAACATTAGAACTTGGTTACACGGATCTGTCGGCCTTGACTAGTTGTCACAGTTCTACCATGTGACGAGTCAGTACAAGGCCAGTAAGGATATGGTTGAAAAAAGAATAAGTACTGGTCTTATTATTTCTTTGCATGCTGCAGACAAAGTTCCATTTAGATGCGGGTAGGCTATTTTATAAGCAAAGAAACGATGTAACGTCTTTTCTTTTTCTCGTGATGGAGTCTGAAAGTTCACAGATTATCGTTTAAATTACAGTTCATTAATGAAAAAATAAAGAGGGAATTTAATGCTTGATAAATGCTGGGTCGACAATTTGGTTCTAAAATGATCTTTGCACGATAATAGCAATCTTTCTTGTTCTGTTACACTTTTTATAAACATTTATCTAAATTGGGTTGGATTGTTAGGGTCGAGGAAGGATATTTCAATATTTCAGCTTCGATCAATGGCTAGCCGTTTGTGCCTACGTTCCTACTGAGGACACCAACGGGAGGAAGGGGTGCGGTAGGAAAGCACCGTGCGACCAGGAACCATGGTAAACCGTTTGAAAGAGCAAGCCACCGCCTCGCCGCACCAGTCCACCATATCCCTTTTGATGTAATAGAACCAATGGAATGAGATTGTATGAAATGGGAGAGCGGTCTTGATGGCAGGCCCTAGGGGATTTGAACCCGTAACCTTCCGAATGTAAGTAAGCTTTAACGGCTGAGATATCCCGCTCGGTAATTTATCAAATTACATTTTGTTTGCAACTGTTCGAAAAATTGGAAGAAAAGGTTAATTTAAAACACGTGTTGTCTGTTATTTAAGGAATCTATCTAGTCACAGTGCTGCGAAATATTGATCCAAAATTAACCTCTGTGGCGTTCTAGGTATAATAGATAGAAGATTGTTAAGCAGAGTAGCATGAAAATGTTGAAAGAAAACGGAATATTGATGGTTGAACATTTATGCATTTTAAATGCATTTTAATCTATAGTTTTTATTTACATATTTTTGAATTTAGTTGAATTTTTAACCTAATCTTATTGGAATTTAAACCACGTTTTTATTGATTGACGATATTTTCAAGAAGCATCAGTAATCTAGAAACATTAAACAGCAATTTTGATCATTAATTCAAATAGTTGATGATCATTAATGCTTGTAAATGCATTTTCTGAAAGTGTTTCTCACACAGTTTGCGGTAGCATGATATGAGCTTCAATCAAAATATATTACTTTTTTAAAATTATTTATTTATTTATTTTTGCTTAGCCGCTTTAGTTTTTGTGACTTTGGCAAGATGTACACTTAATGTGGAAAAATATTTAAAATGACTTAATTGCTCTAGAAGTTTAAATAATATGATTTAACCGTAACATGAAAATTTATTCATTATAGGAATGTGTCCATAATCTGTTATAGTGACTAACAGATGAATGAGTGTGACGGAAACTGCATCTTTGCAGATTGAACAACGCAAGCAATCCATTTTCGGTCTGATAAATGCAAATTGAACCCGAATGTTGGAAAACAGCACAAGTGAAAATTTTGGATTTATATGTGTTACATATATAGGTGTAATTATCTAACTGAGCTCTATCATTTGACTTGCAAAACAACACAAATTTTCAATATGATCCACATGTTACTGATATACTGAGTTCCATAAGCACACACGTCTTTGGTCCTGTGTTCTGGTAACATACGTTTAAACAGAAATAACACAGTTGTCTAACTGATCAATACCACATTCGTCATGTGTTCGTAAGTGACAGGTATATGATTGGGATTTTGTTAAAACAGAGCTAAGCAAATGTAAAAACATAGCCGATGATTGCACTGGCATAACGAAAAACTCATAAAACTCATTGTAGCTAAAGTAAGAACAGAACAAGATTAAAGATTTTAAGGCAGTTTTTTTTTAAAGCCGAGGAACCTTTTCCGGGGGCTAAAAAGCAATAAAAATGGAAAGTGACATCTTACAAAACAACTGAATGCAAATAAAATATGTAGCAGTGAGAAAGACAATAAGTGGATTAGTTCAGAACGATTCATATTCAAGATAAAAGCTAATTTTGATGAAGCTAACTAGAAAAAAATGAACACAAATGAAAACTGCTAAGTCAGGGATATTTTAAAATATCTTACCTGAATTTTGCCTGAAAAGTAACCTTTTCAAGGACTTTTTAAAGGATTTATGGACAAGTATGTTAAGGATAAGGCTCTTAATGCGGAGGATTCAGGGAGTAATGTATGCAACTCTTAAGCAAAGGGAGGAGACATGCAAACTAAATTTTGTTTCTTGTAGAATATTGTTGAGAAAATGAAGACTAAATTATGCAATATTACTTTTCATTTACAAATGTTATTGGCACACAAAATGAGGTAGCCTTCTTCAAATTAAAGTGTCAGGTGTCTGAAAACAAAGTTATAAACTAATGAGTTCTATAATTACAAAAGTGCAGCTATTTCATCGATTTATTATAGAAAAATACTTGACATCGTTATTTAAACACTTGGCGACATTTGTAATTATTTGTAATTAATTGTAAATTGTAATTAAGTAAACTTATTTCCAAGAGATATTTTGTTAATGTTGGTTTACTCAACAGGACATTCAACTGAATTTGTGTGATTACGGAAGTCAAGACTTCAGTTCTGTCTCCTTGTATTACTATATTTAATATAATTCTTGTGTAGTTGAGTAATATATTACAGTTTGATAGTTAGGTCTAAAATGATTTTGTTTAACATTTTTTTTGTCAAACCTGCTAAATACGAGGGTAGTTCCATAAGTTTTCGGCCTAACCATTTTCTAGGTATAATAAAGACAGAAACTATATTTCACTTTTCAATATAGTTACCCTGTATTGCAATACACTTCTCACATCTTTGAATTAACATTCCAACACCCCCCCTCCCAAAGTCAGAAGTCCTGTCAGCAAAATGGGCATTCATCTAATCACTCCTTCGTCAAATTTAAATTTCCTTCCTCGAAGGGCCTTCTTGAGTTTTGACAAGAGGAATAGTCACTTGGAGGTAGATCTGGGCTTTAGGGTGGGTTCGATCTCCTTGAAGCCACATTTCTTCACAACTTCCTTTGCAACAAGAACTGTATGCACAGGCGCGTTATCGTGAAGAAGGTGCACACAACCACTCAGCTTTCCTCACCTTTTTTCTTTGATGGAAGCATATAATCTGTGCAGTAGGCCAGCACGGTACTCCCCATTTACTGCGGTGTTCCTCTCATTGAAGTTAATGAAGAGTATTCCTTCACAGTCCCAAAAGATTATGGCCATGATCTCCTTGGTTGACTGAGGGACCTTGGCCTTTAGAGGCGGCGCTTCACCAGGTTTACGCCACTCCATTGATTCTCTTTTGGACAAGGTATCATAGTAGAGGACCATAGTTTCATCTGCTGTAACAATGGTTTGCAGAACTTCTCTCTCTCGTTGCCACGGCAGAACTCCAAAAATGCTTGACAACAGATGACTCGTTGCTGCTTTTGGACTGAGAAAAGAAGTCTAGGCACCCATCTTGCACTAACCTTATTTATGTTTAAATGTTCATGAATAATTCGAAGGACTGTTGTTTTAGAAAGGTCCAACTTGCTGCTATTTCTGTAACGTTGAGTCGTCGGGTCTTCCTTCCACAAGAGCGAGCGATGTTTTCAGTAGTGAGCACTTCCAAGGAGCGACCTGCATGCTCTTCGTCTTCAATGCTTTCTCGACCCATTCGAAAAAGTTTGGCGCATTCCTTTACGGTAGAATATGAGGGGGATGCTGTCCAATCACTGTTTAATTTCTTTTTGAGTACGTTCTTCTTTTGTGAAGAACTTTATAACATTTTGATACTCTATTTTGAACATGTCACAATCTTCTACAAATAGCCTTCTTTATGCAACTATATCTGAACAATTGAACACAGCGGAGCAGAAGTTACAGCTGAATTATTTACTTAACAAATAAGATATGACACCAGATAAGGGTTTAGTTAAGGCGATAATCCTTATCTGCAAGGCCGGAAACTTTTGGACCTACCCCCGTACATCAAAAGAAAGGCGAACAAACTGTAGAATGCAAATAGATAATAGCTGTTTTTTTATTGAAAGCAGCAATGAACTAAGGTTGGCATATTCTTTTACTGAATTTTAGATAATCAATCACTGACTACGGACTGGACTATCCGGGCTCGATTCCTGCCGGTGGCAAATTCTCCTTTCTTTACATTCAGACAGAATCACTTAGCTTGTTATGGCTACCGGAAGAACTTCCTTTCCCACGGACACTAGCGCTGACAATTTTGTCTCCACCTAATGCCCAAGAGGTTTCCATTCCTCGGATCCTATAGTGTGTTATTATTAAATAGCTATAATAAAAGAATACTGCACTTCTATCAGCTTAGTTTCATATATAAGAGTTTAAACCATGCTTAGTTCAATTTTTCCCAAAAGGCATTATGAGGTAGATTTATAGCTTCTAAGTGTCTGTACTCATAATGCATAAGTAACATCCAATTTAAGATCTAAGAAAAACGAACTTATACACTTTCCCTCTGGTTGAAATCTATGGACATCTCCACACATGTGTGATATATAAAGTTATTCCGAAGTCCACTTTATTCCCCTTATTTTAAGACTATTTTTAACTTAATGTTGTTTTATTGTGCAAAACTATAATGTGCCGAAGCCTGTACATTCATTTGACTTTTCCACCATCAGTTTTATCCAACAAAACCCCATATTTAACCCAAGATTTCCATATACAGGGAACTAAAATGGCAAACATGTATTAAATTGAAGTGCACTTGAAATATTTCTTAACATTGTATCGAAATAAAAAAATAATTTCCATAGAAGTTTTGCTGAAGTGTATATGGCCAATTTTGGAGATGCACACCTTATCCAATCAGCATTTAATCCAAAATGCTCAACAAGCCGAATATAGAGTGTAAAGGAGATATGGTATTTACACTCGAATTCCGAAACATTTAGAAGTATCTGAAAGCACTGGTTCTTAGTGACATTGCTTAGACAATTTCACTGAAGTGTCATACACTTCGAGACACATTATGCAGACCTTGACAATTAAATCCCAGCGAGGCTGCATAACTTGACTGTCAACACAGGAGGGTGTGCACTAATCTTTCTTATAACATCTCTGAGGTTACTAAGATTAACAAAACCGGTGGAAGCTGTCCACATAATTGTTTTCCCGAAGAACCTTGACACGCGTGAGCCGTGTATTTTAAAATGTTGGAGTGAAAGTCATTTTATATGACAGGAGGTTTACAGAAACCAGTTTAACAAACGTGCCATGTTAGGTAATCCTGTCTATCTATATCACTTCTTCTGGCATGTCAATTTTTCAAGGCTTGCGGAGCATTTCCTTGAATGACGGTTTGAAACAGCAAATAGTGCACAAGCTTTTTATAGCAACTTTCTTTTTAGTTCAAGTAGCCCAGGCTTCATTTCTTTAGGTTAAACGTGAATGTTGTTCATACTTTGTGGACGCAAAGTGATAGTGGTTCCGGTATCCGTGATTGACATTTAGATGCAGTGGCGAGCGAAGTTAATAGCTACGGTAGAGTGTAAAGTAAGAATTTGCATAGGTTTCTCAACTGCAGTTGCTGAAAGCTGAAGACATTTTGACAACAGCCAAGATGAGCGAAATAAAAACTGAGCAAAGGATGTTATAGTGTACGAGAACTGGAATGGAACATAACCACAATTATAAACATAGTATCAAAAATTATTCTAAAACGTGGAGATTTTGGCATGCCTTCCCTGCCACACTTCTGGAAAACTCTTGAAAGTCATAGCCTAGAAGTTTTTGTTGTTGCTTGACAAGAAGCGCTCTACTAAAACACTGTAGTGGGCTTGCTCCGACTCCTGCGACTAACTCCCTCGCTGGCCGTGGCCGATCCTCTTCAGCAAAATTTTTTTTTGAAAAGTGTTTAACGCCCGTTTTTACTACTGAGGCACCACAGGCGGTGGACACTGATGATACATGAGATGAAATGATTGTTTGGGAATGGATACTTTTTTAAGAAAGGAAACGTTCCAGGTCTAAGTTTAGGGTACCTCCCCGGCATTTGCCAGCTATGAGGACTGAGGAAAAAACCCTAGTCAGGGAGGACGGTCCTGGTGGGATTTGAACCCCAGACCTCCCGCGCGCCTTAGCGACCTTGGTCACCCGTGGCGGTGATACATGACATGGAATGATAAATAGGGATTTTTTTTTTTTAAGGAAGAAAGCGTTAAAGGCCTAAGTTTAGGGTACCTTCCCGGCATTTTCCGTTTACGAGGACTGAGGAAAACTTGGAAAAACTTCAGTCAGGGAGGAAAGTCCTAATGGAAGTGGAACCCCAGACCTTCCGCTCACAAGTCCGCGCCTTAGCAACCTCGGCAACCCGTGACGGTCCCACCTCCAGCAGTAATTGAATCAGATAAAATAATGCACTTCGAGGGCAGGACAACCTGCACATGGCACATCGTCCATGCTGTCACGTCCTTGTCGAAAGGTTGCCGCCCAATAGGCCACCGTTTAATATGGCAAGGTTTTATTGGCAAAGACTTCACGGAGAACTGCTTGGCATTTTCTCAGGTCTCTGCCACATATCTCAATTTTAAACCATAAGCAGTGTCCACTTTTAGAAAATCGCTTTAGGGTGGTTCAATTTTACATCGCTACTTGGCAGTTTCATATTCGCATTGCACTAGTGCCGCTGAGTGTGCTGAATGACTTTACTCTTCCTCTAGACATGCTGAGGACAAAAACGTCCTCATTTGCTCATTAGAAGCGTGGTGGCAACGGTGCCACTATCCCCCCCCCCCAAGCTTTCCTATTTACCCTTGAATTAAAAGAGACATTCTAAAGCAATCCAATGTTACAGCCAGTTGCTAGCAATGCCATAGAATCTCACAGTTAATGACAATCAATTTGTTTCTGATACTCTCTCATTGTCAGATGTGTCAATGCTGATGGTCTAATAGTAACCGTACTATCCTCGTAGACCCAAGGCTGTTGGTTCAAACCCGGTTCCTTCGGGAAGGAAAGTAAAGTCATTGGTTCCGTTGGCCCCTTGTCATATAAATTTACGGCACGTAAAAGAACGCGAAGTATTAAAGAAGATGCCTCTGAGCAAAATTTATCGCTCGTTTCGCGCCTTGAATTGAGTGGATCTTTAACAGAGATGTTAAAGAGTATCTTGGAATAAATCAAGCAAATAAATGGACACATTTCCTGATCATATATATTTTCTATTCCGTAATTTCTCAGTGTTTGTGGTCCTGTGGTATTCTCGATCCTAAATCATCTAACAGCACTGTTAAAATTAATTGATTTATAGTTATCAATATCACTCACTTAGGACAAGTGTAAAGCTTCAAAGAAATGACTAATAGTTCACTTAATAAATTATTTAGTTTACATCAAAATGCCGTAATCAGAGCTTGGGAGTTAGAATGTGCAAACTAATCCTTCAGGCTACCAACCTTCATTAAGCATTTACGCTACTTAAGGGTATCCGTTATAAACTCTGTAGTTACTAATCTAACGTTTCAGTTTATGAACCCCAGAGGCAAATGTTTCTGCTGACGCACAAGAAATGGGCACCAAGGTTACCACTTGCTAATGAAATGCGTTCGCTCTCTGGCTAAACTTGATATCTTCCACAAGACGACCTTGTGAACAGTTTTAATGTTTTCCGCTGCCCTGGGAATGTTCGATGCAGTAACTCAACTTCTTTGGCAACGTTAGAGGCTTGAATCGTTTTATTGCTTTCAGGATATGCATTAAAACACCAGGAAAATATGTTACCCACATCATTGTGAAAGCTCGTAAGAAGTTCCGTTGTAGAAAATCTGTA
Source organism: Metallyticus violacea (assembly GCA_030762175.1). Taxonomy (NCBI): domain Eukaryota; kingdom Metazoa; phylum Arthropoda; class Insecta; order Mantodea; family Metallyticidae; genus Metallyticus; species Metallyticus violacea. Next base: position 49,384,365 of record CM060838.1, on the reverse strand, counting down.
TACATTTATGTGCTCAGTTTATGTGAATTCCTTGGTTTCGAGCCAGTTGATAGCGTTTGTTTTCTGGTCTCTGACCGTGATGAACTGTCCGGAATAGTGCATTTTGACCTCTTTGTTTCTTCCGGAATGGCACCGAGAATTTGAGAATGATCGATATTTGAGTCTGTTTATATAAAGGCAATGGAAGGTTAAAGGTTGACTAATATTTAGATGCTTGCATGACAAGCTCATTAGTTCAACGATTACTAAAGTATAAACCATATACGAATGCAGGTGTTTTAAAAGGAAAATTTTAGAATCTGGAATCCAAAATATAATTTTTCATGCTTTAAGCTGTACATATCTAATGTGAAAATGTCTGACAATATATACCAATGTTTATGTGCGCATTTTAATCTTTGAAATGTTGAGGTATGTAGATTAAAAGTTTAAGGTGTTCTTGATTGCTCGCAAGAATCCGTTCTTTCAAAGCCCAGGCTACGAAAATATCTTTGTCGTTCCTCAAAAGCCGAAGGAGGATATGATGGTGGTCACGGTAGACAAAAAGTCTGCAATGCAGAACTAGAGGAATAGTGAGGGCAACAAAACAGAAAAAGTAAGTTATAGTCCCTACACTTGTCTTATTTGGGCGTTCTATTTAATCTTATTTTGGGTCTTACTTTCGTTCATCAATAAAGAGGACTTGGATAATGCATGATTTATAATATATAGCCTTCAATTATATAAGTACAATCTAAAAAGTATAGCGATTGCAATTTCTGCTGAAACGTCCAGAAAAGCCAGATGTCCCATTAAGTTTGAAGTATCCAAAATAAATAAACTTTACTACTCTAATTACTAATTTATTAGACAATAAGTTAAAATGGAATGTTTTTATATTTATTTTTATAACTTAGAAGTAATAAAATCCTTGACACAATCGGCCGCAATGATATTTATGGAGATAAAATACGAGTTTCTTTCCTTCCTCTTGGGTCAGTAGTTCTCAAGAGTCTTGACCGACCGCAGCGACCGCTGTGTCATCTACATCCGTCTTGCGACATCACCGACAGGGAGCAGTATACCGACACCCCGCCGGCTAGATCAAATGATGACACTTCTCTTATCTGGCAGTTCCTCAATGTGCTCACAAGTCTGGTGAACCGATTACAGATCTCCCTAACTAGACTAAGGAGACGGTCACATACGAACTTATGACTCCTAAATATAAGCACAAAGATTAAAATCTACGCAGAAAAATAACGTCATTAATATATGCCCTTACTAAGAGTGAAAGGAAATAACAAAGAAATATCTTGCAGACTCTGAGCGATAAAATCAATTCACTGGCATAAAAAACAACTTTTTATAGGTGCAGGTTCAGTTTATGTGCAAGTCACCTTTTTATGCGGAATGTCTCCATGCAAAATTTGTTGCCTTTCAAAGCCAGACCAGTTGGCCTTTGCGCAGAGAGTTAGGAAATACAAAATTCGGTAACGATGGCAACGCTCCAAATTAACCTGCTTATGCTGCTGTTAGCGATTTTGTACCTTCCGTTGGAACATCGTCATTGCTTCACTTAAATCACCTAACTTTTTTTTTTTTATAAAAATGCACATAATATGAGAAGGATCTCAATCATTGATTGGTAATATTTAGGGGAAAAAAGGTTGTTCCTTTTATCTCCTAACTGATTAGAGATATTGCCTGAATACCTTGTTTCAACCGAAAAGACAACATGGCGGCCCTTGAGAGGGAAGTAATTCATCGTCATAATCCATCTTTTTAGAAGATAGGCTTTTAGAATTTCCGAATTTTTCATTTTGAACATCTAATCAGATTTTCCTGCTAATATGGAAGAAATATCCTAAAATGGTAAAATAAATTACATTTATAAAAACAGTTTAGGAGGACTCTCATGAAAGCTGCAAACTACCAAATGAAGGTTTAAGATGTAAATGACTTGCTTGCGGTTACAAAATAACCAATCATTTTATTCTTCTGTAGCCATATTCATATTTCTTTTTAATGCATTTCTGTGCCTCGTGATTTGAAGATTATTGTGTTACTTTGAGGGTTACCTCACGATTTCCGATGGAGATGAACTGGTACATGAAGGTTGTGGACTCTTCTTTGATCTAACATTTAGGGACGAACAGTAAATTATAGAAAATAACTGTATTTAAGGCTGAGTAAATTACATTTTACTAGGTGGAAAATATCCAGTTTAAGTTTACAGCCTAGAGGCATATTAAGAAACAGATGTTGGTATAAAGCTTTCTGATGACGAAGGCCCTTGACGCTGTCACTGAGACCCTGTACAGGAATTCTTACTTTCCTGCTTTATATTTGTACCAATGCATAAACCAACTTAGGAAGAGCAAACACGAGTCAAGCTTTTATTCTTATAAAATCTTACTTATATTTGACCTAACTGATTCCGAAGTCAAATCAATACCTGCAGAGTTGGAATTAAAGATTTCGGCAAATTTGATGCATAGCATTATCAGTATATAAAAACTATTTTGACCAATAAGAATTAATAACATCGTGCAAGAGAATAAAACTTTGAAGTATATTGTTAAGGGAAAGTTTGTCGAGATATATAGTGAATAAAATGAAAATGAGTTACTAAAAGATAAAGTATGTAACAAGAGAGAATATTTTTATTGAATAATAACATTTAATCAAGCTTAAGATATAACCGCAGAACCTCTGTCACGCCATGCTGTCGTTCGTAACGCATTTGCTTTAGTATAACCCGTTTCAGTTTATTTTACTAGTGGTGAGCTCTGTAACTGCCTTCGCATACACTGTGCACAGAAAATATCTGTTTTCTGTCTCTTTCGGCATGTTAAACAGCTGGAAAAAATATAATTTATATGTATATGGCTTCTAATGCATTATAACTGTTGTTCGGTGTTAATGACTCTTATTTCTGTAATACTATTAGGATTATGTATGATGTATAATGTTGTGATGTTACTTTGCCATGTTTCGACCCCACTGCTCGTCTCACATTCCGCAATCACCTGTGTGTTTTATCAACGATTGCACTAGCGACTCCACCCTAAGCGGTAATGGTACAGTATTACTTATTGTTACATTAATATATTCATTTTGTATGCTTAGTTATGCAATTTGTTATCTAAACAGAATTTATTGCTAAATCTACAATTGATGTGACAGAACTTACATGTATTATTCCACGTCTAATGAACGAGAAAAGAATACAAATAAATCAATTAGTGAAGGACCACTTTTGCGCTTATCACGCTTGTTAACAATTTCTGTTTGATTTGGTTTACTTATGGACGCATTATAGCTTGCAATATTTTGATTATATTTTATCTTGTTTATATATATATGCATATATATAAAATTTACATATTTATGTCTTCTAGTATTAAATTAACAGAAGTTTTATCTAATAGTAATATAACAACAGCTCCAGATTTCATCGATAAATTCAAGAGCAACTAGATAAATTAATGAATTTATTGTTAGAGAATCTGGAGATCGAGTTGTGTTTATTTCGAATATTTAGTGAATAAAATTGTAAAAATCAAATAATATATCCATAAAATGCGTTTAAAATTATGAATGTTCAGTCTGACATTCTCATTTCCGCTAACAGTTGAACAAATGAAGGTCGAAAACACAGATAAATGTGGAAATTAAAACGATTTATGGGATATACAGTTTTATTTTTTAATTTTGGTAACATATAGAAGAAAACTGAAGCGTGGTAACCTATAGCATTAATTAAATATAAATTATTAAAAACGCACAAAAATACTTTGGTTAAACTGGTTCCACGCATTATTTCTACTTTTCTTAGTATTTTTTAGCTTGGAACTTTACATTATAAGGTCAATTTGTCCATCTGACGTCAATTGCCCACTGTGGTGATTATTGATTTCTAGTGCACTTTGATGTTTACGTCAAAGAAGCTATAAAGATAAGAATTTCACTGCGCTGTTTGGATGAATTTTCACTAAAGTAATTAAACATAGCTCGTGAACTAAATACCTAGTAAAAACAATTCAAAACTTTCTATAATGTACAAATACTTTTTGGAGCAACTTCATATCAGGTTTTGTACCTGCAAATGTTCGTTATATTTTATCTTATGCTGTAAATGATTTGACAGATTGTTTTGTAAGCTTTAATGTAATTTGCATTTCGATAGACCTTTCGCCACTTTGATGGTGGTACAACTGTCCCTAAAAAAACGGAAGCAGCTCGCCACTAAACGTCAGACGCATCGCCAGTATTGCGTGCTTGGCATGCGTAACGCACGGCGGATTTCTGAATGCGTACTTCCACACACTTTCCCCGTTACATGCACACGAGGATTTGGAGAACAGCTGACACTTTCACTGCTCGAAACCTGGCCTGGAATGGGCGACCGGTTTATGTTTGAAGAATTCGCAACGCTCCAACTTAAAGTTTTTGCTGCCTTTTGTATTAATTACTGCGCTCCGCCTATAGCACCTGTGCTGCTGTAATATTACGCGATCCTTGGCGACCATTCATCGTATTCTCATTATCGTGTTTTGCTGTCGCCGAAAAATAAGGTTAAAGGATGTGGAACTAGACGTAGATGTATGTACAAAAATATGAAAACGCAAATACACATGACACATTTTAATTAACGAATAAAACACTGTTTCTTTAGTTCTGTTGGTTCCTGTAAGGTTCAGGAGGTTGCATTTGAATGAGCATTGGGTTGCAGGCATGACGCATTACTTTCTACATGTCGTTCTGAAAGGAATTTCTCTAGAAAAACGGAACAATACATGCTATCATACACTTTATTAGTTCATATTTATGTTTCCTCAAATTTAATTGTTTATTCTTATTTATCAGCGCTCATTAAATGGGTGTATCCTTGTGGAATGAAAACCGTAATCGGTTTAATTGAACCAAACCACTTTTGACAGCATCGTTGATAGCCACTTCTAAACGTATTTTATTGGAACAAAACAAAAGGGTTAAACAAGGGCTGTTAGGTACTGAGGTCGGATTGTCCAATCAAATTTTGGTGTGGAGTTCATTGTCTTGCTGTAGTCGGAAGTTATGCGTCTTCATGATGCATTTGCTAGAAACTACAAATATTACTATACCTAGTTTCCATGTAGTAATGATTACCACCGCCATGGGTGGCCGAGGTCGTTAAGGCGCGAACTCGTGAGCGGGAGGTCTGGGGTTCGATTCCTACCAGGAGAACGACCTCCCTGGCTGAGGTTTATTCCAGCTTTTCCTCAGTTCTCATAAATGGCAAATGCCGGGGAAATACCCTAAATTTAGACATGGAACGTTTCCTTCCTTAAAAAAAAAACTTTCCCAATTTATAATTTCATTTCATGCATCATCAGTATCCACAGCCTGTGGTGCCTCAGTAGTTAAAACGATCGTTAAATACTGTTAAAAAGCAACGGAATTTCAGGCAATGAGCGCGAAGGTTAAATCTCATGTTCCAGCTTCCTTGTTAAAATATAATTTTGGTTAAAATATTGTTAAAATATAATGTTAGTGCTTCTCTTGTATAGCTATACAGCGTGTGTCAATTTTCTTTTATATATTTCAACGAAAGAAAATCTCATATAAAATTCTAATACTAAATTTGCATAGATATCAAAGGACGAATATGTCACAATAATGACTTGCGGTTCTCAAAGCACTTTTTAGCATTCAAACACTTTCAGAATAGAGCAACATTTAGGGACTCCTCCAGAAGGGTCATTAGTGTAGCTTGTTTTCTACAATACGCTATATCTTTTAGAGTCTCCCATGGCATGAGTCCAGCCTCTATTTTCCATGAACCTGAAAAACGTTCTGAAATTTTAAATACAGCTTCAAAATGATCTTGCACTTCTCGATCGGTAATCATGCTGCCGCCATTTTGTTTGAATGTTTATCCGGCTATATATGTAGTAGGGTTAGCATTCATTTAAGTAATCATGCTACACATTGCTACCGTAATTATTTAATTCAACTTTGAAAGCCCACATGTAACGCATTTTTTTTTTTGCACGCTCTGTGTATTATTGCAAATAATTCAGAGAACGAATAATACTGACAAATCGACGTGGTGACTCAGGCCGTAGACTCGCATTCAGAATTTCTTAATACTGGTCCTCCTGATCGGTTATTCCATGGTTTCCCTTGGTCACTAAGGCGAATGCTGGGATGGATATTTTTATTTCACGAATTGTTCCGTTCTCCTATTTCCTTTCCTTTCATTCCATAGCATCAGTTACATGTCAGAAGCGCAGACTAGGCGGGCTTGGTGCTGTATATTGTGATGGGGCCGCCTACACCCTTGCATTGCCTCCTCGGATTCCTGGCCGCTAGGTTTATCCTTTACCTCATCCCTTCCTCCTGGAGGTACTCCCTCGGGGAGGGTTGACATATGTACAATAGGCCTATTAGGGCCCCGGTGCGAACTTCTTCATACAGAAGAAGAAAATATTGATACAAAAGGGGCAATTAAAGCCATGCGTTGAAAATCATTGAAGATTGCTAGCTGTAGAACTCCTGACTTTTCATAAAATGGTCTAAAACACTTGATTTTATTTTGCAAAAGCCTAACAAACAATAGAACTAAGCAGATTTAGCACATCTTTTAGCTGACTCAAGCTTGCATCGAATCGGCGTTAAGAGAAAGAGAAAGAGAAACACTTCTCAAAGATATGTTACTGTGCAAATAAAAATACGAGAGTTGGAAAGAAAAGTATTCATTAGTATTAAATTTTTTATTCTAGAACTTGGAAACGTTTACTTTCCATCAATGTAATCAATCTCCTGCCACATTTATCACGCTGTCACACTTCTGGAAGACACTGGATATCCATAGCTAAGCCATTTTTTTTTAAATGTTTGAGAAGGAGCACTCTACTGCAACACTGTAGTATTTGCTTGTTCTGACTTCTGCGGCTAACTCCCTCACTGTACATCAACGACCCACCTCCTGCAGTCATTGAATAAAATGAACGTAATGTGCTTCAAGGACAAGACAATCTAAATGTGGTACATCCTCCACTGTATTTTGTCCCGGACGAAAGTCTGCATCCCATGGACCACCATTCGATATGGCAAAAGTTTTATAGTCACAGGCTTCTCGTGGAACTGCATGGCATTCTCTCACATTTCTCACACATGCCATCTCAATTTAAATGATGCGCAATGCTCACTTTTAGGAAACATTTTAGGGCAGTCCAAATTTACACGATTACGCGACAACTGCGTGCTCTACCGTCTATATATAGTGCACTAGTGACGCTGAACGTGTTGAACAGATATGCCATTCCTCTAGACGTACTGAGAACAGCAACATTCTCATATGTTCATTAACAGCATGGCGACAGCATTGCCACTATTTTCTTTCCAGCCCACGTAGCATTTATATACTAAAATGAACCAAAAGGGATTACAATTTTTTCTAGATTCAGGGTTGTTGTGGAAAAATTTAACTACAAGCTCTTTAGATATGTTTACTAGGTTGGGTCCCGTTGCCGATTGACGTACTCTTACTCTTGCTACTCTTGCTGGGGCTGTTGGTTGCATGATTAGAGAGAGTGAGCAGGAGAGAAGTAATCTCTGACTGACTGATAATCGGAAAGTTGTTCTGCAGTGCCTGACTCATTCCTATGCTAAAGACTTCCCGTAGTCAACCAGGCAATAAATTTCAAGCCGATATTATTGCCTTTGATGTGCCTCAGTATAAGTAAAATGCAAGTTTCATTAAAATATATTTCCTTTGCTCGTAAGTGATAACACACAGATTGTACACAGTTTGTAATTGAATAAATGTAACGGAGATTATTGCATTTCTCTTTTGCTAATATACATTCATCTTATTAAGTCTACTCTGTTAACCACCTCCTCTTTTATGCAAATTTATTCAAATGCTGCTGAACTCTTTAGGATTATAACGAGACGTTTTTATGATGACGAAGAAATTTCAAATAAGGTCATGAATGGCCCATGAGGAACCAGAATGTTGTAAGATTCTCATAATCAAATCTATGGCAGAGTTGAGATGAGCTATTTATTTTTATATTTGAAATTCTTCAGAGCAAAGTGGAATCAGCCTCTCATTATCATACTTAGCTTTCTGTGTGTGCAATTTTTATTTAGCATTATTACCTTCATATTAATGGATGCCCTGTTTACAATATTAAGGTAATTATATCCCTGTAGAGTCTATTTATTTAAATAACGAACTTAATCCAACATCTGAAGAAACCATCTCATGGCTGAAGATATTTCACGAAGATTTTGCAGTGGGGACTCTAATGCATGCAACAACCGTACTATAATGTGAAAAATGTATGAGTAGGAACATCAGCGCACTGCATTATTTCCGTTTCCTCGCTTCATTATCCTTTTCCAGCGCCATTTTACGCAAATTCGTTTGATAGGTGGGAGAAGCAGACAGTGATTCTTGGCTCGACCGTGAAGAACGTGACGTTTCATCTGTTGGCAGGTCACTTACAATTTTCCGCCTCACTGGCGACCGAAGTAGTAATCGAGAATCTTATCTCATCTGCGGGAGATGTCACAAATTTATTCCTGGCATTTAACGCTTGTCTAGCGGCAATTTTACTGACAGCTCTTCAGCTGACGAAATAAGTCTTGCGAAGTTTTGTTAATCTTTTTCAAACATACGTCGCTTTTATTATTACCAAGGAGAAATAAAGAGAAACATAGCGTTTTCGGTTAGTTCAAGTGAAATACTTCTGATTTACATTAACACCAAATATTTTTTTAATATATCAATATAAAATACATTGCAGCTCATCAGAATGGAAGTTCCCACAGTACAGAATGTAGTTAAGAAACTTCTGTCGTTGCACAATATGCTCCACACGAGACCTTGTATTATCGTAAACAAAAGAGTGCTGTGAGAGACAAATTTATTACCCTCAACTTTTGATGGCTTTGCGGAAAGCCAATTACCAATGAACTTCCTTGAGATGCTCTAACAGTTGAAATTGTTCTTTTAGTCTCATTAGCAACATAGCGCAGAAAGGTATTTTGTAAGCATATGGATAAATTAATAAGAAAATATATTTTGTTTATAAATAGAGATTCATCAGTTCTTAAGGACTATATCTTGGTTTAATATAAGTATAGTTTTGGCTCGACTTCATTTTTCAACATGATTGAGATTATATTTTTAGTTCCTTATGGTCCATGCAGCTTTATTGGTCTGCATTTTTGTATTTTACTTGTTTATGGAAAGATGCAATAAATGAATATATTGCATTTTGAGCCTACTGTTAGTATTGTATTAGGGAACTTATTAAAAATAGCTATGGGATCCATTCACACACATACACACACACACACACACATAAAAGAAAAATAAAGTATAACACTATTAGCAATGTAACAAATTAACAGTAATTATAGAATCTTTAAAAGGATAAAACACAAAGATAAAGTCACAATTGAAAGCGCAATATTTCGAACTCGTAGAGTTCTTTTATGGCAAGAAGACAAGTTTTTTTAAGAAGATGTTTCTGATTGAGAGAATATAAATTTTATTCGCACTCATCAAGATACCATTAACTGTGGTAATATCTTTAGGAGAACATGCCAGAATAATTTTAATAAAACTAATTAATTTAGACAAATGAAATTGCTGCAAATATCGACAATTATTGAGGATCATACGTAGAAATTGCTGGGAAATATGGTGCCTAAATAAGTGAAATTGCTATTGAGTGCTAGGAGCTATAGCGAACAATGGCAAGTGAACTCATATTTCGTTAGGACAAATACCAGTAATAGCACAATAAGAAAGAAAGCCAACATGCCCTGTATATTTAGCTAATTGCTTAGAATGGTACTTACATTTGTTGAACCAACATTTCATAACATTACCTTGGATGTTTTAAGATGATGTTTCTGATATATATATATATATATATATATATATATATATATATATCAGAAACTATGTTATATATCGAATCTAATTATCTGATCATCGCCTGATATGCCATCGCTCTAAGGCAATAAGGTTACATGAGTCGGGGCGGGCGCACGATGTTTACCAAACTGCTACGTTGGTCTTGAGCGTCACCCACTCGGTCATTGTCGTTTGAACAGTGAATGAAACAACACGTGTCTAGTCCTACGAAAAGTATACTAAGAGCACTTAATGACAAATACTAAAGTTAATTATTTATTTCACAACGAGTGTGTATTTATGATTCGTATTTAGTGCTCAGTCCGCTGGATTATTTGAAGAGAAATTTCCAGGTGATTTAGTTTCGCGAAGCAATATATAAATTAGTAATATTCACATACTTTAGACGAATATCCTTCTCCTGGTCTTGCGGTCAGAGTGCCTGCCTGCAAATCGGGAAGTCCTGCATTCGAATCCCGTAAGATTTTATTTCCTTGAATAAGTTATTTCCGGAAATTTCCTAATCCTTTAGGTAATGCCCGGTAAATTTAAGATTTGTGAACTCCAGATTCATTTATGTAATCATTTCATCAAATATTAATTTACCGTCTGTTTGGATCTTAGTCATGAAGGACGTTACACTATATTTAAAAAAAATCTAATCCGTCAGGAGATCAATTTTAATATCTAAAAAAGAATTAAGAAGGGTAAAGCATGTTCCAAAAATATATGAAAAAATGAAGGCATCTCCTTGCCTAACTTGGGTGAGTACATTGCCTTTTAAATGTTTTACGATATTAAACTGTTACTCCAGTGTTCCTACCAGCCCCTCTCGTGTTGTCTTGCCAGCACACCCCGACTCTAGTGGTTAGTAGATGGCTTATCGGCCGACGCTGCCTCCGAAGTCGCGTCGGTCATCAGATAATTGGATACTCTGATATAATAAGCCAGTTAAAGATTTTCCTTGTCTGTTCTTATTGTAAGCATCAAGCTCAGCTCACAAAACATTCCAAAGTCTTTATGCCTTCCTTTTGAGCAAATTTTCAACCACGTCTTACCTAAAACATCAATGTCACGATTCTGTATGTATACTTTGTCTTTGTGACTGTCTAAACAGTTAGGATAAGATTTGAAGCTGATTTTTAGGTAACTATACTTTCTTTTAGACTCTTAATATTATGTTTTATGCCAATTTAGGAAATTTTATATTTTTATATTGCTATGTTTTACAACTTTGTTTACAAGTATTTTCTATGTTTTACTATGTTATATGCTGCAATATTTGTGTCTAACTATAAGCCTTGTGAAATAAAGTGATAGTTTATTTGACAATTCAGTAATAATAATGTTAATGATCATCATACTTTCTTCCATTTTAAATATAAAATTTTATATCACTTTATGCATGGCAGTGTAGTAAATTTCACTCCTACTCGTCTTTTACTCTACAATAATTCCCTGCAGAATTTTTTATGAAAACACTTTCAGAAATTTGTGATCATGGAAATATACAAGCACATAGAATGAAGTTCCTACTACTATCTCTTAGGTACCGAGCATTCTCTATTCCAATATTTTTGCTATTATTTCTATATCATAACCGCCGGTTTCTCTTGCAGGAAGAATCATGTACTGATTATTAAACGTTAGACCGACTATAATTCTTACAACTGTACATGTACATTATCCTTTTCCACAAGATAGCAATATGAAAGCTTATAGGAAGTAAGGTTTCCGCGATATTACATGGAACGGTATAAACGCTTCTGTTTCTGCTTAATTATTTTCAGTAATTCAGTGAGATTGTATGTGGCTTTATCCTTGTTATTAAATGCAATTATACATACTTGGAGGACAACTTAACGAAAGGAGCAAGAACTAAAATGGTAGTCCATTTAATCTGGTTAATTTATCTCAATAATACCAAGACTTAGATTTTTTCTATGCTTTGTGTTTTAAGACAAACAATTCTCTATACCCATGAGATAACATAGTGAAATACATTTTCTAGCGCAGACGGATATTTCTACACATATTTGAAACATGTTAACAACCACTGCTTCGTCTATGTTATCAAGAAAGTAAATCCTTCAATGAAAGGAATTAATAAAGGAAGGGGTAATTTTTTTATCTGACTTTATTGACAGTATTTTGTTATTCATAATATGAAAATTACTTAAATATTGGACGTACAAAGCCTTCGCGCGTGAACTTGGCCGTGGTAAGCGTAACTGTTCGCGAGTACGCCCATTACGGAGAAATTTTAATAATTACCGTGCCTGAGAGTCTGGCTTTTCTTTAAGTTGTATCGTAATAAAAATACAATTAAAGGCAAAATACGCATGCACCTTATCATAGACGCACCGTAAGTCAATTTTCGCTCATAAGAGAAGGAGTTTCGTGTGTAAATTCTGTTTCTCTATACTCCAGTGCCTGTAATTATTTAAATGAAACGATGCTTTGTCGGTGTGGGATATGGGTATGGATCAACTACATTACAAAAAATTAACGGCGCTCATCATTACTGAGCTATAGTGACTGCATATGGTTTCAGTTTTAATAGTTTTGTGCAACCGTCTGAGAATCGTCTGAGAATCATTTTTTTATGCCTACATTCTATTATTCCTTTATTGATCTGGTTCGCCTTATATACGGCGTTCTAACCGTCGCTTCTTATCCAGAATAAGTTCCTTTTGTCTAAATATGTTTACAAGTGATAGTACACTTTTTCTGGATTACGTTCACCGGAGAATTTTATTGAAAACAACCTTCTGCACAAATCTGTAATTATATGCGTATCTTTTAAAAACAGCTTTTATAATGTGTACCTCTGTCATAGCATTATAAAAACACTAATATCACAATTTAGAATACTATAGCACATATTCATTTTTAAATACAATAAAAAGCAAATATTTCCTTGTACCAGCGAACTTTTGATAAAATGGGGAGAAACAGATCCTAAAAAGCAAGACAACACAAACCGCGATCGTTAGTAGTATAGTGATATGAGCGACCATTTTCACGCGCGAAAGTTCTGTATTTTGACTTAGCATCTTTCTTAATTACCCAGAGGGTCTTATACAGTTTAGGTAAACATACATTTATCCTATTTTGGTACCTTAAATAACTACAGTACAAATAAATTCCTACTTCATATTTACATTTTTTTTTTGCGCTGAGATATGAAGGGCAGAATAAATAATTTATCTTTCAGAGAAAGCAGTGCATACTAGTACCAGCCTTTGCTCATCTATTGACTAAATTCGAAGTAATCTAAACTTAAAATAGTGCTTTAATAATTGTCCACATTTGAACTTGCGTATATTAATTTTTTCGGCAACTATACCATACATCGTTGGTGTTAATTTGCCAGCGGCCTAGCTCACGCGCGAAGGCTCTGTATATCCATTATGTAAGCAGTTTTCATATTATGAATAACAAAATATTGTTCAAAATTCTTTTACTTGGTGTAATGAAATTTAATTCTATTGTGTTGAATAATATTTATTATTGTTTTATATAGAATATGAAACTGAAGTAAATTGGCCACAGGACATATTGAATCCAATAACGTTAGATAAGCTGCTACTCTTTTCTTTATTAATTCCTTTCGTCTAAAGGTTTACTTTCTTGGTACCATAGAGATAGCAGAAGTATCTTAGAGTGGTTGTTATACGTTTCAAAGTGTGTACTAACCCTGAGTATAGATTAAAAATATGGTGAAAGTAACTTAGCTGGGTACGAATGATAGTCAATTGATTTTATGGTTTGACTCTATAGAACGTGTGCATAACAAATGCATTGGAGAGAGTAAGTTAGTACCTGTGTAGTCGGTAATGCAGAGTGAAATTTTATTTTCGAGGAACGAATATGGCATTACAGAACTGCAGAATGAGGCATTTCCTTCCTTTATGTGTATTTATTTTACGTTTTTCTTTAGTATGTCCTCCAATGCTAGTTTTCTTCCTTTCCTTGCAAAGATTGCTACCAGTTACACAACAAGGACATTCCGTTCTTCTGAATCAAGGCTGAAATTATCCTGTTCAGAGAGTAGTTTATTTAGTTAACCAAAAGGTTCGCAAAGGTCATATATAATGTAAAATATCTGTCCGCTGTCTTTATGCTGCTCATCAAATCGAGGCTTTAATAAATACTAGTCCCTATTTTTACAGAGTCCTGCATTTTCTGGTTGAGAAAAAAGAAGCAGCAATATGGAAGTGCCCCCAAGCAAACGTTACAAGGGTGGCCCACGAAACATCGGCCCGTACACAGCGAGTTCAGCCCGAGTTTGCACAAAGTCAAAGCCATGGGAGTTCGATTTTACTTTAAACACTCTGTATTAAGAACTATAAACACAAGACAGAAAATTAACTTGGCCAACTAGGATGATCTGGGCAAAATAGCAGCAGCAGCTCTGAGGAGATATGCAAAAAGTGGATATATGAAATAGAAATGGGGATACATGGAATGTAAATAAACATTTAAAATTCAACTCTCCTTTTCTGATGCTCTTAATATCCTTATGTATTAGAATATATGTATTTATAAAGTATGAATACAGGTATCAAGACTCAGACCGGCCATCCTGACCTAGCATTTTTTGTAGTTTCCTCTGGTGACTTAGTTGGCGATGAGCGGCTTGCAGTGATGCAGTTTGCTCACTGAACTCTCTGGTGTGACAATACACCTTGAGGGGCTCGGATTCTTTGGAAGGGGGTTCCGTTGGCGTCATTAAGAAATACAATATGAGCCCGCCTATATCTGTATTTGCAACCCCGTAAAAATGACCGCTCTTCGTATCCCTCACTTTATCCCTTCCTCCCGGAGCAGTAGATGCAAAAGGTCATCGTTGCGCTTCCGTCCCCAATTCAATCCAATCCAATCCAATCCGGCAAATTTAAATAAGTGAACGCAATCAACAGGCAAGTAAGTAAAATGTTTAACACTTTAACTGTATCTGGCTTTTTGTTAGCAAATATTGCTGCATTTCAACAAGGAGATTCCTAACTTTGGATTCATGAACGTTTTATTATGGTTTGGATTCATTTTTCTCTAACCATTCCGTAATGTTTCAGAGCGTTGTTCTGCCATTGCAGCAATGGAGGGATTCTTTATCAATAACCTACACTTAATTTTTGAAATGCTGTCCTTGCCGTCTAAATTAAGTGGCTGAACTTTTTCTTAAAGTTTATATCTAAGAAGTTCCAGATATCTCAAGGAGCGGGGGTTATTTTATGAAATATCATCTACCTGCGTTAGAGTAAAAGCTGGAAACGTATGAACAAATACAAGACGTTTCAATATAGCTACTTCTCTAGATGTCAATAAAATATTGTTGCACCATGAATTTATTTTCTTTCATTTTCTTTTTATAGTGCTGTAATCATAGTTTTAACTGCATTAATCTTATCGCTACATCTGCAGATTGCGAACTTGAACACTGTATATGTAATCTGATGGATGAATTCACGATGGCACAAATGTGCTGGGAATCCTTGGCACCTTAAAGCTATCTGGCATTCATCTTCTTAGGGGAAGGAAAAAACTTTCAAAACATTCTTACCCAGATACTTTGACCTGACCGGGAATATCAATCAGGATCTCCAGAATAGTGCATTTCATTTCTCTTCTTTCTAGTTAACATTTACGCTTGTCTTAACGCCATTCTGGTCTCTTATGCTCTTTCAATTGTACAGTTGGTACATAACCTCCATAATGTAATTGGTATCGTTTTTATTTTCGCACCACTTTTCCTTTCGGGTTGCTTTCTTTCATCTCCTATCATAGTTTACATTTGTTCCTAGAGAAGATTGCCTAATATTCTTTTTAAATATTTATATATTAGTACGGATTTATTTTATTTATTTTTGTTTTGTTTTCTTATTGTTTATCATACTATTCTCTCCTCATCCAAGATATTGCTTTGGAATATACAAGATTATGTTGACTATCACTATGTGACGTGGTCTTAAAATCGACCAATGAAATGAAGCAAATTTTTGAGTTTTGAGTAATCAAAGTCGGATTACGTAGTGAAATTATCGGGGGAAAAAATTGATCAATTCCGTTTTATCACGCGATGTGCATCTGTCTTGTGGTCAGTGCAGTCAACCCTATACTTCCACTATATAATTCCTGAACACGCATCACTGACCACTTTTGCTAAAGGCGGTGGGTAGCTAGTGATAGCAGCAAAAGCATGGACAATCGACAATCATAACTTAAAATGGCGGGTTCTTCAAGGCGTTTTGGTAATGCGTCAAATGAGCATATTAATTTTATCATTAGAAATTTCAAACCACAGAATACAAAGAAAAGTAAAGATATTGTATTTATCTTTTTTTTTTTTTTTTCCTCAGTTGGGATTAGAAAATCGAACGATGGCGATTGTAGTAGTCGGTTTTTGTCCATTTGAGTCTCACGGTTTCTGAATAGAATAGATATTCATTAGTATAATTAGTGTTAATATTCTGTGAGCAAATTTAAAATATATTGCTTTTATTCCTACTATATTCATCAAATAGTACTAAACTCGTATTTTCTCTTCTCTACTAGCATTACTGACACTGGGCATTCTTCTGTCGCAAGATTGATTGGAAAGGTTAAGTATAAATATACAATTATTACAACTCTGTAAGTCAATTTAGAGGAATTATATGCAACTTCTTATTTTATTCGTAAAATAGTCCTAATAAATATCACTCGAGTGTCTGAGCTTTCCAGATAAATTCACTCATCACGTTCGTGATAAATATGTGCAGCTTATGCTATAGAGTATGTACATCACTTTCATTTTTATCTGACATTAGATCCTCGTAAAACACAGAAATTGACAGACCAACTATATATTAAATTGGATCAGAGAAATTGTATAATATTCAACTCATAACGGCTATAAAATAAGTGACAAGCCAGTTAAAATGTAAAATTAGCTGTACTTACAAATGTTGTGATCGTTTTTGGATAATCTAGTTTTCATGCCCAAAACTTACCTGAAACAGAAAGAAGAATACCTAGGTAAGAAAAGTTTAATAAGTAACGATTCCATTTTAAAAGGCATTGTGTTATACAAAAATAGCTTATATATATTGTTAACATTTTTATTGTTCAATTTGTTAATTTTTTATAATTTATTTTATCAACATAACCCAACCAATCCACGCTTAGTGAAAAAAACAGAGAAAATTTAATCAGCCTTTTCTCAATTAAATATCTTTCACCATAGGACGTATGTACTTATCTTACAAAACAAAACGAAGAATATGGAATTAAATAATTAATGTCTATTTGATGTATACACATTAAACTAACAAAAAACCGTAGATGACGGAAGGTACATATTTCGCTAACTTTATACTTATGCAGGAGCTAGTATTTAAATGTTCACTATATGCAGGATCTTTTGTGTTTTTGATAACGCAATCACAGCGTTATCCGAGTTAGATTACGGATCGGTTTCCTGCATATCAATAAGGAATACGGACTTCTTAGAAAACGTAAGCCTCTTGTATGTGCGGCGAACATACGAACAGAGATTACACTATACTGAAAAAATATAAACCAGAGATAATCAAAAAGACTGCTTCAGAAGAAAGCTAAAAATATTGCATGCTGAAAACAGGATTTAGATATTTATTCAATTGATATTTCGGAATTAAAATGGGCATTGCGATAAATGCATTTTAGTAGTAGAGTCATTTGTGGCATCATCACAAGCTGACATGTGTTGTTTTCCCCTCCGCTCTCCTCCAGACCGTAGACAAACTCCCAGTCAGTGGAACAGAGTGCTTCAATTCCGTCGTTCACTAAGATGTCAGCGGTTCGCCGTGGAAGTCGGACAAGTCGCGCGTCAAATGACATCCGGAACAATTAAGCCATGTTTCCTTCGCAAATGAATCACGTTCCGGTCTTAATCCAGGTTCCAGATTAGGTAACCCGAAGACATACAGAAAATTCGGAAATTCAAAGGATGTAGCTTCATGCTTTGGAGAGAAATATTGGAAGCAAGAAGGGGGGGGGGACCACCCTGTTTTGAACAATGAATGCAAAAGGTACATTCAAGATGTTTTGCAGCTCCTTCGTGTTACTGAAGCGTCTGGTTCTGAATAACTTACATGCCAAAGCACATGGTGTAGGGTGTATCTCTAGGTGATTAAGAAAACACAATGTTACATACTGCTCAGTCCCAAGATCTAAATTCGATCGAACATTTGTGGAATACCCTTCAACAGAGAGTTTTACAAGATACTGAATAAATTAATACTCCGTACTCTGCGTCAGTTATTCATATGTCTCCATCATCACTGAGAGTATCGAACAAGATTTAGTTCATCATATTTCTTCATTTTTTGAATGGTGTATAACACCCATTTTTACTACTGAGGCACCACAGGTGGTGGACACTGATGATATATGAGATGAAATGATAAATTGAGAAAGGATATTTTTCAAGGAAGGAAGCGTTCAAGGCCTAAGTTTAGGATACTTCCCCGGCACTTGCCATTTATGGGGACTGAGGAAAATCTGGAAAAAAAACCCCGTCAGAGAGGGCGGTCCTGATGGAGATCGAACCCCAGACATCCCGATCACGAATCCGCGCCTTAACGATCTCGGCCACCTGTGGCGGTATCTTCAATGCCAAGGAGGTTCCGAGCAGTACTTAGTCAAGAGTTGGTGGTACAAATTGCTAATGGCACAAAAGCGATGGAAAAATTGAGAAAAAATGCAAGTTTAAGTTATTTGTTATTGTGTGTTAGTATCTTTAAAATTGAAAATACTGTATATTTTATTTGCTTTTGTGGACTATTGTGTTGTATTATGAATCTGACGGTTGTAAATATTGTTTATACAACTAAATGAAACTGCAATCATAATTATTAGAAACTTTAGAGACAAAGTCATTTCTTAAACAATTTTAATGTATTACTATCAATTTTCGAGTTTGCAACAGATTCTGTTTCGTCATTGCCCTGCCCTCAGCCTCTGACCTGCAAGCCGAGACACTAAAGACCGCGCGTACGATCAGCATTTAAATGAAAAACAGTCTATAATTAAGATTTTCAAGAAAATATCATATAATTAGAAAACTTTTCTTTCTAAATTTTAATTGAAAGAAAGAGGTTATGCAATCCATGTAGAGTATTTAGCGAAATGTTAAAAATAAATTAGATCATCGACTCTGGAATAGTATGCTTTTGTGCATAAACATTTCCATTCCAAATATTCATTGAAGATTGAAATCATATTTTGAAACCTTGCTGTGGAGATTCAATATTAATTAAAACAGTGTCACATTTCTTATCGTCGTTCCTGGTGGTGTAGTGGTAACCATACTTGTCTTCTAAACCTAAGGTCCGGGGGTTCAATCCCGGCCAGAATCGATGGATTTTTTTCGAGCATAAAAATCCTAAGTATGGCTTCCTTCGGAAGGGAAGTAAAGCCGTAGGTCTCGTGTCGTACATTTATGACAGGAAAAAGAACTTCAAGCCTGAAAGAAGAGGCCTCTGAGCAAAATTTGTCGGCCGTTTCATGCCCTGCTTTGACTGGAACGCTGATGACCTGAGATGTTAAAGAGCGTCTATAAATAAACCATATAAACAAAAAAATGTTTTTCTTATCAGACACCGAAAACTATGATCATCATGATATTTTGTGTGTTACATTTTTTTTTATTTGCTTTATTTACGGACACTCTTTAATATCTCACATCATCAGCGTCCCATTTAACTAGCGTGAAACGGTCGACAAATTTTGCTCAGAGGCCTCTTCTTTCAGACTTGAGGTTCGTAATATGGCAAATGTTAATATGTTTCCTCCTAGACATTCGGTGAATATACTATTTTATGCTATCATTTCTTTAAAAGTGCTTATATGTTCTTTTGGCTGCAGTCAATAATGACGCAGAAATGTAGGAAATTTCCATTTACAGGGAAGTAGATACTTTATTTTTAAAAAGTATTGTTTTGTAATTTCAGTTATGAATTAAAAGATGGTGCAGCGGCCAACGAACATCTTTACTGGACAGAGAGAAGGCTTTTGCTACAGCGAGAGAATAGCAAGGTAATTGATTGTTTTCGATTAGAGCATTTATGTCAGTTAAATAATCCATGAATTTCATCTGCTTGCCTTTGTTTTTAGGTAGCAAACAGGGAAGTACTACATTAACATAAGTTATAAAGTTTACATATAGCTCTTTTCCCTTTAGTGTCCACATTATTTATAAATGCAACAAAAGAAATTTACCGAAAGAAAATGTTTATACATTTTTCAATAACTTACCAAATTTAACCAAAAGTAAAATTATGTACGTACGATAATGCCATGCAACGTCTACCAATACATGATCTGAAATCACCCGAGTCTTGCATAATTCTTACTACGATATCAGTGCTGTGCACTGATTCATGTTTTAAATATTTTAAGTTGTATTTTCCCAGAGTCGCTTCTTCTATTTATATGTGAAATCACCTTATATGTCTAGTAGCGTGTGACTTGAAGAAACAAGTATGCTGGCGAAACTCTTAAGCAATTTAAGCTGCAAATTAATGAAGGTTCGGATATTCTTTGAGATTAGGTATTTGTAAAAAGTGAACGATGTTTTTTGCGTTATGTATATGTTTTAATAATTTAAATAGAAGATCTGTTGTTCTTAACTGCAACTCTTTGAGTACAATTTTTGGGCAATTGCAGAACAAGGAGATAAAAGTGATTCAGTTTTTCATTATAATGATTTCAGCCACGTTGCTTCATATTTTTTCATATTGTTGTTTAATACTGTATTTTTATAATAAATATTTTTGTGCATTAAGTAAAGCTATTTCATTATGTTTAATATATAATGTACAGTCTTTATTCAATATGGATTCTATAACACACTCCACGTTCCTAGTGGTGCGTACATGTTGGCAGTCTTCAGGTATTTATAAATAAGAGTTTAAAACGTAGCCGTTATAAAATGATTTCTAATTTAGAGTTAAAAGAATTCAGAGTTACCTAAAAATAAATAAAATTCCTTTGAAACCAGAAGTATAACAAGTAGGTGTATGTCAGTGTTTGCAAGCACAAACAATTTACACTTAGATTATAATAATTAAACGAGATGTAGAGGTTAACAACCCAGGTTATGAACGATGTTACTAATGCAAGTCAAGTCGATCCCCGTTACTTTTTATCTGACATAACAGAGACAGAAGTTTATGAGGGTTAGAAAGTTACTCAAAAGAATTCGTGATCTAAGTCGTGTTCATGTTCTGTCATGGCTAACGGCGACATTAACGTTCACCTGAGAACAAAATAAAACATGTTTCATTCTTTTAAACTCATTATACCTTGAAGTTATTACATAACTAGAATCAATTATGAAATGCATCATGACAAAACGATAAAAGTTTGATCTTATTCTAGTAAATGTGGAAAGTAACGTTTAATGTGGGCATTTATATGTTGTCATTATGAACTGTCATTGGCTTGCGAGAGGGAAACGAAAATGCCGAAAATCGCTATGCGTATCGAATTATCATGTAGACAATGGTAAGAGGCGGAGATGGTGTCAAGTCTCCGGCAAGGGTCACAGACCACAGAGTGAGCAACTCACGCTGAACGTGACATAGTAAAGATTGAACCAAATTACGAGAGCTTCCTACCTCTTCATTTGGCGGCTTGCTGAACATGGGTCTACATTTTCAGCAAATTAAGAAATAAAATGTTTTGCTTTCCGCTCTATGGCGAAACCGCTCCGTTTGTTCTCTCAATTATTGCGCAAAATAAATCCCACAGTTTAAACGTGCTATACGAATGAAAAAAGAAGAAGAAGAAAAAAACAACGGCCTAAATAAATTCAACATTAGCATATTCGGATTTCAATGATCATACTTTCTATATTTCATTTTTTTTTTTATCTGAGAACTAAAATTCGCACTTCCTCTCTGGAGAAGATATTTACCTTCAGTAAACATTTGAGAAAATTTTTATGATTTTTTTTTGCAAATAGTTTTTTCTCAAAATTTGTAATATGTATGTGTACTTAGATAAAAAAAAATGGCTCTTACACACACGCACGCACACACACACACACAAGACTTTAAGGTGAAGTTCTGGGAGTATGAAAGCAAAAAAAGTTATATTTTGCAACAAATGCATTACAAAAACAATAAAATTAGCTCAGACATTGAAGAAAGTTTGCAGAAATATAACAGAATGCATGGATTAATAAATAAACATTTTGGGAGAAATATGCTTAAAATAAAAAATCATATATTACACTATTTTCTCAAAATCAGCTCTCTTGTATAATAGCCAGATTGTAACATTAAGAATTAAATATAAAACATATCGAAGCAGCTCAAATGAGTTCTTTTATTATCTTTTTTTGGTAAACTTTCATTAATAACTCAAAAACTAAGGATATCCGGACATATGCTTATATGGATATTTTTTTCTTGTTTTGGCAAACTTTCATTAATAACTCAAAAGCTGTTTGTAAAAGTATTTCCGAAACATCTTTGTATATACATATAAAAAGAAATCAAGGAATACCAAATAAAATAAGTGAAATAACGTAAAATGAAAGTTTCTTGACATACTACCAAAGCAGGTAGTTGGCAAACGTGACCTGGGTTGACCAGGAACAAGATGGAAAGATGACAGTTATTAACTTCAGAATGGAACAGTAATCACCCAATTCTTGAAAGGAAGAAGTTATTTTCAATATGCTCTAAAGTATTTTAATATTTATTTTTCAGAAAGAAGATAAACACATTTCTGTTTTACTTCCATATCTAGGCAAACGGTAAGGAAAAGTGTAACCTGTACTTTAAATATGGAGTAAAATGTAAACCGGTAATCACGTTATATGGAAATATCTAAAAAATAAACCTTTTTATTTCACCACAGGAAATTTATATTTATAATGTTGATCGGTTACCAAGAGCATCGCCTCCGTGATCTGGAGGTCAATGTTCTTACTGCCTATCTGGAGATGACTTTTTTGTAATGTGTGGTTTGGTAAATGGGTGCATTGAGAGTTATTTGACGCGAGAAATAACTCGAATAGGTTAAGGTCTGAGGTACCATTGAATTGGCGGACTCGGCAAAACTTGGTGCTAAAGATCTATTGTGCCCTGGATTTAGAATGTCAAGGGGTTCTCCAGGAATATCACGGGTCAGAGTTAGATCGGAAGATTTTGTAAGAAATCGTAATGATGGCATTTGCATGAAGCGTTGAAGTAAAATAAGGACCAACAATGATGATAACTGTTGCTGAAATAGGGAAAATAAAAAGTGAAAGTGGTAGAGAGGTGGGTTTGTATTACGGATAATTTCCTCCGGAACGATGCTCAGGGTCTGGGGCAGTGGCATGATTGCTATTGGCAAGAGGGGGCGTGGCGAGCTCTTCACGTGTCAGTTCTGGCTCTCATCATCTCTCAGAATTTTAAGCATTACAAAATCTGTAATGAGGACGTGTTGGTTAGGCAATTTGCTGAAATTGTTAAATTGGTAGTTCGTATGTCGGCCTGAATTGCTTTAGCGTTGTGAAGGTTAGGTACATAAAAGGAACAAAGCAATGGAAGCTTGTTTGGAGCATTTGAGATTTAGTTCGTGAGATATCGTTCATTCTAAACTATTGCTGAAATTACTTATAATGGCGTTGAGCTGTTTCACTTAATATATCTGCTTGCACAGGAAAATACGTTGTTGGAAAAAAATGTTGCACTTTATGAATAAATGTCCATACTATCCCCAAAACTTGAGCGTGTGTAGTAGTTGTTGGTGTAGCGCTTGAATGTGCCGAAAGATGTGGAAACTGCCTTTCTTCACAATAAGTAGGTAATCTTTATCACCAGTAATTAATATCACGAGGGGGTCTGAGATTACCGATAAATTCACGAACGCAGTGAGTAAATTTATCTGGAAAGCTCAGACTCTTGAGTGATATTTATTAGGACTATTTCACTACAAGAATTTAAATATAATTCCTCTACACTTGACTTACAGAATTGTAATAATTGTATATTTGTACTTAACCTTTCAAGCAATTTTTGCGACAGAAAATGTCGATTGTCAGTAATGCCAATGGAGTAGAAAATACGAGTTTAGAACTATTTCATGAATAGAGTATGAATAAAAGTGATATATGTTTGAAATTCGCGCACAGAATATTAACACTTGTTATACTTATGAATATCTACTCTATTCAGAAAACGTGAGACTGAAATGGACAATCGCTACCGTTCGATTTTCTAATACCAACTGAGTGAAAAAATAAAAGATACAATACAGTGCTTATATTTTTCCTTGTATCTATGGTTTGGAATTTCTAATGATAAAATCAACTTGCACATTTGACGCATTACCAAAACGCTTTGAAGAACCCGCCATTTTACGTTATGATTGTCGATTGTCCATGCTTTTGCTGCTATCAATAGCTTCCCACCGCCTCAATAGCAATAGCAAAAGTGGTCAGTGATGCATGTTCAGGAATTATATAGTGGAGGTATAGATTTGGCAAGACAAATGCACGTCGTATGATAAAAGGGATTTGATAATTTTTCTCGATAATTTCACTCCGTAATCCGACTGTGATTGAACATTTTGTTGCGCTTCATTGGTCGATTTTAAGATGACGTCACATGAGTGAAATAATAGGAAAAATGTGCAACGTATTTCTGCACTGATGAGCTATCCAGGAAATGAAGGTTAAATGGATGTGTAATAGATGGAGGGAAGGATTTTGGTAAAAGGAAATTTGAATTGTTAGGTTTTTGGTGTAATCTCAGGGGTAAATAATTCCTTCCACTCCGACCATGGTTACCACTGTCTTACAGTTTTGCCACGGCTGTTGAGACTCTACTGCTGGATACTTTTATGGTCCTGTGACCATAGGGGAAGGAGTATATGGAGATTAATAATATTTTTCGTTATGGAAGATGGAACACAATTTATTGTTCATACACTATTTATATAAACTATTGCCCATAACTAATAAAGATCGTCCACCAGTTCTATCTAGAAGTTCCACTAATTGAACGGAACTAAGAAATCCCTTACACTAATGTTGCTTCGCTGAACGCTCTTGCCAAACTGTGGGCCTCAAAATTGCAAAACTAAGTAAATGTGGTCTGCGTGACTTTTTCATGTAGCGGGTGGCTTCTTCCCTTTCTTTTCATTTCTATAGTCGCCAAATGTTTTTATGGTACCTGCCCCGCTTAAGAAATATTCTAACAAAATATCAATAAAATTCTGGCTCCAGAATTCTTTAAAATATTGCTACAAAGGGCTACAGAAATTTCCAGGTCAGATTTTATGACTAGGGTAGCTTTCTGCGCCTTGGCAAGAAACTAACATTTTAGATACAATATTCAACACTTGTACAGAAAATGACATTACACATAGCCTATAACGAAGTTACATAAAATTATTTGTTACAATCAATCTAATTAAATGTGGGGGTGACAGCTCATAAATATTGCGTCATGACTTCAAAATTCTCATTCACTTATAAATTAAGTTTCTGAAGGAAGTTGAAATTTTGTAGAACATCCTCTTGAATACTTTTAAGCTAATGAACTTTCGAATATAGTTGAACGCAGTCATCTTCACTGAAAAACTGAAAGGCATACTTAAAGAATTTAAAACATACCTTTTAATTTTAATCACTTCAATTATATTCCTGCACGAGTTGGCTATGTCTCTTCAGCAGGCCTGTGGTTTGGATGTGACGAAAGTGGCCACACAGTGCTCCTTTTTTTTTTTTTTTTTTTTTTTTTGCTTTGAAGTTAAAATGCTAATTGCGTTGGCGCTTGTAGTTAACAATTGATCAATTACGTAAATATAAAGGTAACTTATAAACATATAAGCTACAAAGAATCAAAGGAAGAAGTAATTTCCCTCACATGAAAAATGTCCTGGAAAATCACCAGAGGAAATGTACATAAACTAACTTCATATAAAATATAGTTAAACCTTTTTCTGTTAGTTCTTTTGTACAAGAACCAAAGTTGGACTTCCTCATGTCAGTACGAGGTATTTTTAGTTCTAAACATAACTACGATTTCCAGTATATTCAACTTACTGTTTCTTTGAACTGAATTATGTAAATTAAGTGTGTATGGGTCAACTATTTGCTCTTATTTTTAAATATTTACTGAAATGGAATAAATAAATATACCTTGTTTCGATGTAACGCTCTCGTTTGCAATAACGGAAGGTAGGTGAGGCGCAGTGTCGCTCCTGATGACTTCGCTTTAGTGGTCCAGCAGTAGACCACTTTTACTTTCGTTAAATCTCATAGTTGGTTGTTTTCTTAAGACTTAGAAATGAAAACGAAAGTCGAAGATCTAATAAGGTAATGAATAGAGCGCTGTATATGTAGGTATTCTCATCCGCCATTTTGGATCCAATCATGTGATGCAGAGCATATGTATCTCTCTAACGCAAGTGCTCAAACACTTTTATATCAGCTATAGCAGTGTGTCTAGTGTTGTGAAAAGTAAACAATTTAGGACATTATTTATAGTAAAAAGTGTGGGAAAATAAAACTTGGCTGATAATAGTGATAGCAGCAGGAAACTAGCATTACTGAAACTGTATGTTTACATACTAGTAAGTATTTTTGAGAAATTATTATTTTAGTATATAAAATATTAATATACTTATAAATATACTGTAAAGCTATGTCCAGTGCTTGAACTTTATAATTTGTATAAGTTTTCATGTTTTAGAAAGACGTGTATATATATAATTAAAAAAAAACAGTCGTCTGTAAACCTAACCTACAAACATAACTTATGTTTTGAATTATATATAATATGTGCAAATCAAATAAATTTAATTGAATCGTTTTTATGGAAGCTCTATTTGTGCGGCAAAGAATGTTTAACTTTAAAATCGTATTGTATAATTCTTTAATGAAATATGAAAATGTGGTAAAATATAATGCAAAACATTATGTTCCAGGTAGGCCACCAAAAGCCTTCTTGCATTGCTATCAATTGAAAAAATAGAACCCAAATGACTTTCCGAATGTTCAGATTCCAAAAAAAAACTTAGTTGCTTTACTATGTTTCGTTCTGTCTGCTGCTATTTACTGGATCCAAAATGGCGGGTGCGAATAGTCATCTCTTTAGTTGCCTTATAATGAACAGTAGCGCAGCGCACTCTCGAGATCGCTGAACTAGTTAATCGTTTTGAAATTATGAGACATCTGGTTGTATCCATTTGTTGTACTGAAGGCAATTGCGGCAAGTTAATTTGTGCTGCAAAGATATTCACGGTCTGTTAAGTTTCCAACCTGAGTATGACACTAGGTATCATATTTCATCAAAATGTTGCTCTTCCTCATAAGAAAAGATAAATCATACAAGAAAACCACGCTCTTGTGAATATGATTAAAATATTTCGCATTTGAACTATCACGAAAGATCGTTTTTCACAAAAAGAAGATATACTATTTTACAGCAAATTGCCTTAAAGGGTAACGTTTTCTCATTGGTCAAGCATAACGGTAAGACAACTTACATTTTAAACGATTCTCTTATTTTATGTCGGGCAATTCTCCGCCTGTGTAATGGACCATATATTCAGGAAAATGAACTGATATAGTTTCGGAATCAACCTATACGGCAATCGACTAACAAATGTGCTGCTGATGTGGTCATATTTGCCAAAACACCAAAGCACTACAAACTATGCTGAAACAATTATGTGAGCGTAGCAAAAATGCAGGACTCTCACTAAACAAACTGAAGAAGCAGTTAATTTCAAACTGACCTGAAACCCTGATAAAAATAGATGGAACAGTCCTGACATACGTCAGTGAACATATACCTAGGACCACAGATTTCCTTCCATGATAAAAGGGAAAAAGAAATACAAAGAAGAATTTCAATAATCTGGAGAGCATTTTGGGCCCTTAAGGTTATATTTAGACCAAACACTAACTAAGGAAACAAGATTCCAGACGCTTGAAACTTGTGTATATTCTGTATTACTATATGGGTGCCAGACATGGTCAATAACAGGAAAACAAAAGAACAGTATTCAAATATGCCTAAGAAAAACGCAACACAAATCCTGAGAATAACTTTGAAGGATAAAATACTATAGTTTAATAAATTAGTTATTATCTCAGACAACAGACATTGCACAAATAGCTACCAGAAACAAATGGCAATGGGACAAGTCACGTCGCAAGAATGCAGACCTATAAGTTCTCCATGTGGGACTCCCGGCTATGAAAAAGGACACAAGGCAGACCCAGAAGAAGATGGAGAGATCTCTTCAAGGAACGTGCAGGTCAAGAGTAGCAAGAGGAGAAAAATATAAATATCTCGAGAAGCAACTAGTACAGTGAAAAATGGAGTAACCAAAGAACAAGTCAGTCAATGTCTTAAACAGCATACGAACAACTACCGTGGAATAGCTCACCACGTTAGGAAAAAGCGAGATTTTCCTACTTGTTAGGAGGTCTTAAGGGACACAATAGGCCAACTTTATCTTAATTCCTGGCTACGTTATGAAGCAACATAGCAACGAGTACTTCGTTCGAGCACTTTTGAAAACTGTACCAGATACAACAGAAGTGGCTTAAGGGCTTAGATCACTTTTAAGAACTAATAATTTACCAATTTTTTATGAGCAAAAGCTTTCATTTTTAACATATAACTGTGCTTATTGTTATCAAATAATTTGGCTAAAAGTACTGTCTCAACACGATATCATAGCAATATATTCAATCAAAGATGTGTACCCTTAGGTCATATAAGTCATATTGGGTGGGGGATAAAACCTACTGGCTGAAAGTACATTTCCACTGGCGCGACATTTTAGCTTGCAGTGAACGCATCGCTCTTTGCGAGCTTCGGATATCGCTCTGTGTAAATAATGCTACAAACTTATTTCTTCAAAATTTATGAAAGTATATAACCTAAATACATAATTGCTATGAAATAAGATTCTGCAACGGTTCACTAGTTGTCCGTATTTTTGACGTCTCTGTAAAAACTCATTCATTGCAATTCCTATTCATAAACGGAGGCATTCTTCATGTGGATATCAAATGTTAGTGTTCGCTGAATTTACGGATATGTTCAAATTTTAACGAGCCGACTCCGTCAGTATGTGTAATCATTGTGCAATAGAAAATATATGTTGAATTATAACATACTTGGCAGTCACCCGATTACATACTTGTGCAGTTAATGAGCTATCATTCGGTGCATTGAATAACCTTAAAAAAATATGACACCAAGAAAAAATTTGGTGTAAATTTTTAAAAAACGTATGAATCTTACCTAACTATAGACCAGAAAATAAACAAGACAAACCATTTTGAGATTAATTTTCGTGGCTGTGATAATATGCGCTGTGAAATGTAAGAAGACAAACTTTGCTTTTAAATTTGACACTACCTACCCTATAGACCAGAGGCTGCCAAAGCTAAGTCAAACTGGAGGCTTGCAACACGCATCACTTTGTTTCTAAGTGGTGCACAGAATTCCAGAGTTCGTCCTATCAATCAATAACGCTCTGCAGTACTTCGCTGCTGTGCTTTGCGGGCATAGTATAACTGCAATTGAACTCGGCGTTAACTACCCTTGTTGTAGACATACAGTTGTGGCACCAGTTTCGTAGGAATTGCTCATTAAACAATTTATGGAACAGCATAAAAATGTGCATTCTTAATTATTTAAGCTAAGGCGACACATTTTTGTTATCTAAGCACACCAAATGTATCTATTCTTCTTGTTATCATCAAAATGCAGGTATTAAAAATGAGATTTTAATTATATGAAGCAAGTGGGATATTAGCTCTTTTAAAAGAGTAGAACGTGGAAGAAAATGCCATCCAATATGTGGGATGCCATTTACGTAATAAAGTGGGACTTTATAATTAGGATGCCTATATCGAGCTGAGATGAGGCGCTGGGCACAAACTTGCGCACTCCATTTCACCGTCAGGCCTGGACCCCTGAACAGGAGATCTGGAGTTCGAATCCCGCCAGGACCATTCTCTCTGATGAGGATTTTTTTTCAGATTTTCTCAGTCACCATTGGCAAATGTGTGGGAGGTTTCTTATATTAGGTCTGGAGCGCTTTCTTCTCCACAAAACTTTTCCTTTCCCAACTTATCATTTCATGTGTCATCACCATCAGTGAACATGATGCCAGTAGTGAAAAGGGCTATTTAAACACCATTAAATCCCCCTATATAGAAATGAGAGACGGCATTTTTGTTGTTCTTTCTTAAACATCTAATGTGACATTCAAAATGTTTGTATATTAGTAGCACTATTCCAATGCATCTAAGCCAACAAATGCTCCCTGCTTGATATTTTCGTATAAAAGCAATTAAAGTTGCAGAAAATATTTCTAATTATTGGATGGTAAATGTTTATTTCCTGAAGTCTTACGATGAAATATAGAATGTGCATTTCGTATTTAAATGCAGTCTCCTCATCTCTAGCGATCAGAATTTCATTGCCTACTTCATTGTGTGCATACAATTTGTATTCTATTCGGATTATTTTGAATTGGTTTCTTCACAGACCGCAGTAATAGGAACTACCGCAGCATTGAGGTTGCAGCGTTATAAATCATCACATTTGGAAATTCGACATTTCAGGCACGTAACAAATTAACGCTTACCCACAAGAGAATCGTGCTTGAAATTCTGTGCATGTGATAAGCTACATCTCACGTACCCACCGGTAACGGATAATTTACAGTTGGATGCTGCGAAGCGATTGATACGTTTATGTCGGGAGTGTGAAAAACTTAAAAGGTAGTGTAGAAAATCTAGACTTGAAAGTTATATCGTTGCAGAAAGTGATGTAATTGAATGTTTTCTCCCAACCGATTCTCAAATTATATGACCGGGTTTTTTTTTTCAGTAACAACGGTTAACGAACAACGGTTAAAATGAATGTTGAATTATAATGGTCAACTGAAAGAAAACATTTATTTTTGCAAAACCTCCAGGATGCTTATAAATTTAACTGAGATGGATTAAGCACAGGTAAACAAATTGGCACACAAATATATAAGAAATGTTTCTTTCAGCACTTTCAAGGAGCATGCGTTACATGTATTTGTAAAGAAATTAATCTGGTAGAGTTGGCAACAGTTTTATAGTGATTAACTGATTATCCTCTTTGGAGTAACCGACTTAAATGTTGAGAGCATAAAAAACAACTTTTGTTTTACTTTGCAACACTATTATTAAAATGAGTGAATATTACAACTATAAGATTGCAGGCAGAGTATTATATATTAAAAGGCTTTGTATTTTTTTCACTGGGCAATTAAACAAGAACAGAAGTTTGTTAGTGCTTCGTATTTTAAGTTAACTGTTATACTCGTACATTCAAAGGTGCATTATTTTTGCTCAAAAATGTTGTATAATTTATTTTAATTACTGGTCTGCACTATAATGACTGATAATAGTACTAGTGCTGTTATGAACAATGTGTTTCTTTAGCAACCAGTCCTCCAGTTCCAAACCCAGCTTTCAAAGTCTATTAACAGTAGTGGTAAATAGAGCAAAAAACATGATTGTGAGAGAAAAAAAAAAGAGATTTGTACTCTATTCACCTCTGACGACATTATATTTTGCTTATATATTTCGGATATTATCAAGCGCACAAAGTACCAACGATAAGTGCATATGCAAAATCAGAAGCTTCTGCTAAAAAAAAAAAAAAAACCGTGCTTTCTCCTTCCTTTATTTCCTTCCCGCTTTATCTCTACACCGTCATAGAATCGGCTGTATCTTTACAGTGTTAAATTAGTGCTGTAAGAGGGAGAAAGACGCCATATTTTAAATCAAGGTTACAGTAAGATTTTTATAGCGGGCTCAAAGTTAAATGCGTTGGAAACACATCCATTATTAAAACCTTTAAATTGCCCGCATGGCCTTTATTAATCATAGCTTGGACGTCAAACCCTAGATTAGGGCAAGAGTTTAAGTACAGCCTGTCGTATGAAGAAGTTTTTCGTACCTGTGTTGACGTGTAGATTTGCATGAATATATGGAGAGCAATTTCAACTTTATTGCTCAAGAATTAAATGTAATTACGCTCCGGAATACATTGCTTGTCCGATGACCCTACTTCTCTGGCTAACGTCCCCTATGTTTGAATTCCTGTTGGGTTAAGTGGTCCTGGTCTTAATTGGGAATTTTACATCCACACTGCGAGTTCCAGGTAACGTACGTGTGTTCTTTTAATATGAACATTTTCTAAAGGCTACAAAAAATCTTAATAACGAATGAATTAGGAATGAGTAACAAATAAGTAGTTATTTGAATATGTCTTGATGTTTTACGTTCTTTCAAACCCCACAGTAATCTCACCCATCATTGTAACAAAAGAGGCTGCGTGGTTTAGTATTATTAAAGTGTGTTTTGTTAAATACATGGCGTTGTCAGATATTTCTATCAACAATAATGATTGTTTAATAAATATATTATATAATTCATATACACCCATAGCAGAAAACATAACATTAGAAATAAAAGGGAACACGCTCTTAGCGTGTAGCTAAGGAATGTGTGCAATCTGAATGGTTAGAAGAATGCAATAGAATATGGTTACAGTTTTAAATTATAACAAATTACTTAAAACCATTGATTTAATTTGAATTTTTCGTTAAAATGTAAATATTAAAATAAACTAAACCAACTGCTTTATTGAGATAGAAAATTATAAAAAAAATGTGTAATGTGTAACAATGAAGATACATTCGTATTATCTAACAATGTGACACTTTGAAAACGAACAATAATAGCTACATACATGCTTTACCTGCAGAAAAATGGCTCAAACAGTGTACTTGTCAGACAAACACTCTAAGTACACATTTAGGATCATTATTTTCTTCTTCACTCTATCTTCATTTTTTCTTTTACATTTATTTCTTTTATACACTGAAGCCACTTATTTGAATCATTCGATACTCGAGACCAGAGAAAACAATCGAAAACTACTCTTACACCAACAAATTTTCAACAGTATCTGTCACTTAAACGGTTCGAGTTGCTGCATGGATGACAATAGTCATACAAGTTAACAAACGCTAAATATCACCTGAACAGTTTACAGCAGTCTAGTAAGAGTAAAGACACAGTTTAATTAAAGTAAGATATAAACTACTGAGAAGCGCACCATTGCCGGCAACAATGGAAGAAGGCAATAAGAGGAAGTTTAAAGTGGGTGACAACAATCTAAGCTGTCACTGGAGGGTTAACCAATGCATCATGCATTTTGGACCATATATTGAAATTATTTTCTACCGAAGTTTTAATAGCACATACACCTTAATGAATCATTTGCACATACGGTTTTGTATCACAAGCAATCGCTAATAATGTTTCATTTGTATTTATTGATGTATGAAGAAATAGTACCATAATGCAACTAACTGGCCCTGGTCCATTACAAATTCTTGTATATATAATATATTGTAATTACATCAAACCTTCATTCTAAACACCTAATTTATTCTTCACTACATTTAACTGTCTCTGGCTCATCAGTAGTCTATTACTGGAACATCCAGAAGCAGTACATTTCACTCTCATCTTATTATTATACACCTAACAACAAACTTAACTATATAATATAACTGCTTTTCAACTAACAATCAGCCGATAAACCTACTCACTCAGCCCATTCATGATACATATGAGGAACAAATTCTAACTACCTATAACGAGGTTTCTAACTGAATTGAATTTATTTCTACTGATCATTTCCATTTCAACCTTACTTCCAATAAATAAAAACTCACCCATTCCCCTGAGTTGAATCTCATCATCAAACACTTTATTGATCACCAACTCCTTATTAATCTTAAACCATTTGTCTCTAAGTAAAAACTCCCTTCATTCTTCAGTACCCTTAAATTTTAACAGAATGTGCTCAAAGTGAATTTAGAATAATTTCATGAATTTTAGAATTAAGAAAATTTAGAAAATAACAGCATACATTTTCATTTACTAGTCTTCTAAGTTAGATTACGTTTAGAAAGTGTTTCACTGCTGCGAAAAAGAGGCCATTATCTCTGATCTGTGACCATTAGCAATGCTCAAAGACGCGTTCTTTAGAATTTACAAGGAAATAATAATAACATACAACGAATATAAGCGATTCCTGTAATTACAGCAAATGCTCACGCTTGACTGTGTTGGGCCAATACGATAAATTATTAGCTTCCAGCTATTTATATGTTCCCACGCTTTCTTTGCTAACTGCAAAGGAAAATATAAATCGAAAGCAAAGCAGAAATACAGCAATAAAACAATTTATATCAATGCTATGGAAATGATCGGAATTGTCTGCATAGATGTATTTATTTTTAACAGACAGATGTACTAATTGAGAATACTGCATCTGGTCACTTTGGGTATACGTTAAGTTTCTGTCAATCATAAAACCTTTGAGTGGAGAATATGATGAGACAAAGCAGTTAAAGCTATAGTGAAGCGGTCTCTTTGCTGTAAGCTTTTTTATACATGTAGAGTGTCGAGCAGACACTGCCTTTCTGTGCCCGTTTGTATTGCATCGCAAAGCAATACTCCAAGCACAGCTACAGGTTGAAGCTTCCCGTTGTTGCTCTAGTCATAATACAAAACCTTTTCGCGTAAGCCTGGCCGGTCGCCGCCGATCAAAGTAGCGACTCATGAATGCACCGGCCACCGACAAAATGCGCCCTGTATCACCACGTCTGAGAATGCTTTAAGTTATATTGTCACAACATAGAATTACAATTAAAGGCACAGGCGCACTACCGATTTCCTTATTATACAAGAATGTTTCGTGATTTTTAGGATTACGCTTAAACCATTTTCCATGCTTGTCTAATTTCGCTTCAATAAGCATACACAAATATATCTATCACATCTTATCTATGAGTAGAATAAATTTCGCTTGTCTAAATTTGTTTACAGGTAACAGTATGACCTCTCTGGCCATAAGGTTAAGGTGCATTGAGGAATTTTATTCCAAACCACATTTAAACCCTTCTACACGCATTTATAACGTAGGTATCTTACATATAAATGCTTTCTAGCAATGCATACTTTATCGTGGCATTATAAAATCACTACTTACAGAACTTAGAACACTTAGAAGAACTAATACTACATATTAAACGCTTATATAATCACTAGGAACACAATTTAGAACATTTTAAACACAATAAAAATGTAGCAACACGAGGTCTTGACTGAATTAACGTGGGAGAAAAGATGAAAAGAAGTGAGGGAAATGAATGTCTCGGCAGTTTGTTGTACAGCACCACGCGCAAAGATTCTATACGACTTTTCTATCTTATTTGTTGGTTGTTGATTTGGTTTATTTATGGACGCTCTTTAACATCTCAGGTCATCAGCGTCACATTCTATTCAGGGCGTGAAATGGCTGATAAATGTTGCTCAGAGGCCTCTTTTTTCAGGCTTGAGGTTCTTTTTCGTGTCGTAAATGTACGACATGGGACCCACGCATTTATTTCCATTCCAAAGGAAACCATACTTAGGATTTTACGCCCGAAAAATCCATCGATCCTGGCACTGTTTGAACCCGTGATCTTGGGTTTAGGTGGCATGTATAGTTACCATTACACCAACAGGACTGAATTCAATCTTATTGAACATAGTCCAACTTAATCTAACTTAACATTATTTAAGGTAGCCTAACTAGATAAATAAGTATTTAAAACATTGCCCGATTTAATCCGACGTTTTGTATATTACCTCAGTAGTGTGAAACCTAAATCTTTCTACAATATGGAATTTTAAGATGTATTTTGCGAAAAATTAAAATGAAAAAATAAATAGGTATAAGATAAAGATGGAGAAAGTTCTTTTGTAAATAATATTTTGGCAATATATGTTGACACTAGGTAAAGATAGAACAAACCTTATTTTATATTTCCTACTTTGGCCGAATTCCTATGAATTCAGTGCGATCCAACGGTTTTTCAAAGAAGTATGTAGCGTCACTCTTATATTTTTAATGAAAATTATATTATTATTATTATTATTATTATTACCATTATGCTGAAAACGATTACAATGACTTAAATACAATT
The DNA here is from genome assembly GCA_030762175.1 of Metallyticus violacea. Taxonomy (NCBI): domain Eukaryota; kingdom Metazoa; phylum Arthropoda; class Insecta; order Mantodea; family Metallyticidae; genus Metallyticus; species Metallyticus violacea. The sequence continues at coordinate 49,348,373 of CM060838.1, read as the reverse complement.
ACTATATATATTTATTTATTTATTTGCTCGAAGAATTTGAACTCATGATTAATTCAGAACAAGCCAACTGTAACTCTACCTGTGCTAACTCGCGACTGACATGGTAAGTAACCAAAGACACGATGAAAGAAGCTGGAAATAACTGTAATCCCTAGTTCCGTTAAAAATTGTCAAAATTTGCCCTTCTGCTAACATTCACCCTGTTGCTGAAGCGACCTTACACTAGAGTTGGTTTGTTGTTCATAGAATGCTAAACACTGCTGTTTTCTTATAATCGGAAACAACGCAGGTAGAAGAGACGAAGGAAGGGATTTGACCGGAGTTCACCCTTTCTATTTTTCGCTCACTTCAACATAGTACTACATAATTATAAACTTATTTTTTAAGTTTTTATGGAACTTAACAAACGACTGCCTTCGAGGGCCAGAGAAAAGAGTTCCGGGGGCAACCTATTGGGCCACACTGATTTAATCCATTCAAATGTCCAATTTAGATATCAATCGTAACATTTATTCCAAACCTGTAATTACTTCCTTTAAGGTGAAAGTATAGCATACCAAGCGCCATCGAAAAATTTAGGATGTTGCTAATTAACAGCTCAGCTACTCAGACAAAACCAAAAAAGCAGGAAATCCTTGCGCTAATAAATTCATTTGAATAAATAAGTACTAAATTCTTTGCCTTGCGTGAAGCAAAGATTAGATTTTATAAGAAGCACTCAATAGGGTCAGTATTTCTATTGCTGCTTATGTTTGGTGCACATTTTAAGGAATTTATTATGCTCTGTTTATGTTATGTTATCTATAGTAGCCCTATTCCAAATATGTAGGATTTTTACTGTCTGATAAATAAATTATGTGTTCGATCACAAGTGAGTAACTTTAGCATAAAAATATTTTTCTTCAACATCCGTACCTTTTATAATAAATACGCTTTATTTATTAGTATTTACTTGTGTATTCGCAATTAAAACTGTGACATGCAATTGATGCAATTTAATTCAGTAAAATAGGACGATATTGATATTATAATCATAATTTAAACTTATTACGAACTAAAGAAAACATATTCTATGGCTATATAGTTTACTCTAGAATTCATTCTGATATCGTAAGTGAAAACTGTTCATTTTAGGCATGAACTATTTATAAAATAATGAATTTGTAAATACAAATATTTACTCGTTGATTATGGTCAAATATGAAGGAGTTAGAGTGGATGGCGTAGGTGGTTATGTTTTGAGCATGCCCCACGTTGGTAGGCCAAAGTTTGAAGGAGTTATAGGTGGCGGGAGGAATGGTGATTTAAGTTTGATACGGCGATACGGCTCACCACTCAATAACTCTTCTTGTCCATCTACAGGGATGTTGCTAGTTTTTGGGATCTCATAGTGCCGGGTTGAGTGAGGGGAATTGAAGATGCTGTGTTAAAAAGAACACCTTGTTCTCTGCCAGTTGAGTCGTTTATTCAACAAAGAGTGCATACCAGGACGTTACTCTTCGAACAGCAGTAATGAGACGTTTGGCAGACGTGGAGCTGTAATACTTGACTAACATTATGCTTTCTGACTGCTGAGAAGACGCGCCAAGCAGAAGTGAAGCTCGAACATTGATGTTCCAATGCGAGTTTCCAAGACTAGATGAATGCTGAATACTGAATTACCCAAAAAAGAGCGATTCCATGTCCTAAAATACTCAATAAGACTCGCTTGACCACGTGATACAGGGACGCTCTATTTTCCCGCCACTATGGATTTAGACATCCTTATAGGCTATCGCTGACTTCATGCACCTCTCTTATTATTGGCTAGTCAGATTATCTGAATGTAACTACTTGGCGATTCGTTCAATTTCAACTTATGCCGTACGTTTAAGTTCAACGTACCTTAACGGTAGTACAGGTGTTAACAGCGTTCATCTTTGCTAACATACCTGCCCGGGGGCAAGTAACCCCATTGCAATGAACAAAAGAAAATGTTTTGCTCTATTGTCTGCCAAAACGGTCCCTGTGCTGTCCAAGCAAGAACTTCTGCTTTTCTTGACATTTTTACACACAGAACCCTTCACTTACAGCTATCTGAAATAAAATGTTACCTGCATTCTTTTTAATTCCTCACAATTGATGGGGTACCAAAGACGGTATCAAATAGTAGCAACAAACTAGGGGCAGTATTTGAATAATCAATTAATGCTTCATAAACACTATTTCAATAATGAGCTTTCAAATAGGCATAAAGACGAAAACCTGGTTAAGGTAGAACATTTAAGCGTATTAACATAACAGAATACATCTGTCAGCAGTGTACTACGTAGGCAGATTTTCCAGGACTATAAAAAAGCCATGAATACTTAATGTCTTTCATAACAACTTGCATGTGTGAAAAATCATTTTATGCACTCATTTATCTAAAAGAAAACATTTGGAAAATGTAAAATCAGAATTCGAAATACAACTTTTTCTATTAAACCAGATATGTATGTAACGGTTTATAAGTGAAATCATGCACCATCCATCTCATTCAGGAATTGAAATGAACGATTAATGCTGTGGCATCATATACTGTTAGTTATTATTGTTATGGCTTAAGCGTTTTATAAACATTTCTATGATTATCATCATTATGTACGGATGTAGTAGTGTTTAACGCCCGTTTTTACTACTGAGGCACCACAGGCGGTGGACACTGATGATACATGAGATGAAATGATAAATTGGGAAAGGAATTTTTTTTTTTTTTTTTTTTAAGGAAGGAAGCGTTCCAGGCCTAAGTTTAGGTACCTCCCCGGCATTTGCCAGTTATGAAGACTGAGGAAAACCTGGAAAAATCCCCAGTCAGGGAGGACGGTCCTGGCGGGATTCGAACCGCAGACCTTCCGCTCACGATGTACGGATGTACTACACTAAAAGAGCAAATACGAAAATATATGCACTTATTTGTTTATGTATTTAAAATTTATAATTAATATTAACAACGTTTAAAAACATATAGGGTGCAAATTTAGAATTTTAAGTTTTGAGTTAAATCTTTAGGGTCCGCTACCAAGAAGGTTTGAGAACCGCTGGTTTATGTTGTTTAATTATTTTTTACTTTGGATTGTTTTAAGAAATAATTTAGTGAGCAGCAATATTTATATCTTTTCTATTAAAATGAACATTTCTTATTTAATTACTTAAAACTATTATTTTTGTATTAATATTTTTCTTTTGTTTATTTTTCAAGCGCTTGTTTATAAAGTAGTGGAACATTTCTTTAGTGAAAAGAACGTAAATATTCTAACACCTGAAAAGTTTTTATTTATCAGATTACCATAGTAATAGCTACACTATTAATAATATTAATACATTCTATTACTTTAATGCAACATTGTTACTTTGCAAAATATAAATTAATAAAATCTTCGTTTAGGAGCAGACCCAAGATGATTATGGATTTTCTTTAAAACTGCAATTGGGTTTATAGAAAGGCACTTTACAAGTAAGAGTTAAAAAATTCAGGATAGTGGGTCTTTCCATATGCACGGGGCGTACGTTATGTATACTCGAATTTCGCAAGTCTTACTAGGAAGGATAAGAAATTCCAACATTGTTATATGGATTGAGAAATAAATTACATAGCTGGTAAAAGCAATAAATTAAAGAGAAACAATTGCATGAAGCAGTCAAAAAATAAAAAAGCCAGCATTGCATACAACTGACCTTTGTCTTCCGATCTCATGCAAATTTGTTAGCAAAGCTGGAAGGCAAAGGGCAACATACTTTTTAAATTGCACCTTACTTTCTATGCAGTGAGTCTATTACTTCGCGAAGAGACTATACTATTATACCGTTTATTAAACAGATAAGTAACAAGTGTCTTGGCAGAAGTGTTATTTGCTATGTAGGTGAGATTCATCATTAGGGTCTTTCGAAAGTAAGCTTTTTCAATTTTCGTGCAACATGTAATACTGATGCAATATTACAGGAACGTATTCTCGGATAAGACTTCATTTGTTTTATTTATGAATGCTCTTTAACATCTCAGGTCACCAATGTCCCATTCAAATCAGGGCGTGAAACGACAGGTAAATTCTACTCACACGCCTCTTCTTTCAGGCTTGAGGTTCTTTTACAAGCCGTAAATCTACGACACGGAACCCACGGCTTTACTTCTCTTCAGAAGAAGGCCATGACTTAGGATTTTTTATGCTCGAAAAAATCCTTCGACCCTGGCCGGGATTGAATTTTGATCTTGGGTCTACAAGACAAGTACGCTTACCATTAGATCACCAGTACCGACTCTGGTAAACCTGGTTTATTTCATATTGTCATATTTTTGAAAACTGATTTGTAGACTAAAGTTATGAAATCGTTACAAGTAAAGCAGTTTATTATTTTTTTTTAACTCTGCTCCATATTAGTGGGTTGAAACTCTTTTAAGGTGAGACAGTTCCACTATAGGGAGTAGCGCACCTGTACTTCACCAGCTACAAGTCCTCCTGTCAAGGGTCCCGTCCACAGGGTTACGAGGAGGCATTGTGAAAGCAATCGTATGAGGGGAGGCCACCTTAAAATCAAAACCGGCCAAAATACACTCAAGAATGATCAAATTAGCGTTACCTTCCTTGCTACCAACGGCCTCTTTAAGGGCGGTTCACTAGAGAGAAGCGGGTACCCACCCAGAAGATAGAAATTGCTTCAGAAGAGCAGGCTTGTTGCCTTGCAAGTTTTGGAGCTGAAACACTAAAGGTTAGGAAAAAGTATTCCGAATTCAAACACAGAGCAGACTGGACTCTGTAAGCTGTGATGAAAGCAGCCCGTCTAGGGGAATGTGACCCAAACATAAACGCTGGTCCTCCAGGTAGGGAGACCGGTAATCTTTCTATGTAAAAATTCAATAACTCACCAAATGGCAGCAACTATCCGGGCAGATTATCAGAAAACAACATTAGCACTGCTTCCAGAACGATAATTTTCGATAAATGAAATATAAGAACTTGGAATATCCGTGGAAATACATATATTAGCGGCAAAGGAAAGAAAGATAAAAGGAAGGGGATCGATGGAAAGATGTGATATGTTTTATTCGGGAGTTGAAGAAAATGAGAGAGCTTGTAAAGGAGCAGTGACCCTAGTTGAGAAAGAGCCAGCTTAGGCGAAGAATAACAGCGTATACTTGCATCTCCAATATGATAATTATATTGCGATTTAAAAGTGACAGATCACATTGCACGTTTATTTGTGTGTATGCTCCAGTTGAAGGATATCTGGAGGATATCTCAACACTTTTTAATTAATCTTTAAGATACTATAGACAATATTAATAAAACTTATTACATTATCATTAAAATTAGAGAATAGTTGATCTAAATGCTGGAGTTGACAATATTCCTATAAAAGGTATGATAAGAACAAACCGAAAGATCATTATCAGTGCAAATGGGAAAATTCTCAAATACTTTTGCTCATATAATAACTAATGTATCACAAATACATTTTTCAAACCCAAGAAAATACATAAAATAACATGCACAGAGAAGAAAAGTTTCAATAATTTATTACATTATAGTCAACTCAAAATGAAAGGGTTGTTCATTTGTTTTATTTACGGACGGTCTTTAACCATCAGCGTCCTATTGAATTAAGGACGTGAAACGGCCGACAAATTTTGCTTAGAGGCCTATTTTTTCAGGCTTGAGGTTCTTTTTCGTGCCGTAAATGTACGACATGGGACCCACGGCGTTACTTCCCTTCTGAAGGAAGCCATACTTACGATTTTTACGCCCCGAAAAAATCCATCGATCCTGGCCGGGTTTGAACCCGTGATTTTGGGTTTATTCCGTGATTTATTCCTAATGAAATGTTCTTTTACATATTCCAACAATACTGCGATCACTTTTTGGTAATAAGTAAAATCTCCTAAATACGCAAGTCATTGCAGAAAGATGAAAAATATTTAGATTTTAAAATTCAACTCTTGGGGGTGGAAAGTATTAGACTACTGTTTCAGTATTGACTGAATTCAATTTTTTGTGATGAATGACCGAGATTTAGAGTGACATTCTTACAGTGGCTAATGAAGTATAGACAAGCAGTCCAAAAGAAGTAAGAAAAACCTTAAATGTTTGAACGACGAACTATAAGAAGCAATTAATTTGAAAAAGCAAAAATATAGAAGATATGTTGCAAGCAGAAAGCAAATGGTAAAATAGTTTATAAAAGAAGTACAGCTATGGACAGAAGAATAACTCGCTAAGCAAAAAGAGAAAGTTGGAACAAACTTGTTAAACAAATAGAAAGGCACATGACAGGATCGCAGAAGTTGGTTACAGAATGTTTTAAGTCCGAGAGGGAGGAACTCAGTTCAATTCCTGAGCAACATTGAATCAAATACTATAAAACTTAATTAAATATGATAACAGTGAGACACAGAGAAATCAATACTCAATAAAATTACGATGGAAGAATTGGAGAGGAATTGATTAAAGAAAAGAACAGGAAAAGTGAAGACATGGGTAATATGTAGTGGGAATTATTAAAACACGTTGGACCAAAATTGCGCAGACGCTCTCATGTTATTGTATAACGTATGGCAAACTGGTCCTGTGCCAGAAAATTGGAAAATTACAGTAATAATAAACTTTTATAAAAAGGGTTTCAAACATAACTGTGAAAAATATAGAAGCATCGCGTACATCTTCCAAATTACATGCAAACGCCTTAAAACTAAAACTGAGTAAAGTTATATGGAATAAAATTTGAAGGAAAAATGTGGGCTCTACAATAGATGCTGCTTTCGTTTTATAACAAATAATTTCGAAGAGAATAAAATAAAATTTACCGACACGTATGCTATTCGAATCTCAGACCAAGTGCTACTAAATCTTTATATAAAGAAACTTATATAACCATCAAATTAGGAAACAAAATAACGAACAAATTTGGAGCAAATTTTGGAATCCAACAGGCCTGCGAACTGTCTCCGTTTCTTTTTAATGTACATATTGACCAGATCCTCTCATTATTGTAATCTACAAATCCAAACGGAATCCCAATAGCTCCTAGAAAACACACAAGAATGCTCTTGTATGCTGACGATCAGATATTATCAGACACGAAGGACTATCTACAAAGATCCTCTAAGATACTATCCCACTTGGCTGAGTTATATTATACATTTCAATGATCAACACCAAATCGATGGAATTTCAAGGAAACCTCATCAGAAGAATAAAAACCATCATAAATTATAAAATTATAGAAGTTCCAAATATTTAGGAATATGCATGACATATAGAAACACAAGAGTCTCGGTAAATATAATAGAATAAATGGAATTTCAAAAACTTTTACTAAAGATTTGAATCAAAAATCAAAATGTCCTTTTAAGAGTTTTAATACTACGGCTAGCAAACATGTACTGCTTTATGGAAGCGAATACTGAAGGAAGGGAAGAAAGTTAACTGGAAGCAGCACAAATGATACTTTTGGGAGTCTCAAGCCTGTGAAATGAATATGCGAGCGTAAGGGCACGGCAAGGAGCGGTCAACATACTTGACGACACAAAGAATAATAGATCTAAATGAAGATGACGTATCGATAGATCGTCCACCAAAAATGAAACCACATGGATAACGACCTGCAGGAAGGCCCAGAGAGAGATGTAACTTGCTGCAGCTTGGGGAAATTAGTGCGCAGACAAGAAGAAACCCCCTACTTCCAACTATATGTGATGCTAGGTCAACATGTCTAAATACTATGTATTAAAATGCCACCCATTTGAAAAAAAATATTCAAAACTCAATATTTAAGGACAGGTACTTAGAAATCGGTGGAATTTTGAACGCCAAATAAAACATGCTTTTACATTTTGGAGAATAGATTGACGAAGAATAAATTGTGGTCGCATAGAATACAGATGAAATTCAGTTTCGATATTCTCAGTTAAGCAGTGCGTTTGAATTTTTAAGTCGGTAAATAAAAACTTGTAAGAATATAAGCTGTTTAATAATGAGACGAAGACTAGAAATTTTCAGGAGGGAGACAGGAAAACAGAGGAAGAAATCTGATATAAGTTAAGCTTTAATGAACTCACATCTAAGAGGGCTGTTTAATAAAGAAGCATGCCTTTTTACATTCATAATTTCTGGCGCTTAAATTTAACTTTGCAACATTCTGTTAGCTTAATGCATAATGTACACTTGGCACTAGTTTCATTGTTGTCACTTTCGGTTCCTGCCTGTGAAAGATGTGTAAATTGAAACATGTTCAGTTCCGCCTGCAGCAAAATGGAGGTAACACGTGATAGAGAATATGCTCTTCTGAAATACTACTTTCTCTCAACAAATCTTCAGCTGAAGTCTATGCAATGTTACAGAAAGCTTATGAAGAGTTTGTTCTTATCTACAGCACTGCTCGAAGGTGGTTTCAAATGTTTAAAGATGGAGGGCAATCAGCTTCAAAGGAAGGCGACCCCCGCGCTCCAGTTTGTTCTCTAACGGAAGAAACAGTAACACCGCTGCCGTCATTGTCAATGAGAATCGTCGAGTAACATTAAAACACTTTCAGAAACTATAAAAATTTCATTGTGTACCACCCACACGTTGGTAACTGAAATGTTGGACATGAGACGTGTTTGTGCACGGTGGGTCCCAAGACTGCTGAGCCTCAACAAAAGGAAGTTCGTGTGCAGCTTTGTGTGCAGTTGAAGATGTTAGAGGAAGATACAGAGTTTCTTTTAAATGTAATCACTACTAATGAAACTTGGTTACGCCATTTCGACCCTGACAGCAAACAGCAAAGCTCTGCGTTGAAATTTCTATCATCGCCGGCACCAAAAACAGCAAAAGTGTTTGTTTTTTGCCGGGAATGTTATGATCTCATTTTTTGATAGTCAAATGTTGTTGCTGCTGCATATCTCACACAAATCAAATGTCAAGTGTGTCACTCAACCTCTCTATGGTCGGAATTTAGCCCAGTGAAACTTTTTTTATTTTCCCCATATTGAAGAAAAACCTTTGGGAGGCATTTTTCATTATCCAAAATAGTGAAGAAGGCGGCGGATGTGGGGGATTCTGAAGGACCTGTCAAAAAGGGTTTCCTGCGTGCCTTTGAAGACAGGCAGAAAGGCTGGAACAGGTGGATTGCATTCAACGGGTACTATTTTGAGCGAGACCTTCAAAACAACTATGAGAATGAGTAAAGGGTATTTATTAAAAATATATGAACATTCTTTATTGAACAGCCCTCCTACACAAAAATACATATAATAACAACAGCAACAATAATAGTAATATTTTCAAAAGTCCCCTAGCTTTGTAAGATTATGCCATGGCATAATATTCGTGGAAAAAAATAGACTGGCAGCGAAAGCCAAATTGAATGTGAAGGACGAAAGTCAGTGTATTAGGAACTTGCGCACATATCGTAGGGCGAGAACAACGTTTAGGACAGTGAACTATGTCAACAAGAATTACTTTAAAAGTTGACATGTTTGTATTTGCATTTTACTGCCAAAATGGATGTCAAATGTTGGCTCGTATATCATTCTGACCCTGCACGTCGTCTAAGGAAGCTAATCTTATTCGAAAGGATGCATCTGCTTAAGAGGAACTGGTCCCTATCCAAACCGGCTCTTCTTAGAAAGATGTTTTAACTGCTTGGCGATGCAGATAGCAGTTTGAAGAGGTTAAACTGATATTTACCGATAGCTCTGAGCTGCAAACACCTCTTGATTATTTATGCGGACACGTGATGTGCAGCAACAAGCAAAGTGTAATTATTTATTTATTTATTTGGCCAACGCCTGTCCGTGGCTGTTCGGCCATTTGACGTCGAGCCTCCCAGTAGCGCAAGGTAATTTCATCGGTCAGATGTTCCAGCCTTGAACGCTCTCCATCCTTGACGTTCGACACAGAGAACACAAAGCAAAGTGTAATTGAAGGATGATGTTAATTGAACTGCTAATAAGCCATTTGCTCTTTACTTACTTTGTCAACAAGCCCTGTATGACTAAAGATGTCAATCCTTTATTATTTTTCTAGTTTCTCACTTCTAGTATTGCATACTGTTGATGCTTATACTCGGCTTCTTCTTATGTGGCTCAAGAATGTTTTAATTAAGAATGTTGCGGTGATCTGATAAAAATAGTTCTCGCTGTAAGAAGATTTTAGAAAATAATCAAAAGTAAATACAATGTGTACATAAAGTTTTACGTGTTCTTGTGCAGTATGCAGTCATGATTGGTATTAGTGCCCCTTTAAACTTGCCTCGCCCTAAAAGACACGTTAAACCGACTTCACATTATCTCAGAAGGAACTAGTATGACTTATCAAAATGCGATATAAAGGGAGAATTGTAGCATGCCGAGAGTGCGGTATGTCTTTCCGAAACATTTGAGCTGTTAGACGAAATGCTTTCACAGTGAAACGAGCAAGAGACCGAGATAGTCGAGGTAGAACGAACACACAGACGTGAAGAATCTCCACTGCCCCTTTAAACAATCTTGCGAAAATCATATTATTTCCGCATGACTAATGAGAACGCACAATGAATTTACAGTTTTAATGGCCAGCTGTATAAAATGTGCAGTGTTTTAGTTGTTTATTAATATTTCTAACAACTTAATCTGACTCATATTTAAATCCAGTGTTTGTCTCAGTGTTGAAGAATACCTAATAAAATATGTTTCAGGTTGTAATATATGTAGTTAGTATTCCTTGTATGAAATCTTTGTTTTAAATACCTTTCATGAAAACCGAAGTCAAATAAAGTGTTTCAATGTATAGAACTTTGGAATTCATTGAAAAGAATGGGTCACGTTTACCTCGTATTTTGCTTGGATACTATTTTTTTAAAAATAAATCACACATGCCGATGCTTCAATATACAAATTAAGTAAATAACTGCATTTATATGATTTCCTACCCAGAGCAAAATGCTTACGAACTAAAGTAGAATAATATTTCAAACAGCTTGTGTTCTTCTGCTATTTGTGTGAGTATTTCATTGTTTTGTTCATGTTTTGTTTCTCTAGTTCTCATTATTGTTAACTATGTTGCTCTTTACGAGTTATTAATTTTTCATTTTAGTACACCCTTAAACTTTTCTTGGGTGTAAGGTCCGTAACTGTGGCGGTATAAATAAAATGATAAAAGAATCAGATTAATGATGCTCATAATAGAAACTTTAAAAACAAAGCTAGGAAAGAAACCAATACAAAATTATATATGCGCTTACTACTTAATTATAAAAGAAGCTGAGGTGTGGAATCTTAAAGTAAGAGAACGAAAACTCCAAATAACAGAAATGTGGGAGTACGAAGAGCTTAAAGAGTTGTAAATGTAGATGTAAGAATAAATTTAACTGTTGGGAATGTTAATGATATTATAGGGAAACGAAAAGGTGTATGGTGGGTTCATTTGGAGTGAATGGATAATATTCTGAAAAAAAAATTACAAACCAACTGCAAAGGTCGGCCGAGGATTATTTTTTGTTGGGGACGTATATGTGTAAAGTAGATGCTTTTTTAAAATATCTTTTAACTTCCGTGTTTACTGCTAAGGCATCCAGGCAGCGGAAGGTGGGGTGAAACGATAAATTGGGAAAGGATTTTTTTTTTTTTTTTTTTTTTTTTTAACGGAAGGAAACATTCCAGGCCTAAGTTTAGAGTACTTCCCGGCGTTTGCCACTTAATGAGGACTGAGGAAAAACCTCAGCCAGGGAGGGATTCGAACCCCAGATCTCCCGTTCACGAGTCCATGCCTTAACGACCTCGGCCACCCTTGGCAGTGAAACGATTGAACACCAAGGAACGTAAGCATAGATGAAAGAATAAAATTAGCCCTTTTCCACCCACACAAAAATTACGGAGAGTGTTTATTGTATATTTGGGTAGAGAAATTCACATTATTTGCGAAAATATAATAAAAAGGTATTTAGTGACTGAAAAAAAAAACAAAAAACATTGGAACATGTTGGCACTAGTAACCTATTTTTCTTCTCACATAAAATATACCTACAATCTACTCGATTACTGGTTTATAATAAGCAACACTACTGGTTGCACAACAGGTTTAGGATAATGAAGCTCATAATTTCGGTAATCATTAATTATCTATCGCCAGTCAACAAAGATTTCATCATATTCCTTGTAATGTAATTTCGGTATACATCAAAGTTCCCATCTTGTTTAGTAGCTTTGTACATAAACACCTAAATCATAATTATCCGAAAAGTGTAAAGTTGAGAGCGAAACAGATAAAAGAGTTACTACATGCTAGGCATCTCCACGTGGGACAGCTTCTGTGGGAGTGTTCGCACTGAATACTCCCAGCTTTCACTTTTCCCCAACTGCCGTCCGCTACCGGTGCGAATATTCCACACTTATCGTTGTTTGTTCGCGCTTTTATGGTCCTTTGTGCGCACGATATCACGAAGTCCCAGTCAGTATTACGATTACAGTGAGCAATAAACTTTGGCTGCATGTTGGCATCTTCAGGGATAAGACATTTGAAATCTAGACACACATAATAGTGCAATGGCCGCTCGGCTGAAAACCGGAAAAGTGCTATTGTACGAAAAGCAAGAACAGTTGAATGAGCTGGTTTTCAATTTAATTCCTATGCACGGTATATATTTCTCCTATTGGTGTAGTTGGGTAAAAACGTTTTCTTTAGCGTGAGAGCCAGATGATAATGGACTAAATACAAACATTTCAGAGCTTGTAATTTTTTTTATTTGGTTTATTTTTGGACGCTCTTTAACAACCCAGGTCATCAGCCTCCCATTCAAATCAGAGCGTGAAACGGCCGACAAATTTTGCTCAGAGGCCTCTCTTTCAGGCTAGAGGTTCTTTTTCGGGCCGTAAATGTATGACACGAGACCCACGAATTTACTTCCCTTCCGAAGGAAGCCATACTTAGGATTTTTACGCTCGAAAAAATCCATCGATCCTGGCCGGGTTTGAAGCCGCGATCTTGGGTTTAGGAGGCAACTATGGTACCACTACAGCACCAGGACCGACATTTCAGAGTTTGTAAAGGGGTGAGACAATCTATTTGAGATAGAAATCTATGATCTGCCTGTTCAAATTTTAGTCATGTCGTTAAGTTTCTAATGGATCATTACTCTACTGTCTACTGGGCGGAAGTTATGGAGCACATAATTTTGGTTCAGTCAGTATGTTACTCGTATTTGCGTCAAATAAAAGCGAATCATTGTTATCGAGTTCGAGTTTTATTCATTACTTCTTTTCATTGTTTCGTGTTATATATGAGCATATTTCGTCATAAAATGAAAAAAAACTTCATAAATAACTTATTCCGTACAATTCGAACCTACGATCTTCTTTAAATCATACGCTGTCGTGTTATCCATTACGTTACTTACTCAAGCGTTCTCTAGACGTCGGTCCTGGTGGTATAGTGGTAACCATACTTGCCTGCTAAACCCAAGATCGCGAGTTCAAACCCTGCCAGAAACGATGAATTTTTTTCGGGGTAAAACTTCTAAGTATGGCTTTTTTCGGAAGGGAAGTAAAGCTGTGGGCCCGTTAACTTATTTTGGCCTATTATTTGGGGTTGAAGTGAAGTTTAGTTTTGTGTTGTAGTGTTTTAATTGTTTTTTTACATTTATAGCACGAAAAAGAAATTCAAGCCTAAAGGAAAAGACCTCTGAGCAAAATTTGTTGTCCGTTTCACGCCCTGAATTGAATGGGACGCTGATGACCAGAGATGTTAAAGAGCGTCCGTAAATAACCCAAATCAAAAATCTCTCTAGACTCAGCTACATGATACGATTGTTATTCAATGCCGCACTGTCATATGATTAGCCCGGGATTTGGGGAACGCTGATGATAAACTATTACAACTTGGGGTTTTCTTGCTCACTAGCAGTTTTGAAGACATTAAGGCTAATTTTTACTTCATCTCGCTTTAGTAGTGACTTATCAGCATCTATTTTTAAACTATTTATTACGATACAGATCCATTTTTTTCCTTAACTGAGCCATGTATTCTGTATCTCAAGTTGCTTGTTTTAGGACCTTTGTATAAACTCTGAGGTATAGTTCATTAACAGCTAGTGTATTACTGTTTCTCTGAAAAGACTCTAATCATAGCTAAAGGAAGAATAATCATAAGGTTTTAGACCTAAGGAACACATAGAGCTTCAGAGTTCAAGTCGCAATTTTGCTTAAGATCAGCATAGATCTAAGGGGGAATGTTTAAACGTTCTGGCTGAAAGATTCGTTGTTGCACTAAAATATTATTTATTCGATTGGTATTTATTTTTTGCCTCAAGGATGTTGAAATATCAGCAAATTGTCACTTTTGTTTGGTCAATGGATACTTAACTGTGCATTTTGATTTGTACCAGTGTTGAAACATTTCAATTTATTTGCTTAAACATACTTCCTAATATTCTCAACATTTTCCAAAGCTATATAATTTGCTTCGTAATTAAGTAGTCCTGCAAATCATATTAGCAACTCTTAACAAGTAATCATTTTAACAGACATCAAGAAATTGGCATACTTCTGTTGGATTCTCGTCTTTTAAAACGCAATTACGGCCATATTTTGCTTTATATGCACTATTATGATTTTTTGTTTGAATGAAAATTATAAAGCCTTTTTGCAACTGTTTAATATTATCTCATACATTTAAGAAATGAATAAATAGTCACTGTGTTTAAGACTGGCCATGATAAACGTTAGTTAACACAAAATTATGGGAAAATTAATTACTATTGTTTGACAAACACTGCGAGAAAAATATATATTTACCATGAAAGGAAAATAAATAGAAAAACTCCCTTAACGAGTTCGTACATTCAAGACCGTTCATACTACTAAGTTCATTACAGAATAGTTTGTTAAGCTTTATTAATGACAATTTTATTCATAATATTTAAGGTTTCCTTTATCTCATGAAACATGAAATATGAGATTCGTTTTCCGAATAAGACATATTATAACTACATATTTAAATTAAGTTCATAAATCTTTTATGCCATATATGCTCGTAGTTTGATGTAGAATGATGAAATAATGAACTGACTGCTTAACGAGAGAGTACCTTTTGTTGTGCTGGATTTGCCATATTATAAAAATAAAAAGACCAAAAGTTTCAACACTATGGTCTTTTAAAAATAAATTACGGAAAGAAAAAAATTCCTCTGTTCCAAATCTATTTTATGAAAATGAAACATAGGTCATGAAAGAAAGCGAGAAATTAAATTATAAACAAATGAAACTTTTCCTAGCATGCTATGTAAGTCCAGGAGCAAAACAAATGAAGATAGCATAGAACTAAATGTATTTTAAATAGTAAGAAAATTAGCGGTACTTGAGATAGATGGTTTTTCCACCCAAAGGAAACAATGTTGATTGGATGTAATGTCTTGAGGCACAAACCTAAAAGATGACGAAATCTTGTGTAAACCTCTCTGAAAGACAGTTTCCTAATATAAGTGAAAACGATAAGTTTCTATAGTCCTAAAATAAACTTTAGTCACATTAGGAAATAAAATGTGCATACGTGATGGGGAACGTTTACTCTCCATTCACCTCCGCACCTAGCTTCTTTAGAACCTCTCCAGGTGTGCAAATACGATGGTGACCTTTAGTGTTTGGTTTCACTTCTACCGTCAGGTGGTTTGCTAGAGTAGCAGCAATTGCAATATAAATACTGTGGGCAAATGCTAAATACGACAGTTATACAAAGCCACGTAAAATCTGTAAGCGATATAGAATACGATTTTATTTTTAAGTAATGTAGATAAAATATGAAAACCAAAAGGCAGATATTTAAATGTATTTTGAAGTCCTACAACAATGAGTAGATGTGATGTCATCCCCTTGTTCGAGTTCTGCTTGACGAATAGATAACTGTTGCTAGTATATTTTATATTTGTGCACCAATCGAAATATAGATGTAATTATGTCTCTGACGGATTTCACTGTTATTAGAGCTAAAACTTGTGGTTTTCTGTGTTGCAATTGCCAACTGAAAAGGTTTTAGTATGACCTTCGTTTCTATAGCAACGGCATATGTTTGTTTAGGTAGGTCAGAAAGAAAGATGGGAATTCTCGTGTGGTTTGTAAAATGGAAAATGATAGTCGAAGGTAAATATGTAGAGTGAAAGGGTCATTGGGCTGATCTTTTTTTCAAGAGTCTAATGTATATGCAATCGTAACATGTTGGAACTGTTTTTCCTTTCACAAGTAGAATATTCACAACAAAACTTCATTTTCCAGCAAGATGATGCACCTTGCCCCTGGGCCTACAATGTTTGTGATTGGTAACTAGTAATCCATGTTCAAATGACTACAAAATGAAAACGGCTTGTTACAATATCAATGTTGACAATCGCAAGATGTTATCTCTAATGATTTTGAGTTATTAATAAGTGAAATCCGTCAGATACTTAATGGAATATCAAACTGTAATGTCAAAGAAGCAGAAGGGTGAGGGCGTACGGTGGTTACGATGAACACCAGAAGAAGAAATCCAAGGATTAGGAAGAAAACTGCTCCCGTTTTGCTTTGCCCAACCCGTTCGAGCCCACAATCGACTTTCAATCGCTTGTTGAAGGTATATGAAATCGAACTAAAAATTATAAAATTCCACGTAATATTTTAAAAAGTTTAAAATATTTTTATACTACTGTCGAATATAAAGATAAATTTGTGTATAAATATGACATCCCTAGATTTAACAGTTTCATGCAAAAATTCGCTAAAGTTTCTCTTTATTGACTCAACTCTCAAACACGCCACGAGTGGCCGAGGTTGTTAAAGCGTATACTCGTGAGCGGGAGGTCTGGGGTTCGATTCTCGCCAGGATTTTCTTTCCTGATTGAGGTTTTTTCCATGTTTTCCTCAGTCCTCATAAATAGCAAATGTCGGGGGGATACCCTAAACTTAGGCCTGGCACGTTTCCTTCTCCTTAAAAAAATATTAATCCTTTCCCAATATATAATTTCATCTCATGTAACATCAATGTCCACCGCCTGTGGTGCCTCAATAAAAAAGCGGGCGTTAAACACCATATAAAAATTCTCAAAATAGAAATCTAAAAAATAGCTCACTTTAAGCGCATATAATATAATTTGTTAAACATAATCATTCTTTTACAAGATTAGAATATAGGTTTTATATATATTTGAACGGTAGGGCAATGAAAAATAAATATATGGCAGAATTGCAACTAATTAAGACAAACATAATTTTCAGCTTTATGCTCCAAAGTAAACAGTATAAAATAGTAATATCCAGAAGTATATTTCTTATTCGAATCTGTATGCAGGTCGATAGAGTTATCACATGACATTCTCAAGCCAAAGTAGTGCAGCTGACTTCTCGCTCAGGCTCACACGAAGCAGCTAGCAAGACCCGCGTGCTCCAAATATAATTTAACAAAATTATTGTACATATGAGTTTTTCCTAGCGGAACTGTTAATAGAGAAAGAGAGAGAGGGAAAACAATCGGAAAGGGAGAGAACAATCGGTGATCAAGTTTTTTGTTTTTGTTTTTTTGTTTTACTGTTTTCTGTGGGGAATTTAGCTAACTATGAAAACACTTTTGAAATATTATATTAAATATTTAATGAACTTGTGCTATAAGCTATGTATAAATTTTGTTTAAAATTCCTAGTCTCGTATATACTTTCCTTCCTGTAGGATTGTTAGCCATCGTGGCCTTTAGACTACCTCAGCGACTGCTGCATCCTGTGCCTCCATCTTGCGACGTCATTGGTGGAGCGCAGTATTGCAGGAGAGCATATGAGAATAGTAGTTTACCATTTATTTCTCTTCCCATGCTGTGAAAATATTTTGGTAATGACCTGATAATTTCAGGCGAAATTTTTGAACTTGAAGTTTGATTTGAACTCCTGTTTCAAAGCCTGCAGACGCAAAAGAGCAGTTTTCTGTACGAAGCCCCTAACACATAGCTCCGAATTATCACAAATTTAAAAGGCCAAATACCTGTAGTAAGTGTCCTAATACATTTTTTTTTCAGTGATGCACTTTGAGGCCCAGCATGTGCTTCAATTTCTGGAAAGTCATTATCTTTCCTGGATGATTTCTCAGTCATGCTTAATTAAACAGTCTATATACATCGTCATCCAAAGGTTGAAAATAATGGAAGCAAAGTGGACCGGTTGCAAGGAGAAGGATGCCATTTTCTTTTAAAAAATAAACAAAAGCTAAGAAACTAAAGATGACAATCATAGTTTTCAAGTAGCACCGGAACAGTATTTTCCTTTGAAGGCTTAGAATAGTTTGCAAAGTGTTTAGTAATTTTAGAAACTCCCTTGCATCCAACCAGTATCATTGGCTGCGCCAGTACATCCTATTAGTCCACTGCCAAGAAAATGATCTTTAAACTTTTTTTTTTTATAGGGAACATAAACTTGGATGGAATGCTGTTTCCTGATGCATTTATAGCAACACATACAACAATCAGCATGCTCCCTTTCTCGTGTGATGACTATGTTCTTTATTTATCTCATTTTCCGCAGAATTCTACACGGAACCTGTTTAGTGTGAACACTGATGTTATCTCATTATAGATTTCATGAGGCTCAAAGCTGTGTTCATCAAACAACTTGAGATACGTTGACCTTATTGAAGTTCATTGCTCTACAAATGTGTGGCTACTGGGCGAGGAATTGACAGAGTGGTCTTTTTTTCAAAAGATATACATGTATATAACCAGTTAGTACCTGCCATTTCCAACTTACGCCAGTTCTTTGGAAACTGATATGCCACGAATCTCTTGTTGCTAGTCCATAATACAAGCATATTGGATAGTTTGCTAAAAGTTACTATTGCTTGCAGCGAACGACCCGATTATGTCTTTTATAGCTCAATACTGTGTTTTCGTTGTTGATCTTCTTTCACAAAATTTAAATATATTCACATGACAAATACCTCACCACATAACCACACTTTTTAAGTTGCCCCCTCTATCAGTTTCTTCTGCAGCATTCTGTATTTCTTTTTGACTCATTTTCCCTCTTTCGGTGTTTCATATGACATTTCTTGTGCTAAAAATTAAGCAACTTAAATAACATCAACGAAATGAAATGGAGAAATTACTATTGACCCCCAAGCCATTGTTACAAATTACAATTGTCTCGTTACGCTTTCGACTCAAACTTGTTTCACCGCCAGGAAACAGTAAATTAAAAATATATGAAACCACAACAGCATTATAGTAAACCATTTTGTTTATACTTATGAAATCCTCAATTGAAAGAACACTGAAAAGTTATGAAATAGCATTACTTGATAGTACCAAAAATACGTTTACTTTCAACAAAGCAACAAAAGCCTAATTGTAGGCTTGCTTCTTGCATGCCTCCAGAGAGTAGAGGGCAATAATGTAACTGGTGGACACTCTAGAACTAAAAATGGCCGCAGAATTTAAAATATTACAAATGACCCTAGTCTCTACTGTAAATTTATATGCATTAATAATAATAATAGTAATTATAATAATAGTAATAATAATAGTGATGGAGATGATGATGATGATAATAATAATAATAATAATAATAATAATAATAATAATGAACAGTGATAAGTAAATAGCATATTGGTTTTTCCGTACAATCCCCACGTAATATGTAAATACCAAGAAATAAAACAAAATTAAAAGAAAAAATATTGTTAGGAAGGGAAAAAATAAAACTAATAATCGAAGATAGAAAGAAAGTTAAAAGAAAGGAAGAAAAGAAAAGAGAGGTAAAGGATGAAAGAAGAAAAAATAAACAAGAAAAAGTAAAGAGAAAACATTTGAAAGAAAACTAAACAAACACCATACAACTTAACTATTATACCTAGCATCATATTTGTTATTAACTTTAATTGAAATTATTAAAATCATTTACATCTATAAAGGACCCTTGAAACAAGAAAAAAAAAACAAAAAAAAAAACCAAACACCTATTTGATAATAATAAAAATCCACTAATAAATAACTACACATTCAGAAGCGAATGGAGATGAAGCAAGGAAAAGTGCAAAAGATGTTTGAACACGATGTAACATCAAGAGTTTATGTGCGACTCAACACACAATGTGTGAACAGGTATATGCTACCTTCCACTCTCACAGAAACTGTGTCAAGTTCGTGGCAACATTAGAGAAGAGCATCATCTGAATGACGAAAAGAAGAAAATCGGATTGCAGTAGTGAGTGTTTTCTGGTGAAACAGACAGAAGCCTTATAAGAGTGATTTTTCTCTAATTAGTTCTTTATTACGAACTTCACTTAATTGTATTCACAAACAAAGAATATTTTAATAAATTTGTGTTTAAGAAAAATATTAATGTACTTTTTAAAAGCAAAGCTTATAAGAAAATATTACTAATGGGAGTTTCACATTGTCTTTAGTCATTTGACCAACTGACAAAGACAAAGGCGAAATTACACTGGTATACAGCAGCTATTGTTAAAACGCAATGATGAATGATGTGATGTTAAGTTATGCGCACATATAGGCAGCTGGGGCCGTTGCTGTATTGATGTTCTACCCATAAACAGTTTGAAAGTTTGAAACGAAGATTGTCAGAATACCTGGAAAATATTAAGATACTACGCGGGTTATAATTTAGATCGTATCTTTAATCTTTACGACAAGCTTATACAATCATTTATCTCATATTTTACTAACAATACATTTCGCTGTATTTAAGGCCCAGGATGGAAAGTAAAAATAAATATTACCCCATTTCAGAATGAAAATACACTTTCTTTGCGATACAAAGCAGCAGGATGATCATTAAGTAATTTTGTAATGTTTGATCTCGCCAGCGTTTTTCAATGACTCCGTTGAACAATGGTATAAATGTTTGAACATTTTATACTGCTTTATTATTTGCATATATTCTCCTTTCTTCAATCTTCTTAAGTTATATTGATAGAATATTAGATCTCTGATTTTAGTACAAGATCTAGCTCTTAATAATAGGTTTGATGAAAAATAATTGGAGCACAAGTGCCCCCCCCCCCAAGTTTAAGTGAAAAGCTAAAAATGGTATTACTATATGCTTTTATTTGTGGAAGGTAATTCTGCCATTATTATTTAGTTGAAAAATTGAAAGCAACGATAAGAGGATGAAAAATGTTAATAGTTAATGACGGCAGTGTATAAAGCAAATAGTCAAATGAGCAAAACTGTCATATTTTCGTACCATCAAGGGAAAAGCCCATTGCAACGGCAAAGCGGTGGTTTTTTTATACTAATGGACTTCTGCTGTTTAGTGCATCTTACAAGCTTTATCTGGCAATAAACAGGCCAGGCTTGCGTTAAGAATAAAATAAAAAGGTTGTGGAATAAATCTCTGCTTCCAACAAACACCAAGCCAGTTCTTATATCGTCCTTCAAAATGGCCTGACCGCTTCTCTTTACAGCAACCCATGTTGTGTATTAAACAGGTTTCATCAAGCAACAAGCATATACACGCAGATATACGATGTTTCTTGTGACAGTTTTAGGTGAATAGCACCTTTGCTATAGAGATAGTAATCTGCAACTGTCGCACTATATTTTGTGTCTGTCACGTCGTTCATTACCTATACTTGGTCAGGTTACTATTCATTCAAGTCAAATAGGGGAGAAGTAACAGATTCTCAATGAAAATGAACAAACTTCTTGAATTGTAAGAAGGTATACACACTTTGTTATGTATTAACATAACAAAACTGAGTTCACACAAACAGAAAATGATGAGCACTAATTATCTTAGACTTTTACAATTACAACAGTTGCTAAAAATGCCATCGGCGTCGATACACTTCTGAGTACGTTACATCCTTAAGAGCTCCCCTTAGGTAGAAGTCCAACGGAGTTAGATCCGGAGAATGCGGTGGAAACTCAATCGGACCTCTTCGTCCTATCCAGTGCCTTGGGTATTTCAAACTTGCTTTCCGCTGTTCAAACGATCTTAGCTCCATTTTATTGTAGCAACATTAGCATAACGTAATATGAGTCACATCTGTTTACAGAACATCATGCAATAATCTTGACTTCGTTTGTTCATTGTTAATTTACCTGTCACGTAACAACGCTATCATAATGTATGAGAGTCACATATGTCTATAGAACATCATACTACACATTACTGTAGTTTTTCAAATATATTAAATAGATACCTATTGTGAAAGTGTGTATACATTTTTGGCACCCTCGGTATATATAGATTATTTTTCTAACAATACACTTACTTGCACATATTACTTCCAGGGACATCAATGCCGGTAAAGTTCAATTCTTTCAATTATACTTACTTATCTGGTTTAATCGATACAAAAACCCGTACATAAACTGCAGTTTTTAACGTCCACATGTACAGCATGTAAATGTGTTATGTCTTATAAAGCAGTGCTTGAAAATTCAATTTTAGTATCTGCACGTATTAAAAAAAAGATTATTTTTTGTATGTCTTGAATTATAAATTGCTAAAACCCGATTGAGGTTTAGCAGATTGGTTCTGAAAATTGCTATAGTGGTTCACTCGCAGTTTCGGTTTTATTTCTTTGTGTGTCCATGTACATCCAAACCAATAGTTTTGCATCATCAAATTCCATCGTGGTATTTTCTTTCTTATTACATTCAAATTCAGAACTGAATGTATACTTGTTTTCATTCGCGCCCCTCCTATTTATTAAGTAGTTTTTATTGTACCTTTAAGCTAATAACTTAGCAAATAAAGAGCTTCAAGTGGATGTTCAGATTTGAGACAATGGCTTGATCGTCAAGATGATAGATATGTAACATTAAGAATAATAGTATTCCTTGGAGAATTTTGAGTGATTTATATTATAAATCATTTTGAAATGGAGTATCGGAAAAATTACAAACAAAATTGGATGTAATGCCTGTTCAAAACATTACCATTAAATTGTCGTTAAATTATGCCAAAGCTACTGCTCATAATTGTATGATATACAGATCGGAAGAAATTCGAAGTTGTTTCGGATAAAATGAGACTAATATTGCACTTTTTCAGTCATATAAAGTTGACTAAAATGATATTATTTGATTACTTCACACGAAAATATCCGACCCGTAAACAATTTAAAAATGGCCTAAACTCTCAAAAAAAAAACTATTATTCTTAATGTTACATATCTATTATCTTGTTGATCAAGTTATTCTCTCGAATCCTGAACATCCACTAGAAGTTGTTTATTTGCTATAGTCAGTCGCTTAAATAGGAGTGAAAACAAGTATATATTCACTTCTGAGTTCCAATATAGTAACGAACATTAAGGGACCAAAATCGATTAATTTGTTTTTTGCATATTAATTCATTTCTTTTAGATTCACGTACCGAAACTGCTTTTTTCTACATTCACTTTAAAGGCCCATCAGAGACGGTTTATATGGACCTACGCACTGGTAAACATCTCTTGAATATTAAAAGTCATTTTTCTCAAAACTTCTTTTTCTTGCATACATAAAAATTCAAAATTCTCCTTGTTGTGCTAAATTTCATCAATTAATTTGAAAATTTTAATAGAGGCTGTTAAATTTTGAATAAATAAAATATTTACAAGAAAATTTAAATAGATAAAAATACTTTCTTATGTAATATTCCATTTATATTAAAATGTACAATAATATGCGACAAAATAACAGTGAGAATTTATTTCTAAAATACTATTTTTTCAAATAAACATCATGCAAACTGTTTGTATGAATTATGTATATATATATATATATATAAATATGTAGTTATTGTTTTTTAAAAGATGAAAACTGTATTGCAATGAGAATTTTATTATAAAATGCATAAAATGACTTTTTCTTCTCAGGAAATATTTAATGCATTTATATGAAATTGCATGGATTATTTTTATTAGCATTAATACCATTAATATATGGAAAAAGAATGAAGTTAGTTCATCAAGAAATGAAGTGTTTATGGATTTTGCAGATCTGTCCTCTAAATTAAAATAAATGGGATAGACGCTTGTTTAAGTAATAATAAATAGTAATCTATTTTCGATGATAAAAGGTGAAATAATTTAAAATTAGGTACGTAAAAAGTGAGTGCAATAAAATATCTGATTTAATGTATCAATAAAATAGAATGCAAATTAAATAGCATTGTTTGTAAAAAAGTAGGAAATTCGAAATTTGTTTTAAGTATTTTTCTGGCAATAACATATGGCTTTTATCAATAAATAGATTGAATTTTTTATACATATTGTTGTATTTACGTAAAGTTTAAAAAACCGAACTATACTTTCGGTTGACAGAATTTAGATTAAAAAAGAATATACTGTATATTTTGCACACCCTAAGGAGATGAAGTGTTTGCAGATCGGATAGTGGAATCATGATAACAATTTTGCTTTCAAGAGTATGCACTTTTTTAAGTTTGTTGGTGCTGCATTACTTCATCCTTAGCAGACTGATGATCCATGGAGAAGCAGGTCACGCTTTCACGTTTTTAACCTTTAGCAATCACCAGTGCATTTTATTAAACTGCATTTCCTTTCAAAGCCAAGATATGCGGGAGGTTGGAAAAAGGTGTGGTAGCCCCTAGCGAAGTCAACACCAGAAGCATTTCTGTCTGCCGCATTCCAGCTGAAGGATAACCCTTAACAAAGATAGGCAAGCTGCTAAGCTCTTATATTCCGATGTTTTCTAAAAGACATTATTGATTCGTTGGTGTGAGAGATGCAATTTATTATCACATGTCAAAAGTAACCGTTCGGAAACACCAGACACGTTTAACTCCTGAGAGAAAGATGAGATGCTGATTTGAATTTACTCTCGATACACATTTTATGTGTTTTTTGTATTTTGAAACACCTAGCTACTGAGCTGATCTTCGTGCAAAATGCTCTGACTCGAAGAAATCGCCAGCATTGAAGTACTGTTTATTTGAAAAAGGTTCACATTTGGAAACATCCGATTTAAAAAAAAAGTGTAATTAAATTATTAATATGGTATGATTTATGCACTAAGATTGACTTTTAGCTATTTTGCATTGGTGTTGCAACCGAACATCATAATCAGCTCGTGGAAATCTGAGAATAGAGTGAGTGTATGGAAGAGGTGGGACTGGAATATTCTGTAAATTTCTACATAAAAAGATTCTTAAGAAAGTTGGTACTTAAGTGAATGGATAAATTCACTAAAGAGTTACTTTCTATTTACTTTAACATTAACTTACAGCTTGTTTACACCGCCACGGGTGGCCGAGATCGTTAAGGCGTGGACTCTTGAACGGTAGGTCTGAAGTTCGAATCCCGGCAGGACCGTCCTCTCGACTGAGACTTTTTCCAGGTTTTCTTCAGTCCTCATAAATGGTAAATGCCGGAGAGGTACCCTAAACTTAGGCCTGGAACGTTTCCTTCCTTAAAAAAGCCTTTCCCAATATATAATTTCATTTCATGTATAATCAGTGCTCATCGTCTGTGGTGCCTCAGAGTAAACGGGCGTTAAACACTATTAAAAAAAACAGATTGTTTACTAATATACTCAACGCTAGCGTAGTACAGTGATCAAAGAAAAATGTAGAAAAACAAACAAATAGCAAGAGAAAATTAATTATCAGATCTGAAGTACCCACGATTGTCCATAAAATTATTAAAAGAGGTTATTATGATAAATTTGTATAGCTTTATTTGCCATATTAAGCTGTTTTTAAATGTGTAATTATTCAATATTTTTAATATTTCAGAAAATAAATCTTTTCTGAAAATTTCAGAATAAACTTTAGTGATTATTGCAGAATTATGAAAAAGCATTACCCAAAGATAATTAATAGCTTCATTGTATGCAGTTCTCGTATTGAGGAAAAATTAAAGAGCCCTGAGTACATCTAGAAAATCACGTTGAGAATGACAGTTAAAAGGTTCAAATCAAAATATAAGAAGAAATAAGGGAACCACCTTTGGTAGAGGAATATGATACAACGTGGCATTCATGTTATTTTACATCTTTCATCGCCAATCTTTGTGCACCCATAAGTCAAGAATGGGATTAGAATAACGAAGACCGCAAGGGTAACCGCAATGGCTAAGTAACCCTCAGTGGAAGGTCGATTATCAAAAAGGAACAGGATCGTATCGCGTCACCAATCGCGCATATGCTCAGGCCTTCTTTAACTTTCACTTCCGGCTGCCTGCCTGGTTGGTTGGTGGGTACAAGGTTGCAGTGCGGTACCGCGCCATTGTTGGTTACATCACATTCTGTTCTTCCCCTTCCAGCGCCCTTCTCTCGAATTAATGTTACCGCTGATGTGGGCCGTGTCAAATGTCAGTTGGATTACCTTAGTTTAGAAATATACACTTTAGATCCAGTTAAATTGTATTTATGCCATATAAAGTTACTGAGTGTCCGACATTTAATAAACAAGGTTTACTAAATTGAAAGGCCATTCTATTCCTCTCAGCCGGTATCATTTACAAATGTTTGGAACAACCGAGAATCAGTGACTCGGAGAGTTGCAGTTGCTTCTAGTTCATCTGGCATTACAATATTATCAGCAGCATATCTGAATTTTCACTTTTTCATGACTGAAGTTTTATGACACTTGGATAACTGGGAAATCAAAACTGTTGTTCATTTAGGTCAACCTTTTTGAGAGTGGTAATTTTACAACACATTATGCAAATTGTATTAATTATTTTGAACCCAATAGTTGTAATTTTTGTAATGTGGCAAGATCGCATTTTAAGTTCCGTGATTTATTTTATTTGTGCCAGAAGTATAAACAGTTTTATTGTTGGCCAAAATCGTTAATAAAATGCTGCTTTATGACACTAGTTGCCTAAAATTACTATAGTAACAATTAGACCATTAAATTATTGCCATTGCTAAAATGCAGTCAGCAACTGAATATCATATTACGATAATATTATGAAAACACTTATTTGTTACTGAAAGCAGAATCAATTATTCATCTTCATTGCATAATACATAACTACAGAATGAACAAAACTTTATCATAGACCCACACATGAATATGATATTTGCTATAAAATGCAGGTCATTTAGATTTTAACATATTTATAATTACATTCCGGTTTCCTTAATATTACAATGCAATACGATACAAAATAAGTGAATAAATAAGTTAACATTAGCTACCAAATGAAGCAATAGAAGTCAGTACTAACATGTTTTGAAATATATACCAATACTAAAGTTTCTGAAATATCCATAATGTTTATCCAGTAAATGAATTTGTGGAATTCGTTCTGATAAGTTCATATTTTCTCGATATTAGTGGAAATTCAGCCTTTTCAGCCTGGACTAAAATTGCTTGCAGTAAACCTCTTTGTTAACAATAATAAAAATGGACAAACGAGCTAAATAATATCCATCGATATAATTTTTCATAAGTGAAATAAAATATGCATTGACTTCAGAGTAATTCATTAGGGGAAAATTTTAATGTATTTTATTAATACTCTATTAAAATCCTGGTTTACAATAAACAGCTCATGACATTCGTTTCTAATTTATGCAATTATTCCATTGTAAACTAATATTCATAATATACTATTACTTTAAGGAAAACCTGCATTAAATAGAAGATAATTTTTTTAGCAATGAGTTAAATGAAAACAAAAAAACCCCAAATAACAAAACCTGAAAAAAGTACAGCACACAGCATTCCAATGACGCTTTGATTCAGATCAGCTTGGGTATTGATATGCCTTAAAATGATACAAATATAATTTTGATAATTTCTTAAGTCTGGAAAAAACACCTAAAATGTTATAAACATATAAAGGTGGGGAAATAAATATAAAGAAAGAGTATAAGTATTAACCTTACATTTCACTAATGATGTGAAATTTCAGCAGATAGTTTTAAAAACATTGAACTGAATAGTATACGCGTCATTGTAAATCTATTTTAAAATAAATCGCAACATCGAATTACAGAAGACCTAGCTGTTCAAATGGTAAGTGTGCATATATTCATTCTAATTTAGTAGTTTTACCAACTAAAAAAAAAAAGAAGGGGAGTTGACGAATGCCTCCTGAGTTACATACTTGATATGAGAAGGAAATTGTATAATTAAAGAAATATTTATTGATAATACGTAAAGAAGTTACCTGGCGGCAATTCAGGCTGATTAGCACTTTTATTGCGTGGAAATTTAACGCGTTACAGAAACGTGACTTCCAAACGAAAGTCCATGCATGCAAAGGGGGGGGGGGAGAATAACAGGTTTTTTGTTTTTATATTTGATATGAACTGTTTCTAATCACGAATGCGTTTCATTCGACGCAGTTAAACTGTAACGACTAAAAACATGATTAAAGTTTCAAACTCATTGAAATATTATTAATCGGCTTCATTTTTGTTGTTACAGATGACATGGCCTTTACTTGAAGGGAGTGGTTAGTGCTAATCTAGATATTTTTTTGAAATAACAGATTAGTATTTTCATTTGCTCTACCTGATATATCTGAATTATGAGACCATTTCACACGGCTATTAACTTTAGAGATTTATTTAGACATATTAGCCCAGAGCAAATTGAATTCCTTTTTCTTTTTGATCTAATGAAATTATTGTAAGTTTTAAAGAAATGTTTTATTATATAAATTGTGCAATCATTTTAGTTTAATTTATTTCGCATTGAGTTTTTATTTATCGATTAATGATCTTTTTGTGACTGTTGAATCTGTTTGAAAAACAATATTGCATGTGATACTATTTCACGATGTTAAGAAATTGCTATGTGCTTCCGTTTATCTCTTGTGATTCTGAGAGTTTTATTAAGCAGTTGTACGAATGTGACATTTAAAAAGCGTTTTCTTGTATGTTGAGACCGACTTGATCAAAGACTAGCATCTTTCAGCTACTGGGCTACGGGAAATATGCTTACAAATGGTTGTCACATAGATTATAATATATAATTCTGATCATTTGAAAATATTTTTGTTAATTCTTGTATTTTCAAGTAGTACATTATATCTAAAAATAAATTGTTTGGCATTACGTTATATTAACCCCTTGGAAATTTTCAATGAGTCTCGAATCAATGGACTTTTTATTGTACCAGTTTTAAAATACATTCAAGTAAGTACAACCGTCGCATGGGTCTTGCGGTCGTATATGCTAATATTATCCTTGTAACAATCAAAATGGTCATACATATACACATATACATCCCTACATACATACAGACCTACATGCATACATACAACTATACAAATACATCGATATACTTACATCACAAGTTTTCTATGATTAATTTTATATACAAATACATAAACATGAATAGAACCCTTACTCTTAAGCCGTCCCTTCTCTTTGTTCACACCCCCTCTACAACCTCCTCTTCTCTATAGTCATTAACATTCTTTCCCGGGTCTTCTCTAGAAATATTCCCAAATTGTGTATCTACCATGCACCAGCATTCTCCAGAAAATGTTCAAACTTAATCAAGGCGCATGTCCTTTTATTTCTCATATAAATAAATGATTGATAAATGTAATTTATTATTAGTGCAAAACAGACGATATAAAACAGGAAATATATCTAAAGTATTAAAATATTTGTAAATGTGATTTCTTGTATGCATATAAAAAATATAAAACTGAAACTCAATCGAAATAGCTAACGTTAATATGAAATGAATTGCACTTTCGCTTTCAAAGATTGGTGTAGTGGTAACCATATTTGTCTCCTAAACCCAAGATCGCGGGTTCAAACCCAGCCAGAATCGATGGATTTTTTCGTTCGTAAAAAGCCTAAGTATGGCTTCTTCGGAAGGGAAGTAAAGTCGTGTGTCCCATGTTGTACATTTACGGCATGTAAAAAGAATCTCAAGCCTGAAAAAAGAGGCCTCTGAGCAAAATGTGTCGGCCGTTTCACCCCCTGAATTGAATGGGACGCTGATGACCTGAGTTGTTAAAGAGCGTCCATAAATAAATCAATAAAAAAAAACTTTCAAAGATATAAGTTATAAAAGTGAAGTGTGCGAATCCGGAAATCATATTAAGAATAGATTTGAATAAAAGCACGCAAATAGAATACGTTTGAACTAGCTCCTAAAAATGAAAGAAAATTGTGTAAATATGATAGCGTTGCTCTTGAAGGAATACGACTCCATATAGCGATGCTGCTGTAGTTTTCTAAATTAGTATTCACAGTTACAAAAATGTAAAAATGATATTAATGTTTAAAGCATTGAGCCTGTGTTACAACTGCACTGCATTTCCACTGTCGGTTAGCATTAAAAGCGTTACACACATTAACGTAGGCCGTTAGATACCACACTGTTAAATTATTCATTTAGAAAACTTCATCAACAATGATAGCGCATCGTTCACATACAGCTTTTGTATCAAAGATCAGAACATAACACAACTGGAACGGAAACTATCACCCTTTGTACCAGGCTGCTCAAGTATAAAACAATGCTAAAGAATTTTGAGGACAGAAAAAGAAGGAGCGGAACAGGGCGATACCAATCGCTACAATGGCAATGGTGCGGTACAAGATGTTCGAAAGTGAATCACTGCTTTGGCGTGAGAATAAAGCCAAGGACTGTACCACGCCTCCATCTTCCTTTCTTTTCCTCCCCCTTTGATCACATACAAACGGCTACGAATGTTGTTATTTTCAGCATGCTATGGATCACGTTCCATGACAGAGAGTGGCCTGTTTCTCCATGCCAACTGAGCGTTGCACTTGAATGAATAATATAACTGCATTTAATTTATAAAATTAAAACTCTAATAACAGGTTGAAATAATAACAAAGAGATTATAAAAGCAAAATCAGTTCTCAAGTCAATACATTTGGAATTGTACGTTGAACAGTCAGTAGAAAGAAAAGTCATATTTTGTAACACTTTGAGTACTGCACGAGGAAAGGGGTTAGGAAATAAGTATACCATGTTCACATGCGATGCTTTGGCATTGCCAAGGAAATAAAGTGAACTAAAAATATAAAATATTCACTTTGGAAAGATCAAAGATATATAAGATATAAAATTATCTGAGATAAAGAGACAAATTCTGAAACTCCTAAGCAGAAACGCAGAAGAACAGAAGAAAATGAAGATAAAAGGCTAGAGGATTTCCAAGAAAAATTTTAAGACTGTGCACATATCAGCTATTAATTTAGAAAAGTCACAAACTTGAAAAAAAGTGAAAATTAATTACTTAAATTTACCAAGAGGTGGCCTGTAATGTTAATGAGAGAATAACTGAGTTCATTAATGCTATAATTGAGTGGAGGCGGGAGCGGGTAACGAAATTAAAACAAGAGCCCTAGGTCCAAGGGAACGGCTAGGGAGTTTGGCGCTCAGGACATAGGAAAACGAAAGCACCACCTGCAGAGGTGATATTTTCTCACAGATTTCACTAGATTAGGTGTAGCTTTCATGAGGAAGGATTACCTTGACCGGATATGTAACTTGATAGTCTGTTGAGCTCGATTTCTATCCTTGCATTCAAATCGCCCGTCCTTGCCGCTTTTACATCCCACCATAGCATTTGCACACTTATTCATGATTCACAAAATAATACCGTACACTTCTTATTATGGGATGTATAACCTTGATGAATTCATCATACTTTTCTGAAATGAATGATAGAACAAAGCTTTGGAATTGCTTTTTAAGAGCTACCAAATTGAGGTATATCATTGTATTTTCATTACATCTAATGCAATGTGAAAAATATCGATCAAACAAGGAAGAAAAGTATAAATATGCTAAAGGCTGATGAGATAAAATTGACTGAGTATGAAACTATTTTAATGATCAATTTTTGGCATCTATGCACTGTTGTTCAGAAATAAAATTCCTGACCTCGAATTTTTCTTGTTTGACTCCGATTCCAAATTTTAGTCTAACACACGGTTTGAATAAAACATAATATTTCATATAATTTGTATTAAAATTGTCCTGAATATCTCAGCCCCTGATAGTGTTATGAGAATGAAAATACAGAAGAAAATAAAATATTCAATGAGTATCAATTAGCCGTCTTTCCTAAAGTGATAATTAAACATGATGTATTCGGCACTATGGGTATGCCATGGTTATTTTAAGATGTTTATACTTACGAAGTCAACAGGATTAGGTTTTTAAAACAACTTGTCTTATTTTTATTTGTTTTCCTTTTTTGTGAAAATAAAAATTTATAAAGAAATACACTACCAGACTTAGATGTTTATGTTAATGGATTTACCTGAAAAATTTTCCAATGCGGAAAGCCTGTAATAGTTTGTAATGTAAAACTCTTATATTCTAAATTGTAAACTGGATAAGGATTCGTTGCATTTAATTCTGAAATATGGAAAGCACGGAGCAATGACATTTAAATAAACCTGGTAAAGGTGTCGTGGAAATTTAACACTTCCAGTATATTACATCGTCATTGTAGGAAATATCACTAGCTCACACGGTAAAACTGGCCCGGCATGTGGTTGTCAAGATTCGTGTTTGCTGGAGGTTAGCTAACAAATGCACGGAGTTGCATAATTGCTGCGCGGTGATGATGACCGCGCACAACTGTATGAGGCGATGGTAAAGGTCGCCTTGCAAGCAGAAAGAGATGGGAGAGCTCCCATTATCTAGAAGAAGAAGAAAACTTCCTGGTGCTTTTGAAGGTACGTTTACATTGGAATTTTAACGAATTGGTATCCAGATTGCTTAGCCACAGTTCGTGTTCTGCAGAGCAATTTGTCATGAGCTTGTAATATCAATCAATTATCACGTATATTCAACGTTTTGAAATTTCAAACGTTACATCACCTAACACGTAAATCAAAGTGTGCATCGATCCGTATAGGAATGTAAAAGGTAGACTAACTCTTTGATGGCTTTGATCTGCTTACTACGTCTATAATTAAATTGTATTATTTTGGCACCGGACTTTTTTGTTCATTGAATATGCGCTAACCTAGGAAGAGGACATTACAGTTAACAGATTTAATATCTATTCAATTTTATTTGCATGATTTTGAAAGCTATATCCTTATCCGATCGCATGCCAGTGAGAAATTAAAAGCCAGGAGAAAGCCCTGAATGATATAAAATGTCTTTTTAGTTAATTACTTGATTATAGAGCTTTTCACCCTGAATAGCTACCTATTTAAAATTAATGTAATTTGAACTAAAACATGTCAACTTAAATCTTAAGGCAAAGGTTTAAAACGAATGTTGATTCCATTCAAAGTTTCACTCTGTCTCCCCAACCGACCCATTTTTAAATATCAAATATAGTCCTACCTTATAACTCTTACTTTTTTAAAAAATAATTCAGTTATCAGTTATCATTGGCTAGCAATCCGAATTGTTGCCATTTTTGTTTGAATCCGAACAGAGTTATAACTAGTTAGTTGTAGAATGAAAAACGCAACTTATTTGGGATATTATTGCAATTAATAATCCTGCATTAATGCAACCTATTTCAAAACTACTGACTATTCCTTTTTGATAAAATTTATTACAAAAACCACTATTAAATTAAGTTTTCAATATTTTTTTAGCTTTATTAAGTTAAAATTCAAATCAATAATAATGATCCTGGTTGAGAGCCAATGATAGGAAACAAAAGATGTGATAACTGAATTATGTTTAAAAATTAAGTATTATGAGGTGGGGATGTCATTTAAAAGGTCAAAATGGGGTGGCTGAGGTGAGGAGTGATACCAAAAATGTAATCAACATTGGTTTTAAACGTTTTCAAATACTATTATTTTGTTTAAATTAAATTTATTTTTCATAAGTAGTTATTCGGAATGGCAAATTTAGAAATGAACGTTTGAAAGAATGAAATATATTTGCATTCAATGCATATACCCAACTCCCTTAGTTATCTTGTGTTTAAAAAAAAAAAAAACAACTTATTTTTGTAACATTGTATTCATCCAAATGCAAAAATAATTGCCTATACAATGCGTTAACTCGTAGTTTAAAACCAAAAAGTCGAATGTCGGCAATGGAGACTCAGAATAAGCAAATTCCTCCGGTGTGTTCAGAGATAACCATCGATTCCACTTTCTCCTTACACTCCTAGCACTATCATCAAATTAAACGCAATGCAGATTAATAAAATAATAAGCGGATGTGCGTTGTTAGTGACTAATAATTTTACCACTAACCAATCAAGTTTTCTTGTTATACACAACTGTTAACTCCGATATATAAAGTGAAAAAAGTATAACGTAGTCTATAATCGAGGTCATTGTATGCTCATTTTATATTCGTGTTCCATCTAAGTGCAACGAAAATATATTATCTCTCTCTATCATTGGGGGCTAGTTGGATGGAAGTCAGCCATTCTTTGTCAACCAACATCTACGTAAGTACGAAATACGACACATTTAGTTTAATTTTTTAAAACATTTTTGGGTCAGCGGTTTAGAGGCAGTTTACTAATTATTACGGTAGTGAACCATGAGTACTCGAAGAGATTGCTATATGGCACAGTAACGCGCGTCACTGTTTGAAATAGTTTACGTTTTCTAAAGCAAGAAACAAAACATGAAAAGATTCAGATGTTCAGTGTATACTATATTACTACTCGAATACAAGATATATTGGCGCAATGTTTTAAAAATGAGCATACTGCAAGTAAACAAGTAAAAGCTGGTCCATTAAAACAAACATAAATTAACCTCTTACCTTCCATCTATCCTTGTGCGCCAGTCCATGGAGGGCCAAGGCCGGCCGCGGCGTTTACTTATTCCTCTACCTCAGTCTGGCGACTTCATTGACAGAGAGCAGTACCGAAGGGGGGATGGATCATATGATAAGTGCATCGGCACCACATTAAGACCCATTACGGCTTTCCAAATTGAATGAAATGCTTCCTCTCTATCTGACTTAGTCACATACGTTTGCACGAGATTGCGCTGGTTGACATATTCCAATTCTCCTCAACTCAGAAAACACCGAGTATCGAATCGGTACCTCTCAAGCCACAACCAGTACCTTAATAATTCACAAATATCCTTTTTATGTACATTTATATGAAGCTTCCAGATTTGAAAAGTAATAAAATTTCCCTACCCTATTCATCTTCTAAAATCTCAGTAGGCCATGAGAATTTTTCTAGGAATTTCATGCGTAAAACAGGTGGTTGATCAAGTAAACTGAACTAAAGAAAAAAAAAAGTGCAAATTATCCAGAAAACATATGCCTAACAATTTCCGTCGTTCCACTTGGCTGGGTTTCAGCTTATTTTGGATCGGCAAATTCTGATATACACAAAATGAATCGTTTGAGTTTTAAGTACACGTTAAAAGAGTTAAGAACGCGTTTGTTTTAAATAATGTAGCTTAATATTTTGTAACCAACTTGATTTCAACATTGCTGCTTTTTATATGTAAAATTTCACGGCTATATAATGAATCATGTTACTCTGAGGCTTGCTTTCTGATTACACAATAATTAGAATAAAATGTAAAAGTCATAAAACTCTTAGTTTATACTCAAAAAGTAAATTTACTTTTTGCAATTCTTCAGTCACTTTTTAATGCCTTAAAACTGAAGTGTTTTGATGTGTCATTTCTCAAACTTTCTACGATGAGACCTTTACATTACTGTTGAAGCTGTTACTTTATTTTGAAAGCTAATAAACATATCATGCAATTAAATGTTATTATTAAACATTAAAATCAAGAGCCGAACAATAAAAAAGCTAAACTAGTTATAATTCGGTAATGCTTACTTAAAAATTAGGCCAAAATTACTTCTAATGAAGATATAAATGGAATTTTGTAACTTTTGTAACAATTACTTTTAAAAAAAAGTAAAAACTGTCCCTGGCTCCTCATCGATTACAGAGTAATTGAAATAATTAATATTTATAATTTTAGAATAAGCAACTCGGTAATTATGTGCAAGTATGCTGTGCATTATCTTTCAGTGGAGGAACTTTAATGACATTACTCGTATACGTAGAATTAATATTGTATAGTGGTTAAATGCGTTCATAATGTGTAATTTTGGTAATATTTAAGAAATAGCGTGTAGAAATGTAACAAGGTTAAGAAAAACTCTCGTCTTTCTCTGAACACAGAAAGACTTGGCAAAAAGTCAGACAATGAAGGATAATTCCTTCTGGGGTTGAAGATGCCGCCCCCCCCCCCTCAGGGCAGATACCAGCTGGTTCGGTGGCAAAAGTGGCAGATGTCCGAGTAAAAGAGTTGTTGACAGTAAGGTATGAAATCTGTTTAAATTCATCTTATTGACGAATAGTGAAGCACTTGGCTTGACCAAAATTTTCCAGCGAATGGAAATGAAATTCAGTGAGGTAAGCACTCTCCTATGAGACACATTAACACAAAATTGGCGGGAGTATTTCGCGCCGTTGTCCTTGGAAGGCGTCATTTTGTATTGTTATAAAAGGGCTAAAAGGGGCAGTCTGAGAATTTTCTAGGCCCAGATATGTGTGGCTGCCCTCGCCCGGAGATAAGCGGAAGAGCGGCCTAAGTACTAAGCACCAGTTCCGGTGACAACTAAGCTCGAGTGCCAATCACCACGCTAACTACCGATACATCATTGAGCTGCGTTAAGAAATCAGTTAAATTAACAATCTCTTAGCACTCGGCACCATTTGGTTAACGTAGTAAACTTACGCGTTTGCCAAGACTACCTTGCCCGTGGTTCGACTTGAGACGTGAGTTTGCGCGAATATTCGTGTTAGGAGAATAAACGATATCAACAAGTAAATAGCGAAGCGTTATTTGTCGTCACCTTCGGAGTCCCGTTCACTCAGGACCGGTTGGCACACAGCTGCCAAAATCCAGCGAAACGCCCTCGAGAGATTCTCAAGAAGAGTTGGGGTGGTCTGCAGCAGCCGTGGAGAAACCTGCGATCAGCGGGCACATATTATTTTTCGCAGCAACCATACAGCCCAATTTCCACCCCCGCCTATCAAATTCGTTTCAAACCGCAGCCCAAACGTGGAGGAAATAATAAACATCCCCCCACCAACAGTCTTTCTTCAATTAGTAAAGTAATAATAGTTTACATAAAACGAGTTTTAATGAAATGTAGCATTGTACAAGTAATATAGCATGCATTCTCGAAGCTTCTGTTGATTTAAAGTACAAATGATGCAAAACGAGGTACTAGCATAAAATGTAAATTAAAAGAGAATATAAGCTACAGCATTTTAATTGCAGTCAATCGATTCAATGACTTTAAGAAAGACAATAATTCAGAGGATAAAAGTACTTAAATTCCTTGAGATTTAAATTTTTAAAATTATTTTATATACATATTACAGCGGTACATTTGTTAAATAAGGTTTTCATTATATTCATATTTTATACAACTAATTACACAATGACGCATCAATTATTGAATCAATGAATCATAAATTAGAAAATATCTTGTTTATTATTTTAATAAACCGAACAATTACATTTAGAACATGCAAGAATGCCGTTAAAAATGTACGCAATGCAAGTGTGAATTTTCTTTTATGTCGCCGAGTTTATTTGTATTTGGCATTGAGTATAACGGCCTCCGGAGTTTAAGAGTGAAAGGCACCATGTGCCAGGACGTTGGAAAGTTTTGCAGCCGCTGCTTATTATCGCAAGGTGTTAATGCACCGACATGGATTTCAGGGATTTCCTCACACAAAAATTATATAAGCGTTTTCAGTTCAAGAGTCTGTTAAATAAAGATTGGAACATACCAGCACAGTTTGAATCGAATATCTTCTTTGTGCAACTGTGATTTGTATTGTTGCACACACCCATATGCGCGCACCCACACAAAGAGAAAGAGGGAGGACATGTTTTTATTCTTATTCTTTTGTTTTTTTCCTCGTACATATGCATGATCAGGTTCTAAGTTACAATTAATTTTAAAAATTATCTGTTCTAAGTATTAGTTCATTTATCCAGTTGAATTTGCAAATAATACAGGTTTTCTTATCACAACTTGTTGTTTAGAATAACTACCTGCCTAATTAAAATAAATTTAATTTAACAAAAAATAAATTTAAATATATGAGGGAAGTTAAAAAAATATTGATTTCACCTCACTTGAATTTTGAAATGACATTCTTACCTTATACCTAAAAATACTTATATTTTAAAGAGTATTAAATTATTATCACATCTATTTTCAATATTCCTGGCGTTGTTGTTTCAATTTACACAGAATAAAACATGCCAGCTAATTGTAGGGTGAAAAACACATTTTATTTTGATTAATATTACAACAATTTTATTAAACTAAACGTTCAAAACTTGCTCCATTGTTAGCTAGACAGTAATACAGCGTGTTTTCAAAACTCCTGACACACACTTCACTTTGTTCTTTGTTGTAAGTATATATGTAATTTTGAAACCATTTATATCCATTATAACCAAAACATAAATATTGCATTAAAAGCTCAATAATTTTTAGATTTTATTTTGTCCAAATTCAAAACAATAACAATTAAGTTTGTCAGGCAACGATAGAAGACTGTTTTAACAATTGAACCCTGTTTAAACTTTAAGTAGTAGGAGAATATTTATTAAGTGGCACGAATACGATACAAACCAATTTCAACTGGCACAGAGGTACATGCTTTTATGTGTTTGGTATGTTTGATTTGGCACAAGATATTACATTAGATATTAACAATAAGATATAAAAATATATATTGAACAATAAAATAAATAAACACAAATAAATAAAAAAACATAAAATAAGAAATACAAGAAAATGAATGTTTAATAATATTAAAATACATACAAAAATATAAATAAATCATGAATTTATTTATTTTCGTCTGTGTAGTTTCAGCCAGAACTTTATCTATAAGGCTAGCAGCTTGTGACACTAGACGTGAAATGATTTCTAAACTGTTCGGCGGAAGTTTTGTTCAATCAGCGGCTTAACGAACTGAGGGTCCGCCAAGGAGTATGTGACATGAATTCTGGCTACATGCTTTCGTTGCATGAAGAATACAATACTTTCCACCTTTCTCTAAAAGCAAGGAAACTTTTGATTTTAGAGCTTTTGCATAGTTAAACGGAGGAAACATAGAATGCAAGAATATAGCTCATGTATTTTTCGCAAGACAGTCTATTGTGTTTATATTTTTCCTGAACCTGCATCACTTTCACTATCAATGTGTGTTTTAGAACTATGGATTTGTGCTGGAAGACTGAATTCTGCTAATGAATCTTTTGTCTATATATCTTTTAATCAATGAATTCAGACCTAAAACTATAATATTTTAAAAGCATTTTCTTTTCTTTGTAATGTAACTTTTCCAGAAACAATCTCAATCCTATAAAATCTTGAAAGTGATCTTCAGAAAATATTAAAAGCTTAAAAAAGAGCATATAACTAGTAAAGGAAAAGAAAGAAAGATTAATTCCAAAAAGACACTTCCAGGTCATTTGTATAATTTTTATAATTAGTTTTAAAATACAAAGAACATTTGAAAAATTATTGGAATGAAGCACAAAATTATGGCATAGCTTTTTTTTTTTTAAATTGTTCTTATTTTTCAACATTGTCTCTCTTGACACTAAGCACTTTTTCCAGCTGTGTCTCAAAGCGTTTATCCTATCATGAAAATCATATTCCTTCAGACCAATATGCTTCACCAATGATTTAAGCTCTTCATCGGACGAAACTTTCTTTCCACTAATTTTCTCAGTTAAGGGAACAGATGGAAGTCTGATGGAGCCAAGCAGGGAGAATAAGTATATGGCAGTAAACCATAACCCAATTAAATGATTTTCGTTACTGCAAGACACACGCGTGAAGGAGAGCACTGTCTTGATGATAGATGACTTTTTTCATTGATAAATCTGGTCTTTTCTCACATATTTTTGTCTTCAATAGATCCAAAATGTTCACATAATATGTTCTTGTGATAGATGTTCCAGTAGAAAGATAATCAATTAGCAGGGTTAATGCTGAGTCAACAGTTGCTGCAGGTGGTGTAGTGGTTACCATACTTGCCTTCTACACCCAAGAACGCGGGTTCGAACCCAGCCAGGACCGATGGATTTTTTCGGGCGTAAAAATCCTAAGTATGTTTTCCTTCGGAAGGGAAATAAAGCCGTGGGTCCCGTGTCGTACGTTTGCGGCACAAAAAAGAACCTCAAGCCTGAAAGAAGAGGCCTCTGAGCAAAATTTGTCGGCCGTTTCACGCCCTGAGTTGTATGGGACGCGGATGACCTGTGATGTTAAAGAGCTTCCGTAAATAAATAAATAAATAAATAAATAAAAACAGTTGCTGCACCCATCTTACTGATAATTTTTTCAAGCACGATTCTCCTCTCAAAATATGAAATACAAATTCCCCTGAAATGCCATGAGCTTCAATAATTATGGACATGTTTAATTGATGATCCTTCAGAACCATGCCCTGCACCTTAACAATAATTTTTGATATCACAAGGATTTTGGTCTCCATTGCGTGGGTTATCTTCAAAACTTTCATGTTACACTATATGGTCCACTTGGAAATGTTTGAAAATAATAGTGCAGAGTCCCCTTGAGTGTTTTGTCACATTTGTATGAATTTCTGTTGCATTCATGCCCTTCTTTATCAAGT
This sequence comes from Metallyticus violacea, assembly GCA_030762175.1. Taxonomy (NCBI): domain Eukaryota; kingdom Metazoa; phylum Arthropoda; class Insecta; order Mantodea; family Metallyticidae; genus Metallyticus; species Metallyticus violacea. Next base: position 49,307,860 of record CM060838.1, on the reverse strand, counting down.
ACTTAATAACCGCAAGATGTTCGATATTGGCCATTTTTCCCTCATACACATGTCTGCATTGCAACAGTTATAGCTGCTAAGATTCTTGACCAATCCATGTATTATTGCACAAATGTTTATATGGAAGATGCAAGTTTTGATATAAAAAACTGCTGCTGCTTTGATGATTTGGTTTATTTACAGACTCTCAATAAACACAAATTTGATATTTAAATTTTCTGCCGGGAAATTTCGTGTTAATCCCTGATGTCCCCTAGTTACTTTTGTTCTTTTTTATCTCAGAATTATTAATATGAATTTTTATTTGGTAATAATTGCTAACCGGCATTGAATTTTTTTATGAAAAATGAATACTTTTGCTGTCGTTTAAGGACTGTTCCATAAAAATCAATACACCACAAGTTTTAAATAGACCATATGCACGTTTTTATTACATTAAATGTATTTATTTAAAGCATTTACATTTAGTCAAAATGATACTATATTAGAAGTTGTAACTAAACACTGGAATCTACACCTACCGCTATAACACCTGCACTCACACGTTTTATATCAACCTGGCTTTTATTGCACAGGTAGCACGTTACGAAATTTAAGGAGAATACTTTTGGATCTTGCCTCTTGAATTCCGCCTACGTCTTGTCCACTATAACTAATCGTGTGTTGAAGAATCTGCAGGGAGAAAGCTTCTTCCACCTTGCGTATAGGACAACTCTTGAGCGAAATAAATGAAGAAAGCAGGACGTCGAACGGGATTCATAAATGTCGAGACACGATTTTCGCATATACATGGTATTTATCCATTTAAAGGTTGAGCTTCATTAAAATCTTTCCACAGAAAGGCATAAATTGTCCTGTTATACATTTTGCAATAAAACTGAACAAGTGGGAGAAAATTGCGGTAGAACTAAACTAAAAAATAGCGTCGCCTTTTGCAATTGTTTTTATGACTGAACTGCATGCATGATTATTTTTTCTTCTTCTTCTTCTTTCTTGTTCAGCTATACAGAACTCATTTCCCAAGTTTGTATTGGTAGTTGGTCGTTATTTAATTTTCCGGATTTGAAGAAACTATGAGAGAGATAAATTTCCGGTTGGCAGCAATGTTATATGAGGTCGGGCCTGGTGGTGTAGTGGTAATCATACTTGCCTCCTAAACCCAAGAACGCGGGCTCGATCCCGGTCAGGACCCATGGCTTTTTCGGGCGTAAAATAACACTTCGGAAGGGAAGTAAAGCCATGGGTCCCATGTAGTACATTTACGGCATGTAAAAGAACCTCAAACCTGAAAAAAGAGGCCTCTGAGCAAATTTGTCAGCCATTTCACGCCTTGATTTGAATGGGACGCTGATGACCTGAGATATTAAAGAATATCCGCAAATAAAATAAAAATAAGTTATATGGGAAAATAATGTGAACTTTTTAAGATAAAATGTAATTTGGAAACGCCTATATTTGTTAGTGTATAGATTTTGGATGCGTTAGCAATTAGTACTTTTGATGAACTTGTGTTAACTGTGGAGAAAGGTCAGAGAATTTTATACAAACTGAAGAAAATAAGAAGAATAAAGACACATACAGTTGCCTAAACATGATCTTATCAGTAAAAATGAACTATGAATATTAAGAAAAGAAGAAAAGGTAACAGAAAAAAAAATACAAGAAGTTAATGGACTACTAAAAACAGTGAGATCCTCCAGAAATAGGAAGCAGATTGAGCCTTTCAAAGAACTGGAAGCTTTATGCGAGTTTATACAGCTACGAGAAATGCCAGAAGTAAAATGTACTGAATAATGCTAAAATATAAATTAGTTAACTTCTGTTTTTTGTTCTTTGGAACGACCAAAGAAAATAGAAAGTGATGAAAACGCAAATTTTCAGTCAGTTTCAAAAAAATCTCGTCATAGTCCCCTATTAGTAGGTTATTACAAAAGCTCAAAGAATATTGATAAACAGAAATGTTTGTCTTTTATCTGTCTAACTTTCAATTTATCCTGTTAAGACTGCAATGAGGTTCAAAAATTGAAATGTGAGTGTAGTAATCTAAAATTATATCAGCTTTTGGAACTACGAGTATTTCAGGAACTTGCTTAGTGACGAAGGTTTCCTCCTGATAATAGTTGGTGTCTACTTTCATAAAACAAATCAATTTAATTTAGCCTCCTAGTAGTATTTAGAAGCAATATTTTAATAGAAAACGAAGTAATGAAAATAAAATATTGTTGAGTGTATTGCTTAGAAAGCATTTTGCTCAAATGTTATTATTGTTAAATAAAGATATAGCAATAAGTAATTTGATATTATGGGGAAATATATTATCTTACCCAATTATCTAATGATCGACGTTACTTCATCAACCTATAAGCCATCGCTCATGAACAACTGTGCTACACTAGAGTCGGTGGTAGAAACACTAGGAGTGGCGGTCTAGAAGATCCTAATGTATGCAAAATGTTATTCACTTTATATGACGCAAAGGGGTACTGAAATTATCTCTTTTCATTTTCACAAACTTCTTGCATCTGCTTATTAAATTAACAATCAACTTTATTAATTCTCTTAGAGAAATTAAATTGATATTTTAACGAGTGTTATCCTTTAATTCGTGTAAAGTGTGTGGGTAGTATTAATTTGCAAATTCTATTTAGAACTGAAACTCGATCACCTGGGAAATTCTCTTCAAATAATCTCCCGACGTAACGAATGGAATGGATACCGATACACGTATCATATATAAAGACTTGTTGTGGAAACGAAAAATTAGGCTCAGTAATTGCCATTTAGTATTCTTAGCAGACTTACTCTAGGACTGGATACGTGTCGTTTCTTTCACTATTCAAACGACAAGGATTAAAATGCGTGAGACTTAAGGACAACATAGCAATCTCCAAGCCTCTCGACTCTCTGGTCCGGCTGGTCTTGAGTGGAGGTTTATTGGTCGAAGCAATTCCCCGCTCCATCGGATATCAGATAATTGGATGATGTTATATATTAGTGTTAATTAAAGGTGGAAATGGTTTAAAACTGTAAAAGATAAGCAAATTTAAAAGAGGGATACTTTGAGAATCATGCAGTTTTTATTATTTAGCTTAAATATTGGAACTTTAGAAACATTGCTTGAGAAGATAAAGGGTAAAGATTAATTAAACAGAACGATATGGATATTGAAGGAAATTTAACTGCATTCTTTATGAGTCAAGGAATGCTGTACTTTGCACTGAATATATTTAAATAAGAGTGTCATTTAAAGGCACTGATATGGATAATTTCCAAAGAAATATAATTTTTAATGTACCCTAGAAAGTATGTTCTGAAACATACCACAAAAAGAAACGTCTGTCAAGCATTTCGCAAAGTTATATTTACCCACTAGCAGTTGTTTTGTAATGTTTTTTTTAGAGATGGAGAGAGCTTTACGGAAGTTAAGTGCATAAGGATGGCAGCTGAGACGAGTTAGCACTCTGCGGAGTTGCATTCGTCACTTGTTGACTCAGGCTCACGCAATGTTCCCATTCCTAACCATGAATGAAAGTCGCGATTTTTCGTTTGTTAAGCACTTAGGTTAAGAGAAAAACAAATAAGCTGCTTGTAGGATTTGTACATGAATTTTATGTCAGAACCGTGAATATTTTTCCAGCTCAAAGGATGCCGAGGTCGTTAAGGCGAGGACTAGTGAGCGGGAGGTCTGAGGTTCCATTCCCACCAGGACCGTCCTCCCTGACAGGTTTTTTTTTCTCCAGGTTTTCCTCAGTCCTCATAAATGGCAAATGCCAGAGAGATACCCGATACTTAGGCCTGGAACGTTTCCTTCCTTAAAAAAAAAAAAAAAAAAACTTTCCCAGTTTATCATTTCATCTCATGTATCATCGGTGTCCACTATCTGTGTTGCCTCAGTAGTTAAAAGCAGTGTTTTGTTAGTACGAGAGCAATTTTTCTCTTTACTTGATATTTCGATATTGCATACTTTCATATTTTTGTATAATGAAATACAAATTTCTTATTGCATTATTTTGAAAGTAGCAGTAGTAATGGATTTTTTGTAGCAGTTGGTACGTACAATTTAATTTCCTTATGGCCGTACATGCTACTACCGTCCTTGTAACAATCAAAACTATATTTGTATACACATACAAGATGCATATACAATATACAAACACATCAATCTACTTGCATCACATGTTTTATATGAGTATTTTTATATACATTATACAAACATGATCCCCCCTCTCCTTGCTCTCCCTCCTCCACAACTCCCCCCTCTTCTATATAGCCGTTAGCCTTCTTTGTCGGGTCCTCGCTAGAAATATTCCCGATTTGTGCGTGTATGTCTCATGCACCAACACTTCCAGACAGACGTTGACACTTCTGTTGTAAATCAGAAATTGCGGTGGTAAATGCTCATTTCTTAAAATCTCTGGTTCCCTGCATTCTGTCAGAATATGCCTCCAGGTATCACTTTCCCGCACAGTAGGTAAATTCTTTACCCGAGGGCATTAACTGTTTTATTTCCTTTCCAAGCCACGTGAGACCACAGATATCTAGATAATCTTCACATTGGATGTATTTGAGCCTGCAGGTTAAGCGATACTTTTTCTGCGCATTGAGTACCAGTATTTTATCAATCTATATCTCGCAAACGCATATTAACTATTTTCCAGCTATTGCGTGTATTGCCCTCTACCGTTAACCAAATATACCCCAATCCAATTTTGTCTAAGCCTTTCCTTATTTTTTACACCCAACCCGTATTCTACCCTTGTCTTATTTGTTCCCTCAAACAAACTGCTCGAAGATGTGCTTGATCCCTCGTATTATTCTTAAGCAATATTTACTAGTTTGTTTATTTTTAAATTTACACTTTCGTTAAAGATGTCAAACTCTTTAAGAATCCTACAATTTGCTGTACTTCTCCCTACTTGTTGCAATCGTTTTTGAAATTGGTTTGTACCTGATTCGTATCCCTTTGAGTCACACAAGTCTTTCATCTTTTGAAAATATTGATTTTATGAAATAATATATTTCAATTTCCTTACTCACCGAACGGACTTTTATAACCAGACATTTAACACTTCTACAGTTATATTGGTGAAACTCTTAAGACGTTCAAAGGGCTGAACCAACTCCGTAAATCCACAATCTTCAACAATGCTAAATAGCTTTGCACAGCGTATATGGCATCCCTGGTGATTAGCTTTGAGCAGTTATCTCCTGATTTAAGTTTGGATTTACTGTCCAGAAAAGACATAATTGTAGGTTGATTTCTATTCGAGTAGTGTGATGATGGCAAACGAGGACAATGACTACGAATCAATGTGCACAAGGTACTTCTACTGCTGCTTTTTCACTGTTACACTTTCATTACGCAATGTTTGACGGATTTCAATAAAAACAAATTTTATGAACTGAGATTACGTGCTTCTTTAGGTTCCTAGTGTTAAAAGAGATTTCCCCTCTTGTGAGTCTTTTTGTAAATGCGGCAGATGATGCGGTTATCACCCACAGGATCCAACTGAAAATAGTTTCAAACCGCACTCACGTTATCCTAAAAACGTAGATCACAATAAGCACTATTTTTGTCGTTTCAAAAAACAACTGACTTAAAAATAACAACTAGGTAGTAATATAAAATTATTTTTATGTTACGAGCGCTGAAGTACGATGTTGTTACAGTAAGTTACTTGTGATTACATCGTTAATAGATCGCATAACATGGTTAACGAAAGTCTATTTTATTATTGGTCAGACTAATCAACAGAGCTCGTTCGAAAACTGAAATTCAGCAGTTTATTGCCTTGCTACATGCTTTTACAAGAAATTTACAACACAGACACACTATTGTTAGACCATCTGCAGAAATCTTCGTGTAAGGAAGGTGAATCGCTTTTATTATGAGGTTGGCTTAGAAGCTTAATCAATTACTTGGTACCTGCTGCCTGCTATTTAGAAGCTTATGAATAAGATAACGCGTTTCTTGTGACCACTTAAAAATGTACTACTTGTGACATTAAAGTTATTATATTAATAAAGTATCCAATATAGAGCTCATGTACAGGCGTTATCATTTTATATCGATATATCTTGTGCTTTGAAGGTTATGGGTTTCGATAGTATCGAGATCACATCTCTAGTCGGTACAAATAATAATAGTACTAATGACACTTATAAAATATTAAGCCTATCTCATTAAGAGTATATTGCATAAAATGTTTCAAAACCAAATTTTGTCGGTCTTAATTATATAGAGTAATTTTTCAAAAACTATATCATGCATTACATTACAATAATAATCTAGGAATTTCTTACCATTTGATGGAAGAAGAGAAAGGGTTTCTGCGGGCTCTAGGTATAATTTTAGATATACATTTCCTCCCCTTTTGTTTCAATCTGTTTTGGATAATGATGTTATTATAGGCCTTTAATCTATGCTAATGTTTTTCCGAAAAGGAATTAACTTTAATAGAATAGATTAATGTTCTACATATTTATAAGCATTATGCTCTAAGTAATAACATTATTTAATATAAGATATTCAGTAGGTTATCGAGGTTAAAACACAAAATGTTAAAGAGTCTAATATGCTGAGGAATATGAATTGATAATTTTATGCAATTATTTATAATCATATGAAGAGACTCTATTGCGAATTTAAATGGTTATCTAATGTAATATAAAAATTAACACAAATTGTAGATTAAATAAATTTAAAGAGAGTTGATAGTTTCATAGAATGCGGTCATTTCTGATAGTCAGAGATTGTTCTACCGATGCTTGTAACACAGTAAATCTCACTGAGACGGAACTACATTTGCGAGGACGTCTGGTTTCGCTCTAGCATGGCATGTGGGCTGGATGACATTTAAATTTCAAATATGTTTGTTTGATTACAAGGAACCACCCGATTCAAGTATGCAGACTTTCGCAGCGGCCACATGTTGTGAGTCCCGTTAAAGGTTTTCTTTCCTTCGCTTTTTTGAAAACGTATTTGCAGATCCTGAAATCTGTTCGGTATCATTTTGCTTTGTATTCTCTTTATTTTGAAATTACTGTAGGCGAACACTGGGATGGATCTTTCCTTTCTATGAATGTTCCTCTCTTATATCTTATTGCATTCCGATGGCTCTGTTACAGATTTGAAATTATTAGGTGAGATGTGCTGGTGTTGTATGCAGTGTGACGGTGACTTGCGCTTTGAAAATGTATGGAAGCGGTACTTCTGAGGGGATCGAACTCCTATATCTGGAAACATTATGAGGAACATCTCCATATTTGTCCCTCTCTTCTCCTGGATCCTGCCGTCCGGTGTCTCCCACACCTACATTCCTTCCTGCTCTGGGGGGTAGGCATAAACGGGTAGCCGCTGCGCAAGGCTGAATTATTGAAATGTTTTCCTCTGTCCCTACCAATCTAATCTAATCCTATTCTCGCGCCTTTACTGTTAAGCTAAGACACATTTCCAGGATTTATCGGGAGCTAAGAATTAAGGATATCCTTTAATGTCTTGCGGTAATATACACCTACGGAAATTGCCGCCATATAATAACATTTTACAGTGAATTTTACATAGACAGGTGCAAAACAATCTAGCCAGACTTGAAAAAAATATTTATTATTTATTTTAAAACCACGAATTATAAAATGTTGAGGTTAAAGGACTTTGGAGACGGTCTTAGAGCGCAATTGTACTATTATTGTGGCGTATGGGGGGGGGGTGACAATGTGTGGAAACTGGCACATGTATAGTAGGATTGAGTTGGTTAAACATTTGAGAAGTGACGGTTGGGATCGTTAATGAGGAATAGTAAATCTTCGCATGCACAGTAGGGTAACACTTGGTGTTTCCCAATGGTTTCTAGAGAGTCCAGAGCAGGATCATGATGAGTGTGGACGTTGCACCAGCTGCTCCCGGGATGTATCACCAACTGCTTCGGTAAAGCTATCTTGGTCGACGTCCGTCATGAAAGCGTTGCTCATAGATGTTAATAAATGCTCTAATTGAATTTGATGATATTTGTGCTTTCAGTAAACACCTCAGTCACTTGTTTTCATGTTTTATTTTATTTTGAGTTGGGTTGGCCATGATGTAACTAGATAAATGCTGCCAGTCACGCCCTATGTCTGGCCTTATGATGATGAATGTATAAAACGATAGTTATTTAGGGTGACTTTACAAGGGGGCTGTGACACATTTGGTAGAGATGGCCTTACCAAGTAGTTGGTGCAACATTTACTCTCCTCAAGATTCAGCTGTCGACTCTCTACCAACTGTTGGAAAACACTAAAGCATTATCCTACTGCGCATGCGCAGATTTACTTTTCGTCTTTAACAATCCCAATCGTCACTTCTCAAATGTTTAACTGACTCAAACCTACAATACAGGCACTAGTTTCCCCACATTGTCACCCCCATATATCACAGTATTTATGGATAAAAATCTTTGTGAGGAGCTTTTATTTACTTTCTCATTTTTCAGTATTTTCCAGCGGTAATGGTATTTTTTCAGGACATTGCTTTCAGAACTTATTTTAAATTATTTTCTGTTTAAAATAAAAAATTTTAAATCAGACTTTAAGATATATTTAACATATTTCAATGCCTTTATGGGGCAATTGCAAGCACAAAATAAAAACCTTGAAGACAACTCTAAAATCTACAAAACAATAGCTGTTCCATTATTATAGTATAGTTGCGAAACATGGACTGTAAGAAAGAAGAATTGGTGAAATATATAAATGGAAGAAATTAAATATTTTAGAACAGGAAAAGGAAGTACTAGATTATTGCAAGTAAAAATGAAGATATAGGTAAAGCTTTTGAATATATTTTAAAACATGGAAAAATCATTAATTAAGAATGGATAATCCCTGCGTTCTATTATTTGTGTAAATATAAATCCTCTGGCCATACAAATGTATGAAGTTCTTAAAGAAGGCAATATGATACACGAGGCACTAACAGGGGAGCCCATAGTCTGTGAAGAGATTATGATTAAAAAACTTAGCAGTAGTTTTAACACGGAACATATCTTACAAATGCTTAAATGCCAGTATTAAAGAAACTAACGACACTCATGGGTGATGCAAGATAAAAAAATAAGAAATTTGCAAATGTATACGTACGTAAATACACGCTGATTTAAGTTTGCGTAAAAAACGCAGGAATTATCACACCGAGTGCACAAATGGCATGCCACAATTCAGCCTTTTAAATTAATAGAAGTCATAGCATGGTGTAGAGTTTAATTAGTACGTACAAAGTTTCTATTTGATGGCAAGGGCACTGTTATGTAAGATGTATACTAAATAACCTAGCAGAGCCTCAGTTATGTGCTTACATGGTTGCACAGCTGCTATAGTTGGGGAAAAAAATGCTTCACTGTCTATGTTTCCCACAGGAGGCGTTTGCACATTGTGCACCTCTACCCTTTTCAGCAACATCCGGAATAATTATTTGTGCATTAGACAGTAAGAAAGTGCGTGTAAGTTTGGATTGCAAAATACTTTTCGCGTTATGAGGCTGCATATGGTAACATAACTTAAGCAACAGTAATATGTCTTGTCATTGCCTCCCGGCAAATATTAGCAAATCGTGAATATCTGCTCTCTCCAATGGAACATGTGAGTTACATTGTAGATATATAAAGATCCCAGTGTCGAAACAAACACATTTAATGAAACTGCTAATCTCGTTAAACATTCTCTCGTTCGTAAGTTAATATTTGCCTGGAGTCCGAATCCCTGCAATTTAATGATTTTTATGGAATATTTGTAGTAATTCCATTTAAGAACAGCTTTACATTTAAGCACATTTAAACAAATTTAGAAAAAATTATATATAAGAACAGTGCAGGTCCAGAATAGAAATTTATGCACTAGTACCACACTTGTTTTATAGTAAATTACGGAAAAATGGAGAATACAACGATCCTCTGTGTATATTACGAAGTTTTGTTCCCGATTCATTAATAGTTGATATAAAAATTTTACTATCCTTATACACTAATGCAATTTTCCCACCGAAGTTCTTAACATTTCTTAAGCTTACTGAAAGAAGAGTTATTCAAACTCTGCAAATCGCTAATTTACAGCATCCATGACTTTATAGTTTATTAATTTCCTCTCTCAGAGGTTTAATTACTATTTTGTGATTAGCCTGAAGTCTAGGGGCTGAATAAGGAGAGTGAGGAGGATGTTACAGCAGTTCAAACCCTGCAACCTTTACAATGCAACGCTTAATGACTTAAGACACAGTTCATCTCAACATTTAACCTTGACTGCATCTCGAAATTTTGAAATTATATTTGCATAATATGTACCTCCTCTCTGCTAATAATCAACCAAACTAATACCTTGCGTAATTTTAAAACAGATAGCAATGATCTTGTCAGCTGATGGTTTCCATTGCCATTTCTTGCTTTAGCATTTTGGTTTGAGGATAAAGTGATGGATCCGCAGCTACAGGTGTGTCAACTTGTGTTTCCTCAATAAAAAAATTAATGTTGCTCACAAATGTTGAATTTAGTTTTTGAGCGAACGTTAACACTTTATAATTGTTTAGGTAAAATATTATAAACACTGTAGAATAAGATGCCCGTTTCTTCTATATTCCTCATGGTCAATCATTGGTGCTGCAATATGCACATTTTGATTTCTTCTGTTGTGGTTATTTGCCAAGGACTGTTTTACTAGTGATAAGATGCAACACATTGCTCAAGTTGCGGACATGTCCTGATGACTTTCAAACGTAGATATTCCCTTTATTTGCAATATTTAATCACAGCTCTTGCTTGCCACGCTCCATTTTCCTAGTGAGTCAGCACTTCTTGTCATTAGCTGATATGATGTAATGCAACAATATGTTTATTTAAGTGCGCACCGCTGTTTACACATAAACATCTTAGATAAACTAAAAACAGGTCAGATATGCTAAAGGAAGCAATCCTGATATACTGCAAGGTCAATGCCAATGTTGTGAAAGACAAGAACTATATTTTAACAAACGAGTTACATTTCAATAAGGAAATGATAAATTAACCATTAACATCCAGTATTGTGCATAAATAATGCAAAATGATCATTCTAAAATGATTGAGATAAATATGTATTAGGCCAGGGACTTTTATTTTTCGACTTCTATAAAGCACAGTAATTAAATATGGCCACTAAAGGCATGAAAATGGGTGTAGCTGAAAGTAAGTAACAATATAAAGATAAATATTTACCAATTACTCTAGAGAACGAAAAGTGAGTTTTCAAAGATCATTTCTGCATTTAAATAATATTGTAAAACCATGACACATATATTTTACTGTAGAAAAAATATATTATAGACATTGATAGCTAAAATGTTTAGTACATTGCGAATTTAAATATCTAGAATGTGTAAATAAAAATAAAAAATGAATGTTAATTTATAAATTCACATTACAAAGTATAATAATTAAAATTTTCTACATAATTTACTATTTTGAAAAAAAATATGAGAATATAAATAAAACAACTATATATTATATAATATCAAAATATGTTACTATGGTATTAAATTAAAGGTCAAAAGTAATAGTTCAAGATAAAAAAAGGCACAAAAAGCTTAAAGGACTGGGAGAAAACATTACAAAATAAAAATGAAAATATTTAGGCTTAACTAACCAGCGGAAGCAATTCCTAATTTATTAGAAACAATAGATATGATACGCGCTTTAAGTACAGTAAGGTTGTTTGAGATACTGGCTGGCAGAACGGCCTCGATGAGTACCCAATCATCAAGGTCGTATAATGCATGTGCAGGCAGCAGCTTGTAGAACCTTGAGGGAGAGTTTGTCAGCAAGTGGTTGTGCATTTGTGTGTTACTCGGTTCTTTCATTGTGTATAAATTGTATACTAATTGTTTTTCGTTAGTTATGCCACTGCATAAATACAATTCTGAAGGAAGATTTTTTATAGAATAAATATATGAAATTGATTTTTGAACCGAATTTATAATACGATTCACAAGACAGTGTCCTGAAAAACGTTTTTCAAGTAGAGAAATTATTCGCTAACGTTAAAAAAAGATAACGAGAAACAGGGTCTCTCAGTGACAAGAAACATATTTCTAAATGCTGTGTTCTTAAGGAGGAAAAATTAGACGAAATACAGAAATTCCCTATGCAGATACCGGCAATGTGTTGCCGCTGAGGGCCATCATTTTCAATATCTCATGTAACACTTGTTAGTGCTCATTATCATCAGTTTTGAATATAGTATACTTTTATACTTTCAATAAAATCATGAACAAATATGATTAAAATAAAAATACTAACTTCACGCGTAGCAACTTTATTTTTATATCCCCAGTAAGCAGCTCAGGCGAGCCATAACTATTCAGATAACCTCAATGTACAATGCCAAATCTTAGATTTACTCAAAAAATCTCCATAAGCTAATATTCTTTTATAAACTCAAAGGCGAAAATAATTAAACCATGCGCATTATTAAAAACACATACCCGCGTCGGAACAAGTTATTTTCTCCATTCTTTGAACTGAAATAGTAAGCACAATTTACACAATTTACACAATTTACACAACCCGATAGTTTTAACATGTAACATCCCTGAATTCAATAATTCCTCCAATAGTCAGAAGATATTACTAGAGGCAATGGTGGCTAACTTGATCGGAAAAGCAACACTTTTGTGCACTTCACTTCTTGCGTATCAGAGCTGAGTAACCGAGGAGAGTTACTGCTGCTGGATTTAGTCGTGATCTTCAGACACCGTTGCGCAAGTATGTGTGAGCAGGTTATTCCGTCGGCATCTTCTTCTTTTGTTTTTGTATACTCTCACTTTCTACCGGTCGTAGCAATCCATTACATCGGATCCCGCTAGTTTGGTAGCGTCATTCTTTAGACCTCCACCGAAGTGAAAAGTTTTAACTGTTGTTCACATAACACCGAAATTTACCTCCTGCTGATGTCATGGCATTTGCCATTTATAATCTTTTTCGTGTACTTCACGTAGACTAAAATACATTGCATCATTTTGGACTACAAATAGGTCATTAACAGCAGAATGAAGAATGAATGCTGTCAGATAATAAAAATAAATAAATAAAACAAAACGTATCGTGTGTATAGTCAAGCTGTTTCTTGTGAATGATCGCAATTACTCTGAGGTATTCTAAATGTTCAATAAGATAATTCTGAAACCTAAAAGAGCTTACACAGAGTACGGAAAACAATTCTTGAATGTGAACACGTGTTCTCAAAGTAATAATACGTCAGTACAAGTAGTTAAATATAAATATCTACATGATGGAGGCACTTTGCAAAGAGATGAGGCTACAGAATGCGTTGATTTGGTTATTTTAACCATTGTACTTTGACCGCATCCTTGGTGTAGGGGTTAGCGTTGCATACTCCTGGTCGGGAGGTCCGGGTTCGATTTCCGGTACCAGCTTAGGAAGTTTTCAAAGTTAAGGAGGCCTGGAACGAGGTCCAGTCTCGTGAGAATAATTAGGAAGCTGCCTGGAGGAGATTGGCGTTCTTTGATCTAGGGAGCCGCGTGATCACTGCTCTCCTGTAATATTGCCCTCTATCAATGAGGTCGTAAGACGGAGGTAGAGGAAGCAGATGTCGCTGCGGCAGGCCAAGGCTCACCAGGGTCTGTAGTGCCAACTGAGAAGAAGAGGAACCAAAATATTTTTGATGTCTGAAAAACTCTGGGAGAAGCCTGCAGTATTTGAGAGAGTACCTTAGAAGTTCTTTCAACATACAGAGTCCTCATTGGACCTTTATATAATACTTTATTAAGTCCAGGAATCCTTGTTTATTTATAACTCTTTCGAGTGTTAAAATTAACTCATTATTAAAATTGTTACAGGCTTAAATATTTAGAATTACTCTTATTTCGATCTCTGTGTACGCTGCTCGAGTTTTTGTTTGTTTGTTTGGCTGGGAGGTCGGATTTCGTATCACTCTCGTTTCCTTTCGCATTCCTCCTATTCCTTTCGTATCCGAATTCAGAAGAATAAAGTTTGCACATATTTTCTCCCTGTATGTAAATTTCCTACATTATCTTCGTGTCCGCTGTTCTAAATATCACAATAATCGCCTTGGAACTACTGAATTAAATAAAATTCAAACATTTCGATAACTCTTTTTCTAAGATTGGAAAGCTTATCATTATTCATAGGAGTTATTAAAATAATATTTATTTCAATGTAAATATCTCATAGAAAGATGGTTCATTTCATTACGTCAATGTATCACTTGGAATTTCAAAGACTTAGTTTATTCATTAATTTACGTTCTCGTATTTCTTTTTACTATTTCTTATCCATTAATCTCTCACTCTTTCTTAACACTCTTATTTAATTAATTTTCTATACGTATATATAAATAAACATTTTATCTCTGTTTTCCTTAATCTATTCCATTTTTCATCCCTAATATTCTTTCTCCTGTTTTCATTTGCTCACAGCCTGTTAAACAATGAAAAATATCCTCAGATTTTCACACACTACGTCTTTCTTCAGAATTTTTCTTGTACCCTTATACATATCCACACAAAACCTACTCTCCCACCTATATATTTCTCATTTTCTCAATTATTTAATTGTTGTAAATAGCCTTAAAAGCATATGTCCTTAAAATTAGTCCAAACCATTTTTTTTCTGTATATGTTCATTCCCTGTTTCATTTCTTTCTAAAATCCTCCCCTATTTTCTTCACTCAATTGCCAAACATCCCTCATTCCAATTTCCACTAACAATTTTCCTACTCTTCCAAACAAACTATTGCCGGTTCTGATGGTGTAGGGGTAACCGTACTTGCTTCCTAAACCCAAAATCGCGGGTTTAATCCCGGTCAGGATAGATGGATTTTTGGGGTGTAAAAAGCATAAGAATGGCGTCCTTCGGAAGGGAAGTAAAGTTGTGGGTCCCATGTCGTACATTTACGACATGTAAAAGAAACCCAGGTCTGAAAAAAGAGACCTCTGAACAAAATTTATCGGTCATTTCACGCCCTGAATTGAATGGAACGCTGATGACCTGAGATGTTAAAGAGCGTCCGTAAATAAACCAAATCAATCAATCATATAAACTCTTTCTCCCATTATATCTTTCTGGTGCATTGTATAAGAAACGACTTTTAAACTATGCTATTTTCCAAAATCTTCTTTTTTCCGTACTTATTTTCTGTCCAATTCCTAATAAATAAGAACGATATTTATTTATACCTGCTGCAATTCCTAGAGGCATCCAAATAAGTTAATAAACACCAATTAGGAATTATTATGTAGTAAAGTTCTAGTCCCAAATATGGAACATTCCTCTTCTGTCTTCTAAGCTATGAAATAAAAGGATGCGAAACTGTTCGTGTTTAACGTTAACCTTTAATCTAATTTAATGCTGTGAATTGCAGTAACAGATTTCATTCCGCAGATGCGTTGTCAGAGAAATGAACCAGGAACGATTGAGTTTCGCACATTGAGTGCAGAGGCAATGAAAGTGAAATATAAATTATCAGGACAGAGCGCATCTAGGACTTGCAAGCTGCGTCACAAAGGAATAAATCTGTCCTCTTCTTTTCGGGCAGCCTACACTTGTATAACAGTTATGGTTATAATTTTGCGCTTGACATGTTAAAAGTCCTGTATCCATTCTTTTAACATATTCATGCCAGTCTGTTCTATTTTATGTTATTATTTCATTTAGATTATAAATATTCTTAGGATTTTATCACCTGGAGAGTATTTTAAACATTTATACGCTGCTGTCTAAATGTTTCTTTTTTGACATCTATTTAAGAATGGATACAGTGATTATCTTATAAAACCTAACTTGAGTTTCCCTCTTTTTTGTTTAATGTGCGTCTTATTGTCTCACACGCATGTTGGAATTTATACAGTTTATTTTGCATATATTCATCACACAAGTTTAACCTATACTTATTTAGTTTGTATGTACCCCTGCTGTTCATAGTTTCTCATAAAATAATCTAATGACTAAAAATAACATAACAGATACCTGTAAAATGACCAAAACTTCATATCCTCTGTAAACAAGTGTGCGTTTAACTGTTGGGTTAAATTTTTCATTTACAATTACATAATCTGCAATAGATTGGTAACTTCTTCCAGCTCACGCATATCAACGTATATTTTTGTGTCTAAAAATGTGTCGAGTGTTTAGTTATACTAATATTTTTGTTGTAAATGCTACAAAAGGCTACAAAAATAGTATCGTGAACTAAATGTAGACGCCAAACGCTCGAGAAAATCCTGAGTTATTTATTTAAAGAAATGCATTTGAGAGATTTTTGGAGAATAAGTATATGAATAATTTTTTGTAATTGTTATTAGGAGTTTTATATTAAATTACTGAAACGTGTACGGGATTAGAATAAACCAAGCTTTGGTTAAATATCAAGGTTCTTCTACAGCAGCAATGTCATATTCATATTCACACATGACCTTCCTGTGGCCCCGTTTGTTTCCTAGCGATTAAGTATTTTCCTTAGCTTTTAGTGTTAGAATCCGATAGCATCTATGGTCGCTCCCCACCAATCCTTAAATTCCTATATGTTAGCTAATAGCTTATAAGCAGCATGTATATATCCTTGAAAGTGCTCTTGTGGGTGCCCTCCACGATGAGCCACGTACACACACGCACCTACCATGACGAGCAAAATTTCTTTACACTCAACCGTTATTAATGCATTATAATGTTGTTAGCGTCATCGATATCATCAGCAAGCATCATTTTGAGGCATGGTTTCTTCATAGGATATTTTTGCTTATGAGGCAACCTCTCGTTTTGATAGTACGTTTCATATTTCTTCATGGTTAATGTTTATAGATAAAAAAAACACACACATATGTTTTGAACTATAAACTTGTGATTCCGTTTTCCATTTTACACATAGTGCATTTCCATTTAGGCGATCCGTGTTCACCCCAATGTCTTTAGGGGGATTTGTGGCGAACAAAGCGGCATCTGAGCAGGTTTTCTCCGAGCCCTCATATCGCCGCTACTCCAATTCATTTCCATCTTCACCTTCATCATTCAGCATAGTGTAATAAATCGATTCTATGTGTGCGCATTATAGATACTATACGCTACAGCTCTCGGTCGCCCGTGTTTGGATTTTCATTGATTTGGTTTATTTACGTACGCTCTTTAACATTTAATTCAGGGCGTGAGACGCCCGATAAATTTGGCACTAACTCACTCACTCACTCACTCACTCACTCACTCACTCACTCACTCACTCACTCACTCACTCACTCACTCACTCACTCACTCACTCACTCACTCACTCACTCACTCACTTACATAGTTTATTTTTATCCATATCAATTGTATCCTTAAGTTGGGATAAACCCCATAATATATCAACTTAGCTTAGTATCTTTATATGCAGCCAAATGAAAGTAACACAAAATTAAATTTAAAAAAACGAAACAAATACAAGTAAATTAATTTTATTCCCTTTTATTCGTAACTAAGCCATACTACATGAAGTTCAATTTCATTTATTAATGACGAATGTTAAAGATATGAATGTAATTCTGCACAGAGTGGATACTTTTCTAATTTTTAGACGCAAATACATGTTTAATATTCATTTTATTAATATGTTTTAATATATATTTTGAATGTTTGTTTACTAAACACGTTCATTTAAAGTTCATGCTGAAAAATTATTTGTTGTTTTTATAAAATATTTATTGCGACTAACGAATGATTAAACAAAAAGCATTTTTCTGTGCTATACATAGCTCTAAAGGTTATAATTAAGATTTGCTTTTGGATATTTATAAACCATGTCTTGGGGGGCTGGGTGTAGAATTTCAAATACATAACTGTAGTCTAGTCGTAGACGAAGGTTATGATATTTTAAGTATGTACTCGTGTCCGTGTGCTTTTCACACGCGAGAGGTAATTGAGTTCCATTCCTCGTTAAATTTGTAGTGGAATCAACGTGCCTAATAAAGCCCTCAACTCTTTTAACAGATGTATGAGGTTTTCGCTCCCGCCTAAGTATACTAAAATAATGATACTGCAGATCACACCTGTTTGGTGTATTCTCATGTTGGGTGATTGCATGACCTGCACGAAGAGAAGTTTTAAGGCCTCTCTTCCATGATGCCTACTTGTAATGTATTTATCAATATGTACAATCGTTTTATTTTGAGTTTTAGGGCTCAGTATATTATTGAACTTATTCATAAATAAATCTTAACATAATGATAAGGTTCATACTGAAAGTTGACAATGTGTATACCTGCAAGTAGTCTATTGTCATTGCTATTAAATTATTTTACCATTCTCCAGGGGAATAATTCATATCATTAGTATGTTACTAATACTCATTAAGACAAAAATATCTTTCCAGTTCATTAACCACGGCAAAAGCATTGCTTTGCAAGGAGAGGTTTCTGCCTGGTATTTAATTACGACATGCCTGTAAACGCCCTGCCATTTCTTAAGTTTCGTATCTTTCACGTCGTTTTAAATTCTTGGCAGCTGCACCTCCTTCCAGGCGTGCCAAAACATTCACTGCTCTAAATTGCATTAATTCGCCCATTGCGTCAACAATCATTGTTACTTCCTCAATTGAACAGAGAAATGACATGGAACAAACTTGTAAACAAAACCCTAAACCTAAAATACACACCTACGAGGGTAGGTCCGTAAGGTCCCGGCCTCGCCGATAAGATATTTCGCCTTCACAAAACACTTATCTGGTGTAAAACCTTATCTTTTAAGTAAATAATTGCAGCTGTAACTTCCTCTCCGCTGTGTGCAGTATTCAGATATAGTTACATAGTTACATAAAGAAGTAGAAGATTGTGACATGTTCAAAATACAGTATCGAGCTGCTATTAAATACTTCACAAAAGAAGGACTTCCAAATGAAATTAAACAGCGATTGGACGGTGTATATGGGGAAGCATCGCCCTCATAGTCTACCGTAAAAGAATGAACCAAACTTTTTCGAATGGGTAGAGAAAGCATTGAAGGTGAGGAGCGTGCAGGTCGGAAGTGCTCACTCCTGAAAACATCGCTCTCGTGCAAGGAGAAATTATGGAAGACCGGCAGCTCAAAGTTACAGAAAAAGCAGCAAGGTTGGACCTTTCTAAAACAACAGTCGTTCGAATCATTCATGAACATTTAATATATGAATAAGGTTAGTGCAAGATGGGTGCCTAAACTTCTTTCTTCAGTCCAGAAGCAGCAACGAGTAATCTGTTGTCAGGCGTTTTTGATGCTCTGCCTTAGCAACGAGAGAGAAAGTAGTTTTGTAAACCATTGTTAAAGCTGATAAAACTATTGTCCTTTACTATAAACCCTTGTCCAAATGAGAATCAATGGAGTCGCATAAACCTGGCGAAGCATCGCCTCTAAAGGCTAAGGTCACTCATGGCCACTATCTTTTGGGACTGTGAAGGAATACTCTTCATTGACTCCAAGGAGAGGAACACCACAGTTAATGTTGGCCTACTGCACAGGCTACGTGCTTCCATTAAAGAGAAAAGGTGAGGAAAGAGGAAAGCTGTGTGATGTGCGCCTTTTTCACGAAATGCCCCTGTGCACACAGTTCTTGTTGCAAAGGAAGCTGTGAAGAAAGGTGACTTCAAGCAGAACGACCATCCACCCTACAGCCCAGATCTAGCTCCCATTGACTATTTGCTCTTCTAAAAACTCGAGAAAGATCTTCGAGGAGGGGAATTTAAGTGTAATGAAGAAGTGATGGATGCTGTTTATGTCATTTTGTAGACAAGTTTTGTGACTATTTGGGGGGGGGGGGGATTGAAATGTAAATCCAAAGATCTGAGGCGTGTATTGCAATAAATGATAACTATATTGAGAAGTGAAATATAGTTTTTGTCTTTATCATACCTAGAAAATGGTTAGGCCGGAAACTTATGGACCTCCCGCGTACATAAACAAAAATAATAGCAAAATATGTGTTGCAACCAAGATAGTTGTTGACTTTTTTTTCTTACCATGGCAGAAATATTAGTTTTTGACTTTACACCTTGTTCTTAGTCCCTTCAGAGCTGCTTTATATATGCAACTGCATGAGAAAGAGAATGCAATCTGATGTTATAATATATATTATCTCAAACCAGACAAGTTCAATCTACTTCAGAGCTCAGCTAACCAAATGATTCGTGGGCAACGTTTTCAAAGAAGAATAAAGGAAACCACATCCGTCATGCAGTTTGATATGTCTTAAAAGGAAATAATAAAATGAGCATGAAATATAACGGGTTAATTGTGACAACAAGATATAGAATAGAAATACTTTCTTATGCTTGAGAGACAGAACAGGCTATTCTTTTTACAATGATACCTCTTGTCTCTCGGTAAAATTATACAGCACGAGGTCTCAAATCCTCCATCTATTCCCGTACTTCTTGAATCATATATTTCCACCTTAAAAATACCTTAGAAACAGTATTCGGTATACCTTAATAACGGTATCACACCATTATTTGTAGATGATAACATGATAACATGAAAGGTAAATATGAATGTAAAATAAAAATCTTGTCATTGTAGCTTTCTTGATGTTTGATCAAAATGTGTCCCTCACATACACGTAATCTTTCTCCAATGCAACTAATCCCAACGTTTTCAACGTATTATTTTCTACATTTGGGTTTGTCTTTCTTTGTAATTTTGTCGGAGAACTGCCCAAATAGTACTTCTTTATGCTCATTAATTAAATACAACACTGTTGTTTTGTTTTGAATACTAGAGATTCTTCTCTATGTTAGATGTAATGATATTTCTTGACTTTAATAAAATACATGCCGCGTAAACAAAATCGCATCAACAAACAATCTACGCAGTAATAAATTTCCTCAAAAAAAAAAAAATAAAAAACTTCTCCACACTTTGATACAATCGCTACAATCGATTTTGACAAGTGACTAACGGCAAAATTTTACGATTCTATCATTGTTGAAATGTTCGTGAAGCAGGTTTTATTAGAACTGGTGGAATTACGGCAAGTAGCTAGTTAACTAGTAGACTAGTTGTTTCGTGAAATAGGCGCCCAAGTATATTCTATTTTTAATGACTCATTGGGAGTTTACCATAAACTCTATCTTACCGAATTCCTATATAAAAAACAGAACACGCCCTCTTCTGCTCTCTGACATCCTTTCTTTCCTCGTTAATTTTTGTTTCGTGAATTTTTTCCGTCTTTCTCTCGTACAACGCTCTTCTCTTCACCCCTATATTTTCTCGTTTCCTCGTCATGTAGAGTATGCACGCGAATCGTGACATAGCGGTAAACCTCACTTTTAGCAGATAGTATCGCTAGTGTAATCCGAGCTTAGTACAAATCATCACGATTCTACTTTCTTGTGACGCAACAATGAGTGCTGTCACTCCACCTACGACAAGAATTATGTTCACAACATTTTATTCCCATCACCATAACATGTAATGTATATTTGGTAATTTCTGTTGCCATGCTGTGATGCAGTAATTGTTAATATTTTTTCATGCTAATGTGGGCAGTCAACCAAAGAGAAAGTTCTTTAGTCATGAGGCGAGCGGTTGTTTATTATTTTTAGACCTGCCATAATTCTCTTTATTCTGTAAACGTTAAAGTGGTTAATAACAAATACCTATGGAATTTCAAGGTGAACCTCTCTTCAGAGTTGCACATGTCACGTGGCTTTGTTGTACAGTTGAAGAAGATGCTTTAGGTTCAAGTTGTCAGTTTTGCATATTCTCCAAATTCGGTTTAGCTCCTTTAGCTGTTTTAAATATTTCGGAGTGCTCAAAATTAACAGCATATACCTCATTCATAAGTTTTCACTTTATCCTGGTTTTAAATAAATATAACGCTTTCTTTCTGCTGAATTTTAGCAATGAATTGTTGTGATTTTGTTCTTTCTTTAGCCAGATCATGAATTAAATGAGTTTAGAGGCTAACTTGGCAGGGTAACTTTCGTAAAAAGTTATTTAAATAAAAAACCAGGTACTTACCATTGTTCTGCCAGCCTGCAGAGAGGAATGCATAGTTATTCGTAATGTCACGCTTTTTTAAATAGTGTTTTAACTACTGAGGTATCACGGGCTAAAGACATTGGTGATATGAAATTATAAATTGAGAGATTATTTTTTAAAGAAATGAAGCATTCTAGGCTATTTAGGTTATCTCCCTCATTTGCCATTTATGAGCAATGAGGGAAGCCTGGAAAACCGCAGTCGGAGAGATCAGTCCTGGCGGGTATCGAATCCCACACCTTCCGCTCACTCGTCTGCGCCACTGGAGTCGGCGTCATATTTTTTGTGTACCTATTTTTTATTTCTTATACTTTTTATATTAACCAATGTATAGTGCAATACTATACTTTTCATCTTATTAATGCAGTTAGATCACATCCTTTCCTATGCCTATTTAGTTATTCATAAATCGTTCTCAAAATTTCCTCTTTCTATATTTTTCAAGATGGTTTTAACATTTTCCTACTATACAGTATGGTTACAAACTCTACTGGCAACTTTCAGAGATGTGCAGGGCTGTTTTGATTATAAGGATCCCGAAACTTGTTGAATAGTTGCATAATTTCCTTTGTTTTTTTATAACTTAATTAACGTTGTGTTTACACGGAGTTTCTTTCGTGCTTCCAATTAAACTATCTTTGCTTTTTTGCTGTAACTTTGTCGTGAACTGTACATTTGAATGTTGAATATTGAACAGTAGAACCACAAACAAGTACCAGTTTGATCCTAAATTTTTTCATTGCTCAAATGAATGAGTAGTGTTTAACGCCCGTTTTTGCTACAGAGGCACCACAGGCGATGGACACTGATGATACATGACATGAAATGATATATTGGGAAAGGATTTATTTTTAAGGAAGGAATCGTTCCAGGCCTAAGTTTTAGGGTACCTCCCCGGCATTTGCCATTTATGAGGACTGAGGAAAAAACCTGGAAAAAACCTCAGTCAGGAAGGACGGTCCTGACGGTATTCGAACCTAGACCTCCCGCTTACGAATCCGAGACTTAACGATCTCGGCCACCCGTGGCGGTTTCATTGCTCGTGCAATTTATGATTTATTATAATTTGTTAGTATTTATGATACTGTACTTATAGTACTCATGTCAAAAATGATGAGTTGGTATCGGGATTCTTAAGCATTTAACATCAAGTTGGATACACTCAAACACAAAAAAGCAAGTTATGAGCGACCGCCCGGACTGTAGACTAGTATAGTCCAGTACTAACATAACTTCATTCCACTTTATATTGATTTTAGTGCTTACAAATCCTGATGCATAGTGATGAAGATAGTTGATTTACTTTTCTTATAATCTTATCACAATTCATCTATCACGGTTCAAAAACATGTTTTACACATCAACATCAAATACTCTGTAATAAGGTACTGGAGACCATGTGTTCCTTGTACCTGAACACTCAGGGAACATTCCTGAACATCTGAAATGTTTGGTATAGTTCGTATCCATCGTGTTTTAGTACATTAATAAATTACTCCTTATACATGACCATACCTGGGTATTGTCAATGATTTTCATCAGCTTTTTCAGAGACATTTCGTAGAAATTAACTTGCAGAGTTTTATTGGGTACTTCATCTGTAGCAACTACCCAACAACAAAAACGCTTTCTAAGCAATTAGGCATGCAGTTATTTTTGTAGTTGCTTCTAAAATAGCAACTACAATAAGTAGGTTTTTGGAACTACAGCTTTTAACATTAGTTCTGTCGTCAGGATAAGTTGAAACAAAAGCTGTTATGTGCCTGTCAGCAGCACAGATACAATAAAGAGCAGTGAATTGTGTAATAAATCGAAAGTTATGGTATGTGGATAATGATGCTTTGCTTTATGAATCAGACTTTGAAACTCTGTACTTGCTAATGCCTTTTGATTCTGTTTTGTATGACTTAACAATACTATATACAATTCCGGTTAAATTGCCTTTACCTGTAAAAGTGTTACGGAGCTTGGGCTAGAGGTTAATTTTCTGTGTTTTTAATTCATTTGATTCATCAAATTATAAGCTTCTGAAAAGAAATTTTAAATTCTTTAAGATGTATATGGCATCAAATGGCATTTTTATATTCTCTGTTGATGCATTACAGCCAAATACAGCCTTATTTATCAACTATATCGTGAAATGATTACCTTGTTTGTTTTGCCCCTAAGAGAACTTACATATAACATTTACTTACCGCTAAAAGCCGAATATTGTGTCTTAGAAGAGAGAGCATATATTGCTTACCTGCAAAGAAACAAGAAAGAAAAATGAAATTTTCGCAAACAGAGAGTAATTTTTATCGTTAAAATAACAACTCTCTTATTTTTCGCAAATGAAAGCATGAACACATTACTAAAATTACTATGAAGAATAAAAATTAATGTAATAGTTGAACATTTCAAAACTAAAGAGTCTTATTGTGTAAAATTTCTCCAATATTTCCTTGAATATGAAGATAGTGTCATTTATGGAAAACATACTTAAATAAAAGTAATTTAAAAAAGTGATCTGGCAGTTATGTCGTCACAAATTCTTATAATCTATATGGAAAAATATTTCTAAATATATAAATAGGAATAACTAACAGTATAATACATAGAAAACTATTCTTAGGAGGTGGGTGTGCAACAAAAGCATTGTTATTAATGTTGTTTGAAGAGCAACATTAAAATATGACAAAATGACAAAAATACAAATTTTAATTCTTCTGGCTGCTTTATACTTCATATTTTGGAATCGTTTTTATTTCCTTTAGTCTAAAGATGTGAAAGATAAAATATTTTAATTGTTATTGTAGTTATATAACTGCTTTTATGACTCAAAAAGTTGGTTTTTCAGTAGTGTTTAATGCTCGTGTTTATTGCTGAAGCAATACAGGCACAGGACACTGATGCTACATAAAATGAAACGATAAACTGGGAAAAGTTTTTTTTATTATTTTTTTGAAGGAAGGAAATATTCCAGGCATAACTTTATGGTACCCCCTTGGCATTTGCCATATATGAGGACTGAGGAAAACGCGGGGAAAGCCTCTGTCACGGAGGACGGTCCTGTCTCAGACTTCCCGCAGAAGAGTCCGTGCCTTAACTACCTGGGCCACCTTGTCAGTCAGCGAGTCATATCTGATATTTCCTTTCGATCTATTCATTTGACAAGCTTATAATTGCAGAACTTCAAAATTTACCTATTTTTATGAATTGTTCAAATGAAACTTAAAAAGTGGTTTACTTAAAATATACACATAAACATTAATTTAGAAATGAATTTATCTGCTACTTAGATATTGAGTATAAACATATTCACTTTTAACTGCTAAGCAGCAGTCATACAAGTTGGTCAATACCCACCGCAAAGAAATTGTAAGTTACTGCCCTACCTCTTGATAGCCTCGTTAAAGACATTTTCAATTATAAACACAGTGGAAAGATTCCTAACGTGCATCGAGGAACTTTCGCCGCTGTTTATAACATATGAAGTTTTGATAAACTTGCAGAAAAACAGCACTATGAAAAAAAGTTACTGTCATCAGCTGCTGACCGTCCGGATACGCTTCTAGGTTCAGTAGCTGAAGTTTTGTAACGCTATTAACAATGTAACTAAATTAACAATAATTAATGACCATAGAAGAACTCAAGTAGTTCGAAATATAGCTATTACAACTCTGGGACTTTTTCTTAGTGTTTTATCCTTTTCTGCTTTTCTAATTATTTTTAATTTAGACATTGTTAATAGTCTTACATTATTTTTCTTTTATATTGTTTGCGTCTCTAGAGTTGCTTTTAACTTGGCTTATTAATTTAAAATTGCTTTTCACTTCTTTACCATTTATCTATTATTCTTTTAATTTTATTTCTTACTTTCACTGTGTTTTCTGATACACTTTATTGTTATTATTAAGTTTTAGTTATTTAATACATCTTATACTATGACATCTATCCAAGGTTATGTTATATATTCTGCTTTGATATATATTTGAAACTCGCGCTCAGATATTAACACTTTTATATTTATGAATTCAGAATTCTATTCAGAAAGCGTGAGGGTGAAATGACGGACGAAGATGGACTATTACAGTCGCTACCGTTCATTTCTAATACCAAATGACGGAGGAAAAAAATAACACATGCAGTGTCTCTATTTTTCTTTGTATTCTGTGGTTTGGAACTCCTAATGATAAGATCAATTTGCACATTTGAGGCATCGCCAAAACATGTTGAAGAACCCTCCATTTTGCGTTATGATTGTTGATTGTCCATGCTTTTGGTCCTATTAATAGCTCTCCATCTCCTCTAGTGAAAGTGTACAGTGATGAGTGTTCAGGAATTATATAGTGGAGGTATAGAGTTGGCTACACTAACCACAAGACAAATACACGTCGCGTGATAAAACGGATTTGATAATTTTTTCCCCCTACAATTCCCCCGTCCCCCGTAATCCGGTTGTGATTGGTCACAATTCAAAATTTTGTTTCGTTTCATTGGTGGATTTTAAGATGACGTCACATTAATGAAATAGTCTTTCTAATGCCTCATTATTACTAAAGAATTGTGGTGACTGAATATCGTTCAAGCTACATGGAGAGTGCCTTTTCCACAGGATGCGTTAAGTAGTCCTCTTGTCTCAGCTGCTTTCTGTGGGAATCAAATTAACTTCTAGCAAAGAAAGTGATTTTGAACGGCTGTTATGAAGATGCGGTGAAAGTCTTTGGTGCATTTGCAGATAACGCTTGTCCAGCTAAAATCTTGATCTCAGCTAATGATAAGTGTGTTTACAACGGATTTGCTCTGTTGCCCGTTCTGAGCGGTATTAGTTTACTGTCCTTTGTCTTCTACCGCAGTAATTATAACATATAGACGGACATTTCGCAACAGTGAATACACCACTCTTAATGTTGCTCTTGTCTTAGCGCCATATTTTGCATACCTGCTGATTTATTTTGGTTAGGGGGGAGTGAAAATGATCTTCATGAATTTTTGCAGCATTTTTAAATTTTGATATCATTTGAATATTTTAATAATCCCGTCTATTTTTATTTATTTTTAAAACGGTAGGATAATATTATTTTGTAATTTTTTAAACGGCGTGTCACAGTTTTTACGTTTATCTGGATCATTCACTCGGTTAAATACCAGTAATTTTGTAAATATTTAGAATGTATTTTTATAATTGCTTAGTAAACAAATAAATAGAAGAAAAAGACACGAGGGTCAAGAAAAACAAGAGGGCTATCAACTTGAAATGCTCAGAGAGTAATTTCTTTCACAAATGGGAGTGTTCTTTTAATTTTATGTTTAATGCAATTTCTGAGAAAAAGGAACTTTTTCCTTAGAAATGAAAACTTGTAAGCATAAAATTTTGAAATTGATAGCAGAAAATTTAAAATAATAATAGCTAATTTAAGGAAAAGTTTAAATTACTACAGGCAGTTATTTTTTAAGAATTAAATTCCAATATTGTTTTAAATAAAAGGTGCATCAAAATTTAGCTTAATTATGCAATTTTTTCTTTTGTGTCAGTCACATAAATTTGTTCATAAGTAATTCATATAAAATCAGATAACTATATTTAATAGTTTTGAAATAATAGGTAATGAATTTGCTAAATGTAATATTACTGAAAATGGGGAATTTTGACACCCCTTAACGCTTAGGAAAGTTTTGTATTGCTTCCATGTCGCTAACTATTTTCTGTAATAGTTTAGAAACATGCAAAGCTAAAACACACGCATGTCCTAACAGTTAAAAAATTATTTACATTGTAAAAACTTACAAACATGTTAGTAAATGTCTGTGTTTGTCTAAAATATAAGACACTATTTCTAAATAAACTTTATTTTAATTGTTAAAAGATTTATTATGCTTTCTAAATTAACATTGGTTAATAAAAAAAAACTCAACAAAACATAAAATGAAAATAGGCAAATAAAATAGTATGTTTCCATTAGGTATTAAAAAATATACACTTTTATTTTTACCAGGGCTGAGTGGTAAATTGTGATATTTATCGACATCTCTTGGTAAGCTTTTATAACATATTTTAAACTTTAATTGCTTCTAAATGGTAAAATTCTTGGTTTTGTCTGGATTTAAAATTTCGCAGTAATACGAAACTCTTGAAGGCCGAAACGAAGAGGTCGGCGTGGCGCTGGAGTCATCTGGCGTTAACGTGGCGAACTACTTCTCTGAGAGATGTACAAGAAAGTGCATTACCTTTCTACGTCTTTTTCTTAGAAGTACGATTATCAGGATTACATTTTTTGTATATGAATAATGAACAAAAGAGTTAGAATTCAGTTAACTAGAATAATTAAGATACATTTTCAAAAGATAATTTAAAATGATAATTTATGTAGAAGATAAAAAGTGTCAGTTAAACAGCATAAAATTTAAACAATGTCTAACGTAAATACTACCCTGAAGCATCTATAGATATAACTAAGATGTTAAACCTGTTATATCCTATAAGTTGAAGAAATGGTGTTTCAATGAAGAAAAAGTGTTCCGTTATCTGCAATACAATGCTACTTAGTAAATTCGGAAAATTAAATATATGAATGGTTTGTTTTCAACTGTTAACGAACACCTTTCAATATGAAGAAATGTATGAAATTAAAATTTTAAAAATGTTGAAGCAGTGCCATGAATTGGAAAACTAAACGACTCAGATTAAAAATGCTGCCTTAATTAAATTATATACTTACACTAAATTTGATATTTTGTAATGAAAAAAGAAAAACACGAAATCAAGATATAAGAGAACTAAATGTATTTGATGTTGTAGACATTTCATTGGTTACAAACAAAATTGAAACCCAAGAAATGTACGATATCCATCCAGCATTGTACTGAAGTGGATTTTTGATAATGCTGATACTGCAAATAAATACACGCCATATAAATGTGCTTTTATTGTACTAAAACTGTTAAAATCTCTAAAAAACATGTTAAAAGTCGTAAACCAGGACGACAATAATTCATAAATATTGTCACATATAGAAACCAAGGATCTTAAAGTTTTAGGAAAAATTAGTAAACATTATACTAAGAATGAAATATTTACATGCTGATAGAAACTACACAAAAGGACGTATAGTCACAGGAAGTGAACTTAGCTGGTGAAAACCGCCATCAGCCACGTCCTGTTTGTCATTTAAGTATGACGGAATGCATTAGTACAGTTTGCGGGAAAGTTTTGTTTTCTGGAAAGAAACTCGCGTACACAAAGTCTAATTTTAAAGATTTAAATAATAAAGTTATAAAATCAGTATATCCGTACAACACATTTCTGCTTAAATAGGGACATCAAAGACGTTGCTGGTGTTGTTCAGAGTCGGAAGAGCCGAAGAGCTTTCATCTGTTAGGTAAAAGGGGTCTGGCGAGCTGGAACATAACTTGGTTTCTAAAAGAAGATTTTTGTAATTTGTTTTATATGACTTTCTAGACGCCTGGCACCTCTGCAAGCCTTTGTTGAATACTTCAATTTTGTATCGAGTTGTGCATTTGTCTCTTTCTAAAATTTTGAGCTATGATCCCGGTCTCCCTGCGAAAGGGAAGGGCACATTTTCGTACCACTTTCGGTTACGCGGCAACATCAGGCGCCGTTATACAAATTTGAAAAACGGTGTGACAATTAAAGCAAAATCGATTTTGCATTAAACGAAAAGAACCAGCAATGAATGATTTGAATGTGAGGATCCTATAATTCTTATTGATCTTTTTATTGTTGCTGTTTTTCCCGTTCTTGCAGTAATATATCTGCTATTACGAAATAAACCCAGCTTCAGAAAGTTTTATTTGGTTTATTTATGGGCGCACTTTAACAGCTCAGGCCATCAGCGTCCCATTGGATTCGGAGCGTAAAACGGCCGACAAATTTTGCTCAGAGGCCTCAAGATCAGGCTTGAGGTTCTTTATCGTGCCGTAAATCTACGACACGGGACCCACGGCTTTACTTCCCTTCCGAAGGAAGCCATACTTAGGATTTTTACGCCCGAAAAATCCATCGGCCCTGGCCGGGTTTGAACCCGCGATCTTGGGTTTAGAAGGAAAGTATGGTTACCACTACACCACCAGGACCGACGTTTCAGAAAGTGTGAACCTTACTCAATATAAGGGATAAATTACTGCCGTATTAACAACAGTCAAAGTCTTTGATAATTTCATGAAATCCTGCCAGAGACAATCCCTGTATCGGGTACAACGAAAGGGAAAGCAAATATGCCGCTTGCATTGCAGAAAGTGACAGGTTTTGACAGTGGCATCTTCATCTCAAGGTAAGGGAGAAATGGAGACAGTAGGACGCCACACCGGCGTGAAACAAGTTCCATTGTTTTCATAAAGCTTACTAGTAGTAGCCAGGCACATAGATCTCTTAGCCATGACAAGTAACTCGTGCCTTTTTGCGGTTAGGAAAAAACGTTGAAGCAACACTTGTTTAACATTAGGCGTTTTCACTCAGGTCGCCAGTTAATCAAAATAAATGTTCATACAGTATCGGTCAATTATTAAGTGAAAAACTGGAAGAAAACATGACAAAACTTTACTTGAGAAGCATAAATCAATAATTTATAACATTTATATGCACGTGTTCTTTTACTGTGGCAAGTAAACTACTTCTAGATCCTTAAGATATTAAGATGTATTTCTTTTCTGGAATATTTTTTTAATTAGAGATGGTAATAGAACTGGCACTTTCTGCATAATTTAGTGTTAAGAGTACGATAGAGGTATTAATACTATAAATTAACCGTACTTTGGCCATCTTTTTGGAACCGATACAATAGAAAATTGAAAAATCTCAACGTACAAATTCCTCGCAACAAATTTCACCAGTTAATATTACAGGTGGGAGATGAGATATTGTGGCATTTCCCTTGATGCATTTGAAAAAAAAAATATACTGTGCATTAGTAAGTTCAGTTTAATTTCAAAGCTTTCTATTTACATCTACTTATGATTAATTTCTGTTTTCGTAGGAAAGTATATGTAATCAACAATAAATAATGTTAGCAAAGCTCAGAGAGTTTATTTTTCTTGTTTGTTAATTGTTTAATTTGAAGATTTCACTACGAACCAATATAACTTAAAACACATCCTTCTATTGCGTGCATTATTTTATTAGTAATCTTTGTTCTTTTAAAAATGAATTTACTGCTTTAGAGAGAAAGTAATTGCTCGTTAACCATAAATAACGAATGATAATTGGTTTATCATGTCATGTTTCTTCTCTATTTGCGAAAGTTAGGTGTCGTGTCGAGAGGTTTGTTTACATCGTGTTGCTGTTCTATCTGCTCCGTGTTCATTGCTGCATATCTGCTACTGCGTCACTGGTACAATCTGTTTGCAATGGAAATACAACTGAGGTCTACAAGCGAACTGGCCAAGAATATCGAGACCATAGTTTACTTGGAATGGCTTTTTACTGTCCGAATGCCATTATTAACCGGAAAGGGGTATGAAGCATTTCATTGTTCAGTTATAATGCTTTTAACTGCTCCGCACTCATTTAGCACCAAGTTAAATGCTGCATGTGATATTTCGGGCGGAAGATCAAAAATGCACACTGAAATTGCTTGACTGCTCGCATCTGATAGTTTGTTTTATTTATGGAGGCTCTTTAACATCTCAGGTCATCAACTTCCCATTCAATTCAAGACGTGAAACGGCCGACAAATTTTGCTCTTAGGCCTCTTCTTTCAGGCTTGAAGTTCTTTTTCGTGCCGTAAATGTACGACACGGGACCCACGGCTTTACTTCCCTTCCGAAGAAAGCTATACTTAGGATTTTTAGGCCCGAAAAAAAGCCATCGATTCTGGTTAGGTTTGAACCCCCCGATCTTGATTGACCCAGTCGAAACGGTCTTCTTTACAGAAGCTTCTTGAACACATATTGCAGTTAAATATGTATGAATTTATGTCGTTTTGTCCATGATAATCGCCTTCCATCTTGTCCACGTCTTTCTCTACTGTCGAACACTGTCCTTTCGCTACATACACAGCTTACAACATCTGCATGGGGACCAATATCAGTCCATCGCTTTACAAATGCACGTGCCCTTAGATTGCATGGTATTCATAAAACACCGTTGTAATTCATTTACGAACTCTCCTCGTATGTTAAATATTGATTATTCTTAAGCTACAGATATACAAATACTGACGTATTAGGTGAGACTCGAACCCGTAGTCCCCCGCGCACAGCAAATGCTTTAACTCGCTGGAACCGATGTACTAGAACTTCAAGAGAACTGAGTTCCCTTTATATAAGTTTTTCACTATGTACTTTTGTTAACAGAGCCGGAAAGGCGATTCAGCTAAGCGGTAACAAACTTTTTTGCCACTAAACCTTTGTATCAGATAAGAAAGATGAAAGAAATATGTAATTAATAATTCATATGTAATATATATGCATGAAATGTTATGAGATATTACCTCATCTTTGTTATTTTAACAGTGTTAACGCCCGATTTTACTGCTGAAGCTCATAGGCGATCGACAGTGATGACAAATGAGAAAAAATTAAAATCTAATAGACTTTAAGGAAGGAAAAATTCTAGACCTAAGTTAAGGGTACCTTCCGGGTATTTTACATTTATGAGGACTAAGAAAAGTTTTAAAAAATCCGTCAAGATAGACGGTCCTGGCAAGATCGAGTTTCAGACCTCCCGCTCAGTCCGTGTCTTAACGAATTCGGCCACCAGAAGCTGGTTTTAACAGCGTGGAAAATTACCGATAAATTCACGAAAGTAGTGAGATTATCTGGAAAGCTCAGACCCTCGAGTGATATTTATTAGGACTATTTCACGAATAAAACAAGAATTTAAATACAATTCCTCTACATTTGCCTTACAAAATTGTAATAATTGTATATTTGTACTTAATCTTTTCAAGCAATCTTGGGACAGAAAAAATGCCGATTGTTCCGTAATGCAAATAGAGAAGAGCAAAATAAGGGTTTAGAA
The DNA here is from genome assembly GCA_030762175.1 of Metallyticus violacea. Taxonomy (NCBI): domain Eukaryota; kingdom Metazoa; phylum Arthropoda; class Insecta; order Mantodea; family Metallyticidae; genus Metallyticus; species Metallyticus violacea. The sequence goes on along the minus strand of CM060838.1, from coordinate 49,274,884 downwards.
CTTCATGAACAGAATAAGATTAAATTATATATATATATATATATATATATATATATATATATATATATATAAATGAAATTCGGGCACAGAATATTAATTCTTACATAAAATGTTATAATTATGAATATTCTATTCAGAAACCGTGAGACTGAAATAGACAAAATTCAACTATTACGATCGCTACCGTTCGATTTTCTAATACCAACTGTGAAAAACAATAAATAAACAAATAAATAAACAAAAATATAACACAAGGTCTCTATTTTTCTTTGTATTCTGTGGTTTGCAATTCCTAATGATAAACTCAATATGCACATTTAATGCATCACCAAAACGCTTTGCAGAATCCTCCATTTTGTGTTATAATTGTCGATTGTTCATACTTTTGTTGCTATCAATAGCTCATGATGCTTGTTCAGGAAATATATATTGAAGGTATAAAGTTGGCTACACTGACCACGAGACAAATGCACGTTGCATGATAAAACGGATTTGATACTTTTTTTTTTTTTAGATAATTTCATTCCCAATCCAGCTGTGATAGGTCATAATTCAAATTTTTGTTTCGTTTCATTGATCAATTTTAAGATGACGTCACATGAATGAAATAGTCTATGTAAATATATGTCTTAATGATTCTCCTAAGAACTATATTTCTCCAAACAATAATGTAATCTAAATAATGTAAATTATTTATGATGGTTATGGAATATATATTTTGAGAATTTAACTTTAAAGTTAATAGGATAAGGTATAGAACAGCAAAGGTAGCGAGTAATTTCAAAAAAGTGTGTTACAAGTTTTAATGTGAGAAAAAAGTAAACCTGAATCTATTGTTGATTTTCTTCATAATGTAGCACCTTTCGCAGGTCGACATACACGTGCGTGACAAATGACTTTGAGAAAGATGCTTGGGACACGTGCTGTTTTGTACAAGATGGTGGAGGCGTGAGATGTTGCTCTAAACGAACAAGGGCGAGCTAACGAGTCAATTCTGAACAGACAAAGCTGAACCAAAACAAAGGACAATATAACAACATGCTAATACATACACATTCACTTATGTAGTTACAAGCGTTTAGGAATTATCTACATTATAAATTTGCTTTTAGAGTTATGTTTATTTGTGGTGAAGACAGCAAGGAAAAAATATGGAAATGATGCCTTAATCCTTTGAGCATATTAGAAAATACATCTTAATTAAAAAACTTCAAATTGAATTTCAGTTAAAGTTGCAATAGGAAGTGTAATATTAATTTATTATATGTTGTTCTGGTAAGAATAAAAATAAAAAATGAACCATATACAAGTCAAAGTCGCACCCTTAATATGATATTGCTTGAAGAGCTGTTTAAAAACAGAAGTTTTTACTAGAATAGATATTTTTGAGGAAGGACTCGTTCTTTTCTTTAGACGGCACATAAAGAACAAAACACATGGACATTAACATAAAAGTATAGATGCTTGAAAGAGTAGCTTCTAGCACCTGATTTAACTGTTTCCAATAAAAGTGTCCAAAGAATTACGAAACGCTTAGCAAAGGCGCTGAAAGATGTGTTAGGTACTGTAAAAAGTAGCTCCATTTAGAATGACGTTTAACGTTAATGAGATTCTTATGCCTCTCTTGAATTTCCGAGCAATCGCTTAATCAGTTTATGCGTTGCATATTCTAAGCTATGTGTTTTCAAAATTTATGTGCAGTAAAGTTTTCATAGAGTGTGCAGTTTTTACTGTGGATAGTTAATCTGACCTGAAAGAGAATTTTGTTTTAAACTAAAACTTTTATTTAACGTAGCTATTAATGAACAAGCTTCATAGAAAAGTAATGTAAATCAAATTTTAAGGAAATCTTATGCGGAGTTTAAGCTCGCTGTCCTAAAGCACTAGTTACTGTATTACTATCTTAGGATACCTGGAAAAAATAGTTAGAGGAATACATTTTTTAAGACTACTCGGTTTTATAGCATAATTATAAATATAAAATTACACATGATTTGCTGCACGAAAATGCTCGTATACATTTCTGTTTATCTAGTTGGTAGACGGAGGAAAACAATGAAATAAACCAAATTTAAAATGCATATATATATGAATTATATATGAATTATGCTTATTTTAAAAGGATTTTAATACCTAGGTCTTTGAAGAAGTTTAATTTGAAATCCTTACATATACAAATCTCTTAGAGCCGATTGGGTTAATTTAGATAGTACATTAAAAAGTATAAATGAAGATACTCCCAACAGGTCTCTGCTACACCCATATAAAGATAAAGATAGGCTATTGTGTCTCTTAAAGGGCAAAGGCCTCCTTACAACTTGTTTTTTCCTGATGCGTTTCGTATGCTGTATGTTTTTTAAGACACTCTGATTTGTTCTTTGGCTGCGCTATATCTTACTGCACTAGTTGCTTCTCGAGAGCTTTCCATTTTTCTCTTCCTCTTGCTGCTCTTTACAATCCGAGCCTGCATATTTCTTGAAAAGCTCTGTCCATCTTCTTCTGGATCTGCCTTGTGTTCTATTGTCTATCTGGGAGTACTATATGGCGATCTTATAGGTCCTTCATTCTTGTGACTTGGCCGCCCCATTGCAGAATTAGTGCTCCCATAACGAATATTAAAGTAGTGAAAGGGTGCAGATGTTATTACTAAGACTTTGTGTTTCCGAAGTTCATCAACTGCGAGGGGATTTTCCTTTGAGTATGCTAAGCTAACCCTTATACTTTAATAGAACAGAAACGTATTCTTAGGTTGCATCTATTTTTCAAAGGAAACAACAATATGTGATGTATTGGTGTTATAATGTTCAAACATACATTGATAACGTACTGTTTCGTTATATTATTCCATAAAAATGTTTATATCAAGACTTCTGTTGTCAAGTAAAAGGTTATTATGCATTGCGGTCACTAAATGATGACCGTAATCGGTATCTGGAGGTGGACCCACCCATACAAGTATTGCTGCACGATCAACAATTCTACCAGTCATTTTGTAGTACATCAAGATTGAGAAGATTTTGTAGACTAGCTATACAAACAGTTTTCGTATGATAATTATCATTTAATGATACTTAATTTTGTATACTGATATATGTAAAATTCATTGTTAAATATAATTTCCTTGAAATGTTAATCAGAGCAAATACCATTAATGTTCATTTTGGGGATGAAATAAGGCTTTCGAATCGAATAAAATGTTAGAGATCCGGTTTCCACCTGTAGAGCATTTACAAGACCCCTGTATAGTTAATGTTGACCTAAAAGAAAGTGTTGTAGGCTATATTTAATGGAAGAAGCGTTGTTATTCATCTGGTTAGAATTCCTGTTTTGTTCAGACCTAATGCATAGCGACATTCTTATAAACAACCTGACATTCTACCTGTGGCTTATATTGGACAGGTGTTTACAACATCGTATAGCGTTTCCGGACTGATTTATGCTCTTACATGGAGAATTGAACGCTCTAACGTACGGGGTTCCCCCAAAAGCAAAGTAACAAAAACACTTTAATCATATTTCGTACACAATGATTATATATGATACAAATATGTGTTCTACATGTTTTCCACCAGTACATCATCCTAGTGATACTGCTCCTCTTTTACACTGTGCAGAACTGTTTCGATGTTTTCAAGAGGTTGGTGCGGACTACAGGGAATGCGTATGAGACACTATTGTTTCGGTATCCTCCACAAAAACGCACCACGCAATGAAAAATCAGCACCTCGTGAAGAATATGGAAATTTTGAATCTCTAGAAATCAGCCGGCTGGAGTACGTGCTCATTTCTATGATCAGCATGAAAGCATGTTCCATCTTGTTAAATTGAATTACTACAATCAATACATTTTCCTTTAATTTTTCTTATTTAACTACTTACTGAACCCTTGTCTTCGGCTCATCAGCAGTTTCCTGCTGAAGCATGCAGATGGCTTGGGTTCGGATATTCTTGTAATAAAATCAACACAAAACCAATTAAAATATAACAATAGGATAAGTGCCTTCGGCAATTTCAGAAGGCACCAGATCCAATAAAATGTTCTAATAATATATGTCAATTTTGTCTTTCTGCCTATACAACGGACATTTATCTAGCTTCCCTCTTACTCTTAAACCCTTCATTTTAAACCCCTGTTCTCGCTCATGCAAAGCCTTCTCTTGCTCCTTTATCACATATTTCAACATAATTTTCCCTGTTCCAAACTCCTTTCATTTCTCTGTATACACTCAATGATGTTTTGAAATTAAAACTAGCAAACATTTCTTGCCTTTCAGTGTCATCAATTCTTAACCTAATTTCTTTCCAATTCTCCTTCCTAATGATTCCCTAATGTCTCCACATGTCCCCAAAACTATTTTTCTAGACATTTCTTTACCTTGTTAAGCCAATTAGCATCTTGATTAAGCCTTTGCTGATCTACCAAACACTGGTATAAAACACTATGTTCATCTAAACCAGTATTTTAATACTCTCTTCATAATTTTCCTTTTGCTACCTATTTTTCTAATTCTACTTGCGTAACGCCATTTGGCGAGACTCTTGGCTATCCCAGTAGATATTTGTTTGCAGAAGATTTTATGTATATATTTACCCACCTTTCCTCCAATCCCCAAATCTCTACTCCATAGAGCATTTAAGCCCCCACCACTGCCCCGTAAACTCTCTCTACCTGCATTTTTATATTTTTGAAATGCAAAATTTCTGGTTCGCGAGTGCTTTTTAGTGTAAAATTTGTAAAAATTCCAAGAAAATGTGTAAATATGGTGAATAACTTTTGTTATATTTGTGGTGAAATAACATTTTCCTCACAGAAACGCAATCTGACGCCTCTTGTAAAGACTGCCAAGCCTCTTGTGGACCCAAAAGACGGTCTTCTTCCACCCCTGCATATCAAGCTGGGTTTGATGAAAAACTTTGTCAAAGCTATGAACCGAGAAGGACGGGCCTTTAAGTACATCAGAGAGAAATTTTCGAAATTAAGTGATGCAAAAGTTAAGGAAGGCATTTTTGTCGGACCACAAATAAGAGAACTTGTAAAGGATCCTGCATTTGACCAAGTTTTGGAGGGGAAAGAAAAGTAAGCTTGGGAAGCCTTCAAGGGTGTCGTTTATGGATTTTTAGGCAACAAAAGAGATGACAACTACAAGCATTTGGTGACAGTGCTCCTGCAAAAATACCGTAACCTTGGATGCAACATGTCCCTTAAGATCCATTTTCTCCACTCCCACCTAGACTTTTTCCCTCCTAGTTGTGGAGCTGTTAAGTGATGAACATGGGGAGAGATTCCATCAGGACATTTCTGTTATGGAACAAAGATATTAGGGCCGTTGGAATGAAGTAATGCTTGCGGATTACTGTTGGTCTTTGTATAGGGATTCTGCGGAACTCCATCACAAGAGGCAAGCTAAAAGACGACAAAGTCAATAGGCCACCACATGATTCTCTTCAGACACGACTATCTGCGAGGTATTTTTCCAGCAATTTAGAACTCTTAGCATGTAATTACCAGTTAAAAAAATCAAATGCACTTTCATTGTTGTTAGCATGTATGTAATTAAAATGTATCCTTTTCTCTCAATCCGTTAATATGTAATACTTCCACCTTGTGTATATCATAGAAACTAGAGCTAATAAAAATTTTTCATTGTCATATTTGTTTTTCTCAACCCAAAATTAGTAGGAATTGCCTCATGAAGTGCTCGAAACATTCAAAAATTATTTTTTTGTTCCTCAGTGTTATTGGAACAGGAATATTTACTGCATTAATTTCCTCTAGGATATCATCAATGAATAAATTGAATAGTTTGGGACTTAATTTACAGCCTTGCCTTAACAATCTATTGTTTGGAATAACTTGAGTTACTTTGCTATGGGACATCTTGATACAAAACCCATTATCAGTATATTCTTTGTAATATTCTTATGAACCTATTATTCATTCCCTTTTTACTCAGCTTCATCCATAACGCTTCCCTATTTGTGTCAAAAGTTTTTTCACAATCTACAAATAACACATATAATCTTTTCTCTTAATTGCTTAATACTTATTTACCAATGTATCCATAAGAAAGACATTGTTAATCGTTCTCTTATTCTTTCTAAACCCTGACTGAAGTTCCGATAACTTATTCTCCTCTTCTGCCCAAATATGCACTCTTTCTGCTTAAACTCCTGTGTATAACTTACCTAGTATAGATAGCAAGCTAATTCCCCTGTAGTTAGCGGGGATGTTCACATCTCCCTTATTCTTAAATATTGGCATCGCTGCTATTTTCCAACTCCTTGGGTCACTGCTTCCTTTAAAAATGGAATTTAACATTTTTATTAATAAACAAAATCTCTTCTCACCTAAGCTCCATGCTTTCCAAAACTCCCCTGTATTCCATTCACCGCACTTGCTTTATTCCATTTTGATGAAACGCTTGTGCAACCCAAGGTTGTTCAGCGCATAAAATGTGTTCAAATTCCCCTGAAAACGTTCAATAATTTCTCCTTGTGACGTTAATTGTGTTTCCCGTTGCATGCTCAATGAAATACCTTATGATGTAATAGGAAAACACAACGACTTAGCTGTCACTTTCGCTGAATGTAACGGTCTCTGTGCATATTCATCTGGTTTTTCCCAACCGAGAAAACGGATATTTTGTTTATTGACATGGCCACTCAGTAGCACATCACATTCCTTAGATCATAACCAAAATATTGTCACATATTGAACTCGTACTATGAAATCTATCTACTTCAGCTCATCGAATACAGTGTATAACATTTTCTTTTATAAGACTTGTTTTGCAGAACATCTATTTTGAGTGAGTCGCCATGTTAATTTTTACATGTTATAAATCTCTTTGTTTGTTTGTATAACATTATTAGCCGCTTAAAATTTTTAATTATGTTGGTTAAAACTTCTTTAATATATTATATCTATTTATTGAAACTATACGAACATAAAGTTTCTCCCTTTCATCAATACATACACACATTTTCCCACATATACTAAATATAAAGTAATCGCACAGATTAATAGTTATAAGAAATTCCAATATTTCGGAAAGTACTGTTCTTCACAGGCTGAAGAGAACTAAATTTACCTACTTATAAAGTTTTATTAGTTGCACATGAGGACCTGTTCTTGTTAGTTATATACAATTGCTTTATAAAGCAATAACATTCAAAGTACAACGGGACATAAAACAAAGAAGGATACACGGTTAGTACGATGTTTATAAAATATGGCATTCTCTTATATAAATGTATGGCAGCTAGAATTCGGCCACAAGAAGATACAAGCAGATTAGAAGCAGTAAAAATGTGAGACCTTAGGGATAAATTTCCAGGCTATACAGTTTTAGGTAAGAAACGGCATAGGTATACAGAAGTTTGTGTGAACAAATAAATGGAAGCTAAATTAATACCGGCTTGCTCTTAATATCACCAGCAAAAATCCCTAAAATAATATTGAGTTATCCAGCTCAACCCAGAGAGTTTTCATCCAAATCTATGCCATACATTTCGACAAAAATAAAAATAAAAAGCTTCTTTAAAAATAAATTGAGACCAGCTTCAGATATAACAGTCAAGAAAAATAATAGAATATGCTGGGAAATAAGGAAATTGTCATTCCAAACTTCTCAAAATTAGAAGTAATGACTTTTCAGATAGCACATGAGACATGACTGCCTAGCAAAATATCTCCGTAGATAGTTCCATCTTTTACTTTGCTCACTGCGTCTTATGCAATAATCTAGACACCATCACAAACAAAGACCATTTTCTTTATTGTTCATCATAATTGGAGCCCCAACTGTAACAAACTACTGGGAGACACGAAAAAAAATTTAAAATATTCATATATATGTTAGGCTACCAATTACAAGGAACAAGACTGAATGGAAAAGTTTTCCAGGGTAGAATGGGTTCATAAACGCAATCTCCATTGTGGTCATATTCGTATTAAATATAACTTTAAATACCAGAACTCATTTACTTATTTGTTTAACCATTTTAAGAAGTGTTAAGATATCTTTTTTGTTCATGAAATAGAAGTTATGAAGAAAGTTTGCCAACATGAGCTAGTAGATATTAAATTGACAAATAAATGAGCAAATGAATTCATATGTATATCAGACACCATAGCACGGTTCAAATTGGAATTATTTAATGCTAGTAAATGTATATTCTCCGTGAAATTAGGAGAAAGAAGATAAAGAGAAGAAAGAAATAATATGAGGAAAAAATTGGGACCAACTTATACGAGTAAGAATGGAAACCATGGAACTAAGAGATAAGAAAATATTTCAACATGGAAGATATACTGCAAGAGAGAACGTAATTTTAGAAGGTCGATACAAAAATTTAAAGGATTCCAAATAAACGATAGAAAGAAAACGAATAAATATGAACGGAAGAGAAAAGGAAAACACAGTGTCAGAAAGAAGAATTATTGGATACCCACCCAAATTTTAAGATACATATCTAAAATAGCTTAATCAAAAATAGTATTTGAATTTGAGCCAATGGCTGTCATAGCAATTGAAAGTTCAAAAATTCAAAATTAATTAAAAATAAACATTTCTTCTTATATTGTATCTCTCTAAATACGTAGCTAGAAAACTATGTATTTAGTAACATTTAGTTACTAGTCATCTCCATTTTGTTTTGGCAGATGAACAGTTTTCTATCTGAGAAGGTAATTAAGCCGAAATACTAAAATATCATGTTCCATTGTATGCTTGCCAGTTCCTCTTACTTTCTTCTAACTTGAAACGTTTTGGTTCTGTGTTTAACACTTTTACTGCGAGTGTATATTTAGGGATGGAAATAATAATGAACAAAAATACTAAAACTCTGGAGCTGTGAGTTAGCCAGGAATAAAGGACCAACACAGTGCTAATTCATCTCGCATTTGTTTTTGTTTCATGCACACTTTATGGCATAGTATAACATGGAGAAAGAACAAGGGCGTGTTCAATATACTGTAGCAGTAAAAGCATGAGAGTTTTTATTTCCTTCTCAAGACTATTATATTTGCTGTCCGTACACGCATCTGTGGGAATCGCCTTCTAAGGTGTTACGAATGCGGTGTGGAGGTGTAACGCCTGCTCGATCCTTGTTGGCAATCAGCTTGGGAGGCGAGATGAGTGAGTTGCATAACACAAGGGCGTTTAACCATTCCGTCCATGACATATGCGTGTTTAGCGGTGAAACGCGCGTCCTTTGACTTGTTAGGGTCCCTCTAAAAAACACACTTAAAGCAAGGACTTTCAGTTAGTCACCTACACAGTTCGAGTGCGCATGTTATGCATTTTTGTACAATACAATTCGAAATGAATACTTTAACTGTTACACATTTAATTTGTTGTTTTTAATATGCAGTTCATCTGCTGAATTTTTAGATATCTGCAGTCAGATAATTTGTTCACAGTCACATAGTTTTCCAAGCGCAAATATTTACTCATCAATTTTAGTAGGTTATAACTTCCAATCCAATAAAAATCTAAAAAGTCCCAGATACCTATCACAAGCCCCGGCAAAAAAATTAAGTGATTTTTTTAATAATCTCTTTGATTTGTGTAGAACACACACGAAGCCCAACACTCATAAGCTTCTGTGTCATAGTTACAGTCGACTAAAAAACATACAGTAAAAATTATTAATTTTAGAAAATAAACAACTTAGAAAATAACTTTTCACACTTTTTGCAGAATATTTTCAGAATTAAACGAGGAGTGATATTTGCTAAGATTATGTGCCGAATAAAGTATGTAATAAATAGCATTTCTAAAATAAAAAGATATACTGCAATATTGCCAAATTTAATCGCATATCATCGTAAATTAATTGATCTGTCTTATCTTTTATTCTTTTAATATTCTGTGTTCTTTGGGATTATAATTACCATTTTTGGTAATCTATTCGAAGCTTGTGGTTCAAGATTTTATTATTCATTGTTTATTATACAATTTTTTGTCTAGGTTTTCCTTTCATATTTTCATTTCTAATCATATCCAATGTTGTAACCTTATTTCTATCATACTAAATACTAAATCACGTAATTGTTACTTTCCTATCTTAACCCTGTCACATTTTATCCCACTATGCTGCTTAACGGTTACCTTGTTGTGAATGGCTCGGAGTTTGTCGTTGGCCAAAGATTGACCTCTAGCTGTAAGGTGCTGGACAAACTTTTTATATTTTAAGATATAATAGTCATACCATATAAATATCAAATGTATTACCATTATCTGAATTTAACAAAAATAAATCAGGTTAGGTAAGTGTCGGAAACAATTATACATATTATTTTTAATTATTTTACTTTTTTCAGAAAATTAGAAATATATTTATTTTACTTCTGCCAATACCAAAAAAGCGAGAAAATTAAAACAGAATTTTTCTTCATTATGCTAACATTTAATATTGCAAACAATATATAGTGAAGTAATATTTATTTTAATAAACTATAATAATCAACTCGAGAGTGAGATATGTATATAGAGAGTCCGACCTTGACATTCTCTTCAGCTGCCAAGAGGAATTCTGACATTACTCTCGCAATCGAAGGTAATCCTCCTAGAGAATCTCGTTTCGTAATAATTAAGGCGCTGTGGGAGATTAAGCATAAAGGGGGCATTTTTCAGCGCTTTCCCAAGTCGTGGCAGTAACATCTGATTATGTAACCGATTTTAAAGCACTTGTCTGTGATTTCCTTGCTTTAAAAGCAAGAGATGTTTACGAAATCAGCCGCTAATGAGGGGAGTTCTAATGTTAGGTTACGTACGCTCCTCTTTATTTCTTTTTTCCTCTTGGGAATGAAAGAACTGCTGAGTTCACTGTTTCGTTTCTTTTATTGGGGCCTTACGCTCCAGGAATTACGTGACACTCCTTTTGAATTCTGCAAGAGTGCACTGAACGCTTGGGGATTTCACGTTCTTCTAATATCCAGCGCCTACTGCAAAGTCTGAGACAGTGTACGTTTGTGCGACGTGAAATTATGGAAGAAATGCTCTTTAGGAAATCTAAACCCATTTTATTAGAACTGGGCGTTACACCATAAGCTTGAATTTTTAGAAAAGTTAAGCAGAAATGAATGATAATATTGCAATGCTCAGAGTCTTTGAGTTAGTAAAGATAACATGTACGAAAACAGTCATGCTCAACTCTCTTTCTTTTATGCCAACCGAAGGAACATGTTCTATTGGATAATCGAGAAGCAATTTTCATTTATATTTCTGTATTCAATGTTTAAATAGTTTAGAGGACAATTGTTTATCAAGAATGACCATGGAAAACCACAAATTAATACGGTATGCTTTATAGATTAAACGAATCGAAATATAAATGTAACCTTTTATTACATTTTAGTGGTTTATTTTTATTCATTTTCGTATTGAATATGTAGCATAGGTCACCTGTTGCCCTAAGCATATATACATTAATTTTTGTAACGTTTGCAGTATAACTTGATCATTAATAACAAAATGTTGTTACACAAAGTTCAACTAAAATTAATTTACTACTTACCAAGCTAACACGATTGTAATAATTGCTTACAAGGCAAACTTTAAGTAAAACCGTAACTTTAGAAGAAAAAGTTATAACATGTTTCATATCTTCTTTAGATTTTTCGTGTAAAAGTTATGCACAAACTTTCTTACACCTTCCTTCATAACAATCTCATGCATTCTTAACACTTTTTATTCAAATAACTGTAATTATAAAACTTCTATTCAACATGAGTTTACTTTCAGATTAAATTTCGAGTCATTAACAACTCAATATACCAAGCAGGGTAAATGTTACTTGAAAAGCGAAACAATGAAATTATCAAAATTACCATAAAATCACCAACTATTGCAAAATATATAAATGTTATTTTTATTTATAAAAAGAAAAATTTTAACCGCAATCGTTAATATCGTGTTTTAGGGATAGGTGAGCGCAGATGTGGTTAGAGAGCTATGTTGAGGTGTCGAGTAACTAGAATTCAAAGAATACACCAAAGTGCTAAAAGGCACCGTTCGAGTTGTCTATCGAACTGAGGAAATGTCGATCATTAATTATAAGCATGATAACAGCTGTGTGCACACTCAAAATTAACGAAGGTATGGTTTGTTATCATCCTGAAATCCATCTCATTAAATGTCCTATCAAATCCCCAGACCTCAGTTGAATAAGTCGGTCCTGGTGGTGTAGTGGTAACCGTACTTGCCTCCTTAACCCAAGATCGCGGGTTCAAACCCGGCCAGGATCGATGGCTTTTTTCGGCCATAAAAATCCTAAGTATGGCTTCCTTCGGAAGGGAAGTAAAACCGTGGGTCTTATGTCGTACATTTTATAGCATGAAAAAGAACTCTGAAAGAAGAGGCCTCTGAGCAAAATTTCTCGGCCGTTTCACACCCTGAATTGATTGGGACGCTGATGACATGAGATATTAAAGAGCGTCCATAAATAAATCAAATAAACACAAGACACAAGTGCGGTCGAAACACTTTCTTAGAACTCGTAAAGTTAGGGCTAAACATAAAATGTGCATGAAGTTCTATAGAATGAAATATATAATTTATGTCCTTGTGACTTTATTCCGCAAGCTGTAACAATCCTTAGAGAGAAGCACCAACAGTGGCATGCAATCTGCGTCAGTCTTTTTTTTTTTTTAGAAATGTTTTTGTGAAGTGTTTATTTCTTGTACTGAAAGTTCATGGCCGCCTAGTTACATTTGACTTCACACATCCTGTTTGCCATCTCTAGTTATTGCTTTTATCCCAGTGTATAATGCGAGATTTTACTTGCAGACGTTTATTTGACTGCAGCAACAAAAGTGTACATTTCCACGTGTATTGCAAAAACGCTGCTCTTTCTAAAATTTATGTCTCCCATTACATGGCAGGAATGTACATACCAACGTTATTGCAAACCCAAGTTCAAGCTTTCACTGAGATATATGTCTTGCAATGTCGTCTCATCAAAAGGCTAATGCACGCATTTACAACCCGCTTTGAGCTGAAAACCAGTTTGTCTTCGACAGGTAACTTTTGAATCTGAATTGTAAGGAACGCGGTATGAGAGGTACATCGCTAGATTTAAAATAAAATAATATTTTTATTCGCCTACTACTAATTTTCTTGTACATCCGAAGGAATAAAAACTTAGTTACCTTACCTAAATACGTTAGAAGTTTTCACTCTCCTCCTAACTAAACACTCGCGATCGTTGTTGACAAAGTGAAATCCCAGCTTTGAGAATGAAATCCTTTTTATTTGTACTCTCAATTTATAAAAGATTAGCATGGTATACAAATTCTTATATGCTAAATGAAATCTCTGGAATGATACCACAAATATATTGTGCTCTATCAATGGCCATAAGAGCTTTATTTTCCAGTAATACAATTTTTGCAAAACGGAATGTACATTTGTGTACGCCCGCTTAATTGTTCTTTTATATTTAAATAATGTTTAATTTGTTCTAAGCCACAACATGGCTTAGAACAAATGGTTCTAACGGTAACGCCTGGGACTTGCATTCAGGGATCCTCGGGGCTCCGACCATCCGACCTTCTTTTTTTAATGGTTTCTCCTGGTCGCTTAAAGATCAATGCTGGGTTGGATTTCCTGTCGTCCAATTTTACGCCAGGCGAGGTGGGCTGGCGCGGTGTGACGGTGACTTGCGCTTTGAAAAGGTTTCTGTCCCTGCCTCTGGTGTGGAAGTAATCCTTTTGGGAAGCTGGAACTTCTTGGAGAGGGGTTCCGCCGGCTTTGGGGTGTTATATCAAGAAACAATGTTAAAAATTCCATCTAGGTCCATGCTTAACTGCTCGGTGCCTCCCTTTACACATCCTTTCCTCACGGAGGTGCCACCACTACTGGGGGCGTAGGCCGAAATAGCCAGTTATTGAGCAAGACTGAAGTATCGAAATATATTTCTCCTTATAACAACCTAATCCAAACGACACACTAATGAGTTCGTAGACATTTTAGCATTTTTTAGCATTGGTATTAAAAGTACTTCATGGGCTTTGAGTGACTGGAACATAGCAAAAGACTACAATCTACGATGGGTAGTAAATTTGAGTAGCTCTCTTAAGGGAACATTTTAAAAAGGAAAATTTAAAATGTATCACGTGTTATAATTTAGAACAACTAGTATAGCTTTTAAATAATGCAAAATGCAATCATTTTTCAAATTATACCGCTTTTTATCAATGCATAGCAACAAAAAATGACTTAAGGCGATAAAAAAGAAAGAAATACTGTAATGTGAAAGGTCAGCAGTTCAAGCAGATTGGTTGTGATGTATGTGGTACAACACAACGTATATTTATCTTGCAAATGAAACGCGTATTTTGGCATTTATGCAACCGCTTTGTTAATGGTTTATGTAATCAGTCATTTTCTTGTATGTAAAATATGAAGAGGTGCTGTTTCCTGAGAGATCTAGTAGGTAAATTAACGCCGCAACAGAACAATTACTCAGGGCGTTCTTTTTAGTATTTTTTTGTATTTACTCTAGAGATCTTTGATTTCAAATGCTTTACTTTGTTTGATTTTATTTATGACTACTTTATAACATCTCAGGTCATCTGCGTCCCATTGAGTTCAGGGTGTGAATCGGCTAATAAATTTTGCTCAGAAACCTCTTCTTTCAAGCTTGAGGTTCTTTATCGTGCCGTTAATCTACGAAACGAGACCCATGGCTTTACTTCCCTTCCCTTCCGAAGGAAGCCATACTTAACATTTTTACACTCGAAAAAATCCATTGACCCTGGCCAGGATTGAACCCCCGATCTTAGGTTTGCAATGCAAGTATGATTACCACTAGAGCACCAGGATCGACCCAAATTATTGAGGATGGATACATCCTTAAACATTGCAATTTTAGGTATGCAAAATGTTGGTTACAACTTGTTACAGTTTATTATTATTATTATTATTATTATTATTATTATTATTATTATTATTATTATAATTTTGGTTCAACGATCTATTTCCAGCGTTAGACAGAATACGGAAAATTTCGAGTAAATATAGGTTTTTTTTTAATTTAGAAAATTACAGGGTGTTCTTGTAAATATAAGTTATACTTCACTTATTCTCCCAAGAGCATGGAAACAATAATTATGCAGGATATGAGACATTTAAACATTATATTGCTATATACTTGAACGCCAAAGGGCCATAATTTCCTCTTTCATATCTTCAATAGGCCTCGAGATTCTTAAGCACTTAACGTCAAGCTAGTTACACTTAAACACAGGCTAAGAATCGCCGCCCAGCGGGTAAACAATATTTGAGTGACAGGCGTAAAGAGAGGGGGTGGTTTGTAGCTCGTGAACTATTGACCCTTCCCACCTGTTACACTTAGTAACAACATAACTTCATCCCTCTTCGTTCTGGTGTTAGTGCTCAGAAATTCCGATGCCTAATCATCATCATTTTTGATAAGTGAGAAGTTTAACGTATTAGCAGAATTTGGAAATATATACACAATATTTAATACAGCATATAATGTACATAAAAGTCACAGACACTAAAAAGCATAGAGTAATCTAAGTCCATGCATAGAGCAATCAAAAGTGCATCTTCAATTATGAGAAGCAAAATATGAGATAATTAAAGGAATACTCCAGGGAAAAGTGGAAAAATTTCGTTATAAAAACTCGAACCTGCTATAAATTACATAAATTAATGCAATGCATTTAAAATTTTATAGTTCTTAAATATTTTTGTTATTGAAAGCTATGTTTTTCGGTATTTTATAATGCTAAACTTGTAGAGTAAATGTAACAATTTAAAATTGGAACTTGGTGAGAGATGGACTATGGCTGGCGCTTAGTGCAGTTTTCAGCCGTGCTCTGTTCGATCACAAACGTGGATACATCGAAGGATTGTCTCATTACAGGCGTTTTCCCTAAAAGGCGGTTCTAAAACATTTGAGTAATATGGTCCAGGCTTGTACATAATCATACTTTTAGGATTAATTTTTATACTTAGATGCGATTTTCAAACAAAGCTAGAAAACATTTGAAATCACGGAAGTAATTCAAACTTCGATCTTTGTTTTACCGTGTTGATGTCGATCTATTTGACCTACGTGCCTTGTCGAACTAAAAGCGAGAATGAGTCCGAAACATGGATTTAAGTGAAAATCATACCTAGATACAAATTTTCCCCAAAATTGATTGAAATTTACTTTAGTGGGACACTTAGCAAACAGAAGACCAGTTTCTTGCATGACCTTAAACTATTTGCCAATAACCGGTTGAGAAAAAAGCTTGGAAATTCCAAATAGAAAACTTTTGCGTCACCGTTTATGAAAGAGAAATACCCTGCTGGAAGAACTTGGGTTTTATCCAGCTACTTCTGACTGATTAGTTTGAATGAATCGAATTTCTTACAAAGACTGTGTGTTTATTCATAACACTGGGAAAAAAGAAATGTAATTTTAGATTATTTTATAGTCTCAAATTAAGTAATATCAAAAGAAATTGCTGAACATTTGCAAAGATATTACATACACTTTCAAATTGATATTAAAATCATCAGTGTCTTGTGTCTAAAAATGTGCTTTCTTAATTTTATTTCTTAATAATGTTAACATCATTATTATAGAATACAAAAATAAATAAAAAAAGAAAAGTGCAAAACTATAATATATAGAAGGAAATAATATATAGTATAGTGTTTATTGCCTAAACTATAAAAGAATTTGTTCACAATATGTCACAAGTACAGGTTTGATACTGGTTCTTTCATGGTTTTGTGGATCATTTCACGGGTCGGCAAACAGAGCGGTGACACCAAACAATTGATTCAAGTTCTTCCAATTACAGCGATAAAAATAAACTTCTTATGATAGGAGATGTTGAAAATATTATCCTGTGACATCCAAACATTTTTGGCATTTTTTTTAGAAAAATATTATTTACACACATCAGTGCTTACTGAAAATGTTCAGATCCGTATTCAGTATCAGTCAATTGCTAAAAGAAGTGCGAATATACCATCTTGTTTCTTCCTGAATTTATGGTATCCTCAAAAAATAGGCTCTATTACTCTGTATGCATTTACTGGGTTTTCTCGTCCGGCAAAGGGGACTAAATGTATAAATTAGTAAAGTTATACATGTTATTTTGCATCTAAACATGGCCAGTAAAATAGGACCGTGCTTCATCAGTAAAAAAATATTAAACGTGAATCAAAAACTCTTATCATTAACGTTCTGTAACACCCCATTACAGATATTTACCCGAGTATTAAGATCACGTGCATACAATTCGTGTATCGTATGCTTTCCAGTTTAAATTAATTCATTTTTGGAAAATGAACTGATGCGTATGAATAAGTTTTCTGAAATTGTGTCAAAAATGTATGGATGTAACAGGAAAACGGTTCTAACATTTCCTGTCACATGCTCCATTGTAATGCGAGCACTGGTATCTGTTGCGTGTTTATTACATCGCCGGGATTTATCACTCTGATTGCGGGGCGACAAAACCATGAAAGACCCAGAATATATGAATTAATAATTTATTTGCCTGGCTAAGTTAAAGTCACAAGGCGGCCTTCTCTTACATGTCCAAAATTCAAATGAAATGTTTTAAGTATAAACACACATATGCATGCTCCATTGTATTAAATATTCAATAATAACATGCTACTTTTAGTTGTGTCAAGGATCGATGATTGAAGTATGGCAAAACATCCCATATGAATTTTACTTAGGGACTTGGAGGCCCTAAACCAATTTAAAGCGATAGCTCATTGCTTTTCTATTCGTATTGTAGTCCCGGTTAGGTTTAAGATAAATCATCTGGGGAAGTTTTTGCCTGATTTGAACAGTTCTTTGGTTAATTACTGAACTAACGAAATTGCTTGCAGTTTATTATCTTAGCTGTATATTCAAACACGCGGCTACCAGTTTTCTTTAAGTGTGGAAGTCGGCAAAGTTAATAATACATAGTTCTAAAGTTTGTGTCCAAGCAGAGGAAGCCTGGTTAAATTGTGCGCTTGACTGACTTGCTATATAAATATGAAAGTTGACTGGTACATATAGATATGAGGACTTGTGCCGCACTCATGTCGCAATGACACAGGGATCAGTTACTTACGGGCGATGTAGCATAAGTCTTTGGACAGCGGCTGTCATCCTTGAATCGTTTAGAACTAGAATGGAGTTAAATGTGCGGAAATAATTTTATGTATTTATCATCTCTGGCATATTTGTTCAAACGAGAGATGATTAAGAATGATATGACAATGAGATCCTATTTCTTGTGAGTATTTAAGAGCTTGTAACTGTTTATGATTTAATTAAAGTATTTATATTTATTCTCGGTTTCTTTTAGATGTTCTTTATTTCCGATATTACATTTATTTCTGTATCTGTTAATATTATTATTCTATTTTTTGTCAGTAACATAGTAACGATCAATATGCAATTTTAAACCCAATATTGTAAGGTAATTACTATAGTCAATATAATTTTTGAAGAAAGATAATTGTTATCAATCATTGTTCACATTATTAAATTTGCCTATAATTTATAACCTACAGATTATGATATTTAATGCACATATAACAGCGCTGTAATGTTTCCCAAAAGCAATTATTTTGTCTAAAATACTAATAATTGGAAAGGAAAAATCAGATATGACAAAATTTGGGTCCAGGCCGGGATTCGAAACACGAATCTTCAGCCTTGCGTGCTGACGCTCTAACCAATTGAGCTACCGTGTCCTCCAAGCACGAAATCGCGAACCTCTGTAATCTGAATCTACATACCCGGAAGCCTCCGTAAGGTTTCTCCACTGAGGTACTTACTCGTATTCCTTTAAGGGACGACTTGTAATGTTATAAGTATGTCTGATCCAGGCATCAAGTTTAAGTACTTTTATACAGCAGTTAATTTATTTAATTCATTTTTAAACTAATGTCTTACATTGGGGTAGTGTGAAAGAGCGAGTTAAAATACTAATAAATACTCACACAAACACAAGTTTTAGAAGCTAGAACGCTTATAAAACCTTTTGAACTTCATAAGTAACCGAAATTAAAGGAAACGAGGGTATTTTAATCCAAACTAATTAACTTATTTATAAATTATAGTATTTCTGGTAATCCATAATAGTTTTTCTTATGATTCGTACAGCATTAACATTAAATTCTTACTTTGACTTTCTGAAAACCTAAGTAGCAATAACTACACGAATTTTGGAGTTAAGGCGGTGTTTTTTAATCTTTTCAGAATCAATCACTTATGATTTTTATAGCAAGCTTAATCAAGGAGTACGAGGGGTGTTCTAAAATTTCTTGGCCTCACTCAGATGCCGTGAAGATGACCAAATTACTAAAGTATTTGTTAAGTGCCATTCTTTAGATGGAACGCTGTAAAGTTTCAGACGCGTAAGTGTTGTCACAGGTAACAAACTAGTATTACCTTTTCTACAAAATGGATAAAACTAAAATACGGGCTGTGATAAGCGCTTTATTTTTAAGGATTTAACCCCAACAGAAGTACAAAAGAAGTAGATTCTCTCCCTTCGTTTTCGACTGTTAAAAATGCGCTGTTGTTAAGAAGGGCGACTCCATTCAAGATGATGAGCGCTCAGGGCGTTCCAAAACTGCTACGACCGACGATATTGTGACAGAAATTCACAATGCCGTACTCATTGATCGCCGATGGAAGGTACGAGAGTTGCTTGACATTGCAAAGACCATGTCAAGCACATTTTACACGAAGTTTTAAGCACGAGAAAGCTTTCCTCTCGATGAGTGCCGCCTTTGTTAACAATGGACCAAAAACGCTTTCAAATGAACATTTGGTAACAGTGTTTAGATGCAATTGCAGTGAGTTTCCCGACGTTTCATAACAGTAGATGAAATATTGATTTGTCACTACATGCCAGAGACGAAGGAGCAGTTCAAACAGGAGTTGCAACAGCTGAAAGCGCACTTAAGAAAGCAAAAACGGTTCTATCTGCGTCATTGCCAAGGTTTGCTGGGGTTCTAATAGTGTGGTGATCGTAGACTACCTCCAGAAGTGCAGAGCCAGGAAATATTAAGCTTCACCACTGGAACAAGTGAAGGATGCTATTCAGGCTAAATGTCCACAATTAGCGAAAAAGACAGTTCTCGTTCATGAAGATGTTGCGCCTGAACACGGGTCTGTGATTGTTGCTGCAAAACTGCATGGCGTTAGCTTTCAAGTGCCTCCATATCCGCCATATTCGCTGGATTTGGCTTTCTGTTCCCAAACCTGAAGAAATGCTGGATGGATGAAGATTCACATCAAATGACGAGGTTGAAGCTGAGACAGGTTTATTTTTCCCAGATGGACAAATCTTATTTTACTGAGGGTATTAAAAAGTTGAAAAGTCGTTGGACAAAGCGTATTGATTTACAAGGTGACTATGTAAAAAAGAAAATAAATACGTTTCTCTTAAATCTTGTATTTTCTTGGTTAAGCCAATAACTTTTAGAACATCCATGGTACAATTATCTTCAGAACTTTGCTGTATTATATTGAAATTAATAATAATAATAATAATAATAATAATAATAATAATAATAATAAGTTTGAAAGGGAAAATCTAATAACATAAACTTGTGAATTAACTATACCAATGAATATATATATGTAAATTAGTAACAAAAAAGTAAAGTTTATTATTCTTACCTTTTATAAGTATGCATTGTCCTTCAAGTTTTAGAAAAATATTGGTTCATGCACAGGAAAATTAAGAGAAATGCTCTTTAGAGTAAAAAATTGGAAGCTGGTGGAGTACAGAAGCGTACAGTAACGGGGTGTAATTAAAATAATTATTAACGAAAGAATTTTGGATAAAATAGTGGAGAGAAATGCCTACTTATGCAAATAAAGTAGGAACACTTAACCCAAGACGTTCGTACAGTATGGTAAAGTAAGTCGCAGAAAATTTAGAGTGGCATAGCTAAATAAGAAATACCAGGTATTCTCAAGGTAAAAGTAATTTCAGTCAACCTTCAGAAAAA
This sequence comes from Metallyticus violacea, assembly GCA_030762175.1. Classification (NCBI taxonomy): domain Eukaryota; kingdom Metazoa; phylum Arthropoda; class Insecta; order Mantodea; family Metallyticidae; genus Metallyticus; species Metallyticus violacea. Next base: position 49,253,873 of record CM060838.1, on the reverse strand, counting down.
GAATTATTAGCAACCAGAGAGGAAGGCATAGACTATATGTGTATAAATCGGCCATAATTTTACTCACATTTGGGTAAATTTATCTGTACATGTTCACAGTATTTCGTAGATTCAATGCATGATGAATTGCCTTTCCTTCAAAAATAGGTTTAGTTCCTTTAACACAAAGTGAGGAAGGTAGCAAGATTCACGTTTGCTATTACTCTCCCTGTAGAATCGTATATGGATATTATTATAGAGATAACATCTCAATGTTCCTTGTTCAGAATAGCTAGACATTTCCTTTGTTCCGCAAAAGAGATCAAAGGTGACTGGACGATCCTCTTATGAAACACTGCTCATTTTAATAGTAGCCAATCGTGCCTTCATATGAACCCAAAGGCATGCCTAGATCGAAGAAATGTTTAGGTAATACAGTTGGAAGTATTACGCATTATTGTACCTATCCGAACGGACGTTCACTTTGATATTTAGACCGTAACTAGTAATCAGTTAATCAACAATCAAAGGACTTATGCGATCATTACAGATGCATGAGCTAGAAATAGAACAATCGACGTTACATCAGATCAAATTTTCTCAAAGGGAGTCGAAGTAAACTTAACAATAGCAAGTGCGCATTATCTTCCTCCTAGACCTATACATTTACTTAAGCATATAATTTGATTTGTTTGGCTGCGATTAAAAGGTTTGGTGATGACATAACAGCCTGGTGCCCCCTAGTCTAGAGCTTATAGGTAATATGGGAACCCACCCAGCAGTGAACACTCTGCCAATAAGATCTTAGTGAATATCTCAACAAATATAAACATTAGTGTCATTGGTAATACTACCTAAATATAATAAAACTTGGTGGTTCTTAAGTAAGCAAATTCCTCTGATAATCATATAAACACTTTCTTTTGGTGCATGAGTAATCTAATCCAACTGAAGCTAAGCGAAATGCCTTGTGCCGTAGCGAATGGAACTAAGGTGCAGTAGTGACGTCAGGAAATAGGTTGCACTAGTTCGTTTATATGGAGTGGCGTAGAAGGAAGTAACGGCTAAAAGAAACGAATGCTTTTTATTTTGCTCATTTCGTTCAAGCATTATCATGGGCGCAATATATATGCTATTTACTATATACATGTGGATACTTCTGAAGCACAGTTGCTTTTTCTTCGTTCATTCTTTAACCTTTATGTTTCAATGTGCAATATTGCAGTCTAACCTCCAATAAACTGTTTTTAGATTGCACTATCAAATGTTTGTTCACTTCGGAAACGCATGCTTACTTACGACTGCATATGAAATAAACTTTTCACGCCGGCAGTAGAACAAATATTCTTGCCCAGGAATACCCTTCTTTTCGATTTGGAGCGTTTCCTTCTGCTAGTTCCCATTTATGAGTAAATGCATTGCTAAGAAAAATTCTGTTTCACTCATTTCCGCTACGTGGGGGCGCTCCCTTTTTAGTGTGCGCGCAAAGCAAGCAGTAAAGGATCGCAGTGCGTTATCGATCGATGGCGTTATGTTATGACTTAGAAATGAAGTGATGCTGGTTGTAAATTTATTCGGCATTCGCCATACCTGATCTAATATGGTCTTTAGAACATAGACTTCATTGTTTCCATGGTGGTAACCCATGGTACTATTTCCCTGCACTCTTTCACCATGTGGAAAGGATATCTTTATAGAAAACAAAGAAAGATAAAAAAAAGACCACGATAGATGCTCTAATATGGGTCTTTATTTACTGGTTTTTGTACAGTAACCAATAAGAATCCCTATAGAGCAATTTTAAAAAAAGCTCTCTTTTCCTATTCACACATTTTATATAAAGTAGTTTTCTGTATTTCTTTGCTTGCATTCCTTCCCATATTTTTTAATCTAATATTTTGTTTCTAAGCTTATTCATATGTATTGCTACTCTCTGTCCATTGTGGCAGCCTGAAATTTCGGAGAGCCGTTATTTTTTTGTCAATATATATTTTCTTAGTGTCACATTGAGACATTCTTTGAAGAACAATAAAAGCTGCACATTTGGTCTACCGTATTAAGTGCATTTGTTTTCTTTTTTAATGATAGTGCACTTCATTGGGGATACTGTTATTGTTTGGAGTGAATTATTTCTATTGCTCGTGGATTAATCATCAAACGTTTTGAACAAACAGTAGGTACAACATAGGGCCAGAAAAGATTAACTAATCAGAAAATAAATTTACTTTATTCAGGTAAAGAATGGTGTTGTTAGCTTTCAGGAAGGTTCCTTGAAGCTGAAAATTTTCTCCATTCGAATGCACCAGAAAATCGCGGTTATATCTTGTTTATGATAAACAAAATAAAACGCTATAGATTGCCTGTAAAACGATTAAACGTTTTATATGAGATAAATAATTGACAAGAAACAAAATAAAATAACAAAATGGTTCTAATGGATCCACTTGTCACCTAGCAATAACAGAAGATTAGCAGGACATATCTACTTCTTAGTGTGATTTCATCCCGAAGAATTCTACTTGCTTATTATTTTCAGAAAAAAAAACAAAACAAAATTACGAAATAGGTGATCATCGCTGTCAGTTAAGTCATTCCTCTTTACTGTAGAAATAAGAAGTTGGCGATATGGAGTTTTGCAATATTGAGGCCTTGAGCTTTTATAGAACGAACAAAGAATTTTCGCAACAAGTCTAACATTTCTAAACAATTCTCAAAATAATAACAATGCAGTCATGCATTTATCACAATCTCCATTTTTCTCTCCGTTTTCCATCCCATATCAAATCTATCATCACAATACAGCCGATCTGCGATGGAGCACAAGGTCCTGTGGCTTCAAGCGGAACATACCTCTCACATCCTTCGTGCCCATCCCAGCCTACTTTATTATTTCTGCCTGCCATCAATCTCTACGACTATCATCATCGATAAGTCCTTGCAGTTTTCCACTCCGCACCTTTGCCTTGCGATCTTCTCACTGCATTACCTCCGACAACAATGATCTTTGAGCTGTTAAGGTAATTCAGTACATAACTAAGGTTAAAGTTTAGGGATCTAGTAGACATTTGTGTGAAATTATACGCTAGTTGCGTGTATAGAAATGCTGTTGTTAAAATTGTAACATTTTCAAATTACAGATCCACGGAGACAAAATGAAACATGAACATGAACATGAACAGTTATCTATAACATAAGACAGTGTTTAATACTCGTTATCATTAGAGAGGCATCACAGGTGGTGTACACATGATTCATAAGATGAACTGGTAAATTGGAAAAGGAAGAAAGGGGAAGTAAGTGATCATTGTCTAAATTATCTCCCAGGTGCGTGCCATTGTTTAGGATTGAGAAAAAAAAACTGGAAAAATCTCAGTAAGGGAGGACGGTTTTGGCAGGAATCGAATCGCAGACTTACCGTTCGTGCTCATGTTCTAAAGATCTGGGCCATACATCCGTGAAGGTCGATTAGAAGATGTAAATTTGTTGTCTGTTGAAATAAGTTTATAAAACACTGATACTGATTGTAAAGTTACCTTAGAATATGTTGTTTTAGTGGGGTTAAATGTGACATGTAATGTAAAGGTTATGTAACCTGAAGGGAAGTTCAACATTGGCTGAAATTAAATTTCAACTGTTTTACCTCACGTTTATCTCAACTGGACTATTCTTGAGGGACAATAACACGGAGGAGTATCATATTGAGTTCAATATAGAGGAAACTTTTTGATTTGAATTATTTACGGACGCTCTTTAACAGCTCGGGTCATCAGCGTCCCATTCAATTCAGGGCGTGAAATGGCCGACAAATTTTGCTCAGAGACCTCTTTTATCAGGCTTGAGGTTCTTTTTCGTGCCGTAAATGTACGACACGGGACCCACGGCTTTACTTCCCTTCCGAAGGATTACTTAGGGTTTTTAGGCCCCGAAAAAATCTATCGATCCTGGCCGTGTTTGAACCCGCGGTCTTGGGTTTAGGAGGCAAGAGTGGTTACCACTACACCACCAGGACCGACAATATAGAGGACATGCTTGACTACTAATGAATTTGTACTAAATATAACAGAGGGAGATAGTCACGCAGGCAGGCAAGAAAGAGGAAGATAACTTTGGATGAAAATGAGAGGGCTCAGATCTGAAAAAGGTGATAACGGGTAGGGGTTTGGGAAAACAAGTAAATTTGGCTCTATGTGTGATATTCCTAAAGTTATTCCTTTTTTAATTTTATTTATTTGATTTTATTGTTAAATATAATTTTATTTTATATTTTATTATGAAATGTTTAATATGCAATCTAATATCTTGCATTAAATCAAACAAAACAAGTGTATTATAAAAGCACGAACAATCTGTTAGAACCGTGAGCCTGTTGAAATTTTCTAGCAATGATGTCACCAGTGGAATAAATACAGTTCTACGAGAAGAGGTTCTACTGCTGCTACTATTTCCAGTACTAAAAATTCTAGAAGCCCCAGTTTATTCTTAAGGAGAAAGAAGTACAAAATAACCGATTAAAGATGCTGAAATAAATCCAAGGCTCTGTGACCTGAACTGAAAGAAGATTGCATGAACTTTCTACGAGTATTAAGTCTTTCATCAAAGATATCACAGACCAGATGTCGAAATAGCTTCAAATGTAGTAGGTAGCATAGGCAAAATTGTTAAGGATATTCTTCTCCAGTGATACATTTAAATGCAGATGAACTACAGAGTCTTTTACGTATGTCATCAGAACAATGTCCTGATGTTTCTTGCCACAGTTGGCGTGGAACGGCGAAGAGAGGGGCTGGAATGATTGATGTTCAGGGACCTCGCCATTAACACCTTCTCTAAGTACTTGCCTTATCAGAAGAGGTAAGAACCCAACAGATACAGGAGATGTTGAGGGAGCTTGCATAATGAATACGTCGGTTACGAAACTTGTCAGAACACAGTGGCTCTGACAAGCAGCGTTTTGTACAGTTACTCACCACTCGTTCCTTCTTTCTCCTTCGTTTGGTGAAAAGTGAAATGCTTGGCCGACCGAGTCCTACATTCAACGCTGAAAACATCCAACGGCTGCGGCATCTTCAAGGCCGTTGCGGTCCGTGAGATGGAGTTACGATGTCATCAGCACTGCCTAAAGGTGAAGGATGGATATATGCCCTTGCAGATAGTGACGAAAGTTTTATATTTTCTTTCTTATGTGTATTCATTTTACACTTATTGTAAATTTCATGACATTAGTAGTTTGGCAGCAAAAGGGAAAGAAGCTAGGAGTCATCAAAACTAAATAATGGCCTAAGTTTCAACAATATAATAGAAAGCAACTACATTCTATACACCAGAGTCTGCATTTGGTACACCTGAACATTGGTTTACTATACATAATATGTATGGATTTAATCCGATATATGAGAAACGTCGCAAAATGCCATGAAATTTGTTTTCATTTCATTTGCATACTTAAATAAGGCTGCACATTTACAGTCGGCCCAATTTAAAAACTGAATATTTGAACTCATAAATAATCAATAACTGTTACATATTTTCACTCTCCTTTTTCTTTATTAGTTTCCTTTTTTTAACACCAAATCTTTCTGTGAATTGTCCCAAAATTTTTCCCGTCACCATTTGACTTTATCGCATTCCAATAAATAATGGAACACACTGACTGCTCCCCCACGCATACTATATCTCCTCTCTACCCATTCAGGAGTATTACTCCCGTACGCTTCCACTTCCAACACACCCTACCCATTTGATCACAAATTTCAATATATTTCTCTCGTCTCCAATTCTGTTTGTTTCCTTTATATATGACCAAAGAACATATATCATCTAAACCCAAATTTCTTGCTTTTCAATATATTCTATCTTCTGTCTCACTATCTTCTAAAACCCATTAACATTACATTAACTGCTCCCCATATATTCCCTAAACCAACTTCTTGTATCTTCCCTACCTCCCCATACCAACTCTTCCTTTACAAAATCTCTTTTGCATATTTCTAACATTCCTTTAATATATTTGAGCTGTCTAATTTGAGGATAAGAGTGTCCGTAAATAAACCCATAAAAAACTTAAATAAAATGTTAACAAGAGTGTAAAAAACATCCAGAAAATGTGAGAGTTTTTGAGTAAAGTTAAGGAGAAGTAGGAATGAAACACGAACAAAGTAAAAGAAAGTTTCCTACAGTCAGATAACCATGTGATTAATTATGTAGGAAACTGTATTTTGGAAAGAATACTGCTAGGATCCAGAATAAAGAGTACGTTAATAATACATGTAAAGATATAGTTGATATTGTAAATTGAGAATATATTGTTGTAACAAATTGTAAAGTTAATAGTAAAATAAATTCATTCATTCAGTATTAGTTTCCTCCCCACCTTTAACATATATTTTCCATATAATTACCGATACCACACTAAATATCTTCAAATACAATTTCAATTCTAAAAAGTGTTGACATTTTAGTACAATTTCAACGTCTTTTTTCCCTTTTTCAAAATTAGCACAATGTTAAATAAATCTAGATGATTCCTAATTGTTATATTTAAAAGTAATATTTTTTTAGTTTGTGTTTATATGTTAAAAATTCTGTATTTTGATGCATGAGAAATAAATACTACGACTACTACTACTACTACTACTACTACTACTACTGCTACTGCTACTGCTACTGCTACTGCTACTGCTACTGCTACTGCTACTGCTACTGCTACTACTACTACTACTACTACTACTACTACTACTACTACTACTACTACTGGCATAATTGAATAGTATCCCTAATAAATTGACAAAAATACTGCTTTTGTATTGCAAATTTGCAAACTAAATAAATTGTAATAAGACAATTCAGTATTTTAGGGGAAGATAAATTTAGTGTCATATCAAGTAATCAGCACTCAAGGGGCTACATATGGATGGTCTTAAAAGTATAATTTTAACTGAAATAATGAAAAAATATTCTTCATGGCTAAATAACAACAATTTAATAGGAAATGGAACTAAAGTATTTAATAGCAAAGGTTTTATATGTATATAAACATAAGATATTATAGGTATACTTTATTTTTGAAGAAAACATTTTATTGTAGATGTAGCAGTCTTGCAATAAACAATAAATTCATCGTTATATTTGCCTGCTAAATAAGCAAACCGTCATCTTTTCAAAATGCGGAATTTAATTCTCGATCTTCACTCACCAAGTGATCTTAGATGTATTAGAAAGGGAAATAAAAAAAAAAACAAAACAAAACAAAACAAAAGAATTGGAGGGAAATGCTCAAATAGCGAGAGTAACTATCTAGGGATATCACTGCCGTATGCAATGGTATTTGTTCAATAGGGACAGAATCATGTGACCTCGCCTTTGAAGATTGCACTCCCCTAAACTGCAAGAGAAGTAACTATTTTAAAAACAGCAGGTATGTGTGTGTGTTTTGTTTTGTTTTGTTTTGTTTTTAACATCAACAGAAAGAGCAAATGTTACAGCTACTACTGTTTTTGCAACGTACCCAGACTTCATCTGTTAAAGTGTCATCTTTGCATTCGAGATATCCTTGGTCTCCAGTTTTTCGTTGGTAGCAGTCTTCCTCGGTGAGCGTTGTTTAGAATTTCCTTTTAAATGATTATAACATCGTGATATCGTATTCAATATCTATCTTAATTTTAGTATTTTCCCTTCTTTAATTCATTAACAACATCGTTTCCAACAGTTCATTTGAATTGCTTCAGTTTATCCTGATTTAATGTACCGTATTTGCGCAAATCTAATGCGCCATGGAATGTAATGCGCACCCCAAATTTAAAACTTAAAATCTTATTTTAAAAAAAAGGACTTGGCGTTTTAGAGTCCATTCGCTTCATAAAACGATTAGAACATATAATTTATAAGTGAGCTATTGTTACCTCTTGGAGCAGGTAGGACAAACTCCATTACTCATGCTGCTGCCAGGACAGTTGTGTAGGTCAAGGAAAATAAAGTTATTTCTTATAGTGTCACAAGTCACAGGTTGCCCGTTATTCCTCCTTTCATGTACGAATTCCAAAACTTTTTCTTCAATGTCAGAATGCCCTCCTTTACGAGGACAGTGAGTTTCTTCCCACTAGCTTTAGTTGCAAATAATGCCAATTTCTGTTGCCACCACAAGCGAATGTGCTGTTAGTTATATTGCACTCTCTTCCTGTTACCATTTTTTTTCAGCATAAAGAAATACTTTACGTTTGAACATAGCATCATTAGATCATCTTTGTCTGCCATACTATTTCAACGCTCTATGCAGTAATAGACCAACACTAAATGTAACGAAGTCGAGAATTGCAGCAATGCATTATGACGCAATAAACCATAAATTTGAATGAAGTTACCGGCGAACTAAGGAACGGGTTTGCACTCGAATCTAATGCGCACCACAATTTTGAATTTTACATTTGGACAAAAGTTGCACAATAGATTCGCGTATATATGGTATATACTATCCAAGTATCAGGCTATATGCACCTATACTTGTATTATTTCATAAATTAGAAGCTTAGTATTCTAATTTACTGTAACCCCAAGCCACGCCAGTTATCTATTTAGAGTCTCTCTTGCTTTCATTAATAATAATTACATTTATATTTTTTTTACACTTTCCCTTAAAGATGTTAAGTACTCTGTATTCCTTTATTTGTAATGCCTTTATCGACACTAAGGCCATCTGCATTTAAAGCTGTTAAATATTCAATTTCAAATACTTCTTATTTGGCGCTACAGCCCGAGATGAGCCTTGGCCAGCCGAAGCGATCTCTGCACCCTCTGCCTCAGTCTTACGGCTTCATAGATAGAGGAGGGGGATTGTGATCAGCATGTCAGTATTCCATTAGCGCCGGTCGCCTATCATGCAGCTTTCGTGATCGAAGACGCTACCATTCCATCAGGCAGCTTCCCAATTGTCCTCGCGAGGCTGGGTGGATCCCGTTCCAGACCTCTCTAACTTACAAAAATTATTAAGTAGGTACCGGCATTCGAAGAAGGTAGTCAAATTTCAAATACTAATAAAGTTTATTGAAATTATTCTTTATCCACTTTTCCTAACGCACTAAAATGTCATCTCTATCCTTTAGCATTAGCGAACAATAACTAAGATATGTAATTTATTCTCAACTAGTGTTACAAGGACACTTTAGCACAATTAAATCTATTTAAAAGAAATGTTTATGAAGAAACTGTCATAATCTTTTAGTTATAGTCTTCTTTTGACTTTTACGCTAATAGCTATATCCTCAAACACTTTAGTTCTAACTTCTTCTGGTATTTTCCATAGATTCTGAATTACATATTCTCATATTTCTTATATTTTGCTCTATGAAGCTATTTTGTTCCTGTGTCTTCTCATATCTATTCTGTATTTTAAGACATTAGTGTTATGGGATTCTTCTTCTTTCGCTATATTTATCGTAGCCCGGGTCAGTCGCTTGTCGGAGAGCTATTTACTCTGAACACACACACAGTGTACTTACTCGCTGAGGGACTCCCTGAAAGGATAATTAATCAATCCTCTGTAAGGATTAAACTCGATGAAATAAACACAGAGAATAAGACACACAAAAATGAGAGGAATGAAGATGAAGGTGAATTTGTGGCAGAGAAATACAAAACACCCCATTTGCCCTTTCTTAAAATGGATTGAGGAAAACCATGAAAGCCTGTTAGGTGCAGGATTTCAATTTAGGATCTTCGGAATACGAATCTCAGGCGTTGCCACTTTCGTGGGTATTCAATAATAAATAGTTGGTGGCATGTTCTTTTCAGCATTTCTTGCCTGTTTTTAATTGTTATGAATAGTCAAGGAGAGTTCTTGTACAAAGGGATACCATATTAAGCAATTTGTGCAGGTATTTGGATGTGGGGCACCTTCATTTTGCAGCTATCACTGTTGAAGAAGTGAGAGAATAGTTAATGCGTATATACACAGCACAGGGCCGCCATAGCAGTAGCAGACAAGACAAACAGAAAATCTTGCGAGTGCGGATACTTGCTGACCAACTTAACATGTGCCACTTACCGTTCATCACTACAACTTGATCCTTCACACTTTCTTCAAGGCCATCATCACATGTTGCTAACTTCTCTAATAAATGAAAGTTGATATTGTGGAGTATAATGTCTTACAAACACAATCATATTTATGGGATACGTAAATAAAAGATAAATAATGCAGAATAGAGCACGAGCAGTAAAGTGTTATCATATATTCCATTTAGATGATATGTGCATATATTTCTTTTCTTATACCAGTATTTTTCAATATATCATCATCTCTACAAATTTATTCTTTTTATTTACTTCTTGTCATTTATTAATTTTCGTATCTATAATTTAACATTGTCACTACCATGACATTATAGAATTAACTTTTTTTTTTTTAGTTTTGATTTTTGTTTGTTTTTTGTTTGTTTGTTTTTTTTTTTGCATTTTCCTTTATTGTCCCACGCATTGTTTAAATTTGTTTCTTTTCAAATTAATTTCCTCATGAAGGCATTGATAACTTTAAAACCTAAATACATGAAATCACACTTAGTCTATTGATTCACTATTAACCAACATTATTAAATCTCATAAGGTTATTTTTATAGAAGAATATCGCTTTGGTGCTCAAAACAAATCTTTCTAGTTGTAAGTTGTACTCTTTCAGTATATTAAATAATTGTTTGCAATTTATCTTTTGTATTATTATATCAAGTATCAAGTTTACAAAATTACTTGAAAATGCAAAGAAAACATAAGTTAAACTGTACGTAATTGCTCTTACTATATTATATATATAGGAATATAAAATAGCGTTCTTTATTTTTATTAATGAACACGCACCAATAACAATACATAAAATATTCATTGTCTATTAAAAATTTACCAACATTAACATTGTGTTGAACCATATTGGAGATATTTTAACGAATGTAAAAAGTGTGTTACCTGTACGAGAGTGCAAAAAGAGACTAATTTCAATAGACTGTGAATAAAATGACCAAATATATATATAACAGTTGTAACATAAATTCTCTACTTTGACACTTGCAGTACCAAAATTCCTTTTTCACTCATACTTGGGATAAAAATCTTGTAACATTGTGACAGAATATTACAGTTATACCACTTAATTATTAGCTTTATTAAATCGGTACAAAATTGGGCAGAAGAGGTGAATGAAATAGTTGACTCCTCTTGCCATTACACTACAACCTTTGGGCAAAGCTGCCTTTGTAAAATCTAATGATTTTCATACAATAATTTGAATTCATGGGGTATTTTCACTTAGTGTCTTACGTTGCAGCTTCTAAATTGTATTGGTTTATCAAATTCTGTATTTTGCATAATGCATTTTGTGTTAATTCACAATTTTACATAAAACCTGGCTATATCAAATGGAAGCCTATGTACTATTATTTTATTAGTATAAACATCGCTATTCAATTCCTTATAAATTGTTCAATTAATATAACTGGGATTAATCAAACATTGTAGATAACAGAAATAGCCCTTAAGACTGTATTTTCAAATAACTATCACTAAAGCCCAAGCTTATGGCGAAATACATTTTATTGATGACCATCATAAAAGATCTAAATATATTTATGAATTATAAAACATTATGGGAAGGTTTTCTTTTTGCCTTTTTCGCACTTTGCTGCCTTTTTTTTTTTTTTGTAATTATTTTGTTATTTTTGCAAACTTTCTGTTATTGTAGCTAGGACTTCATTGGCGGAAATAAAAAAGTATTGTTTCTTCTAACACATCTGTTGTAAATATTGTTTTGGCAGATTTCATTTTATAAAGGAAATTCACTAAAGAGGTATAAAGTTTAAGAAAGTCGCTACCTAATTGTCACTGATATGCCGATTTAAAGCTTAATAATTGAGGAATTCCTAGCGGTATGCTTTGTTAGAGCTGAAAAGGGAAAAACTATATATACAAAAATAATAATAAGAAATGTCAGTTATTTAGTAAATGCCTGGAAGTTAGATTTCATTTCAAAATGAGATACCATTCCGAAGTTAGATGAGGAGACCAAACTAAATAAATTAATACACTAAAGTAACGTCTGGCAATCCAAATATAGAAACAATAAAATGTAGGCAACGTTCTCAATGGTGGAAAATGTAGATTCTGTGAACATGCACTTGTTGACCATGGCTTGTTTCAGTAGATGTTGGGGGTTTTCTTTTTCTGTTCGGAAAAACATATTATCTGACAAAGGACAAAATTTATGTGTTGATAATTTGAAGAAATGCCTTCTAGATATGTGCAAAATGAAAAACAGCATTAAAAGAGCGAGTATTTTTGTGGTTTTATGTGTAAATACTGTTGTTGTTTAAAATATAAATGCTAATTATATTATGTTTTAAGTGTGTTTTGCCTGCCTTTTTCTATCTTTTTTAATGCCTGAGTATCCGGGCTCTAGTGATTACTATAATATTTGTTTCCTGTATATTTTCACACCTGTTTTAGAATTCTGATTATATGAAGCACTTTAGACCCGCTATTTTTCTATAATCGAGTTTTATTCTTATTTCTGAAGACGTTCTGGAAATAAACAAAGGCATAATACAGAACGAGCAAGTGCAAGTGCAAGTGAACTGCAATGGGAATATAATTGTTAGCAGAGTGACAGGATAATATAATTAACTGATATCATGACTTGTTGCGTTTTTCGTTCCAAATTGCAGTAACTCATTTGTGTGCTTTCTCTTGTAGCACTCAGCTCAGTTAAATGTTTGCCATATACCTCAGATTGAACAATTTTAATCGGAATTGTTGCGAGGTATGGAACTAGTAATTATTGGCAAACACTTGGGCTTTCATTTCTTTACTCTGATTTTTCTCTCTCGTCATCCAGCTACCGCCCACGCCCTGCTTTCACTGCAGTGTCTGACACATTCCATTTCGACACATTTTTGGAGCCGTTTTATTATTTCTGTTTCTCCCACGGCAAGTACGTGCCCAGAGATTTAAAGTTCTTAGAATACCAGAAGCAAGAGCCAAGAAATAATACCACCGGAAACGCCACTCAGGAATTGACATCACAGTTTTGCGTAGAAGCTTTGGTAGAGTCTAAAGGTTGGTCACATTATTTATAGCATACGCATAAATGTGATGCAGAATGCTACCTTCTCTCTGGAGTTGTAATTTTGCAAACACTAACTATAGTCATTAGACGTTATAATAGTTTTGTTACATTTTATTTTCAATTACTCTCTCTCTCCTTCCTCGTTCTGATATATGCGTCTTTCCACCCGACTTCTTCAATCTGCAGCTTTGCTACTTTCCAAAGACAACAATCATCTACCTGTGTGACTTTTACCCGAGGTCTATAGATCTGATTTTCTCCCTTGGTTATTAAGGCAAATCACCAAATAGTTTCCTACATAGCTTCCACATATAAGAGTAAATACTCTTATCAACAACAGCAGCATCAAGAATTAGGCTTCATCGTCTGTTCGAACTCAAGATATTTAAGAAATTTGGTACTGGCCATATACTAATTCGTCTATATATTCTGTTCATGTAGTCAAATACACCATGCGAAGATTATTATATAATTCTCAATAAATATTTACCAGTTTTTCCTTTGTGTTCCTATTTTGTCTTCCAAAATATTTCATGGATCTCTCATTCCTCTGATTCTTATTTTGATCAGTAAGAGTATAACCGAATGCTGGGCTTAAGGTTCTCATCTCAATGATTCTATCTTCTTCATTCCTACAATTTTTCACTACTTTTATGTGTAGGAACCACCATTACTTTATATAACTTAACATGGTTACATTACAAAGCTTTGTTTCTTAAAGTTCTTGTAGTTACACATTTCTTGACATTTTTGTTATTTAATGCTTACATCTATTTGACTTTTATTATATATTTGTGCCGTTTTTGCCTGCATTCCTTCTTTCCTGATCGATTGTTCTTTTTTTTTTACACTGCCACGTGCATGGTGAGATTAATAAGTGTTTGACCAATTGTTGACATAACTCACGCATTGATGAAATCAGGGATTTACCTACGCTGTGTGGCCAGCTCACGGCACTTCTTCCGCGACACAGCAAGCTGGCCCCGGCTTAGGATGGAATGCACACTTTTCCCGCTCTTCAATTTCATTGTTGTTAGGTCAGTGGCCTTCTTCGCAGTCTACACCCAGTGATCCAGGTAGAATGTATTTGTAAAATGTATTATTGTACACTTTTTAAATATATTATTACCTATTAGCTACATATTGGTTTACGTTTTCGTAGTTACAACTTTGCAAGAGCACACTTGTAAGCACAGGTACTAAGTCATGACAATTTAGACACAACATTAAGACTTTTTATTCTTTCTTAAATCGGAAGATTCATTATAAGCTTGTGCCTTTATTTTGGCTTGAAATTAATTTAATTAATCATTATGTGGCAAACGATTCAAAACTTGTGTTTAACATTTAAACATTCAAAGTTAACAGTTTAATATATTAATCATTTTATAAATATTTCAATGGTGTATTACTGACATACGTCTATATCAATTGTATGTTAAAGCAATTTGCTTTCTATTACAATTTCGTTATTTTTTAAAATATTTGTTATTTATTGTCGCTTTAATTGCATTGATCTTCTCGCGACATCTGTAGATTGGATGTGAGCACTGTAGGTGTAAGTCTGTAGTTATGAAGGAAATAAATTAAAGAGCTCGAAGTCCTTGATGCCTTAAAACTAACTGGCATTAACTTTCTCAGGGTAAGAAAAAACTCCGAAGAGAACCTTACCCAACATCTTGATCTGATCGGACTGGGATTCGAACGCAGGACATCCGATTTGTAAACGCAAACGTTATCACAAGATTACGAAACAATTTTATTCTAAATTTAAAGTTGTTTTACATGAGTTATATATATATATATATATTTGAATTATTGCTCAGAAAATTATATGGAATTATCCATTGCTACTGTTGGTGAATTCTTCTTCTCTCTTACTGCAGAGTTAGCTTTCTTCCATAGCCACATCCTAGGTGTTTTCATCCAGCATATTCCTAAATTTAAAACATTCCTGGCATTAAGGGGGGAGTTCAAATTCAAGTTGTTAAATAATTTGAGATATTGTAAATATTAAAAACAAATAATAAAGGAGTATCGCCTGCTTAATGCTTTTCTGATTTATAAGAACTTTGTATCTGAGATGATGATTTGCGGAGTGCCAGTGATTGTATTTTGTACAACATTTTAAATTGACATTCAATTTTATAGCGGTCATCCTCTAATGTACTAAGAATAGTGAGACAATGTTCAAATAATATTATGTTTACAATTTAACCTTCGATTAAAACATATTGCCATTTTCTAATAGCATGATCATTACACAGAGTGGAAGAGAATTCTGCTGAAAATAAAGCTGGTAGTGGGATTTACTAAGAAGAACAAAAAGTTTAAATACCCTTTTATCTCTCTCTCTCTCTTTATCTCTCTCTCTCTCTCTCTTAGAGCTTTCGAGAAAAAAAATATTTATCTTGAAAATATATGACTAAACCGTTTATTATTCTGCATGGTTAACTTGTAAATTTAAATGCTTTATTTGTAAATATTCAGTGTCTGTTTGTTATATAACCTTAATGCAAAATAATAATAATAATAATAATAATAACAACAACAACAACAACAAATATCATCATAGCTCACTTTTTTAATGTTTACTCGACGCCGTGAAAACAGTATTAAGCTTAGTGATGCCAAAACTAATTTTTCGGTTAATATACCTGGAGTTTTTCAGATGAATTTACGTTAAAATGCTTCAAGTCTTGAAGAAAAACAGCAAAGGACGTTATTTGTTATATTTCTGATTATCTATTAGTCGGAATCTATGAATTCCGACGCACGAAAGTAGACATTATTTTTTTCGGACATACAACACGTCATGGCATTATTAAAGTTTGTTTCATTTCTAGAATCGTTCATTCTGTATGTACTAAGCATGCTGGAGACAATATTCCTGTTTTACATATTTATTTGTTTCGTCTGTGATATTGTAAGCCGCTGTTTCTTTGTCAATACTTATAATTGTATTTAAGTACAGTTTGTATTACTTTTATAATATATTTTGCACATCCTTCATTTTCATTATATTACATAATTGCTTACGGTTTATTCTATGAAACCCTTTCCATAAACCAAGAATAAGATTATTGTTTAAATTTTTATATTTTCATTAATATAATGAAGTAAAACTAAGTGGACTTATAGGGCTATGGTATATAATTCATTGTAGAAACACACACTTAATGAAAATATATGTAAATACTCTGAAATAACTAATTCTTTTTCATTGTGTTGTCAGGACAGGATATAGATGTCGAATTATGGAAATTGCAATTTATGTCTTTACTAAATTTTATACGAATGCATACATTTTAAAATACACAGGTTCATACATTTCTGGAGTACGGAAATGGACAATGAATACTACACGTTTCATTGTAATATTTATTTTAAATGGGTCAGGGTATCCCATTAAATATGAATTCACTTTTATATCGGAGAAGCAGGGGTCGTTAGCCCACATAGGCCTGTACATAGTCTGCGCTTTATTGATAACAGGTTGTGTTTACACTCTCGCCGTTGGATGCTGCGCTGGATCCTCCTGAATGTGTGACACAGAAAGATACTGGTTCATTTTCTTATCGAGACCTACTTGCTGCCAGGGTAGGTTGTCGAGCACACATACTGCTAAATGGCAGCACCGGCAGAAAGTGGGATACTGTTTCAGAACTCTCTTCGTCGTTTCTAACTTTTACCACTTTCGAGACCTATCGGAAAGGGGAGATCATCTTGCACCGGAAATTAACAATGGTATACAATGTCTATATTGGGCCCACATGGGAAGCAGATGACCTCTAAAGGAACTTAATATGAATGTATCATTTGTAATGAATTTAAAATAATACAAGTAAAAAGAAAATATGTAAGTATCATATTACTAACATTAAAACATAGACATTTGGACTATTGTAGCTAATTAATCAAGTAACTAAAAGGAAAGAAATGAAATATAGCACACTTGTAAAACTTGTAGCATTTCAGAAGTTATCAGTAAAAGGTTGTGTCCATAGACAATTTAGACAAAGAAGAACAGCATATTTCAAATCCCGAAAATATATAGGAAAATAAGAAAGACATTGGAAAAGAAGCAATATCGAACAGTTAATATATCATCTCAATCAATACTGTGCCAAAGTCTTTTCTCCTAGACTTCCATAAAAGCTGGAATTAACTTCTTCACAGTAGTTTCTGATCTTGCTTTCAATGAGTTGTTATACTTCTGAAAGCGCTTATTTTATGCTTTTCTCTTGAAATATACATGCCAGTTTTTATTCTCACGTATTGCTATTATCTCGGTATATTAAGTAGAGAAAGTATTAAACGGCAGCAGCAATTAAATTTCCCCTTCATTTCTTCTCGTGCATGTCCCCCCGTGAGAGTCTTATCAAGTTTCCATGAAAGGATGCAATGAAAAATTAAGAACTGCATTTAGATATCTTAATCTAAAACCATAGTCTATTGTTAGATGCATATATCATACATACAGAACCAGACATTATAAGAAAAGAGATGGCGGCCTTTAAAGGATATACATTCTTTGCTTAGAGAAGTAAATTAATGTTTGGGGGTCCTAATTAGTAATTTAAAGGAATATTATGGCTATAATGCACTCACGATCCATTATGGCAAAACGAACTTCAGTAGTTTTGCTATTTGATACACGCACACATATTTTTATATATATATATATTTGTGATTCGGAATGCCCTTTTCTTCATTTTCTTCATATAGGTATATACTAAACTGCATACCATTTATAGGGAAATCTGTACTTATTTTGAAAATAATAGTGTATAAATATTGTATAAGCCCACATGCAACAAACATATATAAAGCAAATAATAACGGCATGTTTCTTTTCCATTTGTTTGTTTTATAATTTGATCCGTATGTAATTAGAACACAATTAGGTGCTTTCTTCTTATTTTTATTTGTGTTTATTTTTTCACTTTAGACTTTACGTTTTTTAAGAAATGTGCTGTAACAAAGTTTCCCTCCTGTACCTATCTCATGTGTTGACATTCCAAACTTTATTTCTAGTCATCATTAATCGGCATCCTTTATTTCCCAATTGTATTTATATTTTAGAATTCTCTTGAGGTTTGCACGTACTTCACATATAAAAGATACACTCAGGTCGGTCGAGGTCAGCAATACACATTTCTGTAAACTGCATTTACCCTTGCAATGGGTGTCAAGGCAAGGAAGGTTTTTCACTAACAACAGCCCATGAATGCATGAAAGGTTGGGGATCTGTAGCGAGATGAGCTTGAACCACTTGCGTCTGCGCGTTTCAAAGAATGTGAAGGCAACTTTGCACGCAGCAAGCAAATGTCGGTCATCGTTCGTGTCTTATCCGAGTATTGGAATCTCCTTTGCCGACACCGCGACCTCTGCGGTCAAGTTCCACAACCGTGACCATCATTTTGTTGAAGTCATAAACTACTTTTTAATGTCCATTCCATAAAATTATCAAGCCTCCTAGAGAAATCCTCGGATATGTAGGACATAGCTCGTGGCCTACAAAGATGCACATACTTCTATTAGTATTATAAAAGTGTAGTTTTAAAATGTGGGTTATGACTTTATTCCATATAAATAAGGAAAAACAATATTTTATAGTAAACTTGTTAATGCTAATACATACATACAATCTCCTTTCTGTCGGTCCTGGTGGAGTAGTGGTAACCATACTTGCCTTCTAAACCCAAGATCGCGGGTTCAAACCCGGGCAGAACCGATGGTTTTTTTCGGTCGTAAAAATCCTAAGTATGGCTTCCTTCGAAAGGGAAGTAAAGCCGTGGGTCCCGTGTCGCACATTTACTACACGAAAAAGAAACCTCAAGCCTGAAAGAAGAGGCCTCTGAGCAAAATTTGTCGGCCGTTTCCGCCCTGATTTGAATGGGACGCTGATGACCTGAGATGTTAAAGAGTTCATAAATAAAACAAATCAACAATCCCCTTTCTGCGTTATGTGCTTGTACGATCTCAATTAAACATATAATCATATGGAAAACAAGGGGTTGAATCCCAATTAAATAAAGCTGTCGGGTGGGACGTTTATCATTTTAAAGGACAAATACCAACTTCTATGGGCTTCAATTTCCGTTTGATTAAATGCAAATACAATTTCGTGCATTATGCCTAGCAGGCCCTTTTTAAAAATATTTAGTTGGAGTTTCCCAAACAATACTTTCTAAACAACTTTGTACTCTCGCGTATAAGGAATGGAAGGGTTTTATGAGATAATTCCAAGCTACAAATGGAACAAACGTTTCTAATGCCATTTTGGCCGAAAAAAAATTAACTTCTGCGTTTTCTTCCATGCACTGTAAAATATTAATGTATTCTAATTCAGACTATTCAAATATAATAATGGATAGATACACAGAAAGAGAACAAATAAAACCCGTTGTCAGTTTTGAATGACTCGTTGTAAATTCACCTGAAAATGTTTATGTGAATTGTTTGGGTATGCAAAATTAGATTCAGTACCATTGCGCTTAATATTAAGACATTATTGTACATGTTCTTTTGTTTTAGGTACTCCCATTCTTAATGCTGTTATTTGTTGGCCGTACCTTTGTTAAATAATATTTAGATAATAAAATTGTCAAGTTTGTCATTATACCATGCTTATAGCAAGAAATAAAGGAAGTAATAGCATTGTTAATTAATGATTAGTAATGGGAGAATACCCCAATACGTTGTATTTTACGTTGACTTGAAGCTTGAGGTAATCTCGCGCTCACACACTTAATATAATTTGCCCCCTCCCCTTCAACAAGACAGATAGCGTTTACACTCGTAAATCAAGTTGCTGATCACGGTAAAGTGTATTGCCGTTTTGAGAGAGTTACAACATATTATTAAGCAAGATTGCTACATGTTTCGGATAACATATTAATTTTCTTAAAATTCTAAGAACTATGTACATATCTGTGTTCCTTTTATTATCAATTTTATTTATGAGACTAGAATTAACTTCCATTCTGTATATTTTGGGCCATACTCAGTGCATATTGCAAATTATAATCTCTCAAGATATCCAATGCCCGTGTTAACGGCATATAGATGTTAGAAAACTAGAAAATGATCCGAATGGAATGAATAAAGTATAATACCTTTCGTAATTTAAAATTCATTCTTCAATTTAGATCCATATAACTTTCCTCATTTTTCGTCAATTTCATCAATACACATGCAGCAGTAAAGAAAGGGTTTTTTTATATCCTACCCTATGGTCTTTCTTTCTTCATGTACCTAAGTTTTCTTAAGTCTCGTAGGTTTCTATTATCCATTGTTTGATAGCACCGAAAAATGTCTTCGAGATATCTCCCTTAAACTTGTTTCAGCTTCTGTATCATTGTTGTATTGTGCCCGAAGTATTAGGCTCCTCTACAATACTTTCACTGTTACCGGTAGTGTATTGTTTGTTTCGCTTGGCAGGCCATTGAAGGCACGTCAGAGAGTCACTCCCAGCAAATAAGGAAGTTTACTATACGCATAAAACCTTAGTTTTCTTAGAAAGTACCCCATTTTCAGTTCCTGCAATAGTTTCCGTCCTCTAATTCTATTGTACGGAACAGGTTATATATTCCAATTGCTGCTTTGATACTCTGCTGAAAATAATATACCAAGTACCACAGTTATGACCAGGGCTAGAATTTATATGTAAATACATATTTGTTTTTAATAGTTTTAGTTAATATGTTGTCACATGCTTATGAATAAGAAAGTTTAGAATGACTTAAAACATATTTTATTCCCCATATTTGTCCATATTTCGGGTAGGGCATATTTAAGAAATGCTCACATGCATTTTTTAAAAAATATTTTTATTTTATCATTTTAAAAATTGGGTTTGTCAGATAATAATTTAACATTCCTGTTATTAGCATCATTATTTCAAAACTGTTTCTGCTTTTTCCATGAAACGTGAAATACAGAAACTAATTATAACTAGTAGTTAGAGACAGAAGAATACTAAACAGTTATGTAATATTGAAGCTTTCGAGATGTATTGAGTGTTTTAGACTTTGATAGGGCTTCTTCAATTGTTTTTGTTTTTGTGACAAAAGCAGTAAAAATAAAGCAAACTTCTCGCACATCACAACTGCACTAAATGCTCTCCAAAAGCAACACATGCCTCTATCAGAAAACCTCAACATCTTAAGGGAAGTGATGGCAGGTGGGTAGTCACAGAAGTAGAAAACGTAAAATCCAGAACTATGAAATATCAATGACATTTAAAGTGGTGAATACAATGTGAAGTTACATCTGAATTTAACTTCACAAGATGTTTGTAGGTTTGGAGTAATCATTATTTATTGTGATGAGCGTAGTTTTGGGGTGACAATAGACGTTAGATAGTTCCATATTTTAACACTTAAAACATCGCTTTGTAGCTCACGGTTTCATAAATACACAATTGTCATAGAAATATTAAGATGGGTTAACTTTCAATATTACAAAATACCGTAATCACTTTAATAGAAATATCAAGAAGTGTTCTGTTTTAAAAATAACACATTTAATTAGACTTTACAATATATGAAGTTATAATAAAATATAAATAATAATTTTATGTTATTTTGCACTTTTTTATAAAACAAACTAGTCCCTATTTTACTGCATATTTTGGAAAGTTTAGTATATATATTTAACCATTTTATTACACATAAATCCTAGACCTGGTTATAACCAAGAGAGAAAATTAAGTATTTTATATTCTTTTTATTGTTCTCATATTTAGTTATCAATATTATTTATTATTAAATTTTATTTATTATATGGTATTCAATACTTTAAGAGAAGGCTATGAGCATATGTTTTTCTATAATATAGAAAACCTATTCTATAGTACAGAAAAGAACCCGTTTGAGCACAGGCACAAAATAAAAAAGAAAATAGATGTTTCTATGGAGCGAATATGCTATAGAGTAATGAAGTGTCTGGAAGTAAATGACAAAATAAAAATACTACAGTGTAATTGTTAGGTTTTTATATTTATTTCATATTTTAAATAGTAATACTCGACAATGGTAGGTATTTTTAGACAGAGGTTTAGGAACACACTCAGACACTGCTAACCACAAATGCGTTTTGATTTCATTCCCGTTTGGAACACGTCATCAGGACGAATTATATGCCCTTACGAGTTTTTCATCATCTCGTGAAGCTAAATGTCATGAACATCGGACATCAATTTATTGCAACGGAATAAATACTTTTCTTTCAGCCTTACGAAGGCTTGTTATAGAGGACATACGAAGTTGTAAGCAAGCTAAAAATGCTAAAGAAGTTTCATCCACTATTTGACAACTTACAGATTTAGGAGAGCAATCAATTTAGAATCAAAGAGTAACTTTGATGCATGAAATTGTTCTCCAGAAAAGTATTTGGCATTATATATCCGTTTTATTTTTGCTCAGACATGTACAAGGGTAGGTCCATAAGTTTCCGGCCTACCATTTTCTAGGTATGATAAAGACAAAAACTATATTTCACTTTTCAATATAGTTACCTTTTTTTGCAATGCACTTCTCACATCTTTGAATTAACATTTCAATTCCCCTCCCCCCAAAAATATTCAGAAGTCTTGTCTGCAAAATGGGCATAAATAGCATCCACACTTCTTCGTCACACTGAAATTTCCTTCCTCGAAGGTCCCTTTTGAGTTTTGAGAAGAAGAAATAGTTACTGGGGGCTAGATCTGGGCTGCAGGGTGGATAGTCGATCACCTTAATGCCATATTTCTTCACAGCTTCTTTAGCAACAAGAACTGTGTGCACAGGCGCGTTGTCGTGAAGAAGGCAACCACCACAGCTTTCCTTGCCTTTTCTCTTTGATGGAAACACGTAGTCTGTGCAGTAGGCCAGCACAATACTCTCCATTTACTGTTCCTCGCCTTGAAGCCAATGAAGAGTATTCCTTCACAGTCCCAAAAGATATGAAATATGATATTCTTGGTTGACTGAGTGACCTTGGTCTTTACAGGTTTATGCCACTCTCAGGATTTTCTTTTAGACAAGGGAGGACCATAGTTTCATCTCCTGTAACAATGGTTTGCAGAACTTCTCTCTTATTGCCACGGCAGAGCTCCAAAAATACCTGACAACAGATGACTCGTTGCTGCTTTTGTACCGAGGAAAAAAGTCTAGGCATCCATCTTGCACTAACCTTATTCATTTTTAAATGTTCATGAATAATTCAAAGAACTGTTATTTTAGAAAGGCCCAACCTTGCTGTTATTTCTGTAACTTTGAGCCCTGGTCTTCCATAATTGCTGTTTCTACAGAAGCGGTGTTTTCAGCAGTGAGCACCTCCAAGGGCCGACCTGCACGCTCTTCGTTTTCAATGCTTTCTCGACCCATTCGAAAAAGTTTGGCCTATTCTTTTGCGGTAGAATGTGAGGGGGATGCTTCCCCATATATACCGCCCAATCGCTGTTTAATTTCATTTCGTGTAGGTCCTTATTTTGTGTAGAACTTAATAAGAGCTCAATATTCCATTTTGAACATGTCACAATCTTCTGCACATAGGTTTCTTTATGCAACCATATCTCAACAACTGAACAAATGGAGCGGAAGATACAGCTGCAATTATTTATTTAAAGATAAGGTATGACAACAGATAAGGCTTTTGTGAAGGCGATAACCCTTATCTGCAAGGCCGGAATCTTATAGATCTACTCATTGCTTCATTTGATTCATTAAAGGAACTGAGATACGCTTAATGTACCGGAATAGTGTCTAAGTAATTAATTTTTATATAAATAGTACGTAAATGTGTTTATTTCATCATCCCTAGCAAACCAAAAAGGTGGGTTTATTCCCAGCAGGGAATTAAAATAAATTACTCACTGCAACGAATTTTTGTTCACTCATAAAAGTATACTGAATTTTATAAGAATTAATGGAAATAAAGTGCGCTTTAGGGATAGTATCTATCTCCTTTCTGAATGACTTATTTCCAGGTTTCCCTCAGTTCTCATTAATTGCAAATTCCAGGGAGGTACCCTTAACTTAGACCTGGAACGTTTCCCTCCTTAACAAAACTCCTTTGCATCTCTTATGTCATGTGTTCACTTTCTGTGATGCCTCAGCAATAAATACGGGTGTTAAACATTGAACACTATTAAAATATATGTGTACATATATGTCACATATGCATATTACCGAGGGTGAGTGAACTCAAGACACTGACGTTTTATTATGTAGAGAAGTTATAAAAATATAACCATAGATCAAAATTATCATAAAAAGATATAACGCAATATGGAATATAAATAAAATTAATAAAGAGAAATATTTAGTAATAAGAAATGTGAGTAATTTTCACACAAGCTGTACGTTAGGCTAAGGTTTACTCTGTCATGTATGACAAATTCTAAGTCACAGCCAGAACTCGAACCAAGGATCTTCGACGCACTTACCACCTGAGCTACCGTGCATACTAACGAATCTCCGCATCTGAGTATTACACCCTAGAGACCTCTAGAATTGTCTTGTTGCAGAGATTTTATCTTTAAGAAGGGACTTGAAAACTTCGAGTACTTGTGGTATAGGCTTCAAAGTTAAGGTTAATTTATATTAAATGTAATTTTTCACACAAGCAAGGGTTAGATTAAGGATTCAGATTCAAATAGGAAAAAATCGAAGTATTGCCTGGGATTCCAACCAGGTCTTGATTAATCAGCTGCACTGCATCAAGAGCTTGTCTAAATATATTTCTAACTCTTTATGAAGTATTTACAACTTACAGTTTGGAACACACAACTTCTATGCTCGTTGCTTCACCTTTCAGCACTTGGGTGTATTAGAACTTACCTGAAAAGAAAAAAGAAGTAGTATAAATGACTTATCGCCGTAACCCTGGATACAAGGTTAAACAACGGCACTCTCAGCTGGTTGAAATAGAATGTCGGAAGTGTGACGGAATATGCAACAAGTTCTCCGTAGCTATTATATGGGAGGAAAAAAAGGAGTATCAAGGTTTCTTCACATGTGAGCCACATATTTCTTTTTTTGAAGGAACAGAGCTATAAAAAGTATTTTGATACTTCATACACAAATTAAAACATTTATTACCGGGGATTTGGTTTATTTACGGACATCCTTTAACATCTCAGGTCATCAGCGTCCCATTCAAATCAGAGCGTGAAACGGCCGACAAATTTTGCTCAAAGGTGTCTCTATCAGGCTTGAGGTTCTTTATCGTGCCGATACGGGACCAACGACTTTACTTCCCTTCCGAAGGTAGCCATACTTAGGATTCTTACGTCCGAAAAAATCCATCGATCCTGGCCCGATTCGAACCCGCGATCTTGGGTTTAGAAGGCAAGTATGGTTACCACTACACCACAATTTCCAACAATATTACTGAAAGAATGAAGAAGTTAGTGTATAAAATATCAGTCCATGGCATTCTATGTAGTGAGAATAAACTCAAAATTTGGTTGTGTCGTTTGCCTTATACCCTGCAAGGAAACTGAAAAAGCGTCTTTTAAATGGGAATGGCTACCTAGACAGTTTTAAAGAGAAACGATAAAAGAGATTTTAAACATAAAACTAAAGATATAGTATTTTGAACACCGATATTGAAGGGGCCATTCTTAGCATATTCTTCTATTTTTTCTGATCACTATAGTTCTTCCACTATATGTTAATTAATGTCTATATTTTCGGCATTTGTTACTTCTATTACCAGTCTTAAGAAGTTCATTTTGACCTCTGTGACTTAGATTTTTCTTTCTTTTTCATTTTACATATTTCGCAAGCACATTTCAACGATGGTTTTTCTAAAATCTATGCATTTTCCCTGTGTTTTCCTTTATACATATTTATTTTGTTAGAATTCTATTTCCTCCTTTATATCCATTTTCATATTTATATCTGATATTTTAAGTTCAAATTTTGCATATTACCCAATTACTAGTAGAACAAGTTGTTAATCAATCAATAATGAGTTTTATTCGTGATTGTTCCTTTCCTATTATATTCATAATTTTCGTTTGTTTGCAAGTTGTATTTCTTAATTTTCTTTTAACTTGGTGATATAATTTATATAGGACATATTCATTGTCTTCTAGTAAAATATAGTCATTTGCAAATATTTCAGTATCTATTTTAATTTTATTGTTTATTTTTATCCCCTTAGAATTAAATTTTTCTCTTCATTTTTCTATTTTGTCCATATATAGAGGACGATTAAAAACATAGACTCACTTTTTCATGGCAATATAATTATAGATTCTGTGTAAATTACCTATATAACATTTGAAAGAGAAGGCTCTAAAGTTATTGTTAGGCAAGCGTTCTAGAGGTGATATTTGAAAATTTAGCACTTCCCTTTCAACTGTTATAAAGATAACTTCATATGACGTATAATTCGGGATATTAAGTGATCGATATGTATGTTAGGCATCCTGTCTTAATCCTGTTCCATACTGTCTACTTCACTTTATTATATAATTTTGTTTATATTCTATGATGCCTTGATGGCATTGATCGAGTTAGGTGATACTTGATACTCTTTAATATAGTTAATATGTTCTTTCGGTTTATTTTGTCGTAGGGTTTCGTATGATCTACAAAGAGTAAACTGGTTCTTTGATTAATTTCTCATCTTTCTTCTACAATTTACTTGAGTATCAACTTTCATTTGTCGATCTGCCTTTCCTGAATCCATTTTATTCCTTTTTCTACTATTGCTTGTAGTTTTTCTTTAAAATTATTGCATATATTAATATATCGCCACTAATGAAAAAAACGCTTCTATAATTCATTAATTTGTTTTATGGATATTTATTTTAACTATACACAATTTTTGTTGCACTATTTCACTCTAGATCATATTGAATAATTGTAATGGTAGCTGTAACTATAACTAGTTAAAATTTAAAGTTACCTAAACTTTTAATGCAACTCTATAAAGTTTTTAAGAAAGTTACTTTACTCATCTTACATTTCTAATGTAAACGGGAAAAGAGACATTAAAATCAAAACACCTGTCTCTAGAATTGTTGTACTTCATGCGTAAAATTTTCGGATTTTCTAATTTTATTTTTATCTTGCAGTCTGTAGTTCGCTAAAGAACCAATAAGTTTAGTGTCATCTTTTTATACTCTTAGTCTTGTCTTGATTAGTATCCAAGTGTCCCAGCCATAAAACAAAGCCATAGCGTTGTAAACTTTTTCTTGATTGTTGTTTATATTCTTTAATATTTTTGTTGTACAATATGTTTGTTTCTCTTTCCTTGTTTCGGTATTGTAACTAAAACAACAAATATAGATAAAACTGTTTACCTATTTTTTGTTTTACTTAATAAACATATTTGATTCTGTTCACGTATTTTTTGTTTTGTTTTAATTATTGTAAATTATAAAAAGCTGCTATTTCAGACGTCAACAATGACCTGAAATATACTGTGTTTTGGTGATTATTATAAGTGCAAGAACACACCTAATAAGTTTCAAAACCACAACCTGTTACACATAAGAGCTGCACTAGAGTACTGTCGTGTCGTGTTTTCTCTGTTCTTCGTTCTGCTGTAATTGTAAATGTCGTGACAAGACCAAAGTTACGACATTACGCAGACCACATGTATCACAGTTTTGCAGTCGTAAAGCAAGAGATCGATAAGAAAGCCTAAAGCTAAAGGGATTTGTGCCCCACCCACTATAATTATTGCATGTGTGTATGTTATGCTTTCTTTAGAGAAAGAGAGAGGCGGGGGCATGCGAAAGAGCAGCGGTTATGAAAATAATATAACTTAGGAAGTGGATGAATAATTTATGTTTTTACTCCTCCACCTTTCAAGTTTATTAAAGTCGATCACTATACTTTTCGATATGAAATATAAGTGTTTGTGGGTTGGAGAGCTCACGGAGGTTCACGACAAAGAAAGTACAGTTGAAAGAGGAACAGTTTAAGTATATGTTTCCTTATGAATAAATTATTTGATCACATTCAAACGAAACTGTGCTCACAGCCAAGAAAATGCAGACCAGCGCACATTTCACTCTTGATTTGAATTTGCATTTGAGTATTCTATACCTGAAGTAACTAAAATTTCGGAAACGTGTTATTTAATGAGACACTACTAGAGCAGATCACAAAGATAATTTTATCACATTTTACAAAAATTACAATTATTTCTAAAGTTCTTAATGATAGTCGAAAAACAACTCTGGACATATGAATACAAAGACTCAGATATGAATTACTAACTGCGAAAAACAAATGAAGAGCGAAAATCATATCTATATAACTACCAACTTAATGTGTGATGCAGTTAATTGAATCTCTTTGTGTGATACGGAGCTTTGTATCCCAAGTTTCAAATACAGTTTTCGTACGTTTTAATATATACTTGTTTCGTTTATAACCAATTTCCATGTTGTACTTTAGCATGTGTTACAGCTTGTTATTTCATTTGCTGTCTATTTGCACAATACTATCCCAATTATAAAGTTTACTTATAACTTGTAACATATTTACACTGACAGTTTATTTTTAAAATTTCAACACATCTAATTAGTATTTAAGAGCAAACTAGAAGAAAAACTTGTTTGGATATTATTGATTCTACGTATATCTTATAAGGTAACTGTACCTTATACATAACTTTTTGATTTGTTCTGTAATCCCAGGATTTCTCATTTAAGACTGTTTTTAAATTAAATACGTATTCTTATATTGTTCACACATTTTCCTGTAACCATTTTAACTTAGCTCTTCTGTCATTCATTTCTATCTTCTCAGTTACCATTTGTCATTATCATCTCTTTAATTCTTTAATTATGTTTTCCTTGAGATTTCTTTTCCTTTCTTTTTATTTTAAAGTCTTTATAAAATCATCTTGGTAGTGTAGTTATTTTTAATTTCTGTACATGTTCAAACTACTTTATTCGCATAGTTTCTACAAACTGAATAATATTTCTTCTATATCAGTTAATTTGTAATTATATAGAACTTTGAACTAATCCTTCTGAGAGTTAAATCAATTATGAAACTTCATATTGTTGATTGAGCACATTTTTTCTTGTTAAATTATTTCAGTCCTACGAAAGTTTACTGGATGCGGCTATCATTTCAGTTTTTTTTTTTTTTTTTTTTTTTATTATTTGAAGTTAGTAGCAACACTCCATGACTGATCAGGGAATATGCGTGATGGTAAGATGTAGACCAATGCTGGCCAGAGGCAACCATCATCAAAACAAGCATTAGAAGAAAACACTAACTTAAAGATTTATAATGCAAAGGAGTAAAACAATTGCAGAACGATAATCGTTTACTAGTAAATGTAATATCGATACAGGAAGACACATACCGCGTGTTTGTAAATTGCCTGGGTAGCACTTGTAGAAAATAACTAAATTACAACCTGCCGCTAGCATTTTGGAAAGTCGATTTTGGATATAAGTCCGGAAAGCTTTTCTGAAAGTTACTGGACCGTGCGAAATACGGTGAACCGAAAGTATAAGTGTGTAGCTCGCTCTTATTAGTAAGTCCATGATCATTCCGCTTCAGTTCACAGCTGGCGTTTTTTTATCTGTCTGTCCACGCAGGAGGCTGTTATCTCGACACTGTCCGAGCTCTGGTTCTAATTGGCTGACCGACACTTTCCATTCCAAAGCTAACACTTCCGGGAGGTATACACGAAAATGTCGGTTTGTAACAGGTTGTGATGTAAGACAAGTGCCTTTCGCGCCGCATTGTGCCATCATATGAGCATGCCTTGACATTACTGTTAGTTTCACTTGAAAGTAAGTATATTGGTACCACGATACTCAAGATGCTTTGATAAAGGGTCAGTTTTATTGCCCCAAAAGTTGCACACATCACAAACATTCCGTGTATCTCAGACTTTCTCTAAGCATAAAACTGCGTAATGTTTATATATTTGATCACCTCCTTGGTCTAGTGGATAGCTTTGCCGACTGCAGCCCGGGTTCGATTCTTTAGGAATTTTTCTAAGTTAGAGAGGTCCAGAACGAGGTTCATCTAGCCTGATGGAGAGGTGGCGTTCTTCGACTCGGAAGCCTCGTGATAGGTGACCTGCGGGGGTGCTAGCATACCCCTCTTTAATACTGCCCTCTATCAATGAAGTCGTAAGACGGAGGTAGCGCCAATGAGAAGAAGCTAACTCAAAGTTTAATATTGAGTGTAAATACTTCCTTACTTGCTTCCTCTTTGTGGGTAGATTAACCCTCAAATATCTTTGTCTTCTTGAATTTCTCTTTTCTTTTACTCAAGTTTTCTAAGCCTGTCTGGGTATTGCTACTATCGCTTAACCTCAACTGGTATATCGCTCATTCAGCATTTCTCATCTTGCTTGCTATTAGGAATCTAATTTCTACATCCCCTTATCGTTTTTATTAATTTTTTCTCGTATTTTTAATTTTTAGTATCCCGTACTACTAGGTTTATTGTCTTTCATCTTGAATTTTGCAATAAACTTTATTTCTTAAACGACATATTGATATCAGTTGTTTCTATTCCACCTCTTATCACTTTTAAAGCTTAATGTCACCCTCAAGATAGTTAAGTTAGAGATGTGTCCTACATGATTTTTTTAATGTTATTTTTACTCCAAAAGTGCTCCCGCTACGCGTTATCTTTTGTTATGTTTTGTTTTTAATTTAAATTATGTATGTGGTTGATAAATTTACCCGCGAAAAATATCTTCAAGTTTTGTTTTTTAAATAGTTTAATACTCGTGAATATTGGTGATACATGAGATGATAAACTGGAAAAGAAATTTTGGGAAGGAAGTGTTTAAGGGTTAGCTTAGGGTACCTGCCTGGAATTTACCATAAATGAGAACTGAAAAGAAACCTGAAAATAAAAACTTCAATTAGGAAGTACGTCCTGGCGGAATTCGAACTGTAGACCTTCCTTTCATGAGTCACATAGAGCCCTCGGTTGTCTATGTTGGTTCATTTTGTGTTATAAACAGAGCATTTGGAGCATTTATAATATTATATTGATACAACTATTTCCTGACATGGGATTGTTCTATATTTCTATGAAATAGCGTGTGCAAAGCATGGTTTCGAGCGCAAAACCATATTGCCCATTATTTGATAGAAATATTTAACCCCCTTATTTTCTCTCTTCTGCTTTTAATGATGAAAGTTGGTTTAGCGAAACTCCTGAAACAGAATATAATTAAGAAAAAACGCTCTAATTCTTACCGGTGTGACGAAATTTTTAACATATAATTGGCTATAAGATTCGTGGTAATTTTAATTTATGTTAAAACAATGAATTAAAAGCCTAATACATTTTTTAATTGTTAGGCTTGGAAGTTCTAGTAGACAGTATTCCATTTATAAACACTTTTACTGAATGTTTTGTTTATTTTAAAAACTTAGCTTTGACCTCGGGATAAAGTTGTGTTTCAGTTTTAAAGTGGTTTGTGGAATATTATACGTGAATACAAACACGGGGAGGTTTATCATTTTTAGTAATTGTTAATTCATTATCTAACAGAGATAAATAGAGGACAAGACACCACAAAATGTGATAGCAACGTATGTATATCTTCATTATAATTAAATCACAACTCCGGGCTAGAAAACAATATTCTTTAATAAGAAAAATCTCGCTGATTAACCTCTTAGACTGCAGTGTTTAAATGTTCTGAATATTAAGTAAGGAAATTTCATTACCGTTATTAAGATCAGATTCGAGCATGTTTTTAAACGAGGAACGTTAGTTTGTCCTGTATTAAAATTAAAATACTTTTACTAGACTTTATTTATCAAGGGTGTTTTTAAGACATAAGTGACTAATTTATATGTACACTGAGTATTTTCATTGTTGAATAAACAAGATTTCATTATATTACTGTCGTTTAATAAGTATTAGCATTAATGCGGTTTTATATAACAGGGCAATATTGGCAGAATAATGTATTCATATTGCTGTATTCTCCAAGCACCAGTCATTTAATATTATTTTTATTTTTTAAGTTGCAAGTTCTTAGCTTCAGAAGTATAGCACACTACAGCGATATTTTTCTTTGTTACTCATACAGTGAGGTTATTTGAGTTACGGAACGCTTGAGCAGGACTGCTTACCGGGGAAGTGCAGTGGCTGCAACCTGAAGATGCAGATAGAGTCACGGCGTTCGCTATTTTATTTTAGCACTTATATATTGGCTCAAATAAAAGTATACTGCATTTAAAATTGATAATAATAAGCACTAAGAGATATTGAAAACTACTTAGTGGCAATATATTGTTGGCATCTGCGTAGTAAATTCCTGTATTGCACTTAACTGTTTTTCGTAAGAACAGACGGTTTGAAACAGGTTTGTTATCATTCAGAGATTCTGCCTTGCCAACATTTTAACAAGTTGGCGAATAGTTTCTCTACCTGGAACACAATTGGGAGAGTACTTTCTTGCGAATCGCCAAAGCACTTCTGTGCAATAATTCGTTTTCACATATATATCGTACATAAAAACCCATACTTTAAATTTACACACAAAGAAGGCACAGAGCAACACATGAACGCACAGCCGCTCGCCGACAAAAGCCTCCCTAAAAGTACAATCTGCAACCAGTACATGCATTATATGGCATTGAAACTGGTTTCTCCCAGTACGCAGCCGGCTCGTAACTCGAATAACTTTATAAAGAAACATGAGAATTAAAAATTCGAAAAATGATTGTGCAAAATTTTAATATTAACAACCAAAGTGTTAAAATGTTTCTAAGTTTTGCATTCATGCATTGCTTCTTATTTATAGTGTTTATCCCCCGTTTTAACTACTGTGGCACCACAGGCAGTGGACACTGATGATACATGAGATAAAATGATATATTGGGAAAAAAATTTTTTTTAAAGGAAGGAAACTTTCCAGGCCTAAGTTTAAGATACCTCTCCGGCATTTGTCATTTATGAGCACTGAGGGAAACCTGGATAAACCTCAGTCAGGAAGGGCGGAACTGGCGGGATTCGAACCCCTGCCCTCCCGCACACGAGTCCGCTCCTTAACGACCTCGGCCACCTGTGGCGGTATGCATTACTTCCACACATTAACAGACTAAAGTCATTTTCTCAGATTTTAAAGATGATTTTGCTGAAGAATGATTAACATATGAAGTCCCGGTAAAAGTGTTAAATTTTCCCGATCTCTGGCTTATGGGTTCAGGGAAAAAAAAAAAAAAAACACGGAATAAAAATTTCAGCTTGTCTACTTGAGCAGGACCCACAAGAGTAGCCGGGGTCGTTAGGGCATGGGTTCGTGAGTGGGATGTCTGAAACTCGATTCCCGCTAGGATCGTTCTCCCTAACGGGTTTTCTCAGTTCTCATAAATGGGAAATGTCGAGCAGGCACCCTAAATATAGTCCTGGAACGAGTTCTTCCTTAATTTTTTTCCCTAATTTATAACTTCATCTCATGTATCATTAGTGTTAATCGCCTATGGTGG
This sequence comes from Metallyticus violacea, assembly GCA_030762175.1. Lineage (NCBI taxonomy): Eukaryota > Metazoa > Arthropoda > Insecta > Mantodea > Metallyticidae > Metallyticus > Metallyticus violacea. The sequence continues at coordinate 49,220,349 of CM060838.1, read as the reverse complement.
CTCAGACGCTAAACATTATTAAGGGGGAAAAAATGGCCAGGCAGTTGGGATTCGAACTAGCGTCTCCTTTTGATACAATTTTCCCGAACTGCTTTTACATTGAGATGAGTACACATCCATTTATTTATATAAAGAAAAGGACTTGTAAGGAAAAATGTAATATTCGAAGTGCTTAATGTAAATGTATTGCAGTTAAAAGGAGCTAATGTATTAACATGTTGTAACACTTGTTTTAACAATAATGCTGTCATTTATATTAGCAGTTGTTAATTTCTTCTAAAGGAGGACTGAAACATTTAAAAAAAGTATTCAATGAATACAAATAAGAAAATAAAGAACTATTGACAATGCCAGACAATAATAGTATCACTGACACAGCGCTGGGTTAGATTAGCAACTTACGTTAATTTTAATTCAAAATTATCAGAGTATCACAAGGTTTCTCATCAATGTAAATTTCATGTAAGAGTTGTCGTATATTAGCTAAAGAATGCACTCGCTGTGCACGATATGTGTAATACTATACCCTCAGTAGTAAAGTCGAGTCTCGATAAATGATGGTTTCTCTTATGAGAAGAATTAGAGCATGGCATTCCGGCCTAGACAGACCCACTTGTTGGCATAGCGTCACAAGCAACACCTTGCTCAACTCCGCTGCACGGTGTCGAGTGTGGCAGTCACTTTCATGCTGCCTAGGGTAAACACACCAGTAATACACACTGAATAAAAACTTAAAGCGTGTGTGTTAATACGTTAGCTAGGAAATGTAAGAAGATGCATTCACTTATCTTGTAGCCTGGATTATAACTCTTTAAAATGACTGGAAAATACGTCGTAAAATTACGGATGGATTAGCTTTGTTAAATGCTAATGCTTGCCGTTTACCATTGTCTTGGAAAAAATATATCCGAACAATAACTTTCTCGGGATAGATACGAACGATTTGCTTTTAGTATTTTGGGATATTATAGCTCTAAGTATGAATTCATAAATCTTTTATATTTTATTTTAGAATAAGTTAATAATAATTTAATATTATTTGTATGTACAAGAGACTCATGTTTTATTGTCATATTATTTTAAATAATGACACTGTAACAATGTGCAGCATATGTGGTTTTGTGTTATGAAAACTTCTAATATCACATTTTTTTAGACAGCTCATACTAAAATTAGTTTTTTTTTTAAGACAAGCAACTTCAAACTAAAAACAGCATGTTGTAACACTCGCTCGCTGCTATAAATTTTTTGTAGTATTTTAGTGACACCAACATTGATTTAATACGGAATCCGATTTGTTTTTTCCATACTACATGGTGGTTTTGAAATCAGACTATATTGCAATAAATGACATTACATAAGTTTTTCTAACATTTCTTTGCATAAGTAACCATGTTGGCAACATTGGAAGAAAATGAATAACAGCTAATACCATAAATTATTATGCTCTTTTCCCCGCGATAAGATTAAGTTTTTAGACAGAAATTTAGTGTGATATACGAAAATATGTTAATAATATTAAAATATAATTTTAATTTGTAATTTTACCCCGCCAAAATGCGTTTAAAATTATTAATTAGCATCGCTGTGATATTAGTAACATTATTCATAGATTCCATCCTGCTTCTAGTGAGAAAAATAGGAGCTATTTTTTGAAACAAGTAACGTTTTGGAACTACTATAATACATTTAATTTATAATTACTAATGTATTTTAAAATATCTAAAATTAGTGTATGGTATACGTGTTACAATTATTTTTAATAGCGTAAAATGTTTTCCACTTTTAACACTTGTGTAATAAATATCAAAACACAACAGATTATCCATGATGTTGGCTAAGTAATTTGTTGAACATTTTTATTCTTAACAATTTTAGTCAAACTGCAAACATTCCATTAGTTGTGTTAATAATAATAATAATAATAATAATAATAATAATAATAATGATGATGATGATGGTTTGAAATGGATGGAAAGCAGCCACAAAGACATGCATACTAGTATAATTAATACGAAATACCACTTGATAACGCTAGCGAGAGGCTTGTCAATACCATGACCTTAACACTGTTGTGTGAATTTGTTATTCTTGATGTTATATGCGCAAGTTTTAGCGGTTTACTTTCGTCTTCATTACGTCCTGTATACGTACCGGTAGGCAGGATTCCTACATTAGCATACAATCCACACGTCGTGACCGACATTGTGTTTCAATGAGTGGAGCGTCGCCAGTGAGAGTGATAAACACGGTCTGTGTTTGGAGGTAATGGGCAGAGAGTGTCTTAGTTGCAGTTTGCACGTGTTCAGTTGCACCATTTCGCTTTCGGGCGAGGATCCGTTAATGAAAGTGCTTATGAGCACGTGAGAACACGTGAATCGAACAAGGTATGCGAAGTTGTGTGATCAATAGCTAGAAGACTGATAAGGGAACTTTCAGTTTTAAATAACAAGTAGTTTTGCCTTAAGATGCAACGAAACTAATAATGGGAAAGGAATCTTTTGTTGTGAAAAACTGTTAATAATTAGACAAAGGGGGAGTTTTCAATAGTGGTTTTTTTTTTTTTTTTTTTTTGCTGAGGCATTACAGGCGGTTTGAGGGTGATAAGGGGAAGTTAACGATTCAGAAAAGATAACCCTAGATAATCAATATGTTGGATGGATGGCGGAGAAGGATGATCACGACTGGCCCTTTATGCCTACGCCCCCAATGGAAGCATCCGGGAGGAAGGGATAAGGTGAGGGAGACACCGGGTGACCAGGACCTATGGACATTGATTGTGCGGACGCAGACCGGGGTGCATAACATGTTTCCAGATGGAACAACCCGACGCTGGTGGAGTTGTCTTCTTAGTGCTTGAGATCCTCGTAAGTTCCATTTCCATTCCAGACACAGGGGCAGAAACATTTCCAAATCATCATATTGCTACCTCGCCCTGGCACTTTGGAGTTGAATGTTTATATCCATTCCAACATTCGCCTAAGCGACCAGGAGAATCCACGAAAAACCTAAGGTCAGATTGGCCGGCCCAATGAGAATCGAACCTGGACTTCCCGAATGTCAGCCTCAAGTGTTGCTGCCTGGGCCCACTATGTATTTAAAAGCAGTAGAAACTCGCCGGTTGCATAACAGAATCCCTACAGGAAACAGTTATTGAGTCACTCATAAGATCTACAATAACATATGAGGCAGGTGAACCTAGATTCAAGAGGACATATTTTCTGAAAGGAAATTTAGGGTTGGGGAGGAGAACAGCGAAATGTGAAACTAAGAGAGAATTTGGAACTTACAGCGAAACCATAGAGCGTAAAATCAGAGTATTGAAGTAATGGCTGCGAATTATTCATGAAACCAATTTTTAATTAGTATTGTGCTATTAGTAACGTCTAGGGGCAGAAAGGAACAAGACATGGATATCGAAATTAATAAAGGGATTAGAAGACATTTGAACGGCGTGTCATGGAAATAGAAAGAGCGCATGGAGGAGGATTAAGAACCGCTTAAGGGATATGGATAGGCAACAGACAACTGTGCAATGCAGAGAATGATTTCGCTGAAGGTACAATCGGAGCTAAAATTGGAATGGGTGACGAGCATTTCATCAAAACAGGGACTAAACTCACTAGACAGGGGCTTGAGCGGCTCAGACTAGGGGCATGGCGAATGATTAAGATCACTGACGAATATGGAGGAGAATTTGTCCATCTGTGAGATGGGCTCAAGGACACACATTCTGACGAATGTAAAGGTGCGGAAGAGTGGAGGGAAAAGTATCTACCGCACTCCTTTACAATATCAGAGAGATGGTCATGCTGGGCTTTGCTAGCAGGCATGGAAGGACAGGAGAGATTAGATAAATTTCTGACGAAAGTGAGACAGCCCAGGTCTGGAAAGGATGACAGGAGAGGAGATTGGGGGAAACAAATTGACTGAATCTAGCTGTGTGTAATTTATAATGGGATTTATTTATACATTTATATATATTTTAATATTTTAAAAAGTTATAATTCTGGTATTTATTTTTTTATATATTTTATTGTTAAGTATGCATGTTTTATATCTTGTGCTAAATCAAACATACCAAGCAAATCATAAAAGCATGTACAGTTGAAATTTTGTAGGGTATTGCATTGGCACCACTGTAATAAATACACTCCTATTGGTATCTCCAGTAGGTGTACTTCTTGGCACCTAAATGGCCTACAAAGCCGGAGAGCGGCCTATATGAAGAAGTAACACATCTTACCGACCTATTGAATTTACTTATGATGGGAATATTATATTACAGTTATCATAACACGGTGTATCTCTTTCTGAACTTGGTTTACCAGCGTTAGCAATGAAAACACCTTTAACTTGTTTCCGAATGTATGAAGTCCCATTGAATCTCGTTTTGAAATTAAATTATTTCACTACAGAACATTAACATAAAAGAGTTGAACGCTTAGTTTTGAGTATGTAAAGAAAGAGAAACAAAAAGAAAACGAATACGAAGAGATAATGCCATAAATATTAAACGAATAATGGGTACATTCTTGAGAGAAAAAGTTTAAAATTATAAACAGAAAGTTATCATAGGGAAGAAGAACATGATTGTGAACTTTAAAAAGTTATTTCAGTATTATGAATATTGAGCAACCATTGTATCGCTTTTATTTTCGTTCAAAGGAAAAGGAACTGCCTTGTTGTTTATAAAACCGTTCATTAAAGTCGAACATTTGAAACTGCAGAAAATTTGCAATTTATTTGAATACGCTGTTCTGAAAAAAGTATGTGTATATGGAAGATGAACAATAAATTATTGAAAATGATAGTGGCAGCAGGGAAGCTATGCAAAGTTCACACCCGTAACCGTATTTACGATAGTATTGAAAATATGCGACAACTATGTGCCAAATTTTGAAAATGTCATCTGGTAATTTACTTATGCAATTTATTTTGCTTTTTTGCCCCTTTGTTATCTATTGAAGCTTTTAAAGAGTAAAACAAACTTATTAACAAGGGTAAGCATGTCATTCTCTTCAGTCTGTGAAGAGCTCTCCAAAACATTATCTGTTTTCAAAGTTTCAATGATATCTATCATGATGTTGATACTTAGTTTTAATAGTTGTACTCGAGTGCTTTCTGTTTTTCCCAATGACAAGACAAAAGAAAACCTTTTCTTTTCGGACAATAGCAGATGGATGTATCTCCAATTTTTCGTCAACATATTTTTTCCCAAACCCCTCTTGTGAATATCGAAATAATTAATTTCTTATTTTATATCTTCTCTAGAGGGCAAGTAAAAGTATTTTACCTTACATTAATAACAAACGTGCCATTAGAAAACGTGCCATGTAATCCCAACTTCCATTAACCGATACTAGAAATTATAACCTACTTTCTTATATGTAGTTGCTCTGCATTAGATTCAGTAAAAACGGAGAATCTACTAAGCCACAAACAATCTCTAAAACACATTACAGAGTGAGACACATTCCTCAACGTGTAAGTTTGAGAACATTCCATCAGCACACTGTGTGGTTGTGCAGTGTCACTGTACGAAATGAGGGCCGGTTAAGTATGGTAATGAATGAGCTGCTGATGTTTTAGTTGACTTGAAAAGGAACTGATTTTCATCACGTAGCGGTCATCAAACGAGAACTTGACCCGATTATTCGGATGGATGAAGGGCAACAGAAAGTTGAGTAGTTCCGAGACGGTGACGGAACTCGCATCAGTTTTACTTACATCAACGCATCCTTATTTCAAGTTAGTGGAGTATACCTAATCGTGTAAAATAAAGTATTATCAGTCATTCTATATTCGTTATTTAGGTAACAAATAAAATGGTCTAAACTTGGAAGATATAAGGCAACGAGTCAAAATATTACCTTTTTGTTACGAATTGGGACAGCTAAATAAATCTTTTGGATAAAGATTTCTGAATTTGAAATAGTAACTCTGCCTTTGAGTTTTAGCGACGGATTCTATTTGGGTGAAGTAAGATAATCTACCATCCAATTTGCTTTTAACTCGAGGGCTAATCGGTGAGTGAATTACTTTTTCCTGGTGCTAGAGCCTGCTTGAATTGTATTCCGTTTTCTATTAGATGGCCAAAGGGGGCGTTAGTTTGATTGAAATGGAACATCTCAGTGTATCATATGATACGTGTCTTGTACTTTCTCTTATGAAAAGTTAATCCCAAAAACTTTTTTACACCAAGAAAATTACAAGTTGCTCATAATTTTTTTTCATTTTTTTACTGACTATCTTCAGTTTTCTCATAAAACTTCTGCATATATATTTATTAGATAATGTTATAAATTTAATATAGCAAACTGTTTGCATACTTTCAAAATATTTTACAGTGCGTGTAGTGCAGTCAGAATGTATGTAATTACTTTAGAGAGATTATTGCACTTATTACTCTACCTAAAACACTTTCAAACCACTTTTCAGAAGAAATATTTTTTCGTCGTCTAACTTTTTAATTTTTTTTTTTTTTTTTTTTTTTTGAATAGCGTTTAACGTCCGTTTTTACTACCACACCACAGGCGGTGGACACCGATGACACATGAGACGATATTATAAATTGGGAAAGGTTTTTTTTTTTTAAGGAAGGAAAAGTTCCAAACCTTAGTTTAGGGTAACTTCCAGGCATTTGCCATTTATGAGGACTGAGGAAAATCTGGATAAAAACCTCAGTCAGAGAGGGCGGTCCTGGCGGAATTCCAACCCCCAGACCTCCCGCTTACGAGTCCGCGCCCTAACGACCTCAGCCGTTTTTACAGTCGTTTAAACACATTGTAAGAACATTGGAAATTTACGACTCTGCAAATAAAACTGTTTACGGTAAAGTGAAAGCTAAAGTGTAAATAACATGCCCTTTATTGCATAAAAATGTCAATTCCTACGTACAAAATATGCACACTCATTTGACAGTATTAAAGCTGTGTTAATGTCTCTTAATGCATTTGTTGATTTGTTTTATTTACGGACGCTCTTTAACATCTCAGGCCATCAGCATCCCATTCAATTCAAGGCGTGAAACGAGCGATAAATGTTGCCATGAGACCTCTTCTTTCAGGCTTGAAGTTCTTTTACGCGCCGCAAATGTATGGGACTTTATTTTCCTTCCGAAGGAAGCCATAATTAGGATTTTAGGCCCGAAAAAATCCATCGACCCGGAATTGAACCCGCGATGTTGGGTCTATAAGGCCAAGTATGGTTACCACTAGACCAATAGGACTGACTCTTTTTTAATGCAAAAGGAATATTTTTAGGAATAAGTGAACTTTTCTTATAGGTGCATAAAGTTACAATAATTAACGTCGCTGGGCGCTCTGTTCTAAAAAGATCCTCATATCCAAATAATTACCTGTGTCCTGTTGTAAAAACAGGTTACACGCAGCCGTACGCGAGCAAATTTGGGATTTAGAAGGCAGGAGCGGCCCAAACTAAGCAGTTCGTTGCCGAAAGATGATTAATGTTGTCAACGAAAATATGACAACATAATATAAGTGTTCTCTCTGATTCACGTTAAGGCTTACCCATTTGGAAACTCCCTCCGGAATAAATAGTCGCCTTCAGTTTGGTTCTAAAGTAAATTAACTTAATAAAATTACATCAAACTCTTGTGTAATATTTAATTTTCTCATAATTAATTGTTTGTACCCACATGTTCAAGGACAAATGCTGTTAGCAATTCTGGAACCCCTTAGGGAGCATCGCAGACCTCGGTTTGAGAACAGCTGCACTAGCTCCAAAAAGAACTGTTCATGAATCCCCCACAATAATGCGTTCAGTCTGCCGTGAATTGCAAAGAAGTTTGTTCATCAAGGATGCGCAACATTTCCCGAGCTAGTACTTGCTGCAACATTTGCTTTAAAAAGGCGTTTTACTTGTTTTGTTCAGCAACGTAACCTTCACCAAGTTTTAGCATGGTGGAGAGACTGTTGATCTTTTAACTTTTGCTTTCCTTGTGTCGATATATTAACCGCTAACTAGATATTCAAGGTTTCTTTGAGCACCTTATTTGCACACTTTTCTAAAAAAGTGATGCATTGCTTTCATTTTCTCTTCCAAGGCAACTAGCGAGAGTTTATTTGAGCGGAGAATGATCAGAGAATGATAACATTTGGATCTGTTTCCTTACTCACTCACTAGAAAAAATATAAATTAACAGTATTCAGTTCGATTTCGTTTAATTTGATGCAGCATTCTCAGCTCAGAATGCACTTAGCCTTCGACTTGATGAACTGTAGTCTCACTGATTTCTTTCCATCTAAGCAGTCCCTGTTGGTCTGCATTGGGTCAAGGTGTTTGGTAAACTATATCAGCGAATTTCAAAGCTAGGACTCGAATCACATCTTAAGGCTTGCTGTGATAGGAATGAGTATTCTAGCGTCTAGTACTGGTTAACAATTTTGCATGGAAAGACAATATGTCATTATGACAAAAAGTACAAACTTTTTGTCATCTATTTTTTCAATTTCTCCTGTCAATAGTGCCACTGACTGCACTATGCACCCTAAAGAACAGCTTTATGCATTTCGTAATCATTGCAGTAATGTACTAGTATTTATTACGCTCGTATATTTGATTACCCAAGCAAATTGTTTAACTTTATTGTCATTGGACCGGGGATCAAAATACCTCACTAAATTTTGTACAGCTCCTCCATAATATCACTGCTTCGTTACCTAATATGCTAACCTCTCGCGCCCTCATCGTCATTCATTGAGTCATGAAACTGCCTCGTGTCGTGCTGTGAGGCGTGGCGTGGGCAGGAGAGAAAGTATCGGCTTGGGAAATATACAAGATTATCATTTGATGTGCGTCGAGCCGCTTGGAAACACTGTTACTACAACTGAATATTTTAATGATGTACGTCTTAAAAAAATTATACCTAAACATTAGGAAGTTCTATGTGGGTAATGCATCTCCGGCTGTTACAGGTTTTGAAATGATCAAATCTTTCTTCACTCTAAGTGGCAATTAGTGCCAACTTCTGAATGTCTCAAGCGCAAAGAAATAAAAATGGATGCAACTCCATATACTCGTATTAACTTTAGAAAAACGAATGGTGATATCATCAAACCAACAGCAGAATTCCCTTTTTATCCCTTCTTTGTGTCACACTCACACGCACGCACACACACATATATAAAAGAAAATTAAAAATAAAGTAACACTATTAACAATGTAACAAATTAACAGTAATTATAAAATCAGAAAAGGATAAAACACTAAGAGAAAGTCACACTTGTGACTTATATATATAACGGCGTAATTTTAACACATTGTTTCTATTTATTTAACTTTCAATCATCAAATTACCAGAAATATGAAACAACGGGTAATCATAATTACTTTTTGTTTTACATTTTTATGTTAAAACTCACCTGTTTACCTTGTTACAAGACGTATTATTAGTTTCATAAGATGTACTAAAATTGCTAATAAATTCACGAGTATAGTAAGTTATCTAGCAAGCTCGGAATATCGAATGATATTTATTAGCACTATTCCACGTATTGCCTATGAGTTCCCTAAGGGCGTGTAATGCATTTCCGGCTGTTACAATCATAGCGGCACATCGATCAAAGTTGACCGTTATTATCAGTTTATCATTTATGGCGGCGCTGGCCTTCATTTAGAATAACATGCTTCTAAACTTTTGTGCTTCTGGTTATAAAACTGGAGCTTATAGGAAAAGAAGTTAATAGTGTTTAAAACCCGTGTTTACTACTGAGGTACCACAGGCGTCGGGCACTGATGATACATGAAATTAAATGATATATTGGAAAAGGATTTTTTTCAAGGAAGGAAGCGTTCCAGGCCTACGTTGAGAGTATATTTCCGGCATGGACCATTTATGAGTACCGAGGAAAACCTGGAAAAAACCTCGGTCAGGAAAGTGCTGGTGGGAATCGAACCAGATCTCCTGCTCACGAATCTGTGCCGTAACGACCTCGGCCTTCCAACTGCTAACAGCAATTAAATTAAAATTGGTTAGATATTTGACTTGGTACTGAAAGGAAATACTTCTTCGTTCATTAAGCACTTCCGCCTCAGGACATCCTGGACGAGTATCGATTGGTTTTAGGTACCTTTGTTTTCTGATTCACATTAGCGTATATCATATACTTTTCAAAATTACAAACACGTTGTAGTAAAATATAATTGACTTACACTTCTACAATAAATAAACATATAATAAAACATATGAGTATTGAGCACATACGTTGGGCTATTTAATCGTGTAATTTATGCTGACGAGTTGAAAAATCGTAATTACTAAATATTGTAAGATATATAACTTTTGTTTACTGCTAAATTCAATGTGAAAAAATAGAAAGCATATAACCAAGTTAAAGGTAGTCAAATATGATCACGAAAGCTCAGGAAGAAGAATATCCTTTCCTGACACCGTGTGCAGTAAGTGGCGTTATTATTCCAAGTACCTGTTCTCATCTCATGGAAATGAAGTCGTGGTGTGTATCCGCCCATGTTGCTTCACAAGAGAAAAGTAAAGCACATATATGCATGCTGATGTGTTTACTTTACGTACATGCAATGTATACTGTGCCTCGGTAAATAAGGAAGGCCATTCTTTTAACCATATAAATATTCTAACAAATCGAAAACTTGAACTTCTGTCCTCTTCCAGCGTTTTTGAGACTTATAGCATATATTATCAAGGGCAACGAATGACTAAGATCTACAGCTGTATCATTTGATTGCGCTAACATAATGACTTGTTCTTCTTGATTTATATACAAAAAAATGGAGAACTGCTTCTCATGCCAGCTGCATAAAAACATTCAGAGTCATCTATTTTGTATCAGATGGTAGACTGGTTGCTGCTAATAAAGTTATTTCTGAAGAGGTATTCTCTGCATCTTATCAATTTTAAAACTTGTTTCTTTAAACTAAATATCCCTTATTAAAAGAGTCTTTATGTTAATTTAACAAATGCATCTAACACTGTAGTTTGTTGCAAAATATAAGTAAACAAAGAATACACGAGGGTAGGTCCATAAGATTCCGGCCTCGCCGATAAGGACTGTTGCCTTCAGAAAATCCTTATCTGATGTCATGCCTTATCTGTTAAGCAATTGCAGCTGTTACCCGCTCCGCTGTGTTCAGTTCAGATATAGTTGCATATGTGTAGAAGATTGTGACATGTTCAAAATGGAGTTTGGAGCTGTTATTAAGTTTTTCACCAAAGAAGCACTTACTCCAAATGAAATTAAACAGCGATTGGACGGCGTATATGGGGAAGTATCCTCCTCATACTCTACTGTAAAAGAATGGGCCAAACTTTTGGAATGAGGTGCTCACTCCTGAAAACATTGCTTGCTCTTGTGGAAAGAGACACTATGCAAGCCTGACGACTCAAAATTACAGCAATAGCAGCTAAGTTGAGCCTTTCTGAAACAACAGTCCTTCGAATTATTCATGAACATTTAAATATGAATAAGGTTAGTGCAAGATGGGTCCAAAAGCTGCTACGAGTCATCTGTTGTCAGGTATTTTTGGAGCTCTGCCATGGCAACGAGAGAAAAGTTTTGCAAACCATTATTACAGGAGATGAAACAACGGTCCTCCAAACTATGATACCTTCTCCAAAAGAGAATCAAGAGTGGCAGGGGTAAACATGGCGAAGCACCTCCTCTAAGGCCAAGGTGACCAGTCAACCAAGATCATGGCCACAATCTTTTGGGACTATGAAGGAATAGTTTTCATTGACTTCAATGAGAACACCACATAAATGGAGAGTACTATGCTGGCTACTGCAGAGACTACGTGCTTTCATCAAAGAGAAAAGGCGAGGAAAGCTGAGTGATGGTGTGCGCCTTCATCACGGCAACGCGCCTGTGCACACAGCTCTTATTGCAAAGGAAGCTATTAAGAAATGTGGCTTCAAGGTGATTGACCATCCATCCTACAGCCCAGATCTAGCTCCCAGTGACTATTTCCTCTTCTCAAAACTCAAGAAGAAATTTTGAAGAAGGAAATTTAAATGTAACGAAAAAGTGATGGGGTACTGGTTTTGCCCATTTTGCAGACAAGACTTCTGGCTATTTGGGGGGGGGGGGGTTGAAATGTTAATTCAAAGAGGTGAGAAGTGTATTCCAATAAAGGCTAACTATATTGAAAAGTGAAATATAGTTTTTGTCTTTATCATACCTAGAAAATGGTTAGGCCGGAAACGTGTGGACCTACGTAGCCTGTATTTTTTTCATTTGATACAGTACGTTTACATTTTTTTTAAATTCTACATTTAATGAATAATAGTTAAAGTAATTACACACTCAATTACTTACTTTCGATATTATACAATCATAACCGAATGTAAGTACATAAAATATAAACCAATATTTTAATATAACTACTTCAAATCTAAAAATGGGATTAATAAATAAGATGCATATACATGCAAATTTAATAAAAGTGCAAAGTGGTTAGTAAATATTCAAATGGATGGGATACAATACAGGATTATTCTAAATGAATGGAACTTTGCACATTGTTATAAAGAAACTGTTTATTATGAATTATTTATTATAGAAAATTCAAATGCATGGAATACAACACAGGATTATTCTAAATGAATGGAACTTTGCACATTTGTTATAAAGAAACTATTTATTATAGAAAATTGTGTAGATATCAATGGATAGGAAACTACAAACTTGCTTACATTACATTCGTTTGCAATATATTAATGCAATAATTGTCCTCTAAATAATAATAAAAGAATTAAAATAAACAATTATAATTCATATTTTTATTAGTCAAAACATTTGTTTATAATAAATACGTAAAATTGATTCATTAATTTATAATAATGTATTTTTCGGTCCACTTTTATCTTTAAAGCATAAAAAGTACAAGTCAATGAACAAAAAACATTTTATTATGAAGACAGGAAATATCTGATGTTAAAAACGGAGATAAATAATATAACTTTTGGAGAATAAAAATACATAGAAATTAAATAAATGACTATGGTGGGTACAAAAATGAATGCTGAAAAAGGTAGCAAAAATATTAGAATGATATGAAATGTTATGAAGTATTGAGGAATAAATAAATGCTTAAAAACGAACATTTACTTATAATACAGAATTATAGATATTAAGTCGAACTTTGCAGCCACGTAAATAATACAATATTCTTATTTGATGTGCAAGAAGTTCAAAACTGGATAAAGTAGAAATGAAATAAAATATAGTATCGATCTTCTGTCGTTTTTTTTTTTTTTTTTTGATTGATTTACTTATGGACGCTCTTTAACATCTCAGGTCATCAGCGTCCCATTCAACTCAGGGCGTGAAACGGCCCACAAATTTTGCTCAGAGGCCTCTCTTTCAGGCTTGAGTCTTCTGTTGTTGATTAATATAAGCAATAAATATAAAATTAGTATCGGCAAATTCGACGGTAGGAAAATGGCAAAACTATCAAAACTAATATTATATGATAATGCTTGCAGGAGGCATTGGGTGCTGAAGAACAGAAAGACTCTTGAGCATTGATATCCTGTTATTACACTAACGTTCTACAATATAACCACATTGGTGATGATTTGATCAAGCAAAGTTTCCGCATGGCTCCAAATAAAATGAGCTTAATTTGCACAATGCATAATTTAAAATTAAAATTTATTGAAAATATATCCCGTCAGACTACATAATATACTATATGCAAAATACACACTTTGGCATTTTATTATAAAATAAAATAATGCCATTCTTATTTATCTACTCTAGATATTTTCTTTTTAGAGTTGCTTGTTTACATTCTGATCTCAATACACATGCAACTGCAGGTTATTAGTGTATATCATATTTATTATTGTATTATCCTATTCTTGTTTATGACTTATCTGACCTATTCTACCTCTAAGGTTACGTTTCCCTCTGTTCTTCCTCTTAATCATTCTTATCCTTTTCTCTCTAACTTATCCAAATAGTTCCCTATCATTTTTATATTCTTCTCTCATTTTACAGTTAAAATATTTCTAATATTTCCCATCTAAATTCTTACATTTTTGCTGCCAAGCATGTTTTCTCCACAAATTTGTTTGCTTGTAGTATGAACAATGAAAATTCGTATTGGTTTTTCCACACATTGAACGTTTTTCTACCACTTTATCATATCTTAATCCTTTTAAATTCATAGTTCTAGCCCAGGCAAACCCTTCCTGACCTGCCTTATCACATTGTTCTATATACTTTCTCAACACCACATTATTTTCATTTCTCTATAAAGTCTCAATGAACTCTTTTTTCTCATACTACCAAATATTTCTTGTCTTTCAATATCTTCCAATCTGAGATTTTATTTCTTCCCAGAATCCTCTGTTTTGATATTTTCTGTTTATCCATAAGTTTCACATGCCTATTTGTTGCAAAATTTCCTGCACTTTGAGTTACCATGATCCTTTCTACGTAGTTTCTCTTGGATACTGAAACATTTCTTTAATAATATCACTCATTTCCAATATGGTTATTCTGTATATGTATTTCATAATTTTTGTAATACTTTTTATCTTGGTGGATGCCTACCTAATTCTAGCTGCGCTACACCATTTGGCGATGTTATCGCTAAACCTAAGGCCAGTTTACAAAAGCTTTTATTTATTTTATCAACATCTTTCCATGCCTCCTCTACACCCCATATTTCTGCCCCATATAAAAATTTGGTTTCTGTAACATAGAGAAATTCCATTTCTGAAGTTTAAGCTTCTCTATTAACTTTTTTCATTACATGAAATTCAAAAGGCTGCATTTTTTTTGTATATGCTTACAGCCTTAGGGCATTATGTAATCTATATGAGCTGAAACGCTTTTGTAGTGGTGCAGCTGAGTGGAAAGTGCGAGGTTGCGGTCTCACTTCATGGTAACGGAAAGAAAGTGTTTTCTTTGGGTAACTCCCGACATGTGGGTCTTGGTGCTGTTATTTCAGAGGCGATTAGAGTTATCATGTAAATTCTAATTTGTTGAAGATAACATGTTATGGGCGCATGCACTTTTAAACTACCAGGGGTCATTAAGGTACCTCCCCAGAGAAGTGCCGAAAGGTGCCCACGCCCTCGCACACTAAAACGTATGTGCTACATGTATGTAAATTAGGAACTGAATAATTCAGTCGTTTTCGTACTCTTTCTTCTGTATCTATTTAGGAGTATCATTTTCTTTCCCTACACCTGCTCTTCCATCTCCTTATATTTCTATCATTTTACTTGTAACTCGAAAAGATAAGTTAGAGAGAAATACCTTCCATTACTCTCAATTTAATTATCATGGCCTACAAAGCAAAACGTATAAAATCATATGTTAAGAAAAATAGTTTCTTTTATGTCCAACTTTGTAATTGTGTGAAAAATCAGAATAAGAGACTTCGAAGGAAACAAATTAGCACCTGACATTATCCCAATTCCCTATTGTTAACTTATACATTTTATAATTCATATATTTTGGTACTGCTATTGTATATAACTGTACGTACAAGACTTTCTTTTCATACCTTCTCAATCTGATTAACTACTTATTTAACATACACTGAATTTAAACAAGAAACACGCCAATTCAGACATTAAGATGGAATTTTAAAATCCAGTATTGGCTACATTTAGCTGACATATTTTCAATCTCTCTACATTCAAATAACAGCATCATAGTCCAGGTGGCCAGGCAAAGATAGGAAACAAGTTATGATATAAAATGCATTTTTTTCTTTGAACTATGAGCAAAGCAATATTGCTTTTAAACTTCAGGCCTTTTTTTTTAACATTAAAAAAAAAAAAATAGGCCAGTCAATCATAGATTGAAAACAATTTATTTTAGGTAATATTATAGCTATACATATATTGCAGTAATCTTCAGAAATCCTGACTAATTCGCAAATATTTCGTTCTTTATTGTAGGATATGCTTTAATTTGAAACACTTTAATACCAAAACACAAAGTATTACATTAAATGCTCAGAGGTTTATATAGCACTATTTCCTCCAAATTTAAGCAGCAATAACAACAGTTCAGGGTATGAGCAACAATAAAAACAACAAAACGTATGTTAACTATTGCACCATCTTTAAAGTTTAAGCATAAAAAATAAGGATACCAATAATTTTTTTTCAAAATGGTGGCTGTGGATGAGCAAGTGAAACCTAAAATTTAATCAACATTAATTTTAAAGTTTACTCTCAATATCAAAATGTAGTATTTTGTGTTTAAATTAAATTTAATAATAGGTAGTTATTCATACTTTGAAATGAAAACCTTGTATATTCTTTCAATGTATAGTAAAAGAACAGCTTCCGTTAATATAAACTATTTTATTTTTATTTTTGAATCTACTTTAATTACCAGAAAGATTTCTATGATTTTTTTTGTTTATATTGCGTAGGCTACTTTTATCATGCTTTCTGAAAGTTTTGTAACCCTACATTATACTTTTAGTCATTCGCACTTGCTCCAGATTTAATGACCTGAAGCCGGAAAGGATATAGTTTATTGATAATGACGCAGATGAAAGAAAGACAGCTACAGTCTCTGTTCTAGTGAACATAATGGAACGACTTCGTTTAATCGCGTAAAGTGTGAGCTTCACACTATAATTTCTTATGGTTTCAGCCTGTTAATGACCTATAAAAGTACGGTAGCTCTTTCTAAAGAATTACTGTCGCGGACTTAATGATTACACGGTGACAAATTACGGTTCTCATGTGCTGATAATGGTTAATATCTGTAACATAGCATCACGTGTGCACCGGACATCTGTCCTTGAAACAAAACACTTCCGAATCAGAGTCCGCTTGCTGCAGTCCATGGGTAACGGTTAGTATAAAATGAAGGTCAACACACACACTGAAAGTTGTGATTGTTTTGCAGATTATCCTTTTCATAATAGCAGCTGGTTTTCACCTTCTTGCAGTTGAAATGTTTTGAAAGCGTGTTTAGTCTCGGAACGGTGAGCTGTCACTTTTCATTCTCTCCACACTAATCTGAGCAAGGTCCATATGGCGGCGGACCATTCCGCACAAGAATTGGGGTCATTCTTGCTACCTCAGTTTCAGAGTAGCTGAACCAATGTAGCTTTGGTGTGTTTGTAATAATTCTTTAAAACAAACACCAAGCTGTAATTAATCATTAACCACAGGTCAGTAGAAGCTTCTTGTAAAGGAAACAAGCATTAATGTGCTACTTTTTAAAATGCATTGTGGTTTATGAAGACACTAAATTATTATTATCTGAATGATTGAATCTGCTAAAATCAGTCTTATCAGCATATCAAACACCAAAAAATTTCTTCTATGGAATGAACCTCTAAAAATAAACAGAAATCCACTGTTCACCTATCTTGTTCTTTATCTGTGATTTTGTTAAAATTGTAAAGTTATAGAAGTTTATTTACGTTGAGTTCATTCATCGTCTGTTATACCTATCAACTTGACTTACCTTATTGATTCCATAGCATGTGTATTCTATTCAGCGCGGAGGGGATGTCAAGTTACTGTGAAAGTATAATATAACCCATCATCCAGCAAAAATTAATTTTTTGGTAAGTCCGTACTTTATAGAAGTGGTTTCCTTTATTAAATATTTACTGTGTATTGTTGCTGGCTTGGAAAAAGATTTATAATGATTTTAAAACTGTTCCTGAATCATTGACAACTGGTTAGTGAAATATATAGAAGAGAAAAGGCTGCTACTTTAAGGAGCGCCCAGATGAATGTTAATATTTTATAGGCTTCGGTATATTAAAGATGTGGCATCTAACGGTAAAAACGGTGAAGGGTTTGGAGGAAAAAGTATCTGGAAAGGGAAACCCAAAGTGCACAAAGCTAAACACATGGTGAATAACCTTGGTTAGGAAACAGTACTGGCTTCTTTCAGTTAAATGCATACGACCTTTGAACATTTCCGAACATTTAATGGTAACTACGAATATGAATATATTGCGCTCTTGTAATGTTTATCCAATAAAGCATAATTATTATACATAATTATATTTGTAAATCATAATGAATTTAATTTTCCTTTTTCGCAGATGTTATATATGTTGAAGAATTTAGTTAAAGTCAATACATTTGTTTGTTTTGATGTAATAAAACATGACGCATTTGTTGATTGTAGAATAAGTACATTATTATTTGATATGTTTATAACTAAGCATTTAAAGATTTTCTAGTAAAAAGAGAGGCACTGTGTTAGGATTTCAATAAAAATTGTATTGGCAATACATTTAAATGCAAGTATATATTAAAAAAAAAAAAACTAAAACCAGGAATAGTATAAGGGGGTAAAAATTTCTATGACTTAACCAATAAGGTTTTCCCACCTTATGCTTCTAAAGGTAGTAATATTTTACAGTAGAGCAGTTATTTAATTTTCAAAACAGAATCTGGAAGAATATAAGAGGGGTAACAAATTTCTATGATTTATCAATAAGGTTTTTCCGGTTTCGCATCTAAATGTCGTAATATTTTACGGCAGAGCATTTATTAAAATTTCAATACAGAATTTGGAAGGCGTTACGAATGTAATAACTAATTATTTTACCGCATTGCAATATACACACATTTGGCTGCAATTTCTGTGCAAATTGGTCATGTTTTAAGCGTTATAAAGTTTGGAGTTTTTCGGAGGGTCATTTAAGGTTTACAGCTGTGTTCTTATAAAAATAAATAAAGGAATCAAATGAGAAATATCAGAGTATCAATGGTGTGTTGTTGGTTGTCGTATGAATGAATTTTCGCTACTTGAATTGGCTGCTATTAGATATAACATTTTCTCTAATTATTCTAATATATTTTACTTACAAAAAAGTTCATTGATCTTTCGATTAACTTTTAGATCACGATAAAGATGTCTCACATTCACCGTTTTTTATTAGATATTCATTTTATTCAACCATCCCAATAGAAATAGGCTATTCCTGGGAGAACGCGATTGATATGAAAGAAACCTAGGCTTGAATTATTCCGTTCTATTCCTGTCCAAGGTAAAATGAAAAGTTGCAAGAGAGTTCTGTTTAGAGATCCAGAAATAAACTTGAAATGTTTTCAGCGGTTATATAATCGTTTCTGAAAGGCTTATAAAGGATACAAAGGCCTCTTCATGAACTCCAATACTTTCGTGTAGCATAAAATCGTGACGCAAAACATGCTCGAAGTAAAAAAAATAAATAAATAAAAAAATCACTTCACTTGGCTTCTGAGGAAGAAGAATAGTGAATAGAAAGTGCCACTAATAAAAAAATAACATAAAATATTAATAATACTAGTACTAGAATATAGCTCTAATTTCTATAGTTATACTGAAAGCTAGGTTACTGAAGACTTTCTGCTAGTTTTTAACCACAAGAGAGCGAGTTTAACACCGTGAACAAAGAAGAGAAAAAAACATTGCAAAATGACTGAAAAAATGTAATTTGTTGTTTTCAGATATATCAAATAAAAAGTATGCCAACCACGAATTACATAATAATAGAAAGCTATACAAGCTCGAAGGCTGCCGTGCTTTACATATTATTATGTAGATGTAAGTATATGCTAAAGACGTAGCTCTTTTACAGTCCACAAACACGAACAGAAATGTTAAAGTTTGAAAAACAGGTGTTATGTGCTGAGGAAAACTCGAAAGAAACGGTGAAATTTTGAGATCAATGTAATCTACCGCTTACGGAACAAGCAAAGAAATTCTTGATTCCTGAGCTACTGCCAAGCACATTTTATTACTTTAAGTTGCGATATTAGGCCTGATTCTGACAATAACATGATACAGGACTTTTGGAATTATGCAGCAGACAATATACCAGCTTATTATGACCATTTTCTCCCTTCAACAGACGTTTCTGTTAATAATTTGTGCAAATGAAAGTTCTGTCCATAATTTACAAATAAGAACATTAAGTATACTCTTAAGGAATTCTTATTAAATACTAAATCACCATGCTGAGGCAATAAAGACAGATCATGCTACCAAAACTACAAGTTTGTAACTTCTAGAGAGAGTATATATCCCCTTTGCAAATAATGCTAAATTGTAAGTGTTGAACGCTCGATACCAGCCTAGGTACTTGCTAAAGTGTCATTGGCATTCCTAAGCCAGCGACCTATGTTGGTGCGGAAGTATTTGCATCTGTAACATACATCACCCCAGAGACATCTGAAAGCATCCTCCTAACTTACAGTGCATTGTTCTGAAGGCAAAATTGTAAAATTGCTAGAGGAGGCATGCCTTCGTGAAATAACCGTTTATGTAATACTTTTTTAAATACCTCTCTCCCATTATTTTCGTGCATTTAATTTTGTAGTAACTGGAGTGAATGCAGGTGTAGTTAATGAACAACGTTTTCTCTTTAAAGAAAAGAATAGGTGTATTTTTTTTCCTTGAAAAGGAAATACCAAGTTCCTTGTTCGCCTGCATTGAATTATTCATCTTCACTGAGACCTTCGTCATTGATTCTATATCGAACACTAGCTTTCGTTGGTTACAGATATAACTAATATCTCCCATACTATTATTGGATTTCAGTTAAAAGCCCTACAGAAATTTTAACTACATCTTGTAAATTTTCTACGCATTTCCAGTTGATTCAGGGATCTCATTAATATAATCTGAATAATAGTGCAACGATAATCTTATTTTAGTTACAAGAGAAAACTCGTTGTAAATTTTAATTGCTTGGTATTTGGTTTATTAAGGTTTGCTTTTTGCTTCGTGTGTTTTAGGGAAATAAAGCAATGCACTTGCCCTTTTTACTTTTTTTTCTGTAATGTCTGTCTCATTGTAGAACTCACCAGTTTCTCTTCCTACACATATCTGACATTGTCGAATATTCTAAACCTTGGTCTAAGCCATCTATGAGTTACCGAGAGTGTCTTTAACCTTCTTATAAAGTTCCTGTCCCCATGATTGACGGTGATCCTAAGGGTTTGTGGGCAGAGGGCTGATAACATAGAAGGAAGGATTAGCCGAAATCCGCACTCTCAAGATTCTATTTCAAATAATTCATGTCTATTTTACTTACCATTTAGTAGAGCGAGAAGCAAAACAGCAACAAAAGCGCCCTTGCAGATAATTCTGTGAAGACAATCTTCTGTGTGAGAACCCATAACTTCTTCAGCTGCTGTAGTTTCAGTTCATATGGAAACGGATCACCACTTGTACTTGTTCTGTTTCACCAAACACTAAAATTGCATATGACACACGCGGGATTGCATTAGTGGCAGAAACAATTTGTATTCGGTAGTAGCACTCTGAGGGGAGAAAGTCTGCACGACCGGGGAAAAAAGCCTGCTGCTGTAAGATCTAGTTTAACGTGAAGAAGACGAAAGGAAAGCAGTTTTGCCTTCTCGTTTTCTTCGTCAGGGAAAAGAGGAGAGAGAAGAGACCAGCAGAGGACGACCCGGTTAGCTGGCAAGCTGGTCGCAGACTGAAGGAAATGAGAACGTGACTTTCCTTGGGTAACTCTCTCCCACCCTTGCAGTGTGATCGTGGTGGGATAGCCTCCATATTATTTTATGACTTGCACAAGGCTTCGAACTCCTGTCGCGAATCTGTAAGAGTCTGCGTTCTCCCATTACATTGACTGGCTCAGAAATAACCAAGAGGGACATATTTTATAATTTACCTTGCTTTCGAGCAGTTTTATGCAAAAGTACCGTATCAAAAAGATGCCATAGATTCGCTGCTCATTTATTTCGTAGGTTTATATTTCTTCTGGTCTTATATTTTGTTCATTATTGATAATATTTAAGGATTTTGCTGTAGAGCAAAGTTTTTTTTTTCTTAGTAGAGTTTAACGCCCTTTTTTACTACTGAGGCACCGCAAGCGGTGAACACTGGCGATACATGATATGAAATGATATATTGGGAAAGGATATTTTTAAGGAAGGAAGCGTTCCAAGTCTAAGTTTAGGTACCTCCCCAGCATTTGCCAGTTATGAGGACAGAAAAACCAGGAAAAAAACCCAGTCAGGGAGGACGGTCCTGGTGGGATTTGAACCCCAGACCTCCCGCTGATGAGTCCGCGCCTTAACGACCTCAGCCACTCGTGGCGGTATAGAGCAAAGTGTAATTAGTTAGATCATAATAAACAACAATGTGTTAATATAGAATGTGATAAGGAAGGAGAGATTGAAGAAGGGAAAAGTCTGGAAAATAATAAGAGGAAAAACTGAAACAAGAGACGGAAGAGAAAAGTAAAATAAAAATAAAATAAATAATGATGAGGTAAAAATGGGAAAATAATAAATAGAACATATTAATACCGTCGTCTAGAAAGATAAACGAGAGATAGAGAGAATTAAAAATAAAAAATTGACAATGTTTCTATTAATGTAGATTGAGAAAAAAGGGTAGGTGTAGAAAAGTAAACAATGTTCAGAAAGCAAGAACTAGATGAAAGAAAAAAAAAATTAAATTCGAATTATAATGACGCGAAGGAAACGGTGAAGAAATGCAGGAAAAGATAAATGTTTAAATATATAGGAGAAAAGGAGTGAAGGCAAAAAAAGTATAATTTGTGCTTGTAGCGATTGTTTCAGCTGTTCTTACAAAGGTGTTTCAACAAAGAAAAGAAGAAGAAGAAAAATAATAGGGCATCTTGCAGGAGGGGAAATGCAGCTTTACTTGATAAGGTTTGTCAGCGTCGGATTTTTAGCTATAATCTTTGCAAACGAAGACCCTAAATTACTCTCTTTACTGAGCCCTGAGTATCGTCTTCAAAACGAGCAAGTTCAGGTGATGATATAAAGACTTATACATTGGTTTATGTTTCATTTCAATAGAGAAGTACATGTTTGCATATACAGGATAATTCTAAATAAATTGAACGACGTTTTGTGTTAATTATAGAAACATTTCGAGCTATCCATGAATAGATAAACTTAATAAATGTACTTAAATTATAAATATTTATGTGTGCCAACCATCTCCAACACGATAATAGATTTTTTTGACGGTGCAACATGTGGACATCTAGATTTCGACGACAGTGGCAATATACCACCGAAGTAGTGGTAGATCAAGGACAAGTACTGAAGAGGTTTCCTATCTCTTGATTTCTCGTACAGTTTTCTGTAATAAATAGTTTCTTTATAAAGTTGTTCCCTTCATTTAGAATAACTCTGCACTATTTGCGGTTTCTTGTGGTTAAAGAACGTTATTTGATAGTAATAAAACTGTAGGGCACCATGGTAATGCGATCTGCAGTATGCATGTTCTTATCTCTTTTGCCTCACATAGAGTTGGACAAAGAAAGGGGAATAGCATTTTAGAATCCACCCATGCCCGAGGCAGGACTGGAACCCGCGACCCTGTGGTCACCGACTTAACGGCCAGCTGGAAAAGGTTTAAAGAAAAAGGAGAAAAGTGGCAGGGGAAGAATGCATTGTCAAGTAAATTAGAACTTTATATATACTGTTATTGGATGCAATAGCTAAACACCCCAAAATGCACAGTAAATTATAAACTCTCTTATTTCTCTAGGTTGAAGCGAATTTCAACACGTAAAACAGTTTCAAACATTATAGTTTTCCTATTAAAATAAATATCTGGAAAAGTTTTAATTTTTATTCTGCCTTCAGTTTTTTCTTCCCATTATGATGAAGTCTTATTGTGTGAATTATTGAGTCAAAAACTTGAGTCAAAAAACTTGAGTCAAAAAAAACTTATTCATACTACAACGGTTAACCAATAAATCTACTTCTTCGTCAATCTCTTACATGTACCACTTTCTTATCCACTATGCTCACAATTCCCTTTTCTTATATCCTCTCATTACCTCGTCGAAACTAATTTTGGTTTGCTATTTCGAAAGTCAAAGGCACGTTCGGCAACTCATAAAATTCATTCAACTTCCATTGTACCATTTATTGTAACAAATTCCTCGCAATAAAATTCTTTTGTCATTTGATTCTTAGTGTAGTGCATTTTTTATTGTTATTACTCCTGCCACTAACTTCTAGGGAACAGCTTTCACAGCTCTTGGACAAGATAGATCTGCTTACACAGACCTTTTATATAACCGGGTGATTCAGTAATCGTGCATATGATAATTAGGCAAACCTGCATTTACCATGCCAATGCAACATATTCAGGTACCCCTCACCTACATTGTCTTATGAGTTCGGCCATTGTTACACACTCTTATATTATTTCTCTTAGCTTCCACGACATTTGTTTTCAATAAAGACAGATAGCATTTAAAATCAACAATGTTACTCTTCAGACCTGTCTTCTACAATTTATGATGACTATTTCACTCATGTGACATCATCTTAAAATCGACCAATGAAACGAAGCAAAATTTTGATTTTTGACCATCACAGCCGGATTACGCAGTGAAATTATCGAAAAAAATTATCTAATCCGGTTTATCATGCGAGTGCATTTGTCTTGTGGTCAGTGTAGCCAACTCTATATTTTCACTTTATAATTATTGAACACACATCACTGACCATTTTTGCTAGATGTGGTAGGAAGCTATTGTTAACAACAGAAACATGGACAATCGACAATCATAACGCAAAATGGAGGATTCTTCAAAGCGTTTTGTTGATGCGTCAAATGTGCAAATTGATCTTATCATTAGGAATTCCAACCACAGAATACAAATAAAAATAGAGACACCATATGCTATCTTTTTATTCATTTATTTATTTATTAATTAATTAATTTATTTATTTGTGTTTTTCTCAGTTTGTATTAGAAAATCGAACGGTAGAGATTGTAATAGTCTACTTTTTTCCATTTCAGTCCCACGGATTTTGGATAGAGTACATATTCATAAGTATAACATTTTA
This sequence comes from Metallyticus violacea, assembly GCA_030762175.1. NCBI lineage: Eukaryota > Metazoa > Arthropoda > Insecta > Mantodea > Metallyticidae > Metallyticus > Metallyticus violacea. The sequence goes on along the minus strand of CM060838.1, from coordinate 49,195,541 downwards.
CACAAGTGTCAATATTCTGTGCCTGAAATTCAAATATGTATGCATATCACTTTTAATCTTATTATATTCTATTCTATTCTTGAAATCATTCTAAACTATTTTCTTGTTCTCTATTGGCATTACTGATAATCGGCATTCTTCTGTCTCACGCTGGTGACCTGAGATATTAAAGAGCGTCCATAAATAAACCAAATTCTTCTGTCTAGATTGCTTGAAACGGTGAAGTAGAGATGTACAATTATGACAGTTTTGTAAGGCAAATGTAGAGAAATTATATTTAAATTCTTATTTTATTGAAATAAAACTCCTAATAAATGTCGAGAGTCTGAGCTTTCCAGATAAATTTGGTCACTACGTTTGTGAATTTATCGGTAATCTCAGATCCTCTCGTGATATTACTTGTGGATATTTCACTAATGTGACGACATCATAAAATTGAGCAATGAAATGGGGGGGAAAAATTGACCGATTATAGCCCGATATCGCAGGGATATTATCGAAAAGTTTTATCACGCGAAGTACATTTGTTGTAGTCAGTGTAGTTTACTCTATACTACCAGTATATAATTCCTGAGCACACATCACTGACCACTTTTGTGTGTTTTCGTATTTGCAAATTTAACTAACTTAATGTGTATTCACTCAAGCAATTGTTTTTGCTTATTCAGTCAACCTGAAATCATTTTGTAAGCTACCATAAATCTTAATAAACATGTTGTTCAGAATACTAAAATGCTTTCTCTGTTTCTTTTTTTTGAGTAGTGTTTAACGCCCGTTTTTACTACTGAGGCACCACAGGCGGTGGACACTGATGATACATGAAATGAAATGATAAATTGGGAAAGGATATTTTTTTTTTTTGTTAAGGAAGGAAGCGTTCCAGGCCTAAGTTTAGGTACCTCCCCGGCATTTGCCAGTTATGAAGACTGAGGAAAACCTGGAAAAAAAACCCAGTCAGGGAGGACGGTCCTGGCGGGATTCGAACCGCAGACCTCCCGCTCACGAGTCCGTGCCTTAACGACCTCGGCCACCCGTGGCGGTTTCTCTGTTTCTGAATAGGTAGTTATTCATATGTTTTCTTGGATCCTTTCATCTTCATATTTCCTATATCGGTTCTTTGTGGGTTTTCCTCTTCACTGTTGAGGCAGTTACCTGAAGTCCAAAGCCTGTTTGAAGCTAGATGGAGTAAACAAGTGAATATGGCAGTTTCCACAAGGAGTACATAAACTCCTTTAGGTTTAATTGGCGTTTGACAGAAGACTAGGCACAATGAACTATTATCACAAGTAGTATCACAAGAGGCTTTGAGATCGAACATAGAGTGACTGTAATAGTTTCTGAATGAAATAGGAGAAGTAAGTATAACATTTTATACAATCGTTAATAATCTGTGCGTGAGTTCCAAATACATGTTACTTTTATTCTTATTATGTTCATGAAATTGTCTTAAACTCGCATTTGGCTCTTCTCTATTGGCATTACTGACGATGGACATTTGTCTGTTGCAAGATGGCTTGAAAAGGTTAAGTATTCCTAATATAAATAGACAATTATTTCAATATTGTAAGCGAAGTTTACGGAATTATGTCAATTCTTATTTTATTCGTGAAATAGTTCTAATAAATATCGGCAATCTCAGACCCTCTTGTGATATTATTTGTGATAATAGCTCCTTTGTGCATGGTCTTTGTGATGGAATTTATTGGGTGACGCAGCCATAGACGTTGGGGTCCAGATTTGGTGTGGGTCGTTGTCGTCTTGCCTAACTATCACCACAATATGCTTTGCTAGTTCAGGGTTTGGTATTATAGTTGAATTTTTCAGATTGATACTTCTGGGGTGAAAGGAGTGTGACTTTTAAGTATAACAAAATCACAACGGATAGAAATCTACGGAGTTTATTAGTGTTTTGTTATTACCACACAGCAGTACACCTTTCTGATTAAGGTTTACTCTTAGAATATTATTAGATGCAGACTGAATACGAGACAGACGTGAGAGAATTTATATTTCTATCCCCAAAACTCTTTTTTTTTTGTCCTATTGTAACTCGTATACTATTTTCCTATATGGATATTAATTCAAACTCGTAACTTCTATCATTCACCACAAATAATAAGTTTGTAATTTTTCCCACGAAATATTAATCGCCACTTATCTTTACATATTGTTAAAATGAAGGTTCTACTCTACGAAATACAAACCACGATTTCCGTTAATGAAATTTAAAACACAACTTCTCTATGCAGAATCCAACGCATAACTAACAAAATTTTACAATATTACAATAGGAAAGGGAAAGAAATTTCTTAATTTCTAACTAGTCGCAATAAAACTGTCTGTCTCGTGTTTCATTCTTGGTAAATATTAAAGTTGTTACGCTTGCCATTGGTTGATTCACTTGATAATACAATTTTCTTATCTATAGTTTAATATTTTCATATTCTTGGCTATGTGTATGTCCCTTTGAGCTGTTAAGTTTTTATTATTAGGTGCTGTCATAGAGGCCAACAAATAAATATTAAAACACACTGTAATTTCTGGTACATGAACTCTATAAAAATGACCTTACTAGATTTATACGACTTAAAACGTATTACCAACGAATATATATTATTTAAGTTGAAAATTAAAGCCCTTACTTTACATTAAAACATGTGCAAATGAACTTATTAAATTTATATGATTAAAACATATTATCAATGAATGTTTGGAGCTTTAAATCGAATATTATAGCCTTTATTTTGTGTAATAACATATGAAAATGAACTTCTTAAATTAACATAGCTAAATAGCTATTACCATTAAATGTTTGTGGCTTTTTATTGAGCATTATACACTTTACCTAATATAAAAACATATGCAAATGAACTTATTAAATTAATACAATAAAAACATATTATCAATGAATGTTTTGAGTTTCAAATCAAATAGTATAGCCTTTATCTTATGTAATAACATACATAAATAGTATAGCTAAATATTTATTACCATTAAATGTATGTAATTTTATATTGAGGATTATAGCCTTTACCTAATATACAAACATGTGTAAATGAACTTATTAAAATAATTAAACTACTATCAGTGAGTGTTTGGGGACTTAAGTCGTATATTTTCCATTCATCTACTGTCTTAGGGTGATTACACTTGGAGAAGTTTATGTATTCCTTGTAGAAACTGCCATAGTCACTTGTTTATTCGCATCTAGTCTTTTTTTTTTCTCTCTTGGATCCTTTCATCTTCATGTTTCCTATATCGGAAATTTGTATGATTTGCTTTTCACTATTGATGCAGTTACCTGAAGTCCCAAAGCTTGTTTGAAGCCAACGCACATTTCTTTCTCATGCGCATGTGCGCCAATATCGGTTTTCAGTATATCGCGGTAAAATTGTTAGCTTTACCCCGGTAAAGTCGTATTTCTGGTGCATCAAGCTCGGTTTCGACTTTGCCAACGTAACCACGGTAAAGTGTTAATCTCATCAATGAGCGGTAAAGTAAAAATACCGCGTTTTTTCTTTTCAAAATGGAGCTTAACGATTATAAGGTTATGCTATACTCGTACCTTCGATACCTACAAATAATGGAGCGAATTGAAGAGACTGGCATAAGATAACCGGTATCCCAGTTCTTGATGAATCTTTCACAGACGTTTACGACTGAAAAACGAAAAGGTTCGGTCTACAGACTGATTTAACTAACACATTTTCTTTCTTTATTTTAAAGATTATAGAAAATATCCTCTCTTCCATAAGGTATAACACAACAGGGCGTTCATTGTGCAAAATCCTGGCATATTGTCCATCATATGGTTCACAAATGAAGCATAGTTCCATTTCTCAACTCACAGAGCTGACGCTTTTGGGCGTGAAACATCTCATCATGAAGCATCTATACACCCAGTTAAAGTCGAGGTTTGCTGCGCAATATCCGCACAGAGAATAATGGAGCCAATACTTTTTAACTGTGGGCAATACAGAGTACATCCGGCTATTCACAGAGTTTGTTGAGCAACTGAAAGAATGTAGAACTGGATCATGGATATTTCCAACAAGATGGCGCTACACGCCACACGCCCCCAGGCATTTAGATGTGAAGCACAACATTACACAGGAGATAAATGTATTGACAACGTAGTTCTCCAACGAACGACCAGTAACGTGGAACGACAAGACTTATGCCCTATGCAGGAAGGAGGACATTTTCAACGTTTTCTATAGAGGTTAATAACCCAAAAGGCAGTCTAAATTTGAGGTATAATAAGTTTTGCATCATTCGTTTTGAAATAAACAAATAAAATGTATTAGTTCTATATAGATCACTCTGTATTTTAGAGTTGGGTTTAATGGTGGCATGTTGGCTGCCCTGAATTGCACATATGTGAGAATCTAGACGGGGAAAACGTGAGGTCTTCAGTAACAGAATATATTATTTTTCATTAAATATACAGACAGCAAGCGAATCAAATTTCAAGGGAAAACTTTTCTCGGGTTTTTACTTTCCTTCCATACTCGTTCCACCAGTCTTTTCATTTTCTGAAACTTCTTTGATTGAGTCACTTAAAAAAAAAAAATTAAATTCTACAGTTTACTAAATTTTGGCGCTCTAGAATGCCTAATTGCTATATTTTCTATGTTGTCGTTAATATGCAAAAATAACCAAGACCTTCTGAACGGCATTAAAATGGTGCGGGATTGCAACGATAGCATGAGATCTTGTAGGCAGTGAGAGCGATAAATTGCTTCAAGCCGAGAAAATATCCACATATTCAAGCGTAACGAACCCGCGGCATTGTGAGGAAACGAAATGAATGGTGTGCGGTTTTCTCAGGATTCGCGATATTGCTTTTATCACGGATACGAAGGGGCTGATAAAAACGAATGTTAATGCACTCGGACATCAGACCTCTTTTCCTGCAGTTTTGTAGAACAGTCAGGCGTCCTATGTCTTTATTTGGGAATTAGAAGCATTATCTGTTAAACTTTTTATTACTATTAATTAATTATTATTATTAATTACCCAAATGAAAACTTCATGAATTTCTTTTCAATTGCTTTTAGGAATATACTTTTAAATCAGTAAAAACGTTTGAATTGCTTACTGTTGAAACCGCTCGTCTTTTTTTTTTTTGTCGATAAAAGATAGCGCTTACGTAAACATGCTTTTTCTCTCAAAACCTCTTATTTGTTAGAGAACAATGGATAAACAAGTGTTTGAAATTTACATTTGGATCGGAATTTCCATAGTTCACAAGAATTTTCTATTCTAAATACTGGGTCCGTTTGGTTGGCTATGTTAGATCTTGCACATTTCCATGTTATTCTTTATCATCCAAGTTATGTGTTGTAGCTGTAATTTATTTCGATCATTTTAAGAAAATGGATATTAAGTGAAGTAAATAACTGCGATTAACAGAAGGAATGTTATTAATAATTAAGAAAGAGCAAGTAGAATTATTACAAGAATGTCAGGCTTGTTAGAGGAGCTTCACTTAAGAGTATATAAGAGTAATTAATTGCATTTAATATCTTTTCTAAAAGCAAAAGCGAGTTTTAATTGGCATAGTAAAAAGATATGCTTAACTTAAGTATTGCCTATGGTATCACAGGAACAAACATTTTTATGAAATTTTCTTATTATTCTTATTGTGGCCAAAGCACAAACTTTTATTAATAAATTGCTGAAATATGCGTTCAGGTATTTTGAATGATTTGACATTTATTTAAAATATACAAAATTGGTAAATATGATTAATGTGACAAATTTGCACTTAACGTTTTCATTGTGCCAAAGCCCAAAGTTTTCATTATAATGTGCATTCAATATGCAACTATGTATAAATGAAGAAAAGAATTTAAAGGTATATTTTCCGGAGTTAATTTTGTTATAGAAAGTACTCTCTTAAATTAATTAATATTTTAAGCAGAAACATCTCATATCTAGCTGCATAATTATTTAATACTAAAATAATTATTGGTATCTATAAATTTTAAAAGGGGCTTATTTATTATTAAATGTAAAAAGAAAATGCTAGACTATTATTGTTTATTCCGCAAATATGTGTGCGAGGAGGGAAATTCGTGTTAAATATAGAAAAATGATTTTCCAGTTGCAAGAACCTTGAACAGCGAAATTAAATTATTGCGTTCTCTCAAAAGCATTCCTTAACTTATACTTTCACGTCAGCATTGCGATATAACAATGAGGGGAAATTCGTATTTCTACAATTCAATCTGTAGCAATATTCTTAGGCGGAAATCGACAGCCAATAACCTTTAAATCTCGTATCTAGAGGTCTCGGCCTTCCAACGTATTCCGTAATAAAGAAACAGGAGAACACTATATAGGACACCGAAAAAAGATATACTAGATTTATATAAAGAATATAAAGTAGATCGAAAAGTACGAAGATCGTTTTATAAAGAATGCCTATTTTTTACTTTCACATTTATTTTTTGATATTATCTCTTTGAAAATTTAAGTATAATCTCCCTGCTTCACAGTGACCTAGTATAATGTTTGGGAAGCTGTACCATATTTCATTCAAAGCACACTTTGTTCATTTGTCGAATGATTCGGGTAACTTCAGCAACTTATGAGTAATTTCCCTGTACAAATGTTGAGTTATTGTGTGTAAAATGTTATTTTCTCGCGAGTGTGCAAAAAGCTACCGCCATAAAATCTGACCTGGCAATTTCTGTAGCCTGTTGTTACAATATTTGTTAAGAATCCTTCAGCAAGATGTTTATGGGTATTCTGTTACAAATTTTCTAAAGCAGGGTAGGCACCATAAAACATTTGGCGACTGCACTGATGAAAAAACAGGCCGATAACATCTTAAGAGAAGAAGCCCACCGCTTGAGTTAATTCTACATGGAAAAAGTCACGTAGACCATGTTTATATAGTTTGCAATTTAGTGGCCCGCAGTCAGTTTTGCAAGAGTATTCAGCGGGGCAATATCAGCGGAAGGACTTTCTTAGTTCAGCCCAGTTAGTGGAAAGTGGTAGTTAGTTTTGGGAGAGAATTAAGTGAACGATCTTTATCAGCTAAGTGCAATAGTGCAACAGTTTATGTACAATAGTATATGAACAATAAATTTTGTCATCTTCTATAACGAAGAGTATTAATAATCTCCAAGACTCCTTCCCCTAAGGTCACAGGACCATAAAAGTATCCAGCAGCGGAGTCGCAACAGGCGTGACAAAATATAAGTCAGCGGAAAACATCATCGGAGAGGAAGAATTATCATTATCCCTAAGAATTCAAAACATTCAATCAAATCCTTCCCACATCCTGCCCTCCAATCTACATATAATTTAATTAACACCTCATTCCTTTTTATTAATACCGCTGCATAATAAAGGAAAACGACGTCCATGCTTGCTTTTTTTTTTCAACTTTGGGACTCATTCCCGGGAGATAAGGCGGATGACATTGATAAAAATAAAAAATATTCATTTGCTTGACCTTTGATTGCGCTCTTTTTGGGGGGGGGGCATGTGGAAGAAGAACCTTCTCTACTCTTTGGACCATGATTTCAACTCCGACTCAAGGTCTCTGATCTACTTGTAGCAATTTGACGCAGGAATGCTTCACTTTCAACATGAAATCCTTGTTTCAGCAAGTTTTTAATGTTGTTGCATTTCTGTTTCTGTTCAGCAGTCAAGTAGTTAACAACTCATAGCACATAATTTTTTTCTTTTCTGTAAATTTTTGTCCAAATGCGGAATACTCACGTTGTTAAAATTCTAATGGTATCTGAAAGTTCCTCAAATGCCACACGACGATTTTGTTGAAGAGCATCTGCCACAAGTTTCACACTTCGTTCATCTGTTGATGTGTTCGGGGCCTTCCTCGTCTTGAGTCATCGTCTATGCTTACACGACCAAAGCAAAACAATTAGCCCTACCAGAAATTATGCCGAGGTTTACTGTGAACTCGCCACAAACTTCAATACAACACTGTGGGTTTATGTGAAGTTTTTAATACGTAAAGTTTCTATTTTAAGGCTCGACCTTTGATCTTCAACATTCACAGTACCCGATATACCCGCAGACTCCATTTCTAGATTTGTTATCTACAGAGTATGCTATGGGCAAAATGAATACACGTGCTTCTTTCTGAAGCCTTCAATTGCAACTCCTCTTAATCTTCACTATGTTTCGCTATTCAAACTTCAGTATTGGCAATTGTCCTTTTTTTGAAACGATTCTCGAAGATCCCTGAAGAATAAACATAAAATATGGAATAGTTCATTGAGGTGCTTCAGGTGTTAACTCCAAAGCTATAACTGTGTTTATGAAGGGTCAAGAGAACTGAAAACACAATAGTATGCCTTAAAAATAATTTATTCTCTCAAATACAGAGCATTTCATTAAATACCGTGCCATAACTGGGAAAGTGTCTGGTATATCCTACGAGCAACTATGCATTATCATACGCCAAGTGAATGTCAACCAACTCTTCATGCGTGAAATGAGCCATATGACTACTTTCAAACAACAGTCCATGCATTTAATTGATCGGAATTCAAGTACAGTAATCATTTATCACTGCAGTTATCAAAAACTCCTCATTTTAACGAAGACCTTGTACACTAAGTGACAGTGTGCGACTTGTGGTTAGATTGAGAAACAACATACTATGACTGCGCCTCCACTAATGCTATTCGTTTGTATTTTACTGCTATGAACACACGTTACATCGCAACGAAGCTATGACTCTAATCCTTATCGATACTTGTAGCTCTGTTTTGAAGCGTTGAGACTACTTGTTCTCACTTTCAAATCAGTGTCAAGCCCCTTTTCTACTCGTAAATTCTTTTGTACATATTTTACAGCACCTGTATAATTTTTGCTAAGGTGTCACAGGAGCTAAAATAATTAATTTTAAGACTTAATATAAGGATTTCTTGTATTCTCACTTTCAGTATGCAGGCTAGAGAACGGGAAATGGCCTTCTTAGGTGCGAGTGATAACAACCAGAGGTAAAACAGGTAAGAAGTATACAACCCTCAAAAGAGAGTGCATTATATTGTTATCTACGTATAACTCATGCATTTATTCCAGATATTATGTAGAAAAACTAGCACCGTATATGACCTCTAAAAACGTACCGAAGTCTTTTAAACACACTTTTCAGGGACCGTAAGTGTGGAAACAGTGTCCTAAAACTGAAAAGCAAGTTGGTGTACATTAAATGAATATAAAGAGAGAAAATGATGGTCTTCGATTGATTGTTGGAACGAGTGAAAAACAATAATAGCAATTAAAACAATAAATGACAGGCAAGTATCCCTGTACAGATTGTTTCTTCAGGAGAAAGATTATATTGCTTTTCCATAGTCACTGAAAGTAGATATCTGGTTTATTTACGGACGCTCTTTAACATCTCAGGTCATTAACGTGAAGGTAGATATGTTTTATTTTATGCAGGTATTCCAGGGATTATAGGAATACACAAAGAAGGCACACGAGCTTACGAAAAATAGTAAAAACTTAAATATTCTACTTAGTTTTCTCGGTAATTACGTTTTAGTTCAAGCCATTCTTCAAGCGGCAAAGATTTTCTAACAAGTTCTTATTTTTGTCTTTAACAATATAAGCTGCTTTTATTTAAGCAAATTCCGTTGAGAAAAAGAAAATAAATGCGTCATATATAGATTTTTTTTTTCGATTTTTATAGAGAGTACGAGTAAGTCCTTTAAAAATGTACAAATTCATGTGGAGATGTGTGAATGCTTTATCAACTCATTTGCAGATCAAGACATTGGAGTTTCTCTCATGGGTATCAAAGGGCAATAGCGTAGTCCATTTAAAACGTGGGAACCGATAGTCATTTTGACGGAATGAGTGGTAAGGAAAACCGGAGTACCTGAAGTAAACCTGCCCAAGCTCCGCTTCGTTCACCACAAATTCCACTTATTGGGAACGAACCAGGTTCACCTTGGTGGGAAGCGAGCAGTCTAACTATTCGGCTACGGCGCTATATGCATTTGGAGGATTTTTTTTTTGATTGGTTTATTTATGGACGCTCCTTAACATCTCAGGTCATCAGCGTCCCATTCAATCCAGGGCGTGAAACGGTCGACAAATTTTGCCCAGAGGCCTCTCTTTCGGCTTGAGGTTCTTTTTCGTGCCGTAAATGTACGACACGGGACCCACGGCTTTACCTCCCTTCCGAAGGAAGCCATACTTAGGATTTTTACGCCCCGAAAAAATCCATCCTGGCCGGGTTCGAACCCGCGATCTTGGGTTTAGGAGGCAAGTATGGTAACCACTACACCAGGACCGACATTTGGAGGATGGATATAAAACTTAAGCCAGGCAATATAATGTTTAGGTCAGCTGTTTACCAGCAAGTGCCTCTTTGAAGCTTTTAACAGAGTTGCAAATAATGTAAACGTAACTAATTAAGTTTATTTACTTGCTTTTGACAGGCTTGACTGGAAATGATTTTTCCCCCAATACATGACCAGCAGTATATGAAACTGTTTACCAATACGCTGCCAGGTCAAATACATTTCAGTAGTCTCCTCTTCCGGGATATCAAGTGTTTTATTCACACATAATGAATGAAACAGTAAACAATAGTATTAGCATTTCGTTTATTTATGGTCCTTCGGAAGGGAAGTAAAGCCGTGGGTGCTGTATCGTACATTTACGGCACGAAAAAGAACCTCAAGCCTGAAAGAGAGGCCTCTGAGCAAAATTTGTCGGCCGTTTCACGCCCTGAGTTGAATGGGACGCTGATGACCTGAGCTGTTAAAGAGCGTCCATAAATATATCATTAAAAAAATCGTTTATTTATGGACGCTCTTTAACATCTCAGGTCATCGGCGTCCCATTCAATTCAGGGCATGGAATGGCGGTAAATTTTGCTCAGAGGCCTCTTCTTTCTGACTTTAGGTTCTTTTACGTCACGTAAATATGCGACACGAGACCCACGACTTTACTTCCCTTTTGAAAGAAGTCATACTTAGGATGTTTACCAAGCAATAAACAGAATGCATCATACAACTTGATTAACGAACTGCGATATAATAATTGGACTCATACTTGACAACTTAATTTAATTAATCCCCTTTAGGCAGCAAATCAACTTAAAGATCGGCGAAGCAATGTAAAACATTCTTTTACTTATTTTAACCCTTTATTTTGAATTAATTGGATAGTGAATTGTATTCAGATGTTTTATTTTGTTATAGCTGAAGTTCAATAGGCTTCCATTTCTAAATCATTGATCTTTGAGGCAGCAGACAGGTAAGGTCAGAGAGCAGCATAAGTTTCACTGTGCTGTTTGTAGACATGCCAATATGCAAATTATACAAAGAAACTAATTTATTATGAGGGTCGGTTGAAAAGGTCGGTGAATTTCCACGATGGCCTAAGAATGCATTAAGCGACATATTATGGCAACGGTCTATAACAAAGTTTCACCCAGATATGACGTACAGTTAACATTGGCAGATCTGAATCGATTACCGTCACATATGCCATAAAAAGAGAAGAACATGAATTTCGTTCAGCAATTAAACATAATTTTTTGACAAAAAAAATGGACAGTCGCGGAAGTTGGAAAAGTCCATAGTGCTTCTGTATTAACAATGAAGACATTGTCACGAAAATCTCCTACAAATATCACATTCCAACATAGGAAAATAACCCTACGATGTTCATCTAAATGTAAAAATAGTTACTTTACTAATGTTATCGCTTGTCTAGGAAGTTGAAACGGAATTTGTTAAGTCACACACCCATAATTCATAAGATCACATTATAAAATGCATTACAACATCCTAACTATCCAAAAGTGAGACTGTATAACCTTTAGTGCAGAATTTACATAGTAAATAGCTGACTCCGACGAGCGAAAGGAATGTGAGCCTCTAACACATGTCTAGCATGTTTGGTGGTTGCCTTCCAACGGTCTCCACGTTTCACTAAGAATGAGGATATTATTAACCTCAGTTAGATACAGTAACTAAATTCTCCCTACATAAATGCATAGCTGCTCCTTTTGACGGTACTCACTATCGTTTTGGAATAACCATTGACTTTCTCTTCAACAATACTGTGTTTACGAATCCGCAGAAATTTACGTAATGTATATGCCATAATATATTTCTGTATAAATTATTTAAACGAGACTGTATATACGCCGATGATGAAGCTCATCCCGGATGCACTGCAAATAAGTATAATTTAAAAAATGGATTATATTATGATGGAAAAGCTCTGAATGAAAATGTGCGAGATATTTCTGACTTAATGCATTTCATTGCATGAATACTTTATATTAAAAAGCTATGTGTGCAATGGGTGCCACAAAAGTTTACTGTCGGCCAAAGTAGCTCGGGGGAATAACATTTCAATGAATGGCAGTCCACAGGCCTTTTTACTTTGATTCCTGACCGTAGCTGAAACTTTGATCTACCATTTTGTGCTGAAGCGACACTAAAAGCAATGGACGACAGGTGAGCATGCGCCGAAGATGCGAAGAAAAGGACTCTGTTTTTGGTATTCTCAAGGAATAATCACGGTACTCTCCTTGGGGGGCGGGGAAGTAAGAGAATAACAGGCGCCTATAGTGCAGAAATGTTAACAGTTTAAAGTGTTAGTTGAAGGAAAATCCGCTAAGATTGACGGACAAAAAAGATCTTTCAGCAAGACAATACGTGTCCTAAATATCGGCAGTCATGATAAGGAAATTGCCCACATTGAGCTTTGAATTAATTCCAATCTATTCTGCAAACTTTGTATCTGACAATTTCTGCACCTCTTCCGGAACTTAAACGTTTGTCTCTTTGGAAAGACATTTTTATTCAATGAAAATATCAACGACCTCTTCGTTAATAATTTGCAGATTAAAAAAAAAAGACAATTTTGCAGAATTTGTCAATCTATTTTGCCGAGGAAATAAAAACTTGGGAACTCGCGAATCTACATATAGCTGTCAATGAAACTACATTTATTGAGAAATCAAATTTACACTCCAAAAATTAAATGTTTAATTTACTTTTATACTAACTTAAATGCTTTTAATGTGGATTAAACGCTTTAAGATATTTCAGCTTGAATTACAAAAATAAATCCATATGAATTTTAAAGAAAAAGGAGAGTCATTAGTACAATTGTATTTCACAAGGTCCCTTTCAGCCCCTTTCAGCTTTAATAGATACTGCATCCGAATCCAGTGGACACGAAATGAAAAAAAAAAAGAGTTAAAATATCGAATTGCGAAACAAATAAACTGGGTTAAATACTAAATTAGATAATCATTATTTAATTGCCACTAATTCTTTGCCATCGTTTAATTTCAGAACTACAAATAATCTGCTAAGATGTGGGTAAGTGAAACACCGTACGGACCACTTAATTTCATAAGCATACGCTTTTATATCCATCACATTTCGGAATAAAAATGCAGGGCAAAAAAGAGGAAGAAATGCAACAGGTAAGCTTGAAAAATAAAGAAGCTAATAATAATATTTAAAGCTTCTTAGAAAGCAGAAATATAAGAATTTCATTCTAAAATGTGACTCCGGAAGGATTTATTTTAATGCCCTAAAATTCTTATTCGGAAATAAATAAATACACAAATAAATAAAAGTATATTAAATTAAAAAGTGTGAGATGAGATACTTTTTTCAGCTTTGACTGGGGAAATATAATATCTTCAATCAGATTTTTTTCAGAAATCATTGCCCACATTAAATCAAGCTTAACTATATTGACGACTTGAGATTTTGGGTGACAGTGCTCAATGTTTTATATAATTATAAGGACTGAAAATTATAAAGTGGGTAATGCTGACATACGATCAGCAACGAAGTAGTTCCTGCATTAAACCAAATTGATTACCAGTAAAAGGAAAGAACAAATAAACATTGACCCAGAACTATTGTAATATGTGAATGACTACATATATTTCGGCTAAATTCTCTCTTTTGACAAAATTTCACAGAAAGAAGTAAAATTATGAATTTCAGAAGTTTGGAGCAAATTCTAAAGTCTAGAATTTATTTGGGGGCAATTTTCTACGACTACCAATAAAAAATAAGGTTTTTGACGGATATCAAATGTGATTCCTTACCTCCAAAGGTAAAATAACACTTAAGTTTGCCAGAGGAAGATGAAGAGAAGAATTCTTAAAATTTCCTTAAAATACAGAGAAAGAAACACCGATATCAGGAAACAGATCGGCACAAGAGACGTACAAACTGTAGCCCACGTAGCAAGACCAAAATGGGGATAAGCAGTGACATGTGGAATTTCATGACCCTGGGTTGTCCTAAAATCAGGTCGAAGTATCGGGCAAGCAGTATAGTTAGGAAAGACCCTAAAAGACTCCTAACAGCATTTCAGAAATATGTGTTTATTGACGGTAGAAATGATTTAATTTAGTACCACGAGCAACCTGCCAGGAATGAGCAAATCGGTCCTGGTGGTGTAGTGGTAACCATACTTGCCTTCTAAACCCAAGGTCGCGGGTTCAAACCCGGCCAGGATCGATGGATTTTTTTCGGGCGTAAAAATCGTAAGTATGGCTTCCTTCGGAAGGGAAGTAAAGCCGTGGGTCCCGTGTCGTACATTTACGGCACGATAAACAACCTCAAGCCTGAAAGAAGAGGCCTCAGCAAAATTTGTCGGCCATTTCACGCCCTGAATAGAATGGGACGCTGATGACCCGAGATGTTAAAGAGCGTCCGTAAATAAATAAAAAAAAAAGAAAGAAAAAAAAAAAAGAAAAGAGCAATCAACAGAGATTTTACTCTTATGGATTCTACAACTATATTTGTTTTGTGTTTTTAATTAATTAATATTGACAAAAAAATAAGGTTACATAACTGAATCAAAAATCTAACAGGTAAAAAGACAGAGGAAAAATAACAGACAGAAAAGAAATGTTCATTTCTTAAACATTATACATATATTATAAATTAGAATTTGGAAATAAAAATGCATGCTTAAGTTTAAGGCTTTCAAATAATACATGTAACTTTAGGATAGCATTGGGGGATGTGAAACTGCCCATAGAAGTGACAACGTCATGATTTTTAACAGTTCATGTAAGAGGAATTTAGTAGCATGTCATACCTCTTTCACATTAAATGTTACGTCGTCAGCAATATCCATTCTCTCCTTTAATTTATAGTATGTATTAATTACCCGACATAAAAGACTACTTTCTATTGCTGTCTTGGCGATTAAAACCCAGAGGACATAACATAGACTCGTACTTAGACATGACCTAATTAATACTTCACCTTGGTTCTTTTAGGACATTTGGGACTATTTCTTTAGGCAACGTTTACTTTGTGCAGCAAATGGCGTTTATTTATAGAACGTTATTCAATTGCATCACTTTATATTCTTGTATTTATCAGATTGATTTTCTTACCTATGTAATTCAAGTATAGCCTAACACTTAAAGTTTGTATACTGTCCAGAAAATATATATTGTTTAAATTATAAACAGAAAATGTATTTAAAAACTAAACGGTTATTTGATATTGAACTAATAGCATTACTCCTTTTATCGTCATCATTTTTCTGCTTTAACTTATTCACCAGAATTATTTGCTGAACTTTTGTTACACTAGCAGTCCTGCTTTCTAAAGGAATAACACTGCCATACTATCAATATATTTTAATTAATATTCACCACAGGTTTAAGCAATAATGATTTTATCTCATCCCTATCTGTCTATATTTCTCTAAACTTTCTATTGGTATAACTATACTACACTTGTTTTCCTTTCCTTATTATACATATGCATTTATTAATTTACGTCTAAGTATTTCATTTGTTCTCATCCTCGGGATTTATAGGGTATTTTATTTCCACGTTTGTAATTTACTTCTTTGCTTTCCTATAAAATCCATTATTTTTCCCTACATAATTGCAAAAGTAATTATTTTATGAAAGGTTATTGTATTTCTTTCTCATATTTTAATTTTTTCAGCTTATTTTCTGCTATAGATACATTGTAATTTTCCCCACTGTGTTGTAGAAGGTTATTAAATCTAATATTTATTTCCCCTCCAAAAGAAAAGGCATTACATGTTTGTGAGACTTTGCACCTATAAGTAAAACTTATACCTAATTACTACTAAACAAAGAAACAATTTCAATTTCGTAAAAAGCATAGTTTGTTATTTGTTTTATATCTTTTATTTAACTATTTATATTTGGAGTTAATTAATATCTTTTATCTCTTAGGCGTTTGTAAATGTTGTGTCATGTGTTTTATGTAAGGATTAACATTATGAGTTTATTTAGAAATTCCTGCTGATTTTCTAGATAAAACCAATGGTAACTTCAGTTACTGGAGTTGTCATGTGAAATGTTGTGTAGTAAAAGGGAAACAATTAACATTTAGAGTCTAGCATAGACAATATTGAAATAGCAGACTCTCAGATGATTCAGCAATGATTTGTGCTGCCCGGTGCTTCTACCAGAGAAGTGAGAATGGATGGAATTAATTGAAATCTCCTTGAGACCATGCAATGGAACGGTTCCTCGTTCCTCATTTGAGAGAAAAGGAAGGCAATCCAGGACAGAACGGAAATAGACACTTGGTTTATCTTGATATGTTTGTATCAGCTTTCAGAAATGACCAAAAGTTATTTGTATAAAATAGAAATGATACATCGATTACTTTCCATCCGCATGAGAATTTTGCGCAATCATTGTAGCGCGACCATCTAATCAGCGTGTATACGTGTGGTTTGTAAAGCAACAGAAGTTTCCAAAGGAATGAAAAACGAGAGATAAAGTGGAACAATCAGAACAGCTCTGTCCTCTCGGAGTTTTTTTTTTTTTTTTTTTTTTTTAAACCACTGGACAACTTCCTGCGGAAGGAAAAGGGACGCACGAGCGTAAAATTAAACGGAATACGTCGGTTGAAAGTTACTAATGATAGATACACAGTCAGTTGGATATGTAAACATTTCCGTTACGCTTCTATACTGGCAGGAAAATCAAAGAAATCTCTGTTAAAAAATGGTAGCTTTTTATAGTTATACATATTTTGGAATAACACAGGAATGTTCCTTACATTTACAGGGATATTATAAGTTATTATTTGCAAGCAAATTTGATTTTACAGACAATACAAAAGTAGTTAGAAGAACTGAGAGAAAAGAACGTTAAATGGATTTGGAGCAAAATGGAGCATAATGCATGCTAACTTATTATGGTACACTTACTGAAACAATGAAGCCCACTTGTAATACTGACATAAATGAACATTCAATGATACATTTGTTTCTTCATAAAAGCAGCAAAAAGTTTATCACTTTCTTCATTTAAACCAAATGTGAAGAAAGTAATGAGTTTTCATTGATTTAATGGAATACAGTCGGCAGGTGTTTTCTAATATGAAAGTATATCGAAAACAACAGCTTTGATCTTCCAGTTTTAAATGGTCATTACTTGATATATATTGTATAATGAAATGTGGGTTCAAATATCGCACAATTTTTACACTTTTTAATTTTAATTTTCAACTAAATATAGAGTAAACTTCACAACATAAGAGCAAATTTAAATTCTTGTAGCTTTAAAATATTGCCTTAAGATCTTTCTAACGCAGCCTTGAAATTACGTATTTACGTTTGAGAGACGGTTCGGTCTCTATTAAAATTAAAATAAACCAAACATTTAAAAAAATTAAATTTTAATACCCAGTACAACATCCTTCAAGCTCTAAAAGCTTGTTAATTCTTCTCCACATGCAGTCTGCCATCCCAGTGAAAATAATTTGGCCTTTTTGCAAGGGAATCCTATGCTACTTCAACCCACCTTGGGAGGTGGGAGACGTGAATTTCGAAGAGTCTACTTTATTTCTGCCAGAACGTTCTCAATAGAATAGATCAAGTGATGTGGTATCGGTATCGATGTCTTGCCTATCAAGCCAACACTGGTCTATCTTTGATTTGTGTCGGTCCTGGTGGTGTACTGGTAACCATACTTACCTCCTAAACCCAAGATCGCGAGTTCAAACCCGGCCAGGATCGATGGATTTTTTCGGGCGTAAAAATCAATCCTAAGTGCGACTTCCTCGGAAGGGAAGTAAAGCCGTGGGTCCCGTGTCGTACATTTGCGGCAAGAAAAAGAACCTCAAGCCTGAAAGAAGAGGCCTCTGAGCAAAATTTGTCGGCCGTTTCACACCCTGAATTGAATGGGGCGCTGATGACCTGAGATGTTAAAGAGCGTCCATAAATAAACCAAATCCAAAAGCTTTGACTTGTGAACGCTATACTGGTTATCCGATTCCATCGGGATAACTTCTCTGGCGGATGGGATTACTTCCAAAAAGTCGCGGTAGGTCAAAGTGTTGAACCTTCCAGTATTCATTCAAGGTGTCCAGGACCTTCGAAAGAATCCAGGCCCACATGAAACACTTACTGAACCACTGTGAATATGAGTCGATCATATCAGTGACCACGTGGTCGGTACAAGCAAGCACTGGCCCATTATAAGACGACGAAATTACAATTTCGTCCGCGAAGATTACTCTCCGCTAGTCGACGGTACATGCAAGACGATCCATGGCCGTGTTTATTATACAGGACCTCTTTACGCGCAGTTAAGTTGTTGCCGAAACCAAACACTTTATACCTTACGGCTGGGAAAGGGACAAGCGCCTTCAATTGGGCAGCAGATAATAAAGGTCTTCTATCTTTGCCCGAAGATGTTCATTGTCCTCCCAAGTAGAAACTAATTTACTATGCACCGCCACGGGTGGCAGAGGTCGTTAAGGCGCGTACTCGTGAGCGGAAGATCTGGGGTTCGATTCCCGCCAGGACCGTCCTCCCTGACTGTTTTTTTTTTTTTTTTTTTTTTCCCAGGTATTCCTCAGTCCTCATAACTGGCAAATGCAGGGGAGGTACCCTAAACTTAGGCCTGGAACGCTTCTTTCTTTAAAAAATATCCTTTCACACCTGTGGTGCCTCAGTAGTGAAAACGGGCGTTAAACATTACTAAAAATATTTACTGTGGCGCTTTTCTACTGTCGGTCTTCCCTGTATTGCTGAGTCAACGCCTCCCATTTCGTTCTGGTAACAGCTTCAGACGGCGAAAATCCCGCGTTAATCAACGCTGATACAGCGGTACATCTGTCCACTAAACGTAACATTCTCTTCGTTTAAACACAATGGTAAAAATATTATAAATACACTGAATAATTTTATTACATAATAAGATATGTATATTTATTGAACGACTACATAGAAACATTTCGTTTTAATGAAATGAACAATCTCGTGCGTTTTATTCCTTAATCAATTGAAGAGTGTTAGCATTGAAAGAAAGTTTGTCATGATTTATACATAATTTATTTTAAAATTATACTTTATATAGAATTATGGACAAATTATTTTGTTTATAAAACAAAGAGAATATAATAATGCATAAAAATTATGATGCTCAAGTATAAAAAAAAAAAACATGCGAGATTCCAACTTGCATAGTTTCCAACATTTCATTTTAGTCATCCAAGCCTCTCGGTCACAACTGCAATATACCTGTAGGGAGTACTAAAAGTAGTATCTTCTTTATAAATGTACTCCCCCCTCTCTCTCTCTCTGAAATTTGCCATCTTCTTTAGGGGTTTTAATTCGAAGGGAGCGTATTCATATTTTGCCATCCTAGAATGCGATTATTCTTTCTTTGAGTACGTGTAAAAATAATTGAGATGGGTGAATATAGAAGTATTAAACTTAAGTGCATATCTGCTATTATTGATGCATAAAAAGAAATATTTCCTAGCACCACAACTCGCGATAAATACGAACGTTTTTTTCATTTCTCAAAGACCTTGCACTAAACAGTAAACGGAAACAAATCTGTAATGGAAAAGAAGAAATGAAACAGAAGAGATTACGGATTATCCCTTTAAAATTACTGTTTATACTGACAGTGCTTTACATTAGGAAAAAAAATATAAGAATTGAACATTTGTCTACTGAAACTACAAAAAATTACAAATTACAAATTTTAATATCTAAACCGAAACTATTGCAGCACATGGCATAAATTATTAGTTGAGTGAATAATAAAACTGAACATTAAGGTAATCAGTAAGTTAATTGTTTCGAACATTCAGGAAGCATATCAGAGAAGAGAGACGATGTTGGCATAAAGATACAGCAAATTATATAAAGTAATATCCAACTTGCGAATAACAGATATAAACTAAGAATATATAATGTTACATCAGTTAGTTACAAACTAAATATGTTTAACTTAAATAACAAGCAAAACTGGTACGAACATACCCAAAGAACGGAACCATCAAGGCTAATAAAGCTGTTATTACTATACGAGCCACAAATACGTACAGATGCAGGAGATTGCAGAAGAAGATGGAAGAATCTGACTCCTGGGATGTAAATCATAAACAAAGGAAATAAGCAAATACTGCAAGTCGCATAAATGATTTTACTTGTTATCAGCTGATGAACTAAGAAATGAAATACAAAAAATAAAAAACACGTCTAATTTTATAGTGTGAAATGTAACACAAGATATAAAAAACAAATAATGTTTGAGAACATAAAAACGAACTGCAATGAGTTCAAAATAAATGAATAGAAAGACAAAAGCGGAGTACATTGTTATGGGAACATCTAGGAATTGAGCTCAATAAGCCATTAATGAACTGCCAGCCCTTAGCTATAAACCTTGTCCGTTTATGGTACTTTTCGTCTCGGCTACTAAGCGTACCACAGCCGGCGGCGTTCGCATTTCTAAAGCGTTTGTACAGATTTTACGTACTTCGATATAGTAAACGTTGTATCGAAAAAATAAATTCTAATTAACTCAATTAAGTTTGGCCAATGTTTCTGATTTCATTTCAAATATTTAGCTTAATATTTCAAATATCCTACTTACTTTGTAATAATTATAATACATTAGCAATCAACCTTCAATGATTTATATAACAGAACAAAAATTATCCGATTAAGCCATAAAAACTGAGTTCTGTTTTCTTTCAATCTTAATCATATGAGATTGGGAACCTTATCTCAAAGTCTCTAGAAGGTTTTTAACAACTCCAACAATACCGCATTAGATGAGCATGTGAAAAAATAGTTCCGAGGAGGACGTTGTGAATAAATACACGAATTAGATTTGCTGATTTTCATTTACAACTAGGAGTTGTATAATTGTATTTCCTAATCAAAATATTATAATGGAAAACAATTGTCTTTTTACTTTTCATACATCAATAGGTCTTCCGGTTTTTAAATGTTCTTGCCCATTATGAGAGGCCTTTTCATTTGAATGCATTTGTGGATGTACGAATGTATACGAGTTAATGATGATATAACCTCTTTCCATTTTCTTTTAACAATAATCTGCATACTGCAAGGAGAGATAAGCGCAGAGCACAGCTCCTCTTTTGTTTCGGTACACTTTTTTTTTCCTAAGACTTTTTGATACAAAGAGTGCAACAGTACCGTAACAAAGTTCAATCTCTGGCAAACAGCTCATGAATTCAAATTTTAATTCACTCTCCATCATTCATTCCAGTATACATGAAAACGTAAAAATATTTTTATTATTAAATTTAAGAATAAACAATTAAAATTTTATTACCCTATTATCATGCATAATGAATTAAAAATAAAGAAAACTCAGGTGATGTATATTATTTAGTAATAATTATTTGGAATGTGCCAATATTTTAAAATATACTACTATTAAAATTTTTAATATTTCAAATGGTGTTCCTATTTTTAATTTATAGCATACATTATTTACAAATTACCATATAATTGTGAAAATTTACTAAAATTTAGAATATTACAGCATTAAATAAAAAAATCTGCATTTGTAAGTAAATATAATATATATTGTTTTTATTGCTATCATCTTGTCTTGCAATCATTTGCATTCGCAGTCTCCTCTTGTCTCTTGCAGAGATTATCGACCTCTGAGAAAGTCGAGGCACATAAAATGTGCAATATCATAGATGTTTTCTTCTGGTGTGTCATCTTTTCATAAAGCAATCATTGAGGTTTGTTCCGACTATACCAAGGATCTTGGGGTAATAAAGTTTGGGCAGTTGGCTTGAAGGTAAGCAACATTTTAGGTTGCTGGCGTAAAGTGATACTTTGATACGATGATTTCGATATCTGAAAGATTTAATTATGCACATATTAATAATAACCTTGTGATTTTAGAGTTCCCCTCCGTCAACGAATATCGGGTCAGTTTTAATTTATATGAATATTCAGTAGAAACCGCAACCCTCTAGCTAAAATAAGATTTCCTGGTTTACCATTTTTTGTGCTTATTTACCTTTGTGTTTATCCAACGTTAGTGTTTTACAAAAATGGATGTTTCAATTGTTAAAATCTTCTTATCTATGAATCAAAGATTCTAATATCTTCTCTCAAGCATATAAAAATGTTTATAGTAGAGATTTTTTTCATTTTCATTTTCTTCCTTTTTAGTGGGAGGGGTTATCAACCGGGTACGTTGCGTCCTTTAATGCGTATAATAATCTTTAAATGGAGCCTACAGATGTACTTAACACATCTGCTGCTAATTCCTGATTGTCGCGCATATAAATCGGTTTTTGGGTTTTCCTTGATGAAACGTTATATTGTGTTTTATTCCGTTTGGTTTCTCTTTAAGCCGGTGATACAAATCACTATTACTATATCCTATCCACCAAACGCTGATATGTTCTATCAAAAACGACCAGGGTTGATGGATTTTTTTCGGAAAGAAAGTAAAGTAATTGGTCCCTTATCGTAGATTTACGACACGAAAAGGAATCTCAGCTCTGAAAGAAGAAACAAAATTTATCGGCCGTTCCATGCCCTGATGACCTAATATGTCAAATAGCGTCCGTAAATAAACCAAATAAATCAAATAAACAAAGACATCCTTCCGCGCTTATGCAGCGGTAGATGGGGGGGGGGAAGAAAAAAGACACTGACTAGACATGGGCAGAGGTGTGTGGATTCTCGCACAATGGCCACAGCCTCTTCCTCTGAGCTATTTTCCCCCATACTTCTCTAATGCTATTTTTGGAGTTGTTAAAACGTTCTAGAGAGTATATTTTTAAGCTATGTATTGAGGAAGAGAAATACGACATTATACTATGGTCAACAGCCACCTGTATAGAGTAACTGTTAAGGTGATAAGTTCTAGTTTCCTGGGATACAAGGAGGTCAGACATCAAGACTCCAACAATGTATAGTGAAGATTACATAGTAGACTCGTTTTGTAGAAGAATTTTGTCGTTTTGTATATGGTAATGTTTTATGAGAGGCCTTGAATAGAATAGAAGGAATATACGTGCCTTATTACAGCGCAGAGTCCACTTTTACTCTGATATAACATGTTAAGGAAATTGAATTTGTTCAAAAAATAAAAAATACTATGAGGTGGTATGGAAATTAATGGCGGATGTCATAGTTTTTTTTTTTTTAATGGTGTTTAACGCCCGTTTTTACTACTGAGGCACCACAGGCGGTGAGCACTGATGATACATAAGATGAAATGATATATTGGGAAAGGATTTTTTTTTAGGAAACGTTCCAGGACTAAATTTAGGGTACCTCCCCGGCATTTGCCATTTATGGGGACTGAGGAAAATCTGGAAAAAACCTCTCAGGGAGAACGATCCTGGTGGGATTCGAACCCCAGACCTTCCGCTCATGAATACGCGCCTTAACGACCTCGGCCACCTGTAGCGATTTAGGATGTCATAGTAAACTTGCTGATCAGCTCAAGGAAATTATTAAAATAAATACACGCCGAACTGCTCAAAACTTCCTAATAAACTCAGATTTGCACCTTCAACAGTTTATGATTTCTTAAAGAAAAAGCGAAGAAAAAAACTTTGTAAAAATGGATTCCACATGAATTAAATGAGCATAAAAATGTCATAGATGTTCTTAAAGAAAAATAGAAAAAGTTAAAAAAAAAACTGAATAAAATGGATTCCACATGAATTAAACAGGTATAAAAAGTCATAGATTTTCTTAAAGAAATATAGAAAAAGTTAAGAAAAACTTTATAAAAATGTATTCCATATAAATTAAAGAAACATAAAAATGTCATAGATTTGAAGTCTATTTCGCTGTTTTTGCATAACAAAAATGACCCCTTTTTAGATCATATTGTAACTTGCTATGAAAAGTGGATTCTCTACGACAATCGCACAGGATCGGTCCAATGGAAACATTTCGAAAGCACCTACACATTTCGCAAAACCAAAATTACGAAAGAGAAAACTTACACTATTGTATGATGGTTTGCGCCTGATTTAATACATCTTCTACATGAAACTATTACTTCTGAGAAGTGTTGTAAAGAAATCGACAAAGCTGCAAGAAAAGTCAGCACTGGTCAATAGAAAAAAAGATTTATACTTCTTCACGATAACGTCCGGTCACGCATCTCGCTAAGAATAATCCGCTCTAACAAACTTTACCTCCTCCTACATGTTCATCCAAATGGCTTTCAATTATTCAAACTCTTGGGCAATATCCTGAAGAATGGAGCCTTCAATAACAAAGAAGAAATTGAGACAGAATTTGGAAATTTCATAGTCTCTAGGACCACATTTTTATAGAAATGGCATAAACAAACTTGCCAATAATTATCAAAAATGTAGTGATTATTTTGCTAAATGAAGTTAATTTAAATTTATTTGTGCTTTATTGAAATTTGAATCACAAAGCCACAATAAATTTTCTAACTAACTAACAGTTAAGCATCATTTTCAGTCCAGTGTATTTGCTATAAGCCATAGATATGTAATTGATTTCATGAATATACTGCAAATGTTGTACCTCTGCGACTGCAATATATCAACAATATTTTGTGCAGATACATTATTTTTTTCTGAAACAATAGAGATAGCATGTTAATAATTCAATATTTTACGGTTTTACCTTTGCATCATATATTGTGATTAATTAATTAATTAGAAACTTCCCCTACAGTTTGTGCCTTGATGCAATGAGAGAAAAACTGCGGGGAAATGGTGGAATCAGGCAAAGATTCAATCTTCAAGTACTTCATTTCAGTATAACAGACGCAGTTTCATATATTACATAACTACCTAGCATCACCATGCGTATTTAAACTCGAATGTAGGTGCAAAATAATTAGTATTATAACCAAGAATACTAAGTTTTATATAATTTATTTTCCACATTCTCTTGTCATCTGGCACTCACAGATATGCTATTTATGCTATCTCAACCTTATTCTGTGATGAACATTATTTTCAATTATCACGGCATAGAAGTTGATACATTGAAAGGAATGCCCGACTTAGTAATCGTTTCGGTTTCAATCTAATATTTAAGTACAGTGTATTAGTAACATAATAGGGGGAGAGGTAGCACGAACATAATGCCGGGATTATTATTCATGTTTATCGTGCAATATAATGCAAGAGAATTGCAGTAAATGGCCTCAAGCAGTGGGTCAAGGAAGGTAACAACGTTTGATCACTGTTGCATCATTTCCAGGGCGCTGCTGTTTGTACTCTCAGCACACTCAATAAGCGCTGGTATCCTATTACGGAAGTAACACTCGTAAAAATATTTAAAAGGAACCATGGCTTTCATGAATGGTGCTCCAGTTTTTTCTCCTTAGAATATGGTGGAGATTTACTTGTGTTACAATTTGCAATTTGTAATTCATAGAGAAATGGCGTTGATGATTTGGTTCATTTACGGACGCTCTTTAACATCTCGGGTCACCAGGGTCCCATTCAAATCAGGGCGTGAAACGGCCGACAAATTTTGCTCGGAGGCCTCTTCTTTCAGACTTTAGGTTCTTTTACATGCCGTAAATCTACGACATGGGACCCACGGTTTTACTTCTCTTCCGAAGGAAGCTATTAATACTTAGAATATTTACGCCCGCCCGGAAAATTCCATCGGCCAGAATTAAATCCGCGATCTTGTCAAGTATGGTTACCACTACACCACCAGGACCGACCTTATAGAACTGACCTTTGCATCAAAGCCGTATCACAAGTTGGTCTGTGGATTGTCTTCTGAGTATTTTATGTAGCCACTACGTCGGCTGATATTATTCAGTATAGATTTTCTATTAAAGAACGAACTGTTTACTTTGCTTATTCATATATAGGGTGTGGAAAAACAATGTGCAGAAATTTGTAGAGTAGAAAGGCAGTACCAAACTAAGCATTTTGAGGTTAGGAACAATGGGTCGCAGGTGCGCTGCATAATTACAATAAAAATCGGAAGTTATGAAACATCTTCACTTGCTAGTGAAATGCAATGCAACTCACACGGTAAGTATGTACATGCTGTCTTAACTAATGAGTACTGGTGCACAACATAAAATTAAATATTACATGCGCGTACTTAACTGAAGTACCGTGGAAGCCCCCGCGTTGGTCCACCGCGCCTGATCCACCTTTCATCAAATTTTATGTTTAGTGATTTGGAGCTGCAAGTGAAAAATGTTCAAAGGCGCCATTTTGCTGGAACCATAAGTTTCGCTAATTTCAAGACGAGTGTCGGTGTTGTTATCCAGTAGGCTTCAAAACACAAATTCTGCACTGAACATCAGACATACCCAGCGACAGTGCCTAGTACTGTAAAAGAGTGCGTATTGTACATCTGGGTTAATGGGTTAATGAGTTAATAGGTAATAATAATATTTTCCGTTATGGAAAATGGACACAATTTAAAATTCATACACTATTGCACATGAGATGTACTGCTCTCAACTAATAATGCTCGTCCACTTAATACTCTCCCAATACTAACTGCCGCTTTCCACTAACTGAACTGAGCTGAACTGAGAAAGCCCTTTCACTGATATTGCACCTCTGAATACTCTTGCCAAACTAATCGCGTTCACACAATTGCAAAAGTAAATAAACATGGTCTACGTGACTTTTTCCGTGTAGAATCAACTCAAGCGGTTGGCTTCTTCCCTTGAAGAGGTTATCGGCGTTCTTTTCATCCCTGCAGTCGCCAAATGTTTTATGGTCCCTACCCTGCTTAAGAAATTCTCTAAAAGAATACCAATAAACATCTTTTTCAAGGATTCTTTACAAATATTGTTACAACAGACTACAGAAATTCCCAGGTCAGATTTTATGCCTGGGGATAGTCTTCTGCACCCTGGCAAGGAAATAACATTTTACACATAATAAATCAACACTTGTACAGGGAAATGACATTACACATGGCTATAACGAAGTTACATAAAAGTAATTGCTATAATTACTCTAATTAAAACATGGGGGTGGCAGTTCATAAATACTGCCTCATACTTATTTACTTGTCGTTTCTGTCCACTTCCCCCCTCCTCCTAGGACCTTCAGCAGCAAATACAAGGTGAGAAACCACTGGTGCTTGCCTATGTTAAAATGAGGCATTTGATGATCATTATGTACATCATGTAAGAAAGGGAATCTGGAAAGTTGCAATCCAAATCACCTAGAATTTCTCTTGTTATGTTATATATATTCAACTTCTATACACTCATTCTCTGGTGTATCAAAGGAAACACTATAATTGTATAAAGGTTGTCTTGTCATTTGGAGAAAATAAGCAGATATATATTAATATAAATGTATTGCTGTAGAACCTTCTAGATTTATATTAAAACGATTGCCTCCTAAAATTATAACTTTTAAAAGAGAATGCATTATTGCCGTACTTTTTTACAGCACGTGTTTTAATCCGCTTCATTTGTCGACGCATTTGCCATTTCAATTTGTATGAATACAAGATCTCGAAGATAAGCAGAATTATTGATACCACAATACCACACAACAAAATTAACATAATAGAGGCTACATCTTTAATTGTTACTGTCATATCATGTGCAAACACTCTTGGAGGGTCCTTGGGCATTGTTCGTTGTTGAAGAATTTTCAGCACTCCTGTTTGCCTCATTCGCCGAATTCTGAAACAGTTTTTATAGAAAGTTAACAAAATTAGCCCCTCGTTAGTTTTCTTTAAAATAACTATAAATAAATGAGCTCTTAAAGTAATTGTTTTTAACTCTGCTGTTATGTTTCGTTTTACTCGTTTATTCTGATACAAAGTATGGAAAATTTTATTCAAATTATTTAAAAAAAAAATAACGCAATTATTATTGTGTTTATAGACATTAAAGCTTATTTTATTATTACTTTGTTATTTATATCATTACATTTGAAGGGTACAGGGTAAAAGCAACAGAGTCCAAAGGCGTAATTTTACAAGAGAGAAAAAATACACTTTCAAACGCTTAAGCGCTTATATCTTTGGATCTTTCCAAATGACAACAATATTTTAAATGTTAGTAGAGTACTAATCTTTGCTAGAACCTGACACTACAAATATATTACTTTATTTTACTTCAAATTAATTATTTAATTAAGTTGCGGTCGGACTCCGTTGGGTTTTCTCCTAAATTTTGTAACCCAAAATATGCTTAGACCAATTAAATTAAATTTAAATGAATTATGTAATTACAAAATAAAGTATGGGCATGTGTTGAAATACATTAGCCCAAAGAGATCAATGTAAATCTTTTTGAATTTATCTCTAAAAATTACTTTCGTCGTTAAAAGAATCTCGAATGGAACAATTGATGAGGATAAAGATCTGAAACAAAACAATAACAATGCAATTACCCTAAACATAATATCAGAGTCAGTACACTGAATGCTTGACCTTTTTTCAATGGTGTTTAACCACAGTTTTTACTACTGAGACACCACAGGCGGTAGATTGAATCCGCCGGTTATAACTTAAATGGACTGTGTATATCAAGGTGGTGGTGATTGTATCGATTTTTCAATTGTGCGCAGTTTCTTCAACCAGCTCTAACCGTATTCGTTTTTCCTTGCAATGATTTAATACGAATAAACAGCTGACCGAGAAGAACGCAGTGCTACCAACATCTCATTTTAAGTTTTTTTTTTGACTGTTGGTTTTTCGCCTGTACTCTTTATTTACTATAAGTAACATACTTAACTGTATTAGGTCTTTATAATATCACAGCTTTGTTCTATAGAATACATTTATGTTACTTAAAAAGAAATTACTAAACTTCACAAAGTTGTCGTTTCTCATTTTTTGCATTTTGACACAAATACGCAACAAGAGATTTACATTTTTCACACAACATTTTAGTTTTATTGTCTTTGCTTGATAAGCTGAATTTACAACTTACACGTTTTGAAGGATTTTCTTAAGTTATAGACTCTGAAACTGTAGATGTGATTTCAGATTATTGACTATTATTGATAAATCTCATTGTCCTTGGGGAAATGAGATGTTGTCAACGTTCTTGCATTCAAATTTGCGTCAATGAAAGTTCATAAGACATATATGCACTCAAAGCAGAAACATCAAGTATTTTACAGAAAGTAATGTTGGCCATCGAATATGCTGTCCCCTTCTTGCGCGATTTTCCTGGTTCTCGGCAGATACGCCAGCTTCTTCCTCTTCCTTCCTCCTCAACTGGCCACGTCAGCATGGTACACCTAGCAGCTTTGTTGGCCATTGGTACATGCTGGTCGAATGTTCGGGAAACCGATGTCATAAACATGCTGTGTGACATGCTCTCGGCTCTTATCTTGACATACAGAGAAGGAGATATATATAAAACGTCTATATATAGACGTTTCGATTTTTTATTCTAAATTGTTGGACTCGGAGCCTTCTCCACCATGTACACCTAGTGACCCCAGATAAAATGTTATGTTGGAACAGTTTATAGAAAAGTTTTGATTGTGTTGTATTATATTGACTTTGTCTCCTATGTAATACTTTTAAATTAGGAGGGAACATTCCTTTTTAAGCTAATGTGTTGTCTTTATTGTAACAAAGGGACTGCATTTAAGGTATTCTACTCATTAGTTTAATCTTTGATTACTCTTTTCAATTTACTGTCGATAGATTCAGGTAACATTTAGTAGATGCGAGAGCTGTTGAATAAGTCCATGCATACTGTAAGGTGGTATCAATGTATTGTTTTCGTTGTTAGCTTTGCAATATGGTGACTATTTAAGGATAATAATAATACGTGGCTATAAACATTTACAAAGCTTAGTCTGTGTTCTAAAGTCATTTTCCTGATTAAATTTGTAAACAAGCATTTAAATGGAAAAACAATAATTTCGTGCTTCTATAAAACATTGTTTTTTTTTTAAAACAGCAACGTTCTCAGGAGCTAAGGCGAAGCTGGACAAATATTACGGCGAGCCTGCCCCTTTATTTAAAATGGTGTATAAATGGTTTGTTGATTTCAGATGAGGCCGAACGAGTACAAGCATTCCAGAAGTACTACGAGCAGACGACTCTCTAAATTATTGAAAAAAATCCATCTGAAATTCACGATACCGGGTTGTAGTATAGCTTTTTATTATATATATATATTGTACCGGGCACTGTTCACTGTTTCACTCCTTTGTTAAAAGTGCTCCAAAATCTTATCATATCCAGAAGATGGTGAAAAAGAACTTTCGGGCAGAAGGCTGAGGCGTGAATTTTTTCTTGGCTGGAGGAGACGTGTGTCGCCATTCTGATGACTGCCTTTTGCTTTCTGGTTCATGGTGATGCAGCCAGGTTTCGTCTCCTGTGACAATACGTGTCAGATAGTTGTCTTCTTCAGCGTTATACAGCGCCTGTTTGAACACGCACCATCTTGTATTCATTAGTGAGCATCCTATGCACCCACCGTAAAAATGATATGAGCGGACCCGATACTGATACTCAGTTCTACAGAAATATGCCAGTTTTCACGAATCTGGCGTCAGCGCGTCGCACATCCTCATCAGCAACGGCCGTGCTGGGACGACCAGAGCGTTGCTCATCTGTGACTGATATACGTCCATTTTTAAGACATCTAACCACTCGCACACTCTTCTGTTATTTCCATACCTTTCCGACATATTTCTATAAAGTTGTCGAGAATTTACGCCCTTTGATCACAAAAATCTTATTACTGCTCGCTGTTCTTCTTCGGTGCACACATCTAGGGACGCGGCCATTTTGTTTCAACTGTCCTTCATATTCAGCATGTAATTCCATCTGTCGGCATATGTCACATCTTTCTCAAAGCATGCAGCTTCACTTGCCGGGAGTTTGAAATGCCTGGAGTGATAATTGCATTTAATAGTGTTAGTGTTCTGGTACTTTTTGAATCATCCTCGTAGTTTAAACGTATTTAAAACAAGAAGAAATGTATTTTTTCAGTTGCTGATATATTAATAAAGCGTTTAAATAAAACCAAATTTTATCAATAATATCCATATATCTAAAGTATTCCATCCAAAGTATTCTATTAATGGTCTGTCCTGGTGGCCTGATGGTGTAGTGGTTACCATACCCAAGATCGCGGGTCCGATTCCGGTCAGGACTGGTTTTTTTTTTGGGGGGGGGGGCGTAAAAAGCATAAGTATGGCTTCCTTCGGAAGGGAAGTAAAGCCATGGGTACTGTGTCGTACATTTGAGGCGCGTCACCTCAAGCTTGAAAAAAGCGGCCTCTGAGCAAAATTTGTCGGCTGATTCGCGCCCTGAATAGAATGGGGCGCTGATGACCGGGGATGTTAAAGAGCGTCCGTAATTAAACAAATCAAAATTAATTTTATTAATACTATTGCATAATTTTTATCAGAATAGTTTTCAAAAAACTTAAATTATTTTAAATAACAGGAAATATTATGAATTGCACTTACATGGAGTTAAAAAGACCGCGGTAATAACTGCCTTTTCTGAGAATCATGGAGAGGGACACTGGTACAAAGGCCTTAGGGACTGGTATCACTTCGCAGGAGAGGTTGTGTAAACCCGTTTTCCAGTCGTTTTCATCTGCCAAGAAGGCGTAGTTTTTTTCTGTACATACTCTTTGCAGTCCGTCAGTTTCTGTATGTGGCAATTTATAAAGGCTTTGCATTCGCTCTCGCATAACTCGCCTCATTACAGGGTCCTTTGAGAACTGTCACAAATAAAATTAAACATTATAAGTTTTCTGATTAAGAATATTTCTGCCTGTACAGTTACAGTTTTAGCTATATCTCCAATTATATGCAAAAATAAGTTTTGTTTGCTTTATATATTAAATATATAGTGTGATATCATAATATGTGTTTCTGCATACTTCTAGAACTAAAAAAGTTATACAAACATAATATTATTTCTTTATTTTTTAATGGGTTATGTTTGTGTAGAAATACTGAGTTCAGTACTTGTTTCCTTGAAAAAATTGTCCATTGTGTACCACATAAATGAATCAGCATACTTCCAATTTATTACCTGTCTGAAGAAACATTGCAGACGGCAGGCAGCGGCACCTCGAGCGTCAACGTGGTTACGATACTGATTTTCTGGTTGGTCCTCAAGTTTCCGACCTAATCATTTTCTACGTATGATAAAGGCAAAGACTATATTTCACGTTTTAATATAGTTACCCTTTATTGCAATACATTTCTCACATCTTTGTGTTAACATTTCAACCCTCTCCCCCCAAAAGTCAGAAGACTTGTCTGCAAAATGGGCATAAACAGCATCCTTCACTTCTTCGTCACACCTAAATTTCCTTCCTTGAAGGTCCTTCTTGAATTTTGAGAAGAGGAAATAGTCACTAAGAGCTACATCTGGCTGTAGAGTGGATGGTCGATCTCCTTGAAGTTACATTTCCACACAGCTTCCTTTGGAACAACAAATGTGCGCGTTGTCGTAAGGAAGGCGCACACCACCACCACCACTCACTCGGCTTTCCTCGCCTTTTCACTTTGATGGAAGGAAGCACGTAGTCTTGCATAGTATTCCCCATTACTTTGGTGTTCCTCCCCTTGAAGTCAATGAAGAATATTTCTTCACAGTTCCAAAAGATTGTGGCCATGATCCTCTTGGTTGACTGAGTGACCACCTTGGCTTTTAGAGGCGGTGCCTCGCCAGGTATACGCCAATCCATTTATTCTCTTTTGGACAATAGATCGTAGTAAAGGACCATATTTTCATCTTCTGTAACAATGGTTTGCAGAACTTCTCTCTCGTTGTAGAGCTCCAAAAATGTCAGACAACAGATGACTCGTAGCTGCTTTTGGACTGAGGAAAAAAGTCTAAGCACCCATCTTGCACTAACCATATTCATGTTTAAATGTTCATGAATAATTCGAAGAACTGTTGTTTTTTAAAGGTTCAACCTTGCTGCTTATTCTGTAAGTATGAGCCGCCGGTCTTCCATAATTTCTCCTTCCACAAGAGCGATGTTTTCAGGAGTGAGCACCTCCAAAGGCCGACCTGCACCCTCTTAGTCTTCAATGCGTTCTCGACCCATTCGAAAACGTTTGACCCATTCTTTAACGGTAGAATATGAGGGGGATGTTTCCCCATATGCACCGTTCAATCGATGTGTAATTTCATTTTGAGTAAGTCCTTCTTTTGTGAAGAACTTAATAACAGCTCGAAACGACATTTTGAACATGTGACAATCTTCTACACATAACTTTCTTTATGTAACTATACCTGAACAACTGAACACAGCGGAGCAGAAGTTACAGATGTAATTATTTACTTAACAGTTAAGGTATGACACCATATAAGGATTTTGTGTAGGCTATAATCCTTATCGGCGAGGCCGGAAAAGAAATGCAAAAGCTTGCGATGCATTGTAAGACTTGAAGCTTTCACGGAGTATGTTACAAATTACAGCTTCTCAGCCGTGTCAATTCGATAAAAGTCGAGCATTCGGTCATTGTACACCCGAAGGCCTTCATCAGGAACTGGAGTCTATTTATAGACTCCATGGCCTTCATCAGGAACTATAACTTGCGATGCATTTTAATGGAGTTGCCTGGCATTATTTCGCGTCATCCAACATACCTGAGAACGCTAAGACAAAATGAAAAAGAGCCCCTCCTTACAAAAAAGTAAATTATTTATGTAGATGAAGCATAGTTGCATACTCGTTACACTGTAAACAAGTGTTGGCAGCATTATATGGAAGGTGTACATGTAAACCAAAGTGTTGGGCAGAGGGCTATTATTCTTCATGATGATGAAATGAATGGTCAAAATTAAAATAAACCGTTAAACGAACATATCACATATCAAATCTGCCATCTGGGTGTATTGTTTTTAGATAATGCATCGTAGCACACAGTACAAGAAAATAAATTACCAACAATGTTCTCTATAAAGATGACACAATTTTGCAATTTAAAAAATAAAAATTTCACTGCAGAGACAGATTTAACAGAACAAGAATTAATAGAAAGTGTTAAACAAAACAAGTCTCAATCTGTATACACAGTGGATTTTAAACACCCTGATTTTCAGTACTACGGCTACCACCCTGACACTACGACCTAAATCCAATCGAATTTGTTTGGAATTTGTGAAACAAAAAATAGCATTTAAAAATGTTGGTTCCATTTCTCTGCCAGTGTTAAAACGAATCACTGCACAAGCAATAAGCGAATTCAGCAAAGAAGACTAGATAAAATGCCATCACCCTGTGAGATGGGCACTCTCCGGACTCGAACACTCTAGGCAATTATCGATGCCGTCTGAATTAAATGTATGCACATTATGTGTTGTTTTGTTTTGTTGGGGTGAGCAAGTCTTAAGAATTCTTTTAAAGTAGCGAACCAGCCATCATATCCTAAGTTTTGAAGGTTGTGTCGGAAAGTAGCATTGCTTGTTAGAGGGAGGGTATACGACAATAGAGAAAAAGAGATGAGAACAGAGCAGCCATAGACGACAATACAGGAAAAAGAATTTGGCGCGATAAAACGGAGTAGCCGTGGACGACAATAGAGAAAAACAGTTGGCCGTGAGACTGATAGCGAGCTAGCGGCAAAAATAACCCACGGGAAGAATTTTGTGTAATAATTAAGTTTTGTCCATCTGTGCTCGTTTATTAGGTTATGTCCGTCGGTAATCATATTTTGTAGACAGGACGAATATCTGATGCGGAACACTTTCCTTATTAAAAAAAAACAGTTGGAATGGTGAGAAACAAAAGGCGTGTGAGCTTAGTGCCCACACTTCTAAGAACTTCTTAAGATTTTTTCCATGAGTCAAGATTGGGAACCCTGGTCCACAGAGCAATTGAATAATTTAAAGATGTTGTCGTCAAAACAAGTGCATTCTATCCACAGCAACCTTTCTATCTCCTTTTCCCTGGAGGACAAGAAATTTGTTTCCAAAATACCAGCTTAACATTAGCCGGAGCATTGAGGAAACCCCAGCATCAAAATACCATCAAAGGAGCCGTGAGTGGGCGGAGAAGAAAGTCTACATATCATCCTTTAAGATTAACCGAATTCTTGCTTAATCCAACACATCATCCATGCTTCCTCATCCCCCTATTCACCATTGTTGAACCGTTCCAAAAGGGTTTCCCAACATGTGGTTGTTAGCAACTATATAAAAACTGCCACGCCTGTTAAACAGATCGAAAAGATTATTGGCCTCGAACTGCGTTAATGGAAGAGGAAGTTGAAAGGATGGTTAAAAATCATGAATATTGTGAATAATGATGAAGAATATGATAAAAATTAGAAGGATTATGGGAAGGTAGCAGAAGACATTCAACAGATAGTGCAGAGGAAATTGAGACCTCTGCTTCGGGCATACAACTAAGATACTTGTATGTATAGCAAATTCAGTCATGGCGTTGGTAATTATATTTTATTAACTTATTAACAGTCGTTGATGTTTTTATGGTCAGGCTGTACTCTACAGTCCTCAAGCTCACTCACTGCGCAGCGAGACGGAGCGGAGGAATAAGAGCGCCCTCACCTGAAAACTGCAATGTTTCGTCAGAAGGGATATACCATCATCAGTTGTGCTGTGCTGGTATCCGTTTAAACATTTCAAACAATTATTAGCTATTTGTGCTTGGACTCTTAACGTTTTTGATTATTTTCTAATTTTCCAAAGCTTCAGAGTCATCAAGAATTTTGAAATCATAAAAATTAATCACTTTCAAATACATTTATAGACAGTATTTCGCAATGCGTTGCTTTTGATATAACCAGCAACATTAAGCGTTCTAAAATTTTTGATAATTAACTCTTCCTTTTCATATTAAAGAATGAGTCTAAATAAAAGCAATATAAAATACCTATTGATTATTATTTGGTGTTCATGGTTATATTTTCTACCCTAAATCACTTTTATGATTCCAATCTGTAAACATAATGTTAAGTTACATCTAAGACTAACTTCGTTTACAATGCATTAACCAATTTAATAAATTTTCGAATATAGATATATAATTAGAATTAAAGAAGCATTTTATACCTACTTTGATAAAATGTGAATAGTTACATAATTCAACTAATTACTATACATCAGGCACACAAATAAAGCCAAACTTTCCTGTGTACGTTGATGCAAATCTCAATTCTTTCCATATTCTTTGTACTGTGGATTTAGAACACGGCATTGACCGGTCATTACTAAATTAATTTTGTCAATGAAATATAATCATAAACCAACAGTGTTTGTGTTTTCCACTCCATATAGAACACACTTGCACATATTTGCGAGGGGTGTTCTAAAAGTTCTACGTTTTACTTACATGTGTTTTGAACATGGATAATTTATTGTGATAGTTGTTAAGTATCTTCCTTTAGATATCGCGCTATAACGAGTTTCAGACTCGTAACTGTTTTCACTTGTTTGTTAAGATCGTATAAACAAACTAGTGTTAACATTTTTTACAAAAGGAATAATACTGAAATATGAGCTGTGATAAAGTACTTCATTGAAGGGTTTAACCCCAACATAAATTGTTTTTAATGGTAATAAAGTGAGCTGGTGAATTTAAGCGCGGTCGTATTCAAGATGATGAGCGCTCAGCATGTCCCAGAACTGCTACGACCTACGAGATTATGACAAAAATTCACAATGTCGTACTCAATGATTGCCGATTGAAGATACGCGAGATGGCTTGACATTGCAAATACCTCAATAGGTCGTGTCTGTTTCATTTTAAGGGAAGGATATGAAAAAGCTTTTCGCTCGTTGGGTGCCGCGTATGTTAAAATTGGACCAATAAAATGCATTAAATGAATATTTCGCAAGAGTGTTTGGACTTGTTTAAACGTAATTCCAGTAAATTCCTCCGACGTTTTATAACAGTAGATGAAGCATGAATTCATGATTACACGCCAGAGACGAAGGAGCAGTCCAAACAGTGGCTGACAACAGGTGAATTGACCTGCAAAAACGGTTCTATCTGCAGAAACAGTCATGGCTACGGTTTTCTGGGATTCTCAAAGTGCGGTGCTCATACACCACCATCATAGGTGCAGAACTATCACCAGAAAGTATTATACTTCACTACTGAACAAGCGAAATGTGCACATCTTGCGAAAAAAAGTCCTCTTTCATCACGATAATGAACCTCTACAACGACTGTGATTCTTGTTGCTAAACTGCTTTACCTTCGCGTCCAAGCGCTTCCGCATCCGCCATATCCCCGAATTTGGCTTCCATAAATTATTTTTTGTTCTCAAACCTGAATAAATGGTTGGGTTGAAGAACATCCACGTGAAATGATGAGATTGAAGCTGAAACAGACACTTATTTTTCACAGTTGGACAAATCTTATTATACTGAATTTTTTAAAATGTTGCAAAGTCATTGTACTAAATGTATTGATTTGCAAAGAGAATATATTGAAAAAAACGTTTTAAATATTTTTTTTCTTGGCCAGGGTGAGAATTTTAGAACACACCTCGTAGAATGTAAAATTATCATAAAATTAATATTTTATGTAATTCTAAAAGTTGAGTGTGAACCAAGTGCTGTAGTCTATACAAGGGATACTATTCTTGTCCGTTTATTGACTTAAAATAATTATCAGGGAAATTGAACTCATCAATATCTGGAATTCTTTAATAACGTAGTAAATGATTACACCTTCTTACTAGTTGTTAATATTTCCATATTTAACAGTGAAAGTCCTAATGTTGGATAAGCGAAAACAAACAAAGCATTGCCTAATTTTTGTAAAAAAAAAAGGAGGTTTAAAATAAATGAAAATAATTTTAAGTTTATGATGTTTGGTAAAGGTTTCAAGCAAATAACAAGAGATGTTTCTGGAAAGGAGAGGAAACTGACTAAGTAAATTTAACTATCTAAGAGTAAGATTAAGTAGTAATAGAAAGTGGAATGAGCAAAAGAAACAGGTATTAACCAAGGGAAAATTGGAATTGAAATCTATAAAGGTATATTTACAGAAAGTGTCAAATGCAAATTATCTGGTCGCAGAGAGTTTATGGAGAGTATATTTGTATATTTGAAGTTTGGGTAAATGTCAATTTAATTCACAGAAGTTTGTGTTAACTAATTTTGAATCTACTGAGAGATGTATCCAATGGCGTGGCTCAAGATGAATCAGGGTGAATAGGGAATAATGGGGAAAATAGTGGAAATGGTATTAAAGTGTTAGTTTAGAATAAGTAGGCTAAAGGAACAAATTATATTGAGGAAGTGTTCACTTTTATAAGAAAGGATAAAAGGTCAGGACTATTAAGCAGATTGGAATTCATTGGTATAGGAAAAATCTAGAAGATTAAGGAATTAGAAGAGAGAGACTGTTTTTTGGAAAGAACTTATGGATTGAACATGTTGAATTGCAAGAAATATTTAGTGACTTTGATAACAATAATCCTCAAGTTTGTATAGGTGCATGAAATATTATGGTATAAAAATATTTTTTTTTTTTTTGAGTAGTGTTTAACGCCCGTTTTTACTACTGAGGCACCACAGGCGGTAAATAAAAATATAAAAATATACGGAGTGTTTAATAAGGCTTTGCGTATGTCAGAGCAGAAGTTTTCCAATTGAAAAGAGTAGGAGGAAGGATTGATATAGAGATATTTCCGATGTATGGAGAGAAAGATAGTATATGACATGGATTATTAGAATGTAATGAAACTAGGTTATTGAGAGAGAAAGAGAGAAATCGCTTTTGAAGAAATAACAACATACCAACAGAAATAGTAGGAAATAAGATAGTACATTTAATATCAGAGGGAAAATATGAAGAAGTACAAAGAAAGAGAAATGTGTGAGTAAAATTAGATTTATGTTTGCATTATGCGGAAGAGACAAATAACCTGATAATCAATGCTGTGGATATTGAATCAATAAGTAGAAATATTATTAGTTACTGATTATTAGCAGCATATCCATTTATATTTAATGAAAGTTAGCACACAATTGTTATGAGGCAGTAAAATAAAAATTTGTAACACAGAAGAAGAAAATAGAACGCATCGCATCTGCTATAAAATTATAATCAAAATTCAGCGAATTTTGACAATTTAAAGAAACTCTGAAGTCGTTTACGTGCATCTGATTTGTTTTCAGTGCAATATTATCTTCTGAGAAATCGCCTCAAGTTGATGGAGCTCTAATATAGCAGTCATATAGCGAATCTTGGCCCTAAGGGGTTTTCATGCCAATGATAATTGCTATTTTTATTGCATTTAATTTGTAATGTTTATGGTAACCTAACAAAACTGGCTCACTTGTGTTACAATATTTAATATATGTAAAGTGTTTTCTTTGTTCGTGCAATGCTGTTGTTCACTCTTACTATAAGTGATTCATACACGGACGACGAAGTTGCTATGCCCAGACGATACTTCCCTTGATGCACCAGGCCTTT
Organism: Metallyticus violacea; assembly: GCA_030762175.1. Taxonomy (NCBI): domain Eukaryota; kingdom Metazoa; phylum Arthropoda; class Insecta; order Mantodea; family Metallyticidae; genus Metallyticus; species Metallyticus violacea. The sequence goes on along the minus strand of CM060838.1, from coordinate 49,155,880 downwards.
AAAATCTACGAACGGCAAGGAAGCTGATGACACTGACGCCAAGTCGGATATGACTGCTGCTGAATATCCGGCCAAAATCACATATCCCATCAGATAGGATATGAGAAACACTAAGCGGCCACACCAATATATTGGAGTATCATCTTTACCTGTAACACATCATTTTCCTCATATCAGGAACACAAAGTAGTTCCTGTCAAAATTTTTATCACTTAATTTAAGCATGATCACTATATTCCTCATTGTGTTTCGAAATTATTATTCACAATTTTAAATTAACTTATGAATGTCTTTGAAATAACTAGGCACGGCTGCTTTAATTTGTTGATTTGGGTTATTTATGGACGTTATTTAACATCTCTGGTCATCAGGGTCCCATTCAATTCAGCGCGTGAAACGCCGATAAATTTTCCGCAGTTGCTTTTTTCAGGCTTGAGGTTCTTTTACATGCCGTAAATGGGACCCACGGCTTGACTTCCCTTCCGAAGGAACCCATACTTAGAATTTTTATGCCCGAAAAAATCCATCTATCTAGGCCGGGCTTAGGAAGCAATATAGTTACCACTAAACCACCAGGACTGACTCGGCAGTGTTAACATCACCAGTAAAGACATTGTTTACCCGGAGCGGAGTATTCGTCATTGTGCCATAAATATTGGTACCAACTAATAAAAACCTAAATATTCTAAAGAGACATAATTGAATCTGCGATTTAAAATGGAAACAAGGTCTGTAGTTTTGAGGCAATTAATAAAAAAAACTTTATAAATTTGAACGCTGGCTCCCCGAAAATTATGTTCCACTGCAAACTTGTAAGCTAATCATTGTTCATTGTTTAAGCTATTCTTGGAGAACAATTTTGCATTAGTGTGACTTACAGAATACTTTTTATGCCTAGCACTGTCCTCTATATAAACTAATTCTACGACTTTTGTGCAAAGTAACAAAATATTTTAATTAAACAAAATAATGTCTGACATATTTCTTTTAATTTTAATTAACATATTGTGCTATACAGAGGTTATAAAAATTCAACAAATTATAACCTTCTAGGCCTATATCAGTGAAATATATTAATGCGGAGTATACATTCGATCATGAGACACGCTTTATGAGATAAAAGTCGTGGTCATATAGTAAAAAAGAACGGGATCTTTCAAGAAAAGACTGGTGTATTATGTTAAATTTGTTTGCCAAGATTGATGACAATAAAATGTTACGAATGAGTGGTTTTTGTTTAGTCTAGTCCACTGCTTAACTGATAATGTCTTCACAATTGGTGCGAGCTGATCTTGTAAGCAGGTACAAACTTGGCCTGACTTAAAGAGTGTGTTGTCAGACTTGATATTTTCTATGCAACATAAGTAAAGTCAAAGTTTTGCAGGGAAAACATTTCCTGTATAGGAAAAACTGGAAGTTGATATTCTGAATGTAATGCCAACTATGCAACACTACACTGTTATATTTTTGGCAAATTTTCTTTATTTCCTCGCATTACTTAGCTGACTTAGTTGCTCTTCTTTTGTGTAAACTGGTTCTGCAACTGCAGCCGTTATAACATTTTCATTCAGTGATGCAGACTTGATTTTTACATTCAAGTCCTCGCACTTTGAGCACACATCCACATGAGGACAACCGAATCTAAATCCACAGTTTTCATTGCAGTATTTCACACTGTTTGCTAATTCTGTTATCTCTATACAGGAGAGCTGATATAGCTTTTTAAAGTTAAGAATAGGCCTAGGTGTGCGAGAGGTTTATTTGAGTAATGTGGTTGGGGTATAGCAAATGACCTGATTTGTTGATCTATTTTTACGAAGTACTACTTCATTGCCCTGATATGCTTGCTTATCAACAGGGAATTTCCCTTGAAATAGCAAGGATGTTAAGAAATATACAGGTTTCCCAGAAGCAGCGCACAAGTTCAGAAATGCTTGTTTATAGACACAACACCTTCTACAACCTAATAGCAGATGAAAATTAACAGTGATTTTCTTGTCTGTACACACGTCTTCTTTTCTTGTATAACTTCTCTGCACTGGTTTACTCTTTATAGTCCCACATGAAAGGCATCTTGATCACTTTTATAGATCTACTAAGTCTCTTTGATAGAGTAGACTTTATCAACATCGTGCCCTTAAAGTGGTAGCTGCAATCAGAACACGGTTTCTTGGCATTCATAAGCCTATCTTCCCAGTAACTTACTCCTTTCCTGCTAAATGAGCTCTTTTTCTCGTTTCATAAGCATAACCCTCAATATTTCGAACTCCTTTCCTGTTATTCTTTCTTGGAGATTCCCTTTTTGAATCACCCATTATAAACAGCACATAAATAAACAATAAAGTTATACTATGCACTATAGGCACTTCCAAAATAATAATAATAATAATAATAATAATAATAATAATAATAATAAGCTATTGGAGTCATGTATAATTTGATAAGCGAAACCAGCCTAGGACTTATTTCATTTTTAAAATCAATGGGAGTTAGCTTGATACTGGATTCATAATTAATTTCGCTCTTTCTCTTTTACACCAATATATAGCCTAAGGTCTGAGAAACAAAATGTGTATCTCAGCTCATTTCTGCAAAAAATGTATTTCCTTTTTTAAATCACAGACTCAATTCAAAGCTATATTTTAGGAATTTTGATATGCAGATACTCTCTGCCATTAGGGACAAAAATGTAAACACATAGCTGCTTGGAAAATAAGAATAAAACTTTAAAATTTTCTAGCTTTTACTGACACTAATCTCGACAATTTTTAAAATTATGAACAAAGCCAACATTTTGTATAGTTACCTGTTTGGAACTATGACAGAAAGTTAATGTAGCTGTATTTTACAGCATGCAAACTCCATCAATATTAACGTAAACCTTCTGGTAATTAATCCTCTCGCACCATGCTTCAAACTAGGCTACTGAACCAATAACTATAAATATTTTTACGTACCTTGACCGCAGAAGGAAGCAAAGACTACCAGCAGAGCATCTGAGAGCGTGTATGGTCGGGGTTCCGACATAAAGCGCCCGGTGCCGAAAAGCGCTATAGCGAACGTCAATAAAGTCGTTCCAATGGCAATCCACAGCGAAGCACTGAAGGGCCTTGATATGTAGTGCCAGTGTGCCCCGTCTCTTGGCTTTCCTTGCACCCGAATAAAAACTTGGTGCCTATCGTTTGATACAAGAAAACACAAATGCTTTATTTCTAAATCATGTACAAAACAGCTGTAGCTTGGCATAATTTCAAACACAGTGCAGACTGTTACATATTTTATGAGTGTTGGCTGCTACTGATGTGATTTAAGTTTCAAATTTCACCGATTTATTGTTAAATATTATTGAATCCTTTAGATGAACATGTAATATTTTTATATTCCTATATGTTAGTGCTAAAGTGACATCTGTTTTAGGGAACTAAAATACAATAAAATTCTTCAAAGAGGTATTTTAACAAAAGTTGCATTTTCGGGATGAAAATAGGCAGTAGATATACGTATAACATAAATATAATATAAACAATTCAGTAAGAGGATAGAATGTTCCTTTAAATATCTAAGATATGCAAGATGGTACAGAACTATTCTTATTTGTTTTGTTTGCCTTTGTGGTTACATTTTGCCACAAAAAATGCACCAAAATAGAGAAAATAAAACTGATTTAAAAATTGTGCAGTTATCAGAACCAACTACTACATATTGGATAATCAGAAGTTTCTAAATTCTGGAGTGTAATGCTGTGACATTCTTCACCCAGTATTATTATGAGAACCGAAATCAAACTCTTTATATCAGCACAAGCCGCTAGTTAATATTCTAAATTTATCAAAAGTTGGTTGATATAACATTTTTCAGTTATTGTGAAATTTTTTATTTTCTCCCCAACATTATCTGGAGTTTTGACTAGCCAATCTGCTTTCATTCTTTCCATAAAGTCAATATTGGGTACAATAGCCTCTCAGTATTTTCATGTACAGAAATAATAAACACTTGAAGTCTCTTTTAATGAACATTAAGTAATTTGAATGAAGTATTATATTAGCTTTGTCTCATTTAAGCATACAGCATCCTATAGTTTAGATTGTGTACGTATATCCTTAGAGGGCAACAAAGGCCTCCTAACAAGTAGAGAAAGCTCGTTTTTTCCTAACGTGGTTTGGAAAACGTGGTTACGCTAGTTGTTCGTATGCTGTTTAAGCCTGGCTGATTTGTTCTTTGGTTACTCCATTTCTAACTGCACTAATTGCTTCTCGAGAGATTTCCATTTTTCTCTTCCTCTTACTATCTTGACCAATCAAGAGATCTGTCCGCCTTCTTCTGTCTGTCTAGTGTCCTTTTTCCTATTCGGAGGTGTTGTAGGTCCATCTATCGTGACGTGACCGCCACATTGTCATTTGCTTCTGGTGGCTATTTGTGCAATGTCTGTTGTCAGAGATAACTGGTTTATTAATACTATAAATATTTTGTCCTTTAAAGTTATCCCCAGGATCTTGTGTTGCATTTTTCTTTGGGATATTTGAATTTTGTTCTTTCTTTTTTCTGTTAGTGACCATGTCTGGTACCCGTAGAGTAAAACAGGGTATGCACAGGTTTAGAGCGTCTGTACTCTGATTTTCTTAGCGTTTGGTCTACAATATAAACTTATGGGCCCAAAATATTCTCCAGGTTAATGAGATTCTTCTTTGTATTTCCTTTTCTATTTTATCTTGGAAGGAAATCTGTTGTCCTAGGTATGTGTGTGTATTCGCTCGCGTATGCGAGGACTGTTCCATCAAATTGTAATATGTTAAAAATAATCTCTCTAATAAACCTTTTTGGAAGTTTCTAAAGGAAATTCAACCCTGATTGGAATCTTTATAAGGACCATCTTAACTGTTAGATGAACTAATAGTAATTTAGAGATTCTCAGCAACTCAGTTGTTTGAGGCAAGTCACGTGAATAAAGTTTGAATGAAATACGTCAAGAATAGCATAGCATATGACTACATATAAAGATGAATTTGTAAATGGCAACAACTCTGTCACATTTATGGCTAAAGTAGTGCAACTTGTTATGATTGACTTTGTCAACAAGTTTGCAAGAAGGTGCCCAAGACTTACTTTGCAGAATAACAAGACCCTTCTTTCAAACCCTGCTGAATTCTACGCATAGGCTTCATAAGCAGGTCGAAAATAACGCTTTCGGAGAATTAATTATTAGCAACTTCAAGGAAACCTTGGAAGTTTTGACTCTCCATCTCTTTGCTAAAAATTGTGTAAAATAAATATGTAATTAACTTTTTTCCAAACCAATAGAAGTCGAGAGCAGTAGCAGTGGCGGTGGTAGTAGCAGTGATGGTAATTGTAATAGTAGTGGTGTTAGTAGTAGAGGTGGTGGTGGTGGTGATAGTAGTAGTAGTATTTGTAGTAGTAGTAGTGGTAGTAGTAGTAGTAGTAGTAGTAGTAGTAGTAGTAGTAGTAGTAGTAGTATTTGTGGTAGTAGTAGTGGTGGTATTAGTATTAGTAGTGGTGGTATTAGTATTAGTAGCAGTGGTGACAATGGTGGTAGTAATAGTAGTAGTAGTAGTAGTAGTGCTGATGGTGATAGTGGTGGTAGTAGTAGTAGTATGTAATAATTTGCTCAATATTCGAAACATTAGAGGTTCAAAACATAGAGACAGGCTTAAGGTTTTTTGCATGTCGTTAATATACGACTTGGGAACCATGTTTTTACTTTTCTTCCGAAGGAAGCCACTTAGGAATTTTAAGCCCAAAAATATTTATCGGTCTTGGCCCTAGTTTGGTTAGCGCTAGATTACCAAGACGGATGAAGCGGTACGTTTTCTCCGGATTTCCCTGCCATTCTTGCACCATTATCATTGCAATCTTCATGTTCATCGTCAATCAGTTTAATGCAGTGCCCTGATTTATCGTCGCGCGTGTTATAAATGAAAACCTACGCTATTCTAGTGCACTGATCAAGTAAGCGAGTTGCTATTAGTTCGACCACACAGTACAGATGCTAACCATAGCAGTGCCATATCTAAACATGAATAAGTCTGCAAAGTTTTGCTAACTCCTTGTGTGAGCGAAATTCCCACATTTATCTAAAAAGTAACAATTTCTATTGTTTACAAAAATATAACAAAGAACATAATATATATAAATACATTATAAAGAAGCGTCGATCACAAAAAACTACGCCGATTGGAAACATTTTGATTAAATATTTGAATTTAGAGTTTCTTTTTTGTTTTTCTCTGAAAAAAATCAGTTGGTCAGTGTCATTAATAGCTTTTATTCAGGACATTCCGGACTATGAAGATTTATATACTGTAGTTTTTAATGTTTTAAATATTTTGGTCGATAAAATCATTTTAATTTAATGAATTTTCTGTACTTTCATTTGTAAAATAGAAAATGTGCAAACTATGGCAAGGTTTTCCGTGTTTTGGGGGGGGGATGAACTTGTGTGCTTTCAAAATACAAATAAAATAATTTAAATAATCTTAAATTAAAATGCACGAGATTCGGAAAATATAGCTTAAAGTGCTTATGTCTTGTAAAGTATTTAATTTTCCTGCAACTGTTCTTAAGCAGAATCCCTTTCTTATCGCTATAACCTGCCGTTTGGTTTATTTGACTTGCTTCTGTCTCCTAGGTGATTTTGTGTGTTCACATGATACACATTCAAGCATATCTGAGCACTGAATAGTTGAATTCATCTACTTTTTACTTCTATGTTGAAGCTTTTATTTATTTATTTATGTCACTTTGCCCATGTCTGCAGTGTAGATTTTCACTTGGGGGCTTGCACTTCATTAACTCAGCACCTAGGGGTAAACTCCTTTAAGGCTATTCTATAATAATAAACTGCACTACTTAGTTTGTAGTCTTGTATTTGCTTGACATGGGTCTTATGATATGAAAGAAAAAAAATCACCATGAACTTGAGTAAGCAAAGTATTTCTAATGCACATTGTTTTATAATAATCTTAAAATGTAGCGTCTACAGCCAATATGGAAAGAAAACTTTAGCAATTTTTACATATCGTACTCTTCAACAAACATTGCTGTGTCATAAAATTACTTCATAGCTACATTTGTTAAACATTATCAGCTGTATCCTTGCACAAAATACTTAATTGGTAAAATTGTTTTAGATAAAAATCATTAAATGTTACCTTATAAATACAGGTGTACGTACTTTGCTTCAAGTAAGGGGTCCAAGAACTGGACGGATAAGCTCCTAAATGGGGACATTGAGACTTCGCAGCCGCTCGCATAAGCCTCCTTGTGCGTGATTGCTTCGATCAGTCCATTCCAGCTGCGATTGCTTCTTATACTGTTACTCACCAACACGTAACTGCTCCTGCAATAAGTCACATTCGTTTTACATTTCTAGCCTCTCTTTTCATCAATACTATTAAAGGAGGTGAACCATGGTTCAGCAAAACTTTCTCATTTAAGGTTCTTATTCTAAAGCGAAAGTTAAGTTAAAGCCGAAATGCTGTCCTCACTGTTTAGGAATCGATGCTGTTTAAACAGTGGTGAGCGTTATCTGATACAAACAATAAATTATTTTAAAGAATTACAAATGCGACATATGAAACTTTTCTCGCGTTACAGATCTTTGCAGATGTTCAATATTTACATTTTATCTAGTCTTTTTTGAAAGTGCGATTCTGGAAACCACCCAGATTGTTTAAAGCTTGCACATCTATTGGCTTATTAATCTCCAACATAATCAACACCCAGAAGTTCCAAAAAGAAAAGAGTAGTGAATCCAGATCATTTTATGGAGTTAGGCCTACTCTTACTAAAGTCTCATTTCAGTTACTTCGCCATACATTATTGAAAAAACACATGTCAAAACCTGACCTAATCCACGATACTTATAAACGAGAATAAAGTCGAATGACTAGAGCCCATTCTATAAAAGTATGCTCTAATACCTTACAAGTATTTGCACTAATAACTTTATTAGCAAAATTGTGTTCCACAAAGATTATTTCTACACATGTATCTTACAACTCCATACTTATAAGTGTACAAGTAATTTTTTCATTGTTTTGTTCCATGGAATTGTTAGTATAAGTCGTGCTTTAAATGTTGTATAAATATTTTTACAAGTGTAGGAATACTGGAAACGTAAACTACTAGTGCCATTTTAACGTCTTTTTAGCTATTCGCAAGTAATGAAGAAGCTATTGCGGTCGTACCAAAGAAAAATCTACTTATTTTTGAGCGAATTATTTTTTTTTAGCGAATTCCAAAGGAATGTGGTTGCTCCCATAGAAACGTTTTTAATAATATAATTTGTTAAAATATATTATACATGTGTGCGTCCGTTAACTCTCTAGCGGTCGCAATTTTTGTTTTTTCTCAACAAAAGTGCACATAACCAGCAATTAACAAAAATATTTGTCGGGTTTGTTAAGCAGCAACATTGAACTATTGGGGGTTAACAAAAAAAAAAAAAAAAAAAAAAAAAAAGTGTAAAACTCACTCTAGCGGCCGCAGTTTTTGTTTTTTCTCAACGAAATTCGGTTGGTTTCCTTAATCCCTAATCGGGCCATTAGGAATGGGAGGTATACCTGAAAATCAAATGGAACTTTAAGCGAAATTTAAAAACTGCTGTAGCTCAGTTTTAATTATTTTAAAGGAAACTCTTATATGCTATTAAAATAAAATAATAAAAATAGTTTCTGTAAATCAGTGAAATCGAACTAATAGGAAGAGGGGAGTCTACCTGAAACCCAAAATGTAACAATAGCTCTAGCGGCATTAATACTTGCTTTTTGCAAACGAAACTCCTTAAATAGCATTTAAATGAAATAAAAAATGCAGTTTCTGAAAATCCGGGAGTGGGGGATTAACCTAAAACCCAAAATTTAAAAATCGCTCTAACACCCTATATTCGTTTGTTCACAAGTAAACTTGGCATATACCGTTTAAACAAGTAATCAAAATAGTTTCTGAAATTCACTGAAATCAGATTATTAAGAATGGGGGTTTACTTAAAAAACGAGTGGGTATTAAAGGGAAATTTAAAAATTGCTCTACGAGCCGAATTTTTAAACGGAAACGGGATAAATTCCATTGAAATAAAACAATAAAAACAGTTCCTGAAAATCAGTGAAATCTGATTATTATAGGAGGGGGGGTTTACCCAAAATTTAAAAATTACTCTAGTGGCATTAATATTTGTTTTTCGCAACCAAATTCCGTATATAGCGCTTAAAGCAAATAAGAAAATAATTTCTGAAAATCATTGAAATGGGGTCTTTTAGGAGTGGGGGGGTTTACCCTAAACCCAAAATTGATCTGGCAACACCAATATTTGTTTTTTTTTTCACGTATACTATTTAAATCAAAATAACTAAAATAGTTTCTGAATATCATTCAGAGTGGGGAGTGGGAGTGGGTATTTTCCTGAAAAACAAGTGGGTTTTAAAGCGAAATTTAAAAATCGGCCACAATTTTAAATGTTTTTAAAGGAAACTCAAAGTATCCACTGAAATAAAATAAGAAAAATAGTTTCTGAAAATCAGTGAAATCGGATTAATAGGAGGAGCGGGATTTTACCTAAAATTTAAAAATCACTCTACCGGCATTAATGTTTTTTTTCGCGACCAAACTCCGTATATAACGTTTAAATAAAATAAGAACAATAGTTTCTTAAAATCCGGGAAATCAGGTCATTAGGAGTTGGGTTTACCTGAAAGCCAAAATTTAAAAGTCGGTCTAGCGGCACCAATATTCATTTTTTTCAATAAAGTTTGGTATATGCCATTTAAATAAAATAAGTAAAATAGTTCCCGAAAATTAGGTAATTGGGGCATTAGAAGTAGGTGTATATTTGAAAATGCTCTTGCGTTTAATTCTCTTATATTGTTTTAAAATAAAAGTACAAATTAATTCAGCTTATAAAATGTATTTATAATGGCGTGTATATTTTGTATTTAACAAAATCATCGTCGAGAAGGTAGCAAATGTGATTTATTAATCTAATGAGTTTGTGAATTATATTTGTGTGTAAGTGTGTTTTGTAATAACCTGCAGAAAACGTTGCGTTACATATTTTTGCTAAATACCATTTAAATTAAATTTCAAAACCAATGGAAATAAATTAAACTTTCTATTATTTATAATTACTGTGTGCATTGAAATTATTTTTTAATAATAATATGTTTTTATTTTATTGAAACATATGCACATCTTAAACAAGTAATGTGATTCCAAACTTTCTGTTGTTTTTCTCCATTTTAGTGAATGTATAGATGATATACATGTATAGATGATATCAGAGGCTCAGTTCGTAAACATGGTTGATTACATTAAAATAGGTTTAAAATGTCCACACAGTATTGCTTTGTCTATCAGTGATCATATATTTCATTTAATTAATAGCATGTCATTAGTGTTGTGGTTTATTATTATTATTATTATTATTATTATTAATAATAATAATAATAATAATAATATGATTTCTTTTTGTAATACTTATAGATTGCAAGAATTCTAATTTTGTTCCCCTAATAGCACGCAGTAATGCCATAATTTATTTCATTTTGTTAATTAATGAGGCCTATTTTGGATTTTATATACATTTTTATTAAAAGTTATTCTAATTTTGTTATCACTAATACCACGCAGTAATGCCATAATTTATTTCATTTCATTAATTAATAAGGCCTATTTTGCATTTTATATTATCATTTTTATTAAAAGTTATTATAATTTTGTTTCACTAATAGCATGCAGTAATGCACTAATTTATTTCATTTCATTAATTAATGAGGCCTAGTTTGGATTTTATATTAATTTTTATTAAAAGTTGTTCAACTCGGTAAGGAATTTGCTTAGTTTACGCAGCTCCTGCGGAGCGGACTTTTGATAAATAATGGTTTCAATGATCTAAATGTGTGACCCAGTAGTAACGAAAGGGATGGTAATGAGAATAAGCGTGCATTTGAATAAAAATAATTCAGTATTTGAGTACAGAGAATGTTTTATGTTGAGTGCAATTAAAATAGGACTTAGGGCTGAAATTGGCCTGTGTTTCAAATAGTACATTTTTTCATCCAGTTTATGTTTTTAAAGCTAAGTGATGCAAACATTTTCTTTTCTTGCCTCATTCTCTTTTAAAATAATCATTTTAACCTCTTTTGACGCCATTTAAACACTTTTTACCCTCTGGAATAAAATTGATAATGGGATTGCGACTTAGACGTGAGCATGAAAATGTACGTCACGTCAAAGTAGAAAAGTACGCTTGAATAGCATTGATAAAAACATAATAAAACATTTAAATGTTTTCTATTTGCGTGAACAAAATCAGACTCATATAGCTGTTGTAGATGTGGTTTATTTATGGACGTTCTTTGACATCTTAGGTCATCAGCGACCCATTCAATTCATGGCATGAAACTGCCGATAAATTTTCGGATCAAAGCATGGGAAGAACGTGTCAGCTACCGTGATGGATAAAAAATATCCTTGATGGTAACATTCAAAGAATAGCAAACGAAACCCTGGAAGGGTATACCTCCAGAAACTTCAGAAATGTGTACTTATGTTTGATAATGCATTTTTACATCTTCTGGTTGCAAGTATAATGGAGCCTAATGATGAGCACAAAGTATATCATCTTGTACCATCTATGAGGGGTGAATTCCATTTATTTTGTGTGACAAAATAACCAAAAATGATTTTGGACTTTAAAAATTGCTGCATTTCTGTGTTTTCTCCAAACTTCTGAGTAGTTTCTCATTCACATTTGATCCCAATTTTACACCCATAGACATTAAAATTGCAACATATCGTGCGACTCAAAATAGCCATGCGCACAGACGTCTGTCTTCTTATTCTGTTGTTTGATCCTCCGTTGGGATACTTCGTGTTCGTCCTTCCTCTATTCACTAATGGATGTTAGTTTTGTTGTTCAACATGAGAACCAATTAATTTCTCAGAAGGTCATCCCGCTCTTACGATATGCCACAATTCTTCCGCGATCAAATTCATAAACTTGCTAATATTGCTGTCGTATTCTTCAACAGGCATACTTATTTTCCAGCAAATGTGGGATCGATTGCATGCGTTTTTCTAATTGTTGGATTTATAATGACCAACACTCAATCCCAATGAAAGCTCTGAACGAAGGCCATCTCCGTATTGTTTCCCGTGAATTTTCACAGCCTATTACCTCAAACTCCTCTACAAATTCATAAAAGATAATATCATTTCTCTTCAGTGTGAATTCATACAGTTATTCAAATGATAGCTTCACCACAAGGGAGGATACTAAAAACCACAATTCACAAATTACTTTCTCTGTAATTCTCAGTATATCTAAAAGGCAACACCCAAAGAGGCAAAGAATAAAGGCTTATAACCACAAGGGACGTAAAATATGGTTTAAATATTTAAACCACTATCGCAAGAAAAAATAATAAAAATAGTTTTTTGAAAAGAACAATAAACCACTTAAAGGCGAACGGCTATCAACTAAGAATTGTAAGGTAAATGCAACTGTTTTATTACTGACATAGGTTGAACAGTTGACATGGTCCTCTGTAGGTAGTACAAAGTGGGGCCATAAGCCGTCTGCAGCTGTAAAGTATACATATAAAAACCAATTTTTAAAACAAATTGAAATGCCTCAATTAAATCTTCACTTGAAAATTTGAGAGCATTTCATTTTTGAGTATGATAATACATATGGAATTCTTTGTCTATTAAAATAAATAGTTTTATATAAAACCATTGGCATATATCACTGGAACAGATCAACACTGAGAACATGGTTTGTCCTTAAACATTTGTGTCTATTTCAATACTCTGCTTTAAAAACTCAAACATGCAGTTCTTTGCCGGTTGTGTTAACAATGCTTCACTTAAAGTTACTGTTTATAGAATTTATTTCAAGCATTTATCAAATATTAGGAATTATTAGGAAAATATTTTACTTATTAATCTGTCATGGCAAAAATGTCAGCACTGTAAATCTTAAGTTGAGAATAAGAGCTGAAGAGTCTTATAAATACACTGAAATTATCTATTTCTATTACTTCTTTTTATTGATTTAGTACTTTTTCCCCTCCAGTGCCTACAGTTTTTGCAAGCGCCAGCTCTATATTATAAGACTTTCAACTTCACAACACAAGTAAAAAAGTTCCATGAGTTTCGTATAAAAGATTTATCCCATTGTGAATAATATCTAGTTTTACTTCAAATACTTTTTGTACGTACGTGAAATTTAATGCTGTCTCTAGTAAGTTCCAAGTTGTACCAAAATATCCTCTTGGTGGCGTTATGGAAAAGAAGGATATGTTCTGAAAACATGGAAACCATTAACTTTAATTCTATATGAAAATAATATTTCACCATTTCTACCATTTAATATACTTATAAATTCCCGTAAAATCTTGATAAGTATTGAGCATATCAAAACTGTACATCGAAGAAATATTGGTTTCCTGAACTTACTGGGAACATATACTTACGTTCAGCTACTTTTTATATACCTAAATAGATATTTAAGAGCAATAAATATTTATATTAGCCAATAATACAAGCTGAATAAAAACCGTTCCTTTGCACTAGCCGTGTGCAACACATGATGGAAATCAGAAATCGGATTCGAAATTTTCAGGTTTGATTCTTCATTTCTAATATTAAAAGAAATGTGCGTGGTGATTATGTAGCTTAGTAGTGCAGGAAAACTTTAACACTGGTATGTGCTTTCGTATAGAGAATGTAATTAAACGTGATAATTGAATATAAGCACAATGTAGCAAAGAAACTTAGTACGAGAATAGGTCCATAAGTTCCCGAATTTCTAGGTATGATAAGTACAAATGATATATTTCACTTTTCAATATAGTTACCCTTTATTTCAAAACATTTCTGACATCTTAGAATTAACATTTCAATCCTTCCGCCCCCAAATAGTCAGAAGTCTTGTCTGCAAAATGGGCATAAACAGCATCCATCACTTCTTCATCACCTTAAATTTCAGTTTCCACCTTCAAGGTTCATCTTGAGTTTTGAGAAGAGGAAACAATCAATGGGAGGTAGATCTGAGATGCTGGGTGGATGGCTGATATTCTTGAGGCCACATTTCTTCACTGTTTCCTCTGCAACAAGAGCTGTGTGTACAGGCGCGTTTTCGTGAAGCAGGCGCACACCATCACTCAGCTTTCTTCGCCTTTTCTCTTTGATGGAAGGCAGCACGTAGTCTGTGCAGTAGGTCAGTATAGTACTCTCCATTTACTTTTATGTTCCTCACTTTGGAGTCAATGAAGAATATTCCTTCACAATCCCAAAAGATTGTGGCAATGATCCACTTAGTTGACTGAGTGACCTTGGCCTTTAGAGGCGGTGATTCGCCAGATTTATGCCCCTCCATTGATTCTCTTTAGGACAAGAGATCATAGTAGAGGACCATAGTTTCATCTCCTGTAACAATGATTTGCAGAATTTCTCTCTCGTTGAAACAGCAGAACTCAAAAAATGCCTGGCTACAGATGCTGCTTTTGCACTGAGGAAAGAAGTCTAGGCACCATCTAGCACATATCTTATTCATTTTTATATGTTCATGAATAATTCAAAGGATTGTTGTTTTAGAAAGGCCCAACCTAGCTGTTATTTCTGTAATTTTGAGGCGTCGATCTTCCATAACTTCTCCTTCTACAAGAGCGATGTTTTTAGGAGTGAACACCTCCAAGGGGTCGACTTGCACGCTCTTCGTCTTCAATGCTTTCTCGACCCATTCGAAAAAGTTTGGCTCATTATTTTAAGAAAGAATATAGGTCCCCATAAGGACCTCCAATAGCTGTTTCATTTTATTTGGAGTAAATCCTTCTTTTGTGAAGAATTTAATAACAGTTCGGTACTCCATTTTGAACATGTCACAATCTTCAACACATAGTCTTATTTATTGCATATATGTCTGAGCAACTGAACACAGCGGAGCGGAAGTTACAGCTGCAATTATTTTCTTAACAGATAAGGTATGACATCATATAAGGGTTTTGTGAATTCGATAATCCTTATCGGTGAGGCCGGAAGCTTATGGACCGACACTCGTACCTTAGGCGCACGAAGGCCGAGAAGCGGAAGGCGGAGTGGAGGAAACTGCAGCTCCATTGAACTATATTTAGTATTAAAAACATTGAGGGCACACAAATAAGAATTAGCATTGCCACGTGGTTTTAGAAGACTCAGCCACACCCCTCTTTCTCTGTCTGAGATCTTCCTCGGCCATTTCTTCGCGCACCTATAGCAGTTGCGGGAGCGATTTAGGGTAAACAAGTGAGATTTACAAACTCTGCTTCCTTGGCTTATCCCTCCTACTCTAAAGTTCTTAGCCCAAAATAAGACAGTACACGTTTACCTTTAAATATGCTGTTTTTATGTTTAACCCTTCCAAGTTACTGCGACTAACTTTGTACAGTCCATTGGAAATCCATTTCGCTTGCTTGCTATACCACGTGCCGTAGTGCCGTGTTCTCAGCTGCGTGACGTTTTCAAAATGGTACACAGCCGTCACTTGCTCAGTTTCTTCGTCTGTTTTTTCGGTGACCAAGAACTCGCAGTTAAAAGGTATCGCGATGTCTTCGAAAAACTCGTATACACGTTCGTGATCTTCAGATGTATGAAAGTCTCCAATCAGAAGCCACTTGTTGGACGACATTCTTTTCCCACTCTGTGATTCCTGACAAGCAGAGAGAAGTAAGCGTACATTTAAACTCTTTGTTCCAGTAATTTAAAAGGTTAACGATGTTCCTTTGACATGTAATCATTTACTTAATTGTTAAATTAATAGCTCAAATTTGTAGCTTAAGTTACAAGATCAAGAAAAGTGCAGGTAATGTACATAGTACGAGCTTATTAGTACACGTGAGACCAGCGAGGTCGTGACAATACTAAAGTTATTAAATATGTTGCAATTAATTTTATAAAAAAAGTTAAACACCAGAGTGTACATAAATGGCGTACGTTTATGCACAAGCCGTAACAAATGGAGCAGGACAGTTAATAGTTGACAAATGAGGATAGGAACTAACTCTCTAACTTGCAAATTTCATCCAGAGATCAACTCCTAATACAAGTTAAATTAATTAATGCTGTTTTTTAAAAAATGCTGTTATATTTATATATTATTCAAAAAGGAAAAAAAAAATTTTTTCAAAAAGGACAAGAGTAGGGAACAGAAAGTAATTGTAAGTGATTCACTCTTAAATACCAGAAAAAACGCTGTCTTAATATATTAAAATAATATAATGTTTTAATTCGCACAAATTTTAAAATGAGAGTTATGAAGCTCTTTCTGTTTAGAACAGCGTTTCCCAACTTATTTACTTTGCAATGGTAAATTTTTCGTTTATGGGAATAAAAGTGGAACATTCGTAGTCACAGCAAATTATCCTAACTTAATTTACGAAAGCGTAAATTAAATGTTATAAATATAAAAGCTCACGTTATTTAATTCTTAAAATAATTGTTACAAATATAAAATGCACTCAAGTTGTTTACTTAATGAACATTGTTTTATTATGACCTGCTTCCTAGAATTCTGTTTTTTTTTTCTTCATAAGTGTTACAATTTAATTTTCAAAAAACAATTACTAAACAGATTTCAGTCATACTAATGATACAACAATAAAATTGGAATCTGGAAACTCAATGCGAATGATGTTTTTTGTTATTTATCACAAATTAAGTTAAAGTTGGGTGACAACTGGATATTCCGGTCAGATGCGGCATTTAATATATTTGTGTGCTTTGTTTTCGTTAAAGCATAATACACAAATCCCGTTTTACATAGATATGTTATCACAAAAGGAAGCACGTTTAGCAATATTGGGGTATTCTTCCAAAACACTGCACTAAAAGTCATTTAATACTTCAAACCAGTTAATACTTCAAAAAAATTAGTGGTTTGAGTGTCGTTGAAAACGTATTCCATATCCAAGAAACTGTATTCTCGACAATCGCAGGAAAATACTCCAATAACGTTACCTGTAAGTCCCGTAAATGCTGCACGATGCTGCTAAAATGTCCTCCGTGGTTGTAGATTCTGTTTCATCCAGAAGTCACTCAGAGTAGGAAAAAGGATAAGTTTTTCTCTCTGCAGTTGCTATCCAGGATTTCAGTTTCTTTTTTAATGATACAATTTTATTGGACATTTCCAAGATATTGATATCCTTTCCTTGCAAAGACAGATTATCCTCATTTAACTTTGCGAACATATCTGCAAAGTAGACGAGCTTCATTAGCCACGATGAATTTGTCATATTTTCTCTATCAAATGTAAGCTGTTCTGAATTCTCTGTTAAGCAATTCGCTATGAGCTGCAGATAGTCAGACAAGTATTTCATGCCCAGATAGTCACTTCACTTCCTTGCCCAGTAGAAGCGATGTATTCTGACTACCCATTTCCTTGCAGAGTATTTTAAACAGCCTGGATTGAAGAGGGGCGGGATTTGAGAACATTAAATGTTTTAACTGCATTATCAAATACACTTTTAAAGCTTGCTGGCATTTTCTTTAGTGCGAGAGCTTGTCTTTGTAACGCACAATGGCTGCTAGTGCTTTGTAGAGTAGCATTCAGGATTCTCGTTACAGCCCATCATCGCTCGTGCCCGTCACTGCACATTTCACAACGTTTATCCCAACCGATGTCATGTTTCATTACAGTTATTGACGGAATAAAATATTTATTCTCTATTTGTATTCTTTTTCAAATATTCACAAGCAGTTGTTATACACATATAGAAAAATAACAGCATTATGGCCAATCCGGAAAAGTCACTAACTGACTCTATTGCATACACATCGGGATTTTTCAATCGGTGAACTACGAGTTAATGTATTCATCACGATCACGAATTCGTCGTAAAACTGTAATATTTCACAACTCTACTTTGTCTGTTTTATTTACTGACTCTTCAGCCAACATGCAGGCCAAAATATCTTTTGCACACGATTTTACAGATATTTGTGCAATTATGTACTTCCTCAGCACGCTCTATACGATGGCCCTGTTGCACTTTACTTATCGGTTTTAGAAATTTCATTCCTGGTAAATTTACAGTCTTCAAGTGAATCACTTTTTCTATTAAAGAACTTTAAATCTTTTGCATTCAGGGCGACTGGTTTCTAAATGTCTGCGTAATTTGCTGGAGCTATGGGCCAGGATTTTGTTGCATAAACACATTGGGCATTAGGAGCACTTTGGTTTCTAACGCCTATAAGACCGTAACTCAAATAACGCTTTGAACTATCTTATTACTACGATTTTTTTCTTCTTTTAATTCTGCTGCCTCAGAGGTACAAGCATGGAATTTTCTTTTCTTTTTAAACTCCCGTGTTTCAACCACAAATCCATAGCGAACAAGTAATTATATTTTTCTTGTGAGATATGTGTACTAAACTACTTTCAAACTGAAATACAACATATTATTTTTATTTTCAACTTAACCTTACGTGGAGGACCACGCTGGTACAAGAGAAAATCGAACGCTTCTTTAGTGTTGGACACATGTTGCAAGTGCGAACGCTATCGCTTCCTGCGCTGTTCTATGCATAGCGACTTTACTTCTGTCAAAGACAATACACTTTAACTCCACGTCAGGCTACAATAAGGACGAAATAAAATTTACTGCATTTAAGACTTAAAACAAGCACAATAAAATCTTATAACATGCAAGTAAATTCTAAATGCCTAATAATGCTCCCGTACGAGCGGTGTATTATTTTTTGCATCAAACAAGTTCTTATGCCTGGAATGTGGGAGGGAATATAATTACAATAAAACGCTAAGAAGGCATGATCACTGTGCAGCAAGAATTTCAATTGTGCATTCCACTCCAAACGCCATTTTATTTAACTTTTTATGCATAGTGATTTTACTTCTGTCAAAGATAATCAATATTACGATTGAGGTTAGGTTATATCGCAACTTTAATCTCGCCATTCAACTATGGAGGAAACAGTAAATATTATATTTCCTCCATGGTTCTACTGCGTACGTAACAATATTTGTCTCATGAAACTATTGCTGAGGCATAGGTAATGAAATGAACTTGAGTGACAGCCCCTGTATGTTGTTTAACAAACCGTAAGACACGGTCAGTGATTCCCACCCGGAATTAAAAAAATACAGCTTTTGTATTAATTATGAACAACGTAGAGGGCGAACTATTAAAAGTATGGAAATGACCGTGTATTTATTGAGAGCAGCTATAGTTTCGAATTCATAACACTTCTAGTACTAGATGACAAGGCAAGGGGCAGTAGCCCTACCTCAAATTAAGGAACATTTTGCCTATACAGTTTAGCATACATGCAAAACTTATTCTGTTAAAAGTACTTGCCTTTTCTCGTTTAATTATCATTTCCTTTACGTGTTACATTGCTACATTACAGTTACCCGTTTGCTTTCGCGTGATTAACTAACAATCTTCCTACAAGTTACTGTAGGCGACTAAAATTGCATGTTTCTGTGCATTACGACTGTTATATTGATGCAGTTACAATTGCAAACTAACACTGAGCAGGCGAGGATTTGGCAAAGAGGCGTTTGGTTTTCTCCGCTACCGATCGTGAAAGGAGACGTGACCTGTACCAATGTGATCTTCCATGTAACGTTAAGCATTTTATCATTGTTGATAGTAGTAGAATGGGAACAGAATGCAGGCGATACTAGCTGTCGCAACAATGAACGCAGATTTGATAATGAACAAGGATGATAATATAGCTGTTACATGGCGAAATGAAATGGTTGGTTCCCGAAGCTAGGGGAGGATCAATTACACACACACCGCCACGGGTGGCCGAGGTTGTTAAGGCTGGCACTCGTGAGCCAGTTCGAATCCCAGGGGACCGTCCTCCCTGACTGGGAGTTTTTCCAGGTTTTCCTCAGTTCTCATAACTGGCAAATGCCGGGGAGGTACCCTAAACTTGGGCCTGGCATGTTTCCTTCCTTAAAAAAATCCTTTCCCAATTTATCATTTCATCTCATGTATCATCGGTGTCCACCGCCTATGGTGCCTCAGTAGTAAAAACTTGCGTTAAACACTACTCAAAAAAAAAAAACTTACATATCCTTCATGGTTCACTAACATTCGTCGGTCCTGGTGGAGTAGTAGTAACCACACTTGCCTTCTAACCGCAAAATCGCGTGTTCAATCCCGGTCAAGATCGATGGATTTTTTGGGGCGTAAAACCCCTAAGTATGACTTCCTTCAAAGCCGTGGTCCCGTGTCGTACATTTACGGCAAAAACCTCAGTTCTGGAAGAAGAGGCCTCTGTGCAAAATTTATCGGCCGTTTCACGCCTTGAATAGAATGGGACGCTGATGACCTGAGATGTTAAAGAGCGTCCATAAATAAATCATATGAGTCAAATCAACATTAATGTTCCGCGGTATACAGTTAGGTAAAAACTGGTTTAGAATATTGGGACACTGAGCTGATCTTTGAATCTCAAAGGGCAATTATGTCACACCATTATATTATATTAATTTATATTATTTTATATTATATTATATTATATATTGATAAATAATCAAGCCAAATTAAAAAAAATGAAATGCCTGATACTACGAGAAAATATAAAGGTTAATATAACACAAAAAGTGTGAAATTAAAATCTGCTCTATAAATAAAATGTTTTTAGTTAAAGAATTATCGCAGGGTAAGACGATACAAAACATTCCATTGTAATAGTCTTGGAGTGCTTCCTCTAACTTGTCAGATGATTTAAAGTTGAGAAAACCGACAGGCGGATTTTTTTATTCTTCATAAATATCGAAAAATTAAAGAATGCTCTTAGTAAGTAATTGTCATTAACATGATAAACACTCTCTGTGAATTTAACCATATACTTACTTTTAAGAGAAAGGTTCGTATAAAATTGTCAGCTCCAAGCAGCACGAAGAGTGTAGGGGACCGAAACTTTCTTAAACTATTTCTCTTCCAGGTAAATTCACCCAGATGTCCAGCTGCAATATTCTTGCTTGCAAGTTCTTTATTTAGTCCAGTTATCTTGTATCCCACCAAATCTGCAATATTGAAATTTATTGAAAATATACCAATAGACTACATTCAAGTATACATACTTTATCGATCTATTGCAAAATAAGATCTAAAACTACCCAAAAATAACGGTAATCTTACTTATTAGATATGTTCTTTCTAGAGTTGTTTGCTTACATACACATAACTCCAGGTTATTAGTGTGTATCATGTTACTGTATTATCCAATCCTTGTTTACGCTTATCTGACTTATTGTATGTACTTCTAAAGTTACGTTTCTTTCTATTTTCTTCTTTCTTAATCTTTCTGTCTAACTTATCAAAATAGTTCCCTATCTAATTAATATTTCCCCATCTATATAATTTCATTTTTGTTGCCAAGCCTGTCCTCTCCGTAACTTTTTTTTTCTTTGCTTTCTTCCTTTTTATCATATCATAATTCGTTCTAAATTCATAACTCCAGTTCTAACCCCTACAAACACTTCCCGACCTATACATGGAACACATTGTTCTATGCTGATGTTCTAGGAAAATTATTTCTGTTCTAATTAAATTCTCCTGCCCTAGTAATGTCCTAAAATGAGCACATCAACTTTCTAAAGTTATATTTTTTCCCCTTATCACTTTTCTGCATAAACTTTTAACTACTGGCCACATCTCCATTGTATCATATATTTTTGCTGTATCGTTCAACATTTGCTTACTTTTTTATCTCATTCACTCGATTTGTCCTCAATGAGGCCCCTATATTCGTACCTAAGACTAAGAACTTTTCTCTTTTCTCCTTTTTCCCTGACTGTCTCTAATTTCTTAACTCTCTTCTTTGCCATTTGACAGTTTTTATCAAACTATTTTCTTTTGTTATCATCATTAACCCTTGCTTTCATTTCGCACTATATTCTAATTACTCGACAGTCTTTATTAGTACGTATTAAGTTCTATTCCCCTCTTTCCGCGTTTAACTCTTTACAAAATGAGTCCTACTTCTCTTCCCTTCATTTATATATCTCAAAATGCTTACAGCTCCCTCTACATGCTTCTTTTCTCCCCTTGCTTCCCCCAAGTTTAATCTAAGTGGGAAATGACAGGTCATTAGTACCATACTCATAACATCAAAACCACAGCCAAGGGTGGCCGAGGTCGTTAGGGCGCGGACTCGTGAGCAGGAGGTCTGGAGTGCGAATCCCACCAGGACCGTCCTCTCTGACTGGGGGTTTTTCCAGGTTTTCCTCAGTCCTCATAACTGGCAAATTCCGGGGATGTTGGCCTGGAACGCTTCCTTTCTTAAAAAAATCCTTTCCCAATTTCTCATTTCATTTCATGTATCATCAGTGCCCACCGCCTGTGGTACCTCAGTAGTAAAAATGGGCCTTAAACACTACTCAAAAAAGTATATATCAATAATATGTGAACGCGACATGTAATTTTTCTTTTTTTACAATGCAAACTCCCCTTCTAAATCAGACCCTATCATTCTATTACATGATATAATATTATTTCCGTTCTTTATTTAAAACTGGTCATGGTTCTAATTAAAAATCCATATCACACCATACCTGCAATTAGAATAGATATACATCTATGTCTTACTTTATAATCTAAAACGTCTGTTTCACTTTCTGTGCTACATATACTTTCATCATTAATTTAATACATTTAATACATTTTATTGTATTTTTCTTTTTATATAAAGAATGACACATTTTCGTGAGTTTACCTTGTTAATATTGAATGCTGCAGAAATGCGTGTTGAGCTACGATTAGTTTTATCATATACTGATCGATAGACATGCAGCGTTTAGTTTCAAGTACATAAACAGTACTTCATTACTCTCATACATAGCACGAGGTGTTTTCCTAAAGTAAACAATACACTGATTGTATGCTTCTGAAGTTCATTTCCCCTCCATTTCTCCTAATTCGCAGTGCAGAACGCATTTCCTTGACACATTTACTGATCATTTATTAATACCTTTCTCCATTCTTTAAAGGTGTAATAAACTTTGTGCTCGGATAGATGATCGTTTATAAAACACTTTTCTTTAAATCTGAAATTGTTTCAGTGCACGGGTACTATAGGCACTGAGATGTGATGTGGTGGGGTTGGGATGGTAATGGAGGCTACTACAAGTGTGTCGAACCTTTGAAACCATCCTGCCCAAGTGTGATCATGTTAGACTGAGGACTTGCCGTTACACACAGGACAAAACCACTTGAAGCTCCAGTCCCGAGCAACAGCGAAGAGAACCGAGCTCCTCAGTCTCCAACGGAAGATACAAGAGCGTGAATGTTGCATGTATTTTTTTTTTTAGTTTCAAATAACGTAACCTATGCGTTCGTTGTCCTCCTTAACTTTCTGGGTGCAATATGCTGTTCCTTATTATAAAACGGAGCTATTCCTTTTTGCCATACGTTGTCTTATTGGGTTTCGCAATTAACTAATATATACACACCCACCAACCTTAACGCTAACCTCGGGTAAATCATAGAATTGGTGGACCCAATGATTTGCTGCGTCTCGCTACGGCGTGACGGCCTATGCTCGCCTCTTTTCATAAATTTAATTTTATAGAGGGGGGTAAATCACAGTAATGGTGGCAAGTCTCCTTTGATTCCAGCAGAAAAAAATCGTAAATATCAATTTATAGATCTGTGTATGCGTGGTACTATGAGAGCGAGTAATTCATTTTAATGGTGGCAAATGTCCTTTAACTCCAAAAGGAAAGAAAAAACTTCTGGACTTCCTTAAGTCGAACCCACCACCTTTACACGTATGGCATGACGTTCTGATCATTTAGCTATCGAGCTGTTGCTTTAACGTGCCATATTATCTAGCTATACCTGTGCAAGTCATTACCCTCGACTTTCTCCGCTACCTCCCGGAAATGGCCCGGGATTAGAGCTCCAGTGAATTTGTCCTGTCTGTAACGAAAACTTGCTCACTTTGTTATTCCATCGCTGGCGCTGCTGCATGTTATTTTGATGTAATGAGCAAAGAGAGCATGGTCCTGCCCTATGACCAAACAGCAGCGCCAAGACGGTAAGGATTGCCTGTTGCAAACAGACATTAGAGATCGATCGAGCCATAGGGCCGAACTTAGCCAGGACTACAGACCAGTCCGTTAGTTTGTCATGTGTTGATTACCCTCTTCCGTGCAAATTCAAATTTTCAATATTTTATTGTGAATTGCATTTAGTAATGTTAAAAGAAAAGCATATGTGTTATTCAAAATTAATATTTCCCATTAGAAAATTAATTAATGCAATTTTCTACTTAAAGCACACATTCATATATTTAGAGTTTCATGCAATATTTATAGACAAAAAACCCTACTCAATTATTATTATTATTATTATTATTATTATTATTATTATTATTATTATTATTATTATGTTATTAATGTTTGCTGTTTGCATAGCATAACCAATTCTTTAAAAATTTATTAAAACATGTAACAGCGAAAAAACAAATGGTTTAAGTAAGCAACTATTAGTAGTGTTATAGTTTTCTTGTAAAATCCTATCTCCATAATAATTATATATAAGTTGTTTATGGGGAATACACATAATCATTACATAACTGTGTAATAATTATAATAATAATAATAATAACAATAATAATAATAATAATAATAATAATAATAATAATAGAAATTAATTAAAGGTAGCATTATAACCGCATTTATGAAATTTTTAAACCATATAGCAATAGTTGTATGTGTAATTAATTAAATAAAACCATTATAATATAATAAAATATAAATGTCATATAATACAATTTATATATTGCCCTATAACAAGTACAATAATTATTTTATATAAAAAAGCTGCGCAAAGGATCAACTCGACTTCAGGCCAATCAGTCTGATGTCCAACATATGCAAATAATTCTCTAAACCAATAACAAGATCAACTGCAAAGTTAGATGAAAACCAACCAGAAAATCGAGTAGGCTTCCGATCGAGTTACAATACGGTGTTTAATCACCTACAAACGATTAAACAAGTCAAGCAGACGATGGAGGAATTAAATCTCCGCATATCGCCTTTGTTGACTATACCAAAGCCTATGTCTTCGCAGAATACCAAGGTATGATCCAGGAATCGCCGAGGAAAGGAGTTGAACAAAAGTATAAAGACTATTGGGCAAACTGTAAAGTGAACCATAACATAAGGTAGCAACAGATTAAAAGGGCAACCCTTCAAACCAGGCAGAGCGTTAAGGCAAGGCGATCCAATCTCTCCGAAACTTTCCACAAGTGCATTAAAGGAAATATTCCGCAAAATAAAACGGGGAAAAGGATTTGGAATTAACATAAATGCTGAAAACTTCACGAATCTAAGATTTCGCAGACGATATAGTCCTATTTGTCAGACCAGCAGGGATCCTTCAAAATGCTACAATTCTCAACATGCACATTAAACTGCCGGTCTATCTATGAACATGGAGGAAAAATGGATCATGACAAACAGTCAAGTAACACCCATTACAGTCAATTCAACAGCACTAAACTACGATAGAGAGTACGTTTACTTATGACAAATGGTCGCAATCCAGTACCACATGAGCAAAGAAATCAGAATAATAATTTCCTCGGCATAGAGAGTATGGTCTATGAAATTCAGACTGCTGGACAATACTTTGAGTCAAAAACTAGGTTAGATGTGCTGGACACGATTATATGGATGCCAAACTTGGAACCTAACAGAAGCTCAAAAGAACTCTATTAGAATCTGCCAAAGTGAAATGGAGCGGAAAATACTAGGGATATCCCTCATGGATTAATATCATCTGTGGAACTAAGAAAGGTGTCAGGACTAAAGATGTAGCTCAGCGTGGAAACATGAAAATCAGGCGGCCATATAGCAAGATTACCGAGATGAGCAGACTCCTTCAGGAAAACAGCGTAGCACGAAACCGCTGCACCTAGAAGAGAGTAGGAACAGAGCTGCAGTAAGGAGAGCAACAAACTGGAGCCTATAGTTAGAGTACTACTAAGCTAGCGATACAAAAACTTAATATACTCAGCACTTAGAGCCTTCTAGTTCAAATGGTGCAAATTTGTAAAATAAGAAACATGTATAGCCTTAACAAATTCAAAAGAGTCAATAACTAATATGTGGACTAACACAACATATGAGAAATCGATCAGTTTCCTCCACTTGCAGAGAGCCTAGCTCCGGGTACTTCATTGCATTGATCACAGGCTACGCGAGATGCACTCGTGGATTGACGAGCAGTCGAAAAGAATGGTGGGGGTCTGTGCGTCCCAAGGTTGAACAAGTCGTGCTGTGGTATATAGAAAACAAATTCTCGAATTATACTCGTGCTTTCGCTTACCAATTGAATATTAATCGTCATTCGTTCTGGAAAATTCTACAGAAACAGCCTTGTATTCCTGTCATCTTGAAATGGCATGCTACTGAGCCAGGCAGCTACCTACTGCTAAAGCAATTTTGTCTTTTGTGTTTGGACCACCTCCACTTCCATCACACAGATTCAAAGTGGATGAAACATGTTTTGCTCTTGAGGGGAACAGCCACGTGTGGCCGAGGTTATTAAGGCGCAAACTCGTGAGTTCTGGGGTTCGATTCCCGAAATAACCGCCCTTCCGGACTAAGATTTGTCCAGATTTTCCTCAGTCCTCATAAATGGCAAATGTCGGTGAGATATCCTAAATATACTGGAATTTTGTCTTTCCCAATTTATAATTTCCACCCATGTATCATCAGTGTCCACCGCCTGTGATGTCTAGCAGTAAAAATGGGCGTTAAACGCAATTAAAAATTTAAATTGTTTAATTCCAGTAATTCACATGCTTGGGCTTTGAAAAACTCCCATGATACATTTTCCCGATCACATCAAATGACTATGTTGTTTTTAATGACATAAAATGAAGTTGCACTGAAAACATGCATAGTGCATGGATCCCTTAACGAAAATTACTTTAAAATTTCTTATTTTTCTGAATCCAAAGTTTGTCGGTATAACACTAGATGTGTGTGTTTGTGTTTACAGAGAGAGAGAGAGAGAGAGAGATTGTTAAATAAGAAAAATGAATAAAACCCTGAAACAGTCGCACAAGTGTCTAGGATGGTCTAAAAATCTTTAAAAAGTAAACATACAGGTTCCATTTACACATGTAAACATTCACATAAACTTTTATTGAAACTAATTCTCAGGTCGTTCAATCAACTTTAATTTGACAGTTTCATTAAAAATAAACATTTTCAGAACATTTAATTATATATTTTGAGTAGTTCAAGTAATAATTTATTTGCGTAAATCCTTAAGAGAAATAAATGTACTGCAGGATTAATTAATAAAGCATGCTGCAGGAGAGTTGGAACCAGATCAGATGGTTTAGTGATAAAGTTCGTTTTCTTGTTGTGAACAATGTTAATAGTGTCTTGAATTGCATTGTACTCACTGTTGTTTTAGATACCTCTTTATTGTACTTATATAAGTGTTTCTCTTTAGTGAAATAATTCTAATATTCTAACATCAATGTGCTAAACTAATATTCTCAAGCGACATTAGATACATAACTCATTTGCTGTTTATTAAGAAATTTGGTTCTAATATTTAATTATAATTAACTTTTTATCTTGTAATAAACTCTAACCAACATTTACAGCAGTGTACTCTAAACTTATTTTCTTGCTTATTTATTTATCTTTTACAAGACCGCCACGGGTGGCCGAGGTCGTTAAGACGCGGGAGGTCTGCGGTTCGAATCCCGCCAGGACCGTCCTCCCTGACTGGGGTTTTTTCCAGGTTTTCCTCAGTCTTCATAACTGGCAAATGCCGGGGAGGTACCTAAACTTAGGCCAGGAACGCTTCCTTCCTTAAAAAAAAAAAAAAAAGAAAACCTTTCCCAATTTATCATTTCATTTCATATATCCTCAGTGTCCACCGCCTGTGGTGCCTCAGCAGTAAAAACAGGCGTTAAACACTACTCAAAAAAAATTTTTTTACATATAGAAACATATAGGCTTGCATATAGTAACAAGAGAAAAGCAAGAGCTACAGCTGGTTAATCAACCAATCATATCTACTCTTACTGGCAATAAATTACCTTTAAATGAAGAGATTTTGCTGTCTTTTCTTATTATTATCTATTTGGAAAAGAATGGTTAATGATAGCCAAAATATAATTTCCGATTTTGTGGAATAAAGCAATTATGTCAGAAATGAGCTAATATAAACAGAAACTTTATTCTCTTTATAAGCGATGAAAAAGTCTATGAAGACTCCTAGTTGAAGGTATTTATGTTTCTGGATATGAACGCTTGTTTCAGAGTGAACGTACTAATGTATTATTATAAAAATAAATTTCAAAAATGCAAGAAGTTAAGGATATCCCAGAGCCCATACAGAAAAAGTATAACAATAACATTTTGGATGTGTTAATGTTTCTCAGCAAAAAAAGCCTGTAATGACGTACGTAGACGGTGTTTCCAGATAGAACGCCGTGACGCCGGCAGAGCCCCGCGTCCCTCAGAATTCCATACCAGACACCAAAACGTAATCCATTACACCGCAGCAGTCACCTCGCCCCGGCACTTTTGATCCTCTGTTTTATATTATTGGCAACTTTATGCTAATTATCACTTTAATTACGTTACACCTTTATTAGGTGCGACTTAACTTTTATCTATCAAAATATAATAAAATAAGCTACATGTGAACGACATGCTAAAGGCATGTCAAGGCCCCTAAGGACCTATGGAGGTCTTTGCGTGGTTCGTTAAGGCCATCTACCAGAATGTAAGAGACAGAAATTTAGCTTCACTCCCTCATATTGCAAAAAATTACATATTAAAGAAGCCAGACGGTTAATAGTAAATGCGACTGTTTAAATGAAAACATTTTAAATGTGAAAACTGCATCTAAATATTTTAATAAAATTTGTTATACAAAATTTATAAAAACATGAAATAGTTTACTTCTAATTAGAACTCTAAGCATTTCTACAAAAGTGAGATCTGTTCAACTAAACAGTTATGAAATGATACACAAAGAAATATTCCAAACTGGGCTGCCATAATTACATGCACATTTTATGGTAACAATTTACATACAATGCAGTTACCAAGAAGGCAGACAACGTCCAAAAATACCAACAGTTATTTGCAATACGTTTCTTGAAACATTAATACTAAATGAAATACAGTCAAATGGCAAGGTTCCTCAAAAGAAAACTTCCTTCCACTACTGTATTTTAAAATTTACCCCATTCCATATTTATTCACATAAGCCTAACACAGCTAATACTGAACCTGGGTCGTATAAGGGAATCAAGAAGATCTCAGATAAATTTATAATGAAAAGCCGAAATAAACCCCATTCCTGGAACTTCTTACCTAAGTCCACTCACTACAAAAGCTCAGGAGAGAATGCACAGTACAGTGTCATGGAAGAAGCTTAATGTAATAGCTCACGGACCTGCAAGACATGCATTAACCAGTCGGCATATACATAAAATATGAAGCGACCTCGACCACTTGACCGTACCCTGGAAGGAAAAAAAAAAAAAAAAGCAGAAATATCGATTGACATACATACTTACATGCAACAACGGCACAACGGAATAAAGCAATATGAAATTGAAAATCGAAAATATTCGTAGGAAGAAATTCATTCCAGCATTCGCGTAAGCGACCAGAGCATAAAAATCCAAGATCAGGAAGACGGTCCCAAGCGATTTGAACTCGGAACCTCCCGAATGTTTGTGCAAGCATTATCGCCTTAACCACCCCGCTCGGTAAAATGATATTATTGACCCTCAGTGAAAAAAGTAAGTTATCTTCAGCCACTCTTATTGATTGAAAACGTCTGGACTGCCTCGACAGGACAAAAACACATGATCTTATTGCAGTGTATACTTTAAATACTTTTGCAGCAAATATTATTCAGACGATTGAAGTACTTTCAGTGGGTTCTTTCTATAATTTGCAAAATTCAGTGTTTGATTGACTGACTGAGCAGATACGTTTCTTGCTTTTCTTTTTACTGTATAGATGTACATTCCTCCATCACTCCTGCAAGTGATAATCAAATCAGCAAGAAAATAATTTTAGATTAAACTGCTATCCTTATTATAAATAGTAAACACTAAATATTCATTAATAAACAAATTTCTTAATAGAGAGCAAATGAGTAATGTACCATGAAAATATTAGTTTAGCATATTTATTTCAACATAATATTATTTCACTAAACTGAGAAAAATATACCAACACATTGAAGCTGTATTTAATGACAAAAGTTGGTAAAATATACATATTCAGGAACACCAGCATATAAATAATATAAATTAAACATTTTGCGCAAAAAGTTTAGATAGGAAACTGAGTTTATCTGTTGCATGTACTGCTGAGTGTTATCTAAACTAAAATAGGTAATCAGATTTTATAAGAGAAAATTTTAGTAAAGGAGAGTACAGTCCCTTCTCTTCCATTCAACCAGGCGAGTAACACCAGCGAAATACAGAGTACAATATTCATAGTGTTTAACGTCCGTTTTTAATACTGAAGCATCACAGGCGGTGAACACTGGTGATACATTAGATGAAATGATAAAGCGAGAAAACGTTTTTTTTTAAAGGAAGAAAAAGTTTCTGACCCAAATTTAGGGTACCTACCCGGCATTTGCCATTTATGAGGACTGAAGAAAACCTGAAAAAAAATCTGAGCCATGGAGGACGGTTCTGCCAGGAATAAATAAATATATATATATATATATATATAATTATATAAATACATATATAAGTACATTACAGGAAGAAATTAAGGCTATATATTGAATATAAATATGCCATATATTTAATAAAGATAGAGAGTTGACCAAAATGTCGTTATAATTCCACTTGTTCTTCAATAATTTTTCTCAAGGACAAGGGGAGGAAGGAGGAATAGGAAAATGAAAAGAAAAAGAGTTAAGGGTGCAACAATTGTGATTCCTAGAGTTTAGATGTCAATTTAATCTACACATAAGTTGCATTATTACCCGACACTCTGACTTCAGGAGGAAAGTTTCAGATTCTGGGAAGTGATTCTGATCATTTAAGGAAAAAAACAAAGGCTGTAAATTGTGGAAAGTTTAATATTTATTTTACACGGACCAAAATGCGACCCTAAAATATTTTCTGGCCCCGCTATATTACGAAAAGATTTTTTTTTTTGATCGGCATTGACTAACCTGGCAGGGTAATAAGTAATATTACCCAATCTATTCAGCTTCATTGAAGCGGTTGAAACGATTCAATAAAATATAGATGAAATAGTCATGCTTATAAATGTATATTATTAAAATACAGTGATAGTAAGGAAGTAAGAGAAAGAGAGAGAATAGGTTATCAGAACACCAATACTAAAGAAGAAATAAGACCGTTACAATTCCTGACTGCTTACAACATTTTGTGTGCTTGAGATATATTTTCACAGATCTACAACTTAGCAGCATAGGGTAGCCTTCACGTGTCAAACAATAAACGACAAGTTTTATACCGATCATCTGATTTGCATTACATATGCGTACATAAAAACAAAATAATGTCTAATAACATAAAATTAGTTCAAGACAAAGCTGTGTTCTTCCTTCTATTAATAATAAATGAAAACTACCTGTTAAAACATGTGCATTATTTCGGTGTACAAATGTGAGAAACTTAAATCAGTTTGGAGACAAAAACTTTAAAATTTCTCACTGCTAACACACAACACTCAGAACAAATAGCTAATGCTATATCAATACAATAAGATTGACTTTAAGTTACACAACAATCAAATGTGTACAGCATATTTCAGGTGGGCATTTCTCACCCGGTCGGCATTTCCCTGGAGCTTGATCATGTTCAACTAATGCTTGTTCAAAGTAAAGCGTTTTATCTACGAGTAACTATAAAGTTAAGTCGCATGACTCTCATGTCAGAATACTGTGAGATAAATGGTTTACCTATAAATACCTGATAGCATTGGATCCTCAGTACTCACCGCTGTGAACCAGAACAACACGACCGATGCCAATTTGGTTTCTCACGGCCTCTATGAGTAACCCATGGTGTTCTACTGGAGAAGTGATGTGTAGCATCAAGATGCAGTGAATTAGAATCTGCCACATTGTCTTTCCTACAACAGAAACTTGTATTATGTGTAAAACATATCACGGAAGTAAATGTGTGACATCGGAATTCTTAAGCACTAAACGTCAAGTTAGGTACACTCAAAAACAGGTTTTGACTTATGTGCCAAGGCTCGTTAGGTAAACAAGAACTGACGAACGACGCAGATGTAATGGGGGAGAGTTTTTGTAGCTGTGACCTATTGTAACCTGTTTTCTATTGTTCAATACCAGCATAACTATATACCGCTTTTAGCACTTAGAGATAATTCTCTTAGTTAATTCGTTCTTACTATAGACATTGAGATATAGCTTATCCAATAGAGCGCATTAATAATATCAAAGTATCTCATATATGATCTGAATTTCTTTTCCATCTTTATCATTTGAAATGTATTTTAAGTAATATTTTCTTCCCCCAAATACGAGGGATTATTCATAAGTTTTGGCAACCATTTTTTTTTTCTCTAGCGAATAAGGGAACACGAACAATCTAAGACAAATTATTGAAGAATAGGGTATTTACCATCGACTGGTGCCACCAAAGGAATGCTGAATATAGGTCATAGTGGTAGGGAAGAAGCAAAACACAGCCAAACGGACAACTTTGGTTTATTATAACATAAGCAAAAGTTACACACAACTGTTTACACAGGGTTGAAGTATACACAGGACGAATCTGTCATGGTGTTTAGCAGCCTTCAAAGTAGTCTGCAAATATATCGATGTTTCACTGTCAATGATGGGGAAGATGCTAAATTTCATCTGCTGCTTGTGAGTTGCTAACGTGAGCCACACAAACATATTTTGACTGTCATATACCAGAATGACCATGCCTTTTGTTGGTGCAGGAGTTTGGCGAATCTTGTGTGACCTAGGGTGACGCCATTCATTTTACTGTCGCTTGAGTTCTGCATCATACGTCTTTGCCCACGTTTCATCAATGCAATGATGTGAATCAATACTTTTTCCTGAAATTTCGCCGTATTGATGTGACGTGTTTAGTTACTAGCGAGGATACTTCTGTACCTGTGTCGATATTCTACCCGTTTAAAGTGCTGTGTCCACCTTACCACTGTTTGAAAGGGCAGGGCACGCGCACCCAGTGCTTCCAGTAGCTCTCTGTATCATTCGCGTACATTCCTGAATTGAAGAAATGCTATTTTATATACGCATGTTGTTCATTCTTCGTGACCTCCATTTTTGATCACTGTCGCTCACCAAGTGAACTTCGGGGCCTGCTGAGACACGCAGCTCTGCTCACATACATCATCCGGTGGCTTTATTCGAAAGTCAATTCCATACAATTTCAATCATATACGAGTAACTATCTTACATTTTTTGTTTTGTCATTTGTTTGCGAGATGAAAAAAGAAAAGTTGCCATGGTTTATGACATACTCGCATATGCACACATTTAATGATTAAATGTGCTATTTTTTCTGTGAACACAAAACACGTGACAATCAGACGAATCTATATTTAAATTCGCTGAATACTTTGCATATACACCAGACCTGTATTTCTGTATTTCATGTTACATTTTCTTCCTTAAGAACACAGTGGTCCGGAACACATTTCATGTCATTGATAGCTTCTGTCCTTCGTAAAAAATTTCACAACCTGGCGAACCCTTCTACTATCTGAAACACGACTGTCAGGATATTTTGTCTTACCACCTCTCTGCAAGAATACGGTAGATTAAAGTTCGTTGTTCAAGACTAAATGATGCATTGGCATAACTGACCAAAGATAATTTACATACAATGAAGGCACCGAGTAAGACACAAACGCACTACACTCATTGAAAAAGCCTCCTTATAAGACTGGACCATTGGCTTCTCCGGTATACATCCTCATTCTGCTGGCCCGCAATTCAAATAACCCCACTGCATATGTTATCATAGGGTTTTTCAAAATAACTCATAATTTGTTTAACAGGTAGATGGGAGATTTTATGAAAAAAATGCTAAGACACATCCAATCTTGTTTCTTAAAAAGATTTATTTTATAAATGCAAAATTTTTGCAGTCATTTTTACATGATCTATGAAGATAGAAGACAGAATCAATGAATACAGAATCTAAGATTTTTTCTTCGCATTTTCTGATAGAATGTATTCTTTTTTGTCATTCTGCATCTTCATTTGTTTTATACAGTACCATCATTTATTTACACAGAAGCTTGCTTTAGTAGTTTCCAAACTCGAGGTCTAATAAATATATAAAAAAGATTTTATTATGCCTCAAATATTGCTGTTACAGAAACATACACTTCTGTATAAATGAAATTAATATGCAGAGTGATAAAAATGAAGGCGCTCTAATCAGAAGAAGTGGAAAAACCAAAGTTTCTAATTAAAGTTTTCTTCCATGATGTCTCAGCTCATATGATGATGACCACTGAAATGTTTCACATTTATAAAATAAAACCTTTTAAGAAATAAGACAACGTTTATTTCACAAAAAGAGAAACATAATAGTGCAACTTTATTGCAATAGATAAAATTTTACAAATTCTGACAACGCACTGTAATTATCTCTTTTTTTAACATTAATACAAGGTGTTGTACGACATCCTCTCCCAATTGATGCCTGCGCTTCGAGTTAAATTAGGTGACGCGCTAAGGAATGCACCCTAAATGCGGTCAAGAAAGATAGTTACAGTTGCGGTAGAAAGTAATGTAATGTAATAGGGAAATAATCAAGGATAAATTACTAAAACATTTTGCAATGAACAATGCTGTAGGCTTACACTATTCAAAAGTTTAATGACAATGCACAATAAGATGTAGGAAAAAAACATTAATATTACTACATACTTGCCCTCAATTTGAACATTAAAAAGATATATAATGAAAATTATACAAAATGTTAATTCCAAAAGAGCTTGCTTACAATTACGTGTATAAAAAGTTCAATAGCAAAAACAAGAAGTAAGAAAACTAATACCACTAAATGCTTGCATTCAATTTGAACAACAAAGATTTATATTGGGAAAGCACAATAAGAAACTGACATAAAATATGAGTATGAAAACGTGTTTGCCTAGCAATTTTAAGTATTTAAATCTGAATATTCCATAAAACATAATAAAGAAATCCCTAAAATTAAAATTATTACACTTGATAATAAGTAGCTTACATAAATGGAGTGGTTAGTGGGAGATGCATAGGGAGGAGCAACAAACGTACAAATTTTGATTTTTGGCCGAAAATGTCTTTACCTTTCGAAGTCGCTACTTCTCACTCTGTAGTCAGAGGCACGCTCATAGTAAGCCCAGAGTAAGACTGTGACGTTATCATGCTAGAGCTTCCACACTAGTCTCGACCAATCAAAAGAAACAACAAGGGGAATCTGTTACAGTATGGAAGCAGGGATTTGGCACAAAGCAACAGATAAGTCCGTGGAAAGACGGCACAAAATGTGTGAGAAAAAGTAACTTTTATTACATGGTTAATGTTTTAAGATCACACATTCTTCTTTTTCTAAACATTTTTAAGTTGCAAACTTATACATAGTTAGCTATCTACATTAAATAGCACTGCCCCTATAAGGGCTGCTGTAAATTTCTGGTAAACCTGAGTTCCAAATACTGCTACGGATAGCCGAAATCGTTAAAGCGCGGACTCTTGAGCGGGAGGTTGCGGTTCGATTCCCACCATGACCTACTCTCTGATTGAGGAATTCTCCAGGTTTTCCTCAGTCTTCATAAATGGAATCCTTTTCAAGTTTATTATTTCATTTCATGTTTCATCAGTGTCCACTGCCTGAGGTGCCACAGTAGTTAAAAGGGCGTTAAACTCTACTAAAAAGAGTTCCATGCACAATGGTCTTATTAAATTAAGGAGTATGTGAAGGAAGCAGCATAAGATAGGATGTTTTAGAAAGTATCGTGCCTTTTGGCTAACACATGTACTAACATAAATCTGCATTTGTCACAGCACTTGTGATAATGCTGCTTTCCCACAGTAGCTACTGTTTAGCATTATTTTAATTGTTGATTCTGAACTTAATATTACAACAAAACCAACATTTGCTACGAGTTGGTGGCTTGCTAGGGCAAAGCCAGGACCACTCACAATTCGTGTTTATTTTAAGTAGCGATGTAACAAACGAAAATACATTTGTCTGCGTAATGCTGCTGTAAATGGGCGTTTTGCGACGTTACTATATCCCCCATGTGGGGATTCTATCTGAGTTGTGTGCCATTATATCGGTCATTTTCCGCTCAAGAGAAACTCTGCGTTCTTCAACAAAATATATTTGAGGTAAAAAGGGACCCTAAACTTTCCACTCTCTGGAATTCTGTACATTCGGCGAAAGGTCTTGTGACCGTCAACTAATAACGTTTATCAATCCTGCGCATGTCAAATTTGCTTTATACGAGTACATAGCATATTAAACACGCAACTCTTATTGTAATTACAGGCCGTTGTATTAAGTTACGCTTTGTTTTAACGGATTGTTAAAAAGCGAACTACATTTTTATCTTCGCCTCGGGTTCTCTTGGTTATTTTGTTAACGTTTTGTACACACAGAGTTGTGCGGTGTTGAGCGATATTCAAGCACAAATCCGGGAACTATATGAATTTGCCTTAATAATTTGAAAATGTGCCATATTTTTATTTTTCATTGCTTTAAAGATAATTTCATTTTAACTTGCAATTAAGGACTATATTTTACAAATCATCATGTATGGCAGGAAATGAGCTTTAAAATGAACTATTGTTTCAGATTTTGTGTTTTAATGACATTGAGAGCTGCTAGTGTGTTTAAAAATACAGTTTTAATAAAACACGATAGTTTTGAGGAGTTTTTGATTTAAAAATATTGGACCTAGGAATTTCATTTTTCACAAAACATAATGTATTTCACTGTCGTAGTAATACGAAAATATACAAAAAATTTTAAGTACGAGGTCAATTTCTCTAATTTTTCGTTTGATTTCACATAGAATCGTCCAGACTTCACTATTTAGCTGTATGGAGCCACCTAGAATCCGTAAGAAGGAATACTTTGGTTTCTATGTGAGAGCAATCTAATTATTTTTGTTCATATTAATTTAAATTGGATATTAAATGGAGAAGTTTATTACTGTATGATGTATATAAAATACTAGTATTAATATAATTCCTGTACAACACATTTTGACGATCAATGTAATAAGAAGATTCGAATAATGTATGCATGTCCCCCATTGCAGCTGATAAGAACATACACTCATATACATATGATTTATGACTACTTTGCCCACATGTTTTGGCTTATTATCTGCTTCATTAACTTCATTGGCTTTTAACGATAAGGCCAGAAAGTACAAAATACATACCTTCATACCATATTCAGACTGTTTCATAAAATACAAAAAGTTATTATTAAAATACACTTTATATAATTCCAAGTACGGCATATAGGTTTTTTTTTTTTTTTTCGATTGCGATTTTGCTCGACTGAGAAACCAATGTCTTGTAACTTGAATCACCCCGCACTACATTGTGCTATACTAAAATCAGTGTTCAGTTCTACGTTTTAGTTTGCATGGGAGGTGTGCGTGTCGCTGTTTTTATCAATATCTCATTCAGAAAGGTAGCGATAAGATAAACACTTTGGAATTATTTTTTTCGGAATTGTTTTTGTTTTGAGCACATGAAATATTCCGTTATAATAAGATCTCTAATGATAAACTACTCATGGGCAACTCTCTTTAGTGGCTTATTTTCATATTAAATTTATTTAAAATTATACACATTGCAATAAAGCTCTATTTTATATGCGTTCTACAGTGAGGTGTTCAGCTAATAAAATATTTACATATACGACCTTGAGCAGATTATAAATAAAATTGTTAAGATCTCACTTAATTTCTCCGTATTCTTTTCGTGTTATATCCAGTTGCTTCATCCATTCATTGTACCGTGTAATTTATTTAATTTAAGTCTTTTTACATTCTTCTTTTATACAATTTACAGAATTGTCTCATCTCACACCAGTAGCAAAAGATTTAAAAGAATTAAATCATTTCTAATTCGTAAAAAACCTGATGTTTTCTAGCATTGTCATATGGAAATATGAACATGATATTGGAATGGGAATTAATTGTCGGTGATCTTTCATGGAAATTTGTGACTGCTTTTTAATGTTTGAATAATTAATTAATGACATTAATTTATACTAATATTTTGATTTGCCTCGGCTCTTGAAGTCTGCAGTTCGCTGTTTCCTATCTCACCGCTTCTCAAGGGAAAATGGACTGTTTTTAATGATTTGGAGTCCTTAGGGAAGGAAGGGGATTCTTTACTGGACTGATGCACTTCTGGGTTCTAGTTGGAGCCTGTCACTTGATGGTTTTAAGGCAGGCTGGGCGTTCCTCGCGTGGTGGTATGTCTGGTTGTGTATTCACTGTATATTTGACATCAGGTTAAAGTTCACTGCATTCACTCGAAGATCTAATTACACTGTTCACTTAACTTTAACTGGACTATTCCGTAATAAACTCGCGCGGTCGAAAATCCGACTGTTACCAATAACTTTACTATGATACTTTATAATAATATTTATTACGTCGATGTAAAGCGTTTACAGAAATAATTAACTGACTGCCGCAACTTTTCTTCTGACGACATATTTATCTCACTGAACTGGCCACAATAATTAATGCAGTGTCTTTCAACTATTTACTGCCGCACTATTTCCTGCTAGTAGCACTATTACTCTTCCTGTCACTAAAAGCTCTTATGTGTACTGTACTGTTACTGTTGCTGTGTGATATCCTCCAACTACTGCCTTGTTACTTTTACCGTGTGTCATACTTTATTCTTTCTGCTCTATACGAAATCTATTGTATGTTTTAGCTCCTTCCCCGAGAAATTTTATTTCTTCAAATATTCTACAATTCGATTCCATCCTACATCGTTTTATTGGCTATCGTAAGAAACCTTTTATATTCCATGCCTTTCCCATTCATCAGATTTTAAGAGATGTTTGTTGATTGAACTTGTCCACCCCTGTTACCTTTCCAAAACTGAGATGTGCAAACTAAAGTTTACGATTTTATAATTCTGGCTGTTCCCTTTAAGTGCTATAAAATATTATTTTTCTGGAGTCTGCGAATCCCATTATGGAGTATTTACAAAGAATAAAGGTGCATGACCATAGCAAAGAAATAACTTCTTTCAGAGCGAACCTATTGTCATAATAGCTTGACGGTCGCACCAGAGATTATCAGGGTAACAACAGAACGGTCAGTCTGACTTTTGTAAAGAAGTTTTGCCTTTCTTCACAGAAAGGGAACCGTTGTCTGGGATATTGCTTATTATACAAAGACATGTACATGCACTGTCAATCATAACATTACAGAAATGTATTCCCTTGTCTTGAATATTACTTATTATACAAAAAGACATATATACCTATATACATACACTAACAATTATAATATTAAAATACCGACGTAATTATAATGTGAATAGCAATGATTATTATATCATTCTTAAAATTGTTAATAATTCTTGAAATTAAATTAATTCCTATTATTATTATTTATATTATTATTATTATTATTATTATTATTATTATTATTGCTGTTGTTGGAATTCTTGAGACAATAATACCTACTTCAGTATCTCATCTTACAAAGGAAGCAACTGCCACGCAAATTGCTTGGGGAATAACTATTGGCTCTCCACATGACTACCAAAAGTTGATAAAAAGCTACTTACGTCGCGGCATTGTTTTGCAGCATGA
This sequence comes from Metallyticus violacea, assembly GCA_030762175.1. NCBI lineage: Eukaryota > Metazoa > Arthropoda > Insecta > Mantodea > Metallyticidae > Metallyticus > Metallyticus violacea. Next base: position 49,115,983 of record CM060838.1, on the reverse strand, counting down.
TAATGCTCGGCACACCGCAGCAATTTCGCCGGACATTACCTAGCCACCCACAGTCAGATTGGCTAGCTGCAGCACGTTACTTAAAAAGCTTTAAATGGGCGTCGTAAAATGCAGGAGTGGTGCATACATTAACAACCACAAAGTTTTTCACTCTAAGAAACTTTCTGACTGTCAAGACTTGTGCCTAAAGAGTAAGGATGATTTCAATGCAATATCTAAGAGTAGGTGAGTGACTTTTAAAATTTGTTCGTAAGATAAGAAATACCTTTGTTCTGTTTCCATTTCAACTACCCATGTAGAAGTGTACGGAAACTAAAATTTAAAAATTAAAATTGGCATTTTATCTTAATAAGGGGAACCCCCCCCCCAAATAACTTCTCCTTTAGCTCTTAGAGTTTTCAAGCCGATAAATACTTTATCCCAAAACATATATAAACGTTGCTTAATGTTCTGCATGCTTAATTTATAAATTTAGAATGTGCTAATAGCTGATATTCGTGATATGTTTGCTTTATCTTACCCCCAAAGCGATTTCATAAATAATGTTGCTCACCTTTTAAACCTTTACATACATCAGCGCTATGACAACAATACAAGTGGTTCTGCTTAGAGGTATCAAGAAATTAATCCTCGCTATTTAAAAATAGAGGAAGATATTTTTATGATTTGCTTCTTACAAGATGTAGAACTTCTTAAAATTTATAAAACATTGTGCAAAGGACGGGGTTCGAGTTCATGCGCAGGTGCGTCAATGTTTAATGCGAAGACAAGCATGACTCATCGTATTTACTAGAAACGTTACGGTGTGTGGAAACAACAACAAAAGAGTCAGCAAGTCAAATAGAATGTACAGTGCCATACTCGCCGTAAATGGGATGAGTAAGTCTAGATGTCTGCACGGCAACTGGAGGCGCACACGTCGAGTTTCGTTGACCTTTCTCCCAAACTTGAAGATTTTCAACATCTAATTGTGCAAATGGATATTTTATAAACATTTATTTATACTTCGCCATCACTTATTTCTCTAAATTTCTAATAGAAGCAATGTATTAATACAATATCTACAATTGTATTAAAATTATTGCTCCGTTTAAAGCATGGAATCACTCCATAAAATTATGGCACCGAGTTCCTTTTCACTCTGTAGCTCGCCGTTATTTGCTAACAGGAGGATTAAGTATATAAATTTTTTTAAATCATTTTAATATATTTTAAATTAATTTGTTAATTTAATTAATTAAATAAATTAATAAATATGTTCAAAAAGGAAGGCGGGAGTCATCAGGCTTCTAGCAACCGATTTATTTTCAACAAATATGTTATACTTATTAAAAATGTAAAAAATTACATGCTAATATTCAAATTCAATTAAAAATCTCAGAATTAACACATCACGATACCAAGGATATAAATATGAGAATTATTTCATTTTTTATAAAACAGTGAACAATTACACTGCACTTGCTATGCACAGAAGAAAGATTTCTAAAATAAGCAAATATGATTTTCGTAAAGTATTATATCTACAAATCATTTTTAGATATTTTACATCTCTTTTCAAAATTATTAAAATTTAGAAAAATAAACTGGGTCAGTATTTAAAATGATATATTTAAAAGCTACTATCAGGTACAACAAAAAACTGTAATGATAATTTTTATTAAAAATATTTTGTTATCCTGCACTGCAAATTTAAAGTTAATGATCTTTAAGGTTCAAAATATTTCTGCAGCATTACATAACCAAAATAATAACGAATTTTAATAAAATTATTAATTTAATATAAGTTTCTTTTTGAAACTTTTAAAAATTCACTGTAGTTGATATATTATTAATATATCTCCACATACTCTTAGTACAAAATATTTAATACAGCCTATTTAAAAATTAAAGAAATATTAAATTATATAAAGTCGCATAGTTAATCAACTAATAAATATCTCTATGGAATATAAACATTTATCCATATTGTGCAGTTTTAATGCAGTCTCATATTGTAGCCATCTATGGTTGCTTGTTTTTGGTATTTACTCGATAACTCCATTCCTAATAGTACTTGGCGATGATAAACTGCCCCGATTTTAGTAATTTATCGGGGCTCAAACTTGGGACAGTGTTTCCCGTGTATGTTTCCATAAAGTTCTATCATTGCAAATTCCAACGGATTCTGGAAACTTCTCGAAACCTCTTTTTCCAAGTTTCGCTGCTCGCTTTCGGCGACTAAGACAATGGATTCGATAACGCGGCCGTACCTTAAGAGACTAGATTTAAAATAAAAAGTATGTAGATTTAAAGATGAAATTTTGCAACAGATAGAGAAGGGTTAATCTGCAATACATGTCAATCCTATAGAAATAAAGTAAGACATTAATCAGCACATCTCTACGGCTAAGCCTCAAGCTGACAAAAAATTAAATACCGGACTATATCAAACTTTTGTGTTGTATTTGATCAGTACCAGCAAGCCAAATGGTGATCTTTGCCGGGCTCGCATCGAATAGGTTAAGCGAGGCTGCTATCAAAAATTTCCCGAACGGCTTCTGTTACAAAGAAAGTTCTTCATTTACCTGATTTTGAACTCCATCTCCTTCAAATTGGTTTCCCTTACAGAAATACATCGGTCCCAGCGTTTCTATCACTTTTGGAATACGGCCTTAAAGTCATTTTTATAAGTGAAACCTTCTGCGATCCACGCTGTATCTCGTCGACGGTATAAAAAGTTGAAACGACGAATTTTTCCTGCATTGACCCAAAAGACACATTAACGATATGAAGCCGGAAATAAGGCTTTCTATATGAAATAAATAACTTCAGGCTGCAGAGTATATTTCTAGAGGCATTTGATTTGATAAGGATAATTATGATGTATATGTATAATAAAATAATTTAGAGATAGGTATAACAGGAATTGATAAAATTTGTAACTCGTACTTATATGTATATCATGTGGCAGGTGATTGTATCTTACAAAAGGTTTTGTATACATTTTGTGAGAAAGAGACAGAGTAACAGTTGATGCGAGGAAACTGAACCGCCATATAACGCCCGACAGATTTCACCCTGAAGCAATTAATTTTTTTTTTTTTTATTTTTTAACATTTTCGCGGTGATGCTGATCCTCTTTCAGGGACATTCTTCCACTTTTAAGTCACCTGTACCATTCGAAACATTGTACGAGGTTAAGTTCATAAGTTTCCGGCCTAACCATTTGCTAGGTATGATAAAGACAAAAACTATATTTCACCATTCAATATAGTTTCCTTTATTGCAATACACTTCTCACATCTTTGAATTAACATTTCAATCCCACCTCCCCCACAAGCAGTAGAAGCGTTGTCTACAAAATGGGAAACAGCATCCATCATTTCTCCTTCACAATTAAATGTCCTTCTTCGAAGGCCCTTCTTGAGTTTTGAGAAGAGGAAATAATCACTCGGAGCTAGATCTGGGCTGTAGGGTGAATGGTAGATCTCCTTGTAGCTACATTTCTTCACAGTTTGCTTTGCAACAAGAGCTGTGTGATAGGCTCGTTGTCGTGCAGAAGGCGCACACCACTACTCAGCTTTCCTCGCCTTTTCTCTTTGATTATTTGGACAGCAAGCCATCCGAAAATATTGATACATCTTGCAATGAGGTAAATTGTTTCTTAATTCTGTTGATTACTTCTCTCAGAAAAACCAAACGTTTGCAGAAGCCAAACTCATTTCTATTTTCATTCTTGTATTCTTCATTTGCATTCAGTTATTTTCTCTCTCTCTCTCTCTCTTTTTTTTTTTTTTTTTTGATATTCTCCACCTGCAAGGTAGTAAAAGTTTGAGATTTATATTTTTGAAAGAGGAACAAAATTAGCTTTTTATCTAAAACTATACTTATTTGTGTGAATAGGCGTTCATGACAACCAAACCGTCACGGGTGGCCGAGGTCGTTAAGGCACGACTCGTGAGCGGGAGGTCGGGAGTTAGAATCACGCCAGGTCCTTCCTCCTGGTTGTGGTTTTTTCCAGGTTTTCCTCCGTCCTCATAAGTGGCAAATGTCGGGGAGGTACCCTAAACTTAGGCCTGGAACGTTTCCTTCATTAAAAAAATCCTTTTCCAATTTATCACTTCATCTAATGTATCATCAGTGTTCATCGCCAGTTTTGCCTCAGTAGTAAAAATGCGCGTTAAACAGCATTAAAGAAAAAACACAGTTCCTAGGATTTCTTCCCTTTACTGACAAGCTCTTATTTAATTGCAATAATAATTTCAACCACAATAATAACCATGTGTGAGACGAGGAAAATCTTGAAGTCAGTTGAGTTACAATATCTGTGTTGACCTTGTACAAGACTCGTATCTCATTAGGCCATTTGTCCGCACAGTCATCTTCTGCAAAGTTTTGCTTGAATTGTTGGAGAATTTACCCTTGGCTGACCGTGAGATGGTGTCACTTCTGCAATCTTCTGAATGCTACATTTCCTGGTCAGCGGTTTGTAAGGAGAGGCCCTATTCCATGGCCTGCGAGATCACCAACCTGAATCCACTCCTCTTATTTCCTAAAGGGATATGAGCAAATGTAATGAAGTTTCAACTGCTGTGTTATTTAACTAAAGCTTCCAAATGTTATGAATATGTTTTAAATGAAAAACAAAATGTATTTTACTAAGTGAAAATGAACGTAAATAATACACGTAAATAAATGTGAATAACATATAAAAGTAAAATGTGGAAAACAAGAAGCAATAGGAATAGACATGTTATCCTGAATCGACTTAATCAGGCTTCCAGACCCCAAGTTCCCTCTCTCAAAATGTTGAGTAGATCCATCCCCTATTTCCTGCTTCATTTTTGCAAGCTCTAATGGATCTATATTTACGGAAAGGAGGCGAGAGCGTAGGCCGTCAAGTCTAATATTTTACCCGTGTAACAATGCACTATTAATTCATTTTTACCCAGTAACACATAGGTTACATTATTTTTAACAAAAAAAAAAATACATTCAACATAAGACACCAGTGCGTGGAGTTAACTCTGCTGTTGCTTGGGACTGGCCAGCCACACGGAGATTCTATGATTGTACTAGAAGCAGGAGATTTCACTAGCAGCACTAGTGCTTTCAACCCTGCTTGTAACGTCAAGTCTTCTACAGCATAAGCTGGCAATCTCAAGTGAACATAACAGAGGTAAATATTAAACCTGCATCACAAATACGATACGAAATATAGGTACATATGAAAATGTATAATATAGATAAACTTAATTTAAATGGTAATAATAATTATGATAATTGTCTGGGTGTTCGAGGCTGGGAAATTTCCCGTGTTATATGATTGCTTTCGGTGCCATTTCTTCACTGCATTCTGAAACTACCATTTATTTTCAAAACACAAGTGTCAGGTAACTAACAGAACAGATCTGTGTTGCAGTTGCGGTTTATTAGTCAATTCATTACCGTTTAATGTAAGGTACTCGGCATTAATTGTTCATTTACATATTCCATGCTAAATTACTATTTTCTTTAGTTCATTTTTGTATTTATTTTTGTCGCTTTGGCTGCATTAATCTTCTCGCGAAGTGTGTGAATTGAAGTGAACCCTGTAGGTGCAAATCTGTAGTTATGAATGGAATTAAATTAAATTAATTAATTAATTATTGCGACTTATAGCTAATCTGACATCCACTTGCTCAGGGTAATGAAAAACTCCTAAATAAACCTTACCCAGACAGCTTGACCTGACCGACAATCGAATCCATGATCTCAAACGCTACCACTACACCACGGAGGCAGTTCTTAAAGTATAATGAAATAGTTTAATTTCATAAAGAGCATTAATATACGTTATAGTTGCTGGAAATGATATCCAACAATAGCCCCGCCGGTCCTGATGGCCTAATAATAACCATACTCGTAGACCCAAGATCGCTGGTTCAATCCCGGCCATGGTCGATGTATTTTTTCGGGCGTAAAAATCGTAAGTATGACTTCCTTCGGAAGGGAAATACAGTCATGGGTTCCGTATCATAAATTTTCGGCACGATAAACAACCTCAAACCTGAAAGAAGAGACTTCTGAGTACATTTGTTGCCGCTACACGTCCAATCAACAGTCTCACTTTTCTGGCATGTTTAAATACATTTTCCATTCACTCGCAACGGTCGTGCTTTCGAAATTCATCCGAATCCTGTCCTAATATTTTGTTTATGTTCTTCTAGTGTGGGGTTTAGTGTAGACTTTATTTTTACTGTCCTAGTGGCGATATTTTAATGCAACACAGTTACTGTAATGAATAACATCCAGCACCATTAGGTGTAATATCGTATTATAACACAACATTTTCAGCTATAGGAATCTCTTAACCGCAGATTGAGTTATAAAGCTTTTTTCCCGTAGCAGCAAACTGCACAGTTTATTCAAGTGACTGGCGTGACCTTAGTCTTCGGACCATTGCGCTCAGCAGTGATATCGCCAAATAAAAAAAAAAAAAAAAAAAACAACAAAACTTAGTATTTCAAGAGCATGATTCAAAAAAGCATTGGTTGTGTGTTTGTAGGTTTTCAAAAAAAAAACAAAAAAAAAACGGAAAAATGACTGAAATGGGCTATTTTATCAGATATCTTTTTGCCCTTATAGCCAAGAAAAGTTTAGTATGTATTTTTTTATTATTACAGATCACATTAGCATTTTGGTGTATTTTAATGTATTTTAAAAAAAGGGCTAAATGCCTGGGGTAATGGGAAGCAATATAAACTTTTTTATTTTTATTTTTCTTGCTTTGCTTGAAATACTATAGAGGCGAAATAATTAATATTCTAGGTTTATTTTACGACTGTAGACTGTAATGTGTTTCTTTGTAAGGTGATTTACACAAACAATTGACTTTTATGTAATGAAAATTGTGATATTACAAATTAAAGTTATTCTCAACATTGTGAGTTTTTCTTTTCCAAGCAAAAAACAGAGCATTGAAACACTTCATGAGGAATGGAATTTCAGATCTAACGAGCTTCGTGTTGGCTGCCCAATCTAAGCTTTTAAGTCACATGATCGGCTTTTGTAATAAATGCAAACGAAATGTGAGTGTCATACACGTCGCATATAAGAACACGCAATTGCGACAGTCCTGGTAGCATCATAGCAAAGTCTACAGATTAGGATGTATTGGAGATGAGAAAGGATACAGACATTTGTTGTTGATTTAGTTTTTTACGGACGCTCTTTAACACAAACACACACACACACACACACACACACACACACACACACACACACACACACACTAGTTACACTTCTCTACTCTCCTCTGCTCCCTCAAGAAACACAGCATGTAATAACTATTGACAAATACTTGCTTACTTCTCATGGATATATCTCAGCACGATTTTTTCTTCTTTCTTTCTTTCTTTCTTTTTCTTTGCTTTTCTTTTTTTTTTCCTCCTAGGACCTTCAGCACCAAATAAATCAGTCCTGGTGGTGTAGTGGTTACCATACTTGCCTCCTACACCCAAGAACGCGGGTTCCAACCCGGCCAGGACCGATGGATTTTTTCAGGCGTAAAAATCCCAAGTATGGCTTCCTTCGGAAGGGAATTAAAGCCGTAGGTCCCGTGTCTTACATTTACGGCACATAAAAGAACCTCAAGCCTGAAAGAAGAGGGGCCTCTGGACAAAATTTGTCGGCCGTTTCACACCCTGAATTGAATAGGTAGCTGATACCTGAGATGTTAAAGAGCGTCCGTAAATAAATCAATCAATCAAAAAAAAAAAAGCACCAAATACAAGGTGCAAACTATTGGTGCTTGGTCAGCCGAGTTAAACCGAGGCACTTTATGTTTATATATATATATATATATATATATATATATTAGTTAATAAAAGAATAAATTGAATATGGAAAGTTGCAATCGAAATCACCTGGACTCTCTCTTGCAATGTTATATTTTCTAATTTTATACATTCATTCTCTAGCATCTCAAAGGAACCACGATAATTGTATAAAGGTTACCTTGGTATTTTGAGAAGGATTTGGAGTAAACAAGTAGATAAATTTAAAAATAAATATATTTCTGCAGAATCTTAAAATTTTACATTAAAACGATTGCCTCCTAAAATGATAACATTTAAAGGAAAATGCATTATTTCCGTACTTTTTCACAGCACGTGTTTTAATTCGCTTCATTTTTCGACGCATTTGCCATTTCATTTTACATGAATATAAGCAGAGTCATTGATACCACAATTCCACACAACAAAATTAACATAATAGAGGCGGTATCTTTAATTGTTACTGTGATATCAGGTACAAACACTCTTGGAGGGTTCTTGGGCATTGTTCGGTGTTGAAGAATTTTCAGAATTCCCGTTTGCCTCATTCGCCGAGTTCTGAAACAGAGTTTTATATAAAGTTAGCAAAATTAACTTCTCGTTGGTTTCCTTAAAAATGACTATAAATAAAAGAGCTCTTAAAGTAATTATTTTTAACTGTGTTGTTCTGTTTGGTTTTATTGTATGGATATATTACTTGGATACAAGGTATACAAAATCTTATTCCAAAAGGTTTAAATAAGCAGAAAATAGCACAATTATTACTGTGTTTGGAGACATTGAAAACCTATTTTATTATTAATTTTTATTAATGCCATTACATTTGAAGGGTACAGGGAAAAAAGCTAGTGTCAAAAAAACCTAATTTTACAAGAGAGAAAATACAACCTTTCAAACTCCTAAACTCTTATACCTTTGGACCTTTACAAGTGACATATTTCTTTAAATATTAGTAGAGCACTAATCTTTGCTTCAACCTGAAACTACAGACACATTACTTTATTTTACTTTACAAACAAATTGTTTATTTAATTTGCGGTTGGGCTCCTTTGGTTTTTCCTTTGAATGCTGTAACACAAAAATACACTTAGGCCTATTAAATTACTTTTAATTGCATTATGTAATTACAAATTAAACCAGGGAATTATGTTGACAGTTATTACTCTCTAAGCTTAAGAGAGGTCTATAAAGTTTTCATTGTCAAATCTTTTTGAATTTATCTTTAAAAACCACTTTCATCTTTAGAAAAAGATCGAATGCTACAAGTAATGAGAATAAAGACCTGAAACAAAACAAAACAATAATACTACAATGATCTCAAACTAATACCAGAGTCAATACACTGAATGCGCCGGTTATCATTTAAATGGACTGTGTATATCAAGAAGGTGGTGACTGTGTTGATTTTTCAATTTCACGCAGTTTTTAAGCAGCTCTAGATGGACAGTAATCGTTTTTCCCTTCTAATGATTAGCACGATAAAACAGCTGACCGAGAAGCAAGCAGTGCTACCAATATCTCAGTTTTTTGACTCTGTTGATTTTTCCCCCCTGTACCCTTCATTTACTATAACTAACATATGTTTCACACGTTTTGCACGATTTTTTGAACTTATATACTCTGAAACTGTGGATGTGATTTCAGATTATTGACTATTATTGATAAAAATCATTGTCCTTGAGAAATGTGATATGTGATATATTCAAATTTGGGCCAATGGAAGTTCATGAAACATATACGTATTCAAAGCAGAAACATCAAGTATTTTACAGAAAGTAATATTGGCCATCGAATATCCTGTCTCCTTCTTGCGCGATTTCCTTAATTTCCTGAAGATACGCCAGCTTCTTCCTCTTCCTTCCTCCTCAACTGGTCACGTCAGCATTGTACACCTAGCAGCTGTGTTTGCCATTGATACATGCTGGTCGAATGTTCCGGAAACCGATCTCGTAATCATGCTGTGACATGCTTTCGGCTCTTTTCTTGACATACAGAAAGAAGACAGCGAAGCGGAGATATGTATGGAAGTTTCGGCTTTTTATTGTAAATTGTTAGGTTCGGAGCCTTTCCGTCCCGTATACCTAGTGCCCCAGGTAAAATGCTATGTCAGAATAGTTTATATAAAATTTGTTGATTGGCTTTTAATTTCCTGTAAAATATTTTTAAATTAGGAGGATACTTATATTTTAAGCCTGTGTGTTAACTTTATTGTAACTAAGGAATAGCATTTAATGTTTTCTATTCATTAGTTTATTCTTTGAATATTATTTTCTTACTGTTAGTAGACTGCGCATTATTTAGTAGATACAAGAGTTATCTAATTAGTTCATGCAAACTCTTAAGGTGGTAGCACTGTATTTTTTTTCAATAGTACTTTGGCAATGTGGTGACTATTGAAGGAACATATACATGGTTATAAACAAAACTTAGCTTGTATTCTAGAGTCATTTCCTGTTTAACTTTGTAAACAAGCATTCCAAATGGAGTAAGCTAATTTTGTGCTTCTATAAAGCATTAATGTGAAGAAAAGAGGAACGTCCTGGGAACCTAAGACGAAGCTGGGCAAATATTACGACAAGACTGCGCCTTTGCTTAGGATGGTGTATAAATGGTTTAGTGAGTTTAGACGAGGCCGAACGATCGCAAGCATTTCAGATATCCTATCAAAGTGACGACTCTTTAAATTATTGAAAAACATTCCAGGATATGGTGCTGAGCAATCGGAGACTGAAGGTATGAGAATTACTGGAGATAGGGTGTAATATTTTGCAAATGAAAAAGCTATCGGCGAGATGGGTGCCGCATTTCTAAAGATTGACCAGAAAAGAGAACGAACTGTTACTCCCACGCAGAATCTGCAGCTGGTTAAAAGGGATTCACCACTACACAAAGGAACAGTCAAATTTGGTGGCAACAGGAGAAAGCGCTCCGAGAAGGGCAGAAACCCTACCTTGTGGTGACTGTTTTGAGATTGCCATAGCATAAATTTTAATCTACTATTTGGAAGAGAAAGAAATCTAACCAATCAATATACACTATGTTAATGGAGCAATTAAATGACGCGATCAAGAAGAAGAATCGACCTCATTTGACAAAGGGAAAAATCCACGATAACACGCCAGTGCACAAGTATGCGATTGTAACCTTAAAATTATTGAATATAAGACATGAAATCCTTCCATATCCTCTCTATTCTCAGAATTTGGCTTCCTCGGGTTACCTGCTGTTCCCCAACATGAAAAGGGGTTAGCAGGAAAGAAATCAAGCGAAGAGTTTGTCAAAATGCGCATTTGGAGCTGAAGAAATCACATTTTATGGATGGTGTAAACAAATTAGAAATTCTCTGGAATAACCGGATAGATTATGTTGAGAAGTAAACCTATTTTTTTCTTCAAAAAAAGGGTGTTCTGTATTTTTGCACGGACTAATGGAATGATCGTTGTGCATACATAAACATTCTGTACTATTCTCTCCACAAATTGGGAATTCAAGTCAACGAAATTTTAAAACACCACATATGCTTTCGATGATTTTCATTCTTAATTTTATAATAATTTTACAAGTCTTCATTTAAATATAAATATATATGCGTTTTATGTATTTAAAGGAATACGGCAGAGGTCTATATTAACACCAAAAGCTGCAATTATAAAAAGAAAACAGTTCGACGAAATATAAGAAAACAAGATATATTAGCAAGATGCATTATTAAATTGTAATACAAAAACTATTTTACATTTGGAGCATGTAAAACTGCATATCTTTTAATTAAAACGCTGGATTTTATTTTTGGAAGCAATTTTCTTTCAAATTTAAATTTTTTTTTAGTCGTCGGCATATATAAATCATTGTTGTCAGTCCACTGCCTGTATACAATGTAAAGGAAAATGTCATGATTTCAAGGGGAATTCCAGTAAATTTTTCACCAGAACTTGATAAAATGGAAAAAAAAAATTTTTTTGTGTTCAATCGTATATGTAAAACAATATTATCTGTGTGCTAGGCTTGGATAAGCGAGGCTGGCCAATATATATGTACGACCAGTATACCGACGATTTAGCACATATTTATTTAGTCAATTCCAGACGTCTGCCTGTCAATTGTTGGGCTCCATCTTGCTGGTAAATTAAAATCTGTCATTCCCCACCCACGAGTTCTGGCAATTTGTAAAGTTGCAATTGTAATGTATTCCGTAAAAGGTTCTTCACCATGAACTTCGATACATTAATTGTTTTCTTCATGGCCGGTTTGAATACGTTGCTCAGAGGTCTCGATGAGTCTTGCATTATTCGGATAATGAAATGGGAAGGTGTATAAGTTAGTTGCTATTCATAGGCTCTTGAAGATAAGATAAATGTAACTGTTACAGTAACGCAGCATGTTATCCCTTCCCCTAGCGCCAAGACCGTGTGTGAGAAGAAGAGTCGTATTATAGTTGCCCTAATTTTCGACTGGCTCTGGATATCACATACACACTCTGCCACAGAGTTATTTATACCGCCTTTGGGTTAAAGACTCGGGAGGTTCAGGATGTCCATACTGCCGCGAGAACAACATTGTTATTTGGTGCATGTTGTAGATTGCACTAACTACAGTCGACAGTAAAGTTGTCTTTTCTCAACGTTCAATACTTGCGAGATGGCAATGGTATCAGAGTTGTCAGTATAAATCTTCAAACGGTTGTGACTTCTGTAGCATATTGTTATAAAGTGGTATTACAAATATGCAGATCCAATTAATGTAAATAAAGTATTAAATGCTTCCAATAACATTAACTCTCACTGGTGACTTTTGAAGAACAATTCAGTCGTAACTATACATGTTAAATAAAAAAACTTATTATTTTCAAAAAAAAAAAAAATAAAAATAATATCTCATTGTAATGGTATACATTTTTATGCTGTTTCATTGTCTTCGTAGTAATATAAGATTAAGTTTTTAAGTAATGTTTTATGGAGGTCAAAAACTTGATCAATTTTGGAAGGTACTGTTTGAATGAGACATATCGTTATTTGATTAATTAAGGGGAAACTCTTCATATAATGCTTCGTTTTACTTAAACATAGCAGAACGTTTAGTTTTACAAGTTATAAACTTCAAAGTTGGTAAGACTGGTCAAAATAATTTTTTGCAGCTAACATATGTATTACTGCAAGACGGAACCTAGCTGTAAGCAAATTTCTGGGATCATAGTTTCAGAAAAACAAGAAGTATATAATTAATTATGAGTAACATGTAGGGAAATTCAACTTATTTTTTGTTATTTTGAAGCTGCATTAAATTAGTAAGGGAAGATGAACACAAACAAACAGGTTGTTAAAACTCTTGATAATTCAGGTGCAAACATGAAGAAAATTTTCAGAATGTAGTTTTATAATCGACCTGTTAAACGCCCGTGTTTACTACTGAGGCATCACAGGCGGTGGGATGATACATGAGATGAAATGATATATTGGGAAAGGATTTTCTTAAGGAGAGAAACATTCCAAATACCTCCGCGGCATGTGCCATTTATGAGGACTGAGGAAAGCCTGGAAAAAACCTCAGTCAGAGAGGACGGTTCTGGCGGGATTGGAACCCCAGACCTCTCGCTCACGAGTCCGCCCCTTAACGACCTCGGACACCCATGACGGTATTAGAATGTAGTTAAAACGTATTTAAAACAAGAGGAAATATATTTTCATTCAGTTGCTGACATATTAATAAAGCGCTTGTAAAAACAAATGTTATCAATAATACATATAAACTATTCTATTAACACTATTGCGTACCCTTTATATAAGAATAGCTCTCAAAAGTTTTAAATAACAGGAAATATTATGAATTGCACTTACGTGGAGTTAAGAGACCACGGTAATAACTGCCTTTTCTGAGAATCATGGAGAGGGACACTGGTACAAAGGCTTTAGGGACTGGTATCACTTCGCAGGAGAGGTTGTTTAGACCCCTCTTCCAGCTCATTTCATCTGCCAGGAAGGCGTAGTTTTTTTTTTCTCTACATGCTCTTTCCAGTCCGCGAAATTCTGTACGTGGCAGCTTACCATGGCGAGGCTTAAGCTCACGCATAACACGCCTCATTATCGGGTCCTTTGTTGACTGTCACAAATAAAACTGAATATTAAAGTTTGTTGATTAAGGATATTTCCATTCCTCTGCATAATTTGCTTATATATTTAGTATATTTAATTATTGTTTCCTCTACCATTTACGCCTTTACGTATATCTCCTATTAATTGCGAAAATAAGTTTAGTTCCTTATGACAAGTCTATACAGTCTGATCTGGTAATATATGTTTCTGCCTTATTTTTTCACACTTCTAGAACTTTGTCTCGAAAATCTTACGCAAACGTAGCGTTCTTTCTTCATTTTTTAATGGCTTAACTTTTGTTTAGAGGTTCTGAGTTTTAGTACATGTTTTTTTTTTTTCATAATGTGTGATATACAATTTATTTAGCACACTTCCAATATAATACAATTCTCTATTTACCACCGCCATTATTAGTTGTGCTGTGCAACCGAAACCAAAACTTGCATTAAGCTTATCTTATATTTTAAGCATAGGAATAAATTTTTTTCACATCTGTATCCATTTAAAAAATTCAAATTATTATTAGATATTTTTGTTAGAACTCGTAACAGTGTTTAATCCATTTTCTCATTTTTCAAAATAATTTCCGGAGTCATAAAGTATTTTCAAACCAAAAACATTTCGTCACTTTCTAATTCATTTATGGATATTATTTTGCACTGCTTCGGGCTGTCTTCATGTTGTGACAAGCAGCATTAAAGTGTTCGAAAATTTATCCCAATTAACTCTTAATTTTTATTATACTAAAGAATGAATCAAATTAAAAAGAACATAAATATCTATTGATTATTATTTGCTGCTTATGATTACATTTTCTACATCAAATCATTTGTATGATTCCAATCTGAGAACCTAATATAAAATTACATCTAAGACTAAATTCGTTTATGATGCATTACGAAATTTAATAAATTGCTGATTATAGATACATCGTTTTAATTAAAAAACATTTGATACTACTTTAAAACTGTCAATGGTTAAGGGGTTGGACTAATGACTATTTGTCACGTCTATGTCCCATTTAAAATAAAGTTAGACTTTACTGAGCTACCTTGATGTAAAACAATATCCTTTCCATATTCGCTAGAAAAATCTTGTACTATGGACGAACCCAACCTTCATTTAGAAAAAAACCGCAAAGACCGGTCTTTGCTAAATTATTACTGTCAATGAAGTATATGCATAAACCTACATGCGTTTGTATTTTTCTTTCCATAAGAAAACACTTTCCATATATTTAAGAAGTGAATTTAAAAGTATGACCATTGGCATTTTATGGAACTCTAGAAGTTTTACTGGAAAAAATCATAAATTAAATGCGCACTTTGTATTATAACATTAAGGATGAGGGATGTTATCCGTTCGCGTTTATCCATTTAAAATAACTTTTAGGGAAATTGCACTTATATATCTCCAATTGTACTTGTCAATATCTCCAATTGTACTCATCAATATCTCCAATTCCTTAATTATGTAGTAAATGTTTCCATCTTCTTACTGGTTGTTAAAATTCCATTCCTAATAATCCTAATGGATAAGCGAAAACAATCAAAAGAATATTTATATTTTGTAACAAAAACTGGGAAGGGAGTTTAAAAATTAGTACAAAGAATGTTAAGGTTATAGTATTCGATAAGGGTTTCAAGCACAGAAAAGACAGGAGACGTTACTGAAGTAGAGTAACTTTAACTGTCTAAATGTAAGAGTAAGATTAAGTAGTAATGGAAAATGGAATGAAACAAAGGGGAAATTGGCATTGAAAGCTGTAAATGTAAATATTTTTACGGAAAGTGTCAGATATACAAATTAAATCGTTGGGGACAATTGATTTGGCTATTTGAAGGTTTAAGTAAAATTCGATTTAATTCACAGAAATGTATGTTAACTAATTTTGGGCCTATTGAGAACCTCATCCAATAGCGTGGGTCAAGAATAGGAAATAATGGGGAAAATAGTGGAAATGGCATTGAAGTGTTCGTATAGGACAAACAAGCTAAAGTAACACATTATATTGAGACAATGTTTAATTTTACGAGAAAGGATAAAAGAGGCCTTGGTCAGTATGATCAAGCAGACTGGAAAGAATTGGTGAAGGAAAAAATGTAGAAAAATAGAGAATTAAAAGAGAGAGATGTTTTTTTGGAAATAAATTAAGGATTTAACATGTAGAAGTGCAAGAAATGTTTAGTGGCTTTAATAACAATAATCCTCAAATTTATATAGTTGCATGAAATACACCCAGGGACAAAAAGCACAGACACTTTTTATATTTGATTATATTTTGTTCTTTTTTAATTCTATATTTTGTTCTTAATTCTTTTAAAACGAATAAATACCCACTTAAACAAAAGAAAAATCATGTAACTTACTTGTTGTTCTATTAAATATAAATTAATAGGGCATTATTACTTGGGTAAAATATTATAACGATATCTGCTTTTTGAATGTATCTTTTTTTTTTTTGTTAAAAATAATATAATCTGTGCGTTGACCTGTTGAATATAAATTAATACTGTTACGCAGGTGAAATATTATGACGGTAGAAAATTTGTTCTTTGAATTTGATTATTTTTTGTTATAAACAATATAACCTATGCGTTTTCTTGTTAAATATAAATTAATAGGGGTATGTTACGCGGGTGAAATATTATAACGGTGGCAAATCTGCTCTTATTCAAATTCGCAATTAGTTCTCTCTCTCTCTCTCTCTCTCTCTCTCTCTCTCACACACCCACACACACACACAAACCTTAACACTAATCTCGGGTAAATCCTAGAAACAGGTGGGCCCAGTGGTTTATTGTGGCTCGCTACGGCCCGACGGCCTACGCTCGCCTCCATTTCCTTAATATAAATTGATAGGAGCGGATAAGTTACTATAATGGTGACAACTCTCCTTTGATTGCAACATTTGTCAACATCAATCTATAGGTCATTCTGTGCGTGATGCTATGTTATCGAGTAAATGATTGCAATTGTAGTATCCTTTAACTCTGGCAGAAAAAAGAAAAGCATGTCGACATGAGGATTCGAAACCACTATCTTCACATCTATAGCATGACACTCTAAGTCGTCCTGGTGGTGTAGTGGTAACCATACTTGCCTTCTAAACCCAAGATCGCGGGTTCAAACCCGGCCAAAACCAATGGATTTATTCGGGCGTAAAAATCCTAAGTATGGCTTCCTTCGGAAGGAGAGTAAAGACGTGGGTCCCGTGTCGTACATTTACAGCACGATAAAGAACCTCAAGACTGAAAATAGAGGCCTCTGAGCAAAATTTGTCAGCCGTTTCACGCCCTAATTGGAATGGGACGCTGATGACCTGAGATGTTAAAGAGCGTCCGTAAATAAACCAAATCAACAACAACAGCGCTCTAACCGTCTGAGCTATCGTATAGTTGGATTGTCGGATTTGAAAGCCTAATTGGCTTCGGCTCTCTCCGCTCTCTCCGCTGTCGCTCGGGACTGCAACCTCCACCCAGCAGCAGGAATAGCAGCAGTTGCACTAGCAGCAAGCGTTGCAATAGGTTGCAGTAGTGCTTTCCGTTCAGCGTGTATGGATAGTATAAAGTTTCTGGCAGCAACAGTCTTGTCTTAACCCGCCTTCTAGTGTCAAGCGGATTCATATCGGAACTCCTTGCTGGCCATGGTAAAACATGGATTCCTAATTTTTGGAGATAACCTCTGACCACGTGGGCAATATTCGAGCGTGAATGTCATGCATTAAAAGATAATTATCGCCTGTAAATGGGCCAAATGGCACAACATGATTAACCAAACATTCATTTATTTACCTATCAGCTGTTAGACTTCCATTTTCTACCAAAATTAACTCAGTATGAGCATCCATAGACACTCCTGCATGAACCTTCACTCCATCTCCAAATGGCAACTTTTTGGAAATGCAGCATTATGCACATCGTTCTCCCCTCCTTCTCCAAACTCTTGCACGTCCACCAGGTGAGCGCAGATTGAAACAGGACTCGTCTATGAACAGAATAAAGCTCTACTTTTCACTTTTCCAACCCCTATGATCATTTGCAAAACGCAATTGTTCGACTCGGTGCATTCTGAGAGAAACTGGCACCAGTTGCAGCTATACCTGCAATCATTTCACTTGCTTTCAGTCTTTTTCTAACCTTTATGGCCGAAATTGGGCGTTCATGCATGAATGTTAGCAAATTCCTGGGCTGCAATCATAACTGGCAGGCTGCGCTCCCTAAGAACTGTCAATACCGTGTGCCTGTCTTCATTTTGAATGGTAACTCTCAGATGACACATACTTCGTCTTCTGGTATATTTTAGGGCCCCTCTAAAATGTTTTATGCATCATGGAGTGTGCTTCTAGCCATATTCATTACATTTGACATACAACTTACACTGCGTCCATCATCGTTAAGGGCCACAGTTCGAGCCACATCTTCAAGTCGCAATTTTTTTAGGTTAATTGTGACAACCCTACTTACATTTACAACATGTAAAAATAAAAACAAAACTTAATGATAATGAAGCACCAAATATTTATGAGAAATTTGTGGACATGATTGGATTATTCGGTTACAATGACTTGTTTATAAAGCAAAAAACATTTAACATAGCCTACGTCTCCATGACAACTAATGCATGGCGTAATATTTTGCTCCAAGTAGATATAAAAGTATCTTTTTTGTTCCTGAGTGTATATATGAGATAAAAATATGCGGAATGTTTAATAAAGCTTTGTGTGTGTGTGTCAGTGCAGAAGTTGTCCAATTGAAAGAAGTAGGGGGGAGGATTGATATAGAGATATTTTCGATGTATGGGGAGAAAGATAGTATATGACATGGTTTATTAGAATGTAATGAAACTAGGTTATTGAGAGAGAGAGAAAGAGAGAAATCGCTTTTGAAGAAATAATAAAGTACTAACAGAAATAGTAGGTAATAAGATAGTACATTTAATATCAGAGGGAAAATGTAAATAAGAACAAAGAAGGTGAAATGTGTCCAAAATTAGATTTATGTTTATATTATGTGGAAGAGGGTAATAACCGGATAATCAGGGCTGAGGATGTTGAATCAATAAGTAGAGGTATTGATAGTTATTGATTATTAGCAGCATCTCCGTTTATATGTAGCGCACATTTGCTATGAGGCACTAAAAGAAAATCATGTAACACAGAAGAAGACAAACAGAACGTATCTATTTTAAAATTATATTTAAAGTTCAGCGACAATTTAAAGAAACTCTGAATTTGTTCACATGCATCTGATTTGTTGTTCAGTGTAATATTATCTTCTGAGAAACCGCCTCAAGTTGATGAAGTTCTAATCTAGCAGTCATATGGCGAATCTTGGCCTTAAAGGGCTTTCATTCCAATGACAGTTGCTATTTTTATTGCATTTCTTTTTTAATGATTACATAACACTTTCAAAATTGGTTCACTTGTGTTACAACATTTAATATATATATAAAGTGTTTTCAAATATACTGTTTTCAAGGGTAATTTCTTCTTTGTTCGTGCATTGCTGTTGTTCACTCTTACCTTAAGTGATTCACGCAATGGGGACGAACACGCCATGTCAAGTTGATATTTCCCATGATGCACCATGCCTTGAACGAACGGCAAGGAAGCTAACACGGACGCCAAGTCGGATATGATTGCTGCTGTATATCCGGCCAAAATCACATATCCCATCAGATAGGATGTCAGAAACACTAAGCGGCCACACCAATATATTGGAGTATCATCTTTGCCAGTAACACATCATTTTCCTCATATCACGAACACAAAGTAGTTCCTGTCATAATTGTAATCACCTAATTTAAGCATGTTCACTATATTCCTCATTGTGTTTCGAAATTATTGTTCACAATTTTAAACCAGCGTCTGTGAGGGACATGTCTTTGAAATAGCTAGGCGCGGCTGCGTTAAACATAATCTATAACAGATTATTATCCAAAGCGGAATATCCGTCTCTATGCCGCAATAGTGATACCAATTTATATAAACCTAAATATCATTGACTTATACAGATATAATTAAACCTACATTAAAGGAATTTTCATATGCAGATAATCTCAGCTATCAGGAAAAAAAACTGTAAGCTAATGGCTGCTTGGAAAATAAGAATAAAATTAAAACATTCCTAGCTTTAAATGACACTAATCTCGACAATTTTTAAAATTACGAAGAAAGCCAACATTTTGTATAGTTACCTGTCTGGAACTATAACAGCAAGTTAATTTAACTGTATTTTGCATTATGCAAAACTGCATCAATATTAACATAAAACTTATTATAATTAATCCTCTCGTACCGTCCTTCAAACTAGGCTACTGAACCAATAGCTGTAAGTATTTTTACGTACCTTGACCGCAGAAGGAAGCAAAGGCTACCAGCAGAGCATCTGAAAGCGTGTATGGTTGTGGTTCCGACATAAAGCGCCCGGTGCCGAAAAGCGCTGCAGCAAACCTGAGTAAAGCCGTTCCAATGGCAATCCACAGCGAAGCACTGAAGGGCCTTGATATGTAATGCCAATGTGCACTGCCGATTGGCTTTCCTTGTATCCGAATAAAAACGTGCTGCCTATCGTTTGATACAAGAAA
Source organism: Metallyticus violacea (assembly GCA_030762175.1). Taxonomy (NCBI): domain Eukaryota; kingdom Metazoa; phylum Arthropoda; class Insecta; order Mantodea; family Metallyticidae; genus Metallyticus; species Metallyticus violacea. Next base: position 49,095,507 of record CM060838.1, on the reverse strand, counting down.
ACAACTCATGTACAAAACAGCTATAGCTTGGCATAATTTCAGACACAGTACAGATTGTTAAATATTTTATGAGTGCCGCCTGCTATCGAAGTTTCAAATTTCACTCCTTTATTGAAAATATTATTGAACCCTTTAGATGAATATTTCATATTTTTATAATCCTATATGTTAGTGCAAGTGATATCTGTTTTAGGGAACTGAAATAAAATAAAATTCTTCAAAGGGGTATTTTAACAACAATTTCATTTTCGAGATATAAATAGGTAGTAGAATGAATATATATAAAACATAAAATATAATACAAACAATTCAGTAAGAACATAGAATTTTCCCTTAGTTAAACCAAAATACACAATGTGGGACAGACCTACCATTATCTTTGTTTTATTTCCTTTCTGGTTGCATTATACCACTCAAAAACGCACCAAAATAGAGAAAATAATACTTATTTAAAAAGTATATAGTTATCAGCACCATTGACGATCAGAACTTTCAAAGTTTTGGAATGTAACAGTCTGGCATTTGTCACTCAGTATTAATATGAGAACCGAAAGCAAGCGCTTAGTATCACCAGAAGCCACTGGGTAATATTTTGACTTAATCAAAACATTGACAGATATACAAAGTTTTCAGTCATTGTGTAATTCTTTCTTTACTTTCCCCCCAACATTACCTGGAGTTTTGACTAGGTAATCTGCTTTCATTGTTTCCAGAAAGTCAATATTTGGTACAACAGCCTCTCATTATTTTCACATACAGAGATTTTTTGAGTAGTATTTAACGCCTGTTTTTGCTACAGAGGCACCACAGGCGGTGGACAGGTGATACATGAGGTGAAATGATAAATTGGGAATGGATATTTTTTTTAATAAAGGAAGCGTTCCAGGCCTAAGTTTAGGTACCTTCCCGGCATTTGCCAGTTATGAAGACTGAGGAAAACCTGGAAAAAAACCCAGTCAGGGAGGACGGTGTTGACGGGATTCGAATCGCAGACCTCCCGCTCACGAGTCCGTGCCTTAACGACCTCGGTCACCCGTGGAGTGCACATACAGAGATAATAAACACTTGGAAGTCTCTTTTAACAAGCATTAAGTAATTTAATGAAGTATTGTTTAATTAGCTTTGTCTCAGTTAGGCACATAGTACTACTTCCAGCTTGGATTGTAAGTATAACGTGTTAAAAATAATATCTCTAATATACAATAGCTGTTAAGAAGATTGCATAAACATCGATTCTGGAAGTAAAGGCATTTTGGAAGTTTCTAAAGGAAATTCAACCTCGTTTGGAGTCGTTATAAGCACCATCTTAACTGTTAGATGAATAATAATATTTTGAATATTCTCAATAACTCAGCTGTTTGAGGCAAGTCACGTGGATAATACCTCTAGAATAGCATAGCATGCGGCTACATAGAGACATGAATATGCAAATTCAAACAACACTCATATTTATGACTGAAACATTGCAACTTGTTATGCATAAAATCTGCTATTGTCTCTCTTTCTCCCTCCTTTGCCAAGTTTCCTAATCCTTAGGTGATTCATTGGGGTCAACTTTGTCAATAAGAAGCTGCAAGAAAGTGTCCAAGACTAACCATTGTCTCTTTTACAGGAAACTCTTCGTTCAACCATCCTTAATCCTACACATTACGTCTTCATAATCAGGTTCAAAGTAACACTTTTGGAGGAACTAGTTGCTAGCAGAGATTCTCCATGGAAAGCTTGGAATTTTGATTCTCTGTGTCTTTGAAATAAAACGTTGCTAAAACATTATATAAGATAAATATTTATTATTATTTTTTTTTTCGTAAAACGAGGACTGCGTCAATATTTTGAATCTGCATTCAACATTGGGCTTGTGAAGTGCTCTATTGACTTATTGCACAATGTACGTTGTTTTCATAGGTCACTTGGAAGATTCATTAAATTGTTTATTTATGGACATCGGAATTCTTAGCATTTAATATCAAGATTGGTCAAGAGTAATAGTAGTATAGTATGTATTGTATTAATTGCTCAATATTTACAAGCATTTATACAACATTGTAAGTTCAAAACATTGAAGCAGTCTTTGCTTTCCGAAAAAATGTTAATACAGATTATTCTTACACAATATTTATCAATGTTTTCTCTCAAAGTGCTTCTAATTCCACGCATTTTGCATAGAAAACAACCACGCTTTGGACAGATTTATTCCTGTGCACACAGGGTCTCAACATACTAACCTATCCCTATTCAAGTTAGCAAATTAGTTCCAAAGCGCAGTTAACCTCCACTGTTCTTTTTGTCCACTAAAATGCCGCCAGTGTTTTCTGTATCCACAAAAAACATATTCTCAACCCAGCCTCATCTGTTATTTTAGTCGTGAAGCAGTGATTACTGGCTTCGATCCCGAACCCCTAGATTATCAATGTTATTATAATTCATTATCACTACTATATAATAACATTATAAATAATTTGTGTGATTATTTTGATCTTTGTATGTATGTAATCATTGTACTTATTCCCTGTATATTGGGGGAAAAAAATGAAAAAAAAAACTTTATGCCTAACTCCATGGTAATCAAATAGTGTTATATTTTGCTTTAACAAAATAGTCTAAGGACCTGTATCTTTTATGTATGTTATGTTTAACAGGAAGGATTGGTCCGTTAGGTCTTGAAGGAGAAGAATAGGAGCAGAAGAGTCGGAAGATTTCTTTCATGAGAACGGTCACGACGGCGACCTTTTGTTAGATGAGAAAACAAGCTACATAATAAAAACCCCTGATGCAACTCCATCTGAATTAAATAGCATATGTAGGGCAGACTAATGGGAAATAATCAAATAACCAGAGAAAATAAAAACTCAAGATCAAGACCAATTAGAAAAATCGGAGCGAATCAAGATCAAAGATCACGGCCAATAGGAATTTACGAGAAGACTTTTTGTATGAATAGTATAATAAACCATGTGTAAGAAGGGGGAGTAAAAAGTATTCAAAAGTCGTATCATAAAAGTTTGAATATGGCTTTCAGACCGGAGAAACTGTATTATTAATAAAAGTTAAAGATTTCGAGATCTCGGCATCAGTATCGCGAGCATTATTATTAGTATTACGAGCACAGAGGATTATGAGAAGTAATTAGGAGTAGAAAACATGTAATATGTTAGTAAGCCGAGAATAATAGTCAGAGTATAACACAACGAGTGTGAAACAGTATTTATGAGCTGCCATCCCCATGTTTAATTAGAGTAATTATAGCAAGTAATTTTATGTAACTTCGTTAGTCATGAGTGTGATGTCATATTGCTGTACAAGTGTTGAGTTAATATGTGTAAAATATTATTTTCTCGCAAGTGTACTCCAGCCATAAAATCTGACCGGGAAATTGCTATTGCCTATTGTAACAATATTTGTGAAGAATCCTGTAGCATGATGTTTATTTGTATTCTGTTAGAGAATTTCTTTAGCAGGGTAGCCACCATAAAACATTTGGCGACTGCAGGGATGAAAAGACAGGCCGATAACCTCTTCAAGGGAAGAAGCCAAACGCTTGAGTTGATTCTACATGGAAAAAGTCACGTAGACCATGTTTATTTAGTATGCAGTTTTGTGGCCCGCGGTCAGTATTCAGCGGGGTAATATCAGTGGAAGGGCTTTCTCAGTTCCTTTCAATTAGTGGAAAGCGGTAGTTAGTTTTGGAAGAGAATTAAGTGGACGAGCTTTATTAGTTAAGTGCAAAAGTGCAATAGTTTATATGCAACAGTTGATACATGCAGATTGTGTTCGATCCCCCATCCCGTTAAAAACCGCTGCAAGTGGTAGTGATAGAACAATATATCAAGTGTTCTAATATTCCTAGCCACACAACAGATAACTACGCAACGAGAACGATACAGCAGGGCCAGAATTAAAGTTAAATAGTAATGAGAAAGTGATAGTGTTAACGTAGAGTTAGAAGTAGTAAACAAGTTGAATTAAATCACGAGTAAGGCGTATAGAATTCCTGATCAACTTAACCTATGGGTCGCAACTTACATAGCGCAAGAATGGCATTAAGGACACTCTAAAGCTCCTCAAGACTTGAAGGCGACCCGATACAGTGACAAATATACCAAAGTGAAAATAAATCATGTTAACTATATTTACACGTATTCATTCATCTGAGCCTGATTTCCTTGACCTCTCCCTCTGACACATTGTTGTCACAAATGTTGCATCATTTCTAGGGCGCTACTGTTTGTACTCTCAGCACACTCGACAAGCGCTGGTATCCTATTACGGAAGTAATACTCGTAAAAATATTTAAAAGGAACCATGGCTTTCATGAATGGTGCTCCAGTTTTTTCTCAGAATATGGTGGAGATCTACTTGTGTTACAATTTGCAATTTGTAATTCATAGAGAAAAGGTGTTGTTGATTTTACGCCCGAAAAAATCCATCGGCCAGAATTGAACCCGCGATGTTGTCAAGTATGGTTACCCCTACACCACCAGGACCACCTTATAGAACTGACCTTTGCACGGCATCAAAGCCGTATCACAAGTTGGTCCGTGGATTGTCTTCGAGAATTTTATGCAGCCACTACTTCGGCTGATATTACTCAATATAGATTTTCTATTAAGAACGAGCTGCTAACTTTACTTATTCATATATAGGGTGTGGAAAAACAATGTGCAGAAATTTGTAGAGTAGAAAGGCAGTACCAAACTAAGCACTTTGAGGTTAGGAACAATGGGTCGCAGATGCGCTGCATAATTACAATAAAAATCGGAAGTTATGAAACATCTTCATTTGCTAGTAAAATGCAATGCAACTCACACGACAAGTGTGTACATACTGTCTTAACTAATGACACTGGTGCACATCATAAAACTAAATATTACATGCGCGTACTTAACTGCGGTACCGTGGAGGCCCTCGCGTTGGTCCACCGCGCCCGATCCACCTTTCATCAAATTTTATGTTTAGTGATTTGGAGCTCCAAGGGAAAAATGTGCAAAGGCGCCATCTTTTTGGAACCACAAGTTTCGGTAATTTCAAGACGAGTGTCGGTGTTATTATCCAGTAGGCTTCAAAACACAAATTCTGTACTGAACATCAGACATACCCAGCGACAGTGCCTAGTACTGTAAAAGAGTGCGTATTGTACATCTGGGTTAATGGATTAATGAGTTAATAGGTAATAATAATATTTTACGTTATGGAAAATGGACAGAATTTAAAATTCATACACTATTGCACATGAGATGTACTGCACTCAACTAATAAAGCTCGTCCACTTAATACTCTCCCAATACTAACTGCCGCTTTCTACTAACTGAGCTGAACTGAACTGAACTGAATTGAACTGAACTGAACTGAACTGAACTGAGAAAGCCCTTCCACTGATATTGCCCCTCTGAATAATCTTGCCAAACTAATCGCGTTCACACAATTGCAAAAGTAAATAAACATGGTCTACGTGACTTTTTCCGTGTAGAATCAACTTAAGCGGTGGGTTTCTTCCCTTGAAGAGGTTATCGGCGTTCTTTTCATCCCTGCAGTCGCCAAATGTTTTATGGTCCCTACCCTGCTTAAGAATTTCTCTAAAAGTATACCAATAAGCATCTTGCTCAAGGATTCTTTACAAATATTGTTACAACAGACTACAGAAATTCCCAGGTCAGATTTTATGCCTGGGGATAGTGTTCTGCACCCTGGCAAAGAAATAACATTTTACACACAATATTCAACACTTGTACAGGAAAATGACATTACACATGGCTATAACGAAGTTACATAAAGGTAATTGCTATAATTACTCTAATTAAAACCTGGGGGTGGCAGTTCATAAATACTGCCTCATACTTATTTACTTGTCGTTTCTGTCCACTTCCCCCCCCTTACAGGACCTTCAGCAGCAAATACAAGGTGGAAAACCACTGGTGCTTGCCTGAGTTGAGGCATTTGATGATCTTTATGTACATCAAATAAGAAAGGGAATCTGGAAAGTTACAATGAAAATCACCTAGAATTTCTCTTGTTATGTTATATATATATTCAACTTCTATACACTCATTCTCTGGTATATCAAAGGAAACACTATAATTGTATAAAGGTTGTCTTGTCATTTGGAGAAAATAAACAGATATATATTAATATAAATGTATTGCTGTAGAACCTTCTAGGTTTATATTAAAACGATTGCCTCCTAAAATTATAACTTTTAAAAGAGAATGCATTATTGCCGTACTTTTTTACAGCACGTGTTTTAATCCGCTTCATTTGTCGACGCATTTGCCATTTCAATTTGTATGAAGACAAGATCTCGAAGATAAGCAGAACTATTGATACCACAATACCACACAACAAAATTAACATAATAGAGGCTATATCTTTAATTGTTACTGTCATATCATGTGCAAACACTCTTGGAGGGTCCTTGGGCATTGTTCGTTGTTGAAGAATTTTCAGCACTCCTGTTTGCCTCATTCGCCGAGTTCTGAAACAGTTTTTATAGAAAGTTAACAAAATTAGCCCCTCGTTAGTTTTCTTTAAAATAACTATAAATAAATGAGCTCTTAAAGTAATTGTTTTTAACTCTGCTGTTATGTTTCGTTTTACTCGTTTATTCTGATACAAAGTATGGAAAATTTTATTCAAATTATTTTAAAAAAAAATAGCACAATTATTATTGTGTTTATAGACATTAAAGCTTATTTTATTATACTTTGTTATTTATATCATTACATTTGAAGGGTACAGGGTAAAAGCAACAGAGTCCAAAGACGTAATTTTACAAGAGAGAAAAAACATACTTTCAAAATCTTAAGCGCTTTTATCTTTGGATCTTTCCAAGTGACAATATTATTTTAAATATTAGTAGAGTACTAATCTTTGCTAGAACCTGACACTACAGATATATATTCCTTTATTTTACTTCAAATTAATTATTTAATTAAGTTGCGGTCGGACTCCGTTGGGTTCTCTCCTGAATTTTGCAGCCCAAAATACGCTTAGACCAATTAAATTAATTTTAAATACCCATAAAGTATGGGTATGTGTTGAAATACATTAGCTCAAAGGGATCAATGTAAAATCTTTTTGAATTTATCTCTAAAAATTACTTTCGTCGTTAAAAAAAAAAATCTCGATAGTAACAATTGATGAGGATAAAGAACTGAAACAAAACAATAACAATGCAATGACCCTGTACATAATATCAGAGTCAGTGCACAGAATGCTTGACCTTTTTGAATGGTGTTTAACCACCGTTTTTACTACTCAGGCACCACAGGCGGTAGACTGAATCCGCCGGTTATAACTTAAATGGACTGTGTATATCAAGAAGGTGGTGATTGTATCGATTTTTCAATTGCGCGCAGTTTCTTCAACCAGCTCTAACCGTATTCATTTTTCCCTGCAATAATTTAACACGAATAAACAGCTGACCGAAAAGAACGCAGTGCTACCAACATCCCATTTTAAGTTTTTTTTTTTTTGACTGTTGGTTTTTCGTCTGTACTCTTTATTTACTATAAGTAACATATTTAACTGTATTAGGTGTTTATAATATCACAGCTTTGTTCTATAGAATACTTTTATGTTACTTAGAAAGAAATTACTAAACTTCACAAAGTTGTCGTTTCTCAATTTTTGCTTTTTGACACAAATACGCAACAAGAGTTTAAATTTTTCACACAACATTTTAGTTTTATTGTCTTTGCTTGATAAACTGAGTTTAAAACTTACACGTTTTGAAGGATTTTCTGAAGTTAAAGACTCTGAAACTGTAGATGTAATTTCAGATTATTGACTATTATTGATAAATCTCAATGTCCTTGGGGAAATGAGATGTTGTCAATGTTCTTGCATTCAAATTTGCGACAGTGAAAGTTCATAAGACATATATGTACTCAAAGTAGAAACATCAAGTATTTTACAGAAAGTAATGTTGGCCATGTTGGCCATGCTGTCCCCTTCTTGCGCGATTTTCCTAGTTCTCGGCAGATAGGCCAGCTTCTTCCTCTTACTTCCTCCTCAACTGGCCACGTCAGCATGGTACACCTAGCAGCTTTGTTGGCCATTGGTACATGCTGGTCGAATGTTCGGGAAACCGATGTCGTAAACATGCTGTGTGACATGCTCTCGGCTCTTTTCTTGACTTACAGAAAGAAGACCGCAGAGAGGTGATATATATATATATATATATATATATATATAGAAGTTTCGATTTTTTATTCTAAATTGTTGGGCTCGGAGCCTTCTCCACCATGTACACCTAGTGACCCCAGATAAAATGTTATGTTGGAACAGTTTATAGAAAAGTTTTGATTGTGTTGTATTATATTGACTTTGTCTCCTATGTAATACTTTTAAATTAGGAGGGAACATTCCTTTATAAGCTAATGTGTTGTCTTTATTGTAACAAAGGGACTGCATTTAAGGTATTCTACTCATTAGTTTAATCTTTGATTACTCTTTTCAATTTACTGTCGATAGATTCAGGTAACATTTAGTAGATGCGAGAGCTGTAAGGTGGTATCAATGTATTGTTTTCGTTGTTAGCTTGGCAATATGGTGACTATTGAAGGATAATAATAATAATACGTGGCTATAAACATTTACAAAGCTTAGTCTGTGTTCTAAAGTCACTTTCCTGATTAAATTTGTAAACAAGCATTTAAATGCAGAAATACTAATTTCGTGCTTCTATAAAACATTGTTTTTTTTTTAAAACAGCACCGTCCTCAGGAGCTAAGGCGAAGCTGGACAAATATTACGGCGAGCCTGCCCCTTTATTTAAAATGGGTTATAAATGGTTTGGTGATTTCAGATGAGGCCGAACGAGCACAAGCATTCCAGAAGTGCTGCGAGCAGACGACTCTCTAAATTATCTAAAATCCACGATACCGGGATGTAGTGCAGCTTTTTATTATATATATATATATATATATATATATATATATATATTGTACCGGGCACTGTTCACTGTTTCACTCCTTCGCTAAAAGTGCTCCAAATTCATAGCATATCCAGAAGATGGTGTAAAAGAACTTTCCGGCAGAATATCGCGCCAGTTTGAACACGCACCATCTTGTATTCATCAGTGAGCATCCTATGCACCCACCGTAATAATGGTATGAGCGGACCCGAATCTGATACTCAGTTCTACAGAAATACACCAGCTCACGAATCTGGCGTCAATGCGTCCTACATCCAGTAATGGCCGTGCTGGGACGACCAGAGCGTTGCTCATCTGTGACTGATATACGTTCATTTTTAAGACATCTAACCACTCGCACACTCTTCCCTCGTTATTTCCATACCTTGCCGACATCTTTCTATGAAGTTGTCGCGGATTTACGCCATTTGATCACAAAAATCTTATTACTGCTCGCTGTTCTTCTTCGGTGCACACATCTAGGGACGCGGCCATTTTGTTTCAACTGTCCTTCATATTCAGCATGTATTCCATATGTCGGCATATGTCACATTTTTCTCAAAGCATGCAGCTTCACTTGCCGGGAATTTGAAATGCCTGGAGTGATAATTGCATTTTTAATAGTGTTAGTTTTCTGGTACTTTTTGAATCATCCTCATAGTTTAAACGTATTTAAAAAAGAAGAAATGTATTTTTTCCAGTTGCTGATATATTAATAAAATTTTAAAATAAAAGCAAATTTTATCAATAATATTCATATATCTAAAGCATTCCATCCAAAGTAGTCTATTAATGGTCTGTCCTGGTGGTGTAGTGGTTACCATACCCAAGATCGCGGGTTCGATTCCGGTCAGGACTGATGTTTTTTTTTTGGGGGGGGGGGCTTAAAAAGCATAAGTATGGCTTCCCTCGGAAGGAAAGTAAAGCCATGAGTACCGTGTCGTACATTTGAGGCGCGTCACCTCAAGCTTGAAAAAAGCGGCCTCTGTGCAAAATTTGTAGGCCGTTCACGCCCTGAATAGAATGGGGCGCTGATGACCGGGGATGTTAAAGTGCGTCCTTAATTAAACAAATCAAAATCAATTTTATTTATACTATTGCATAATTTTTATCAGAATAGTTTGCAAAAAACTTAAATTATTTTAAATAACAGGAAATATTATGAATTGCACTTACATGGAGTTAAAAAGACCGCGGTAATAACTGCCTTTTCTGAGAATCATGGACAGGGACACTGGTACAAAGGCCTTAGGGATAGGTACCACTTCGCAGGAGAGGTTGTGTAAACCCGTTTTCCAGTCGTTTTCATCTGCCAAGAAGGCGTAGTTTTTTTCTGTACATACTCTTTGCAGTCCGTCAGTTTCTGTATGTGGCAGATTATTATGGCGTTGCATTCGCTCTCGCATAACACGCCTCATTACAGGGTCTTTCGTTACCTGTCACAAATAAAATTAAACATTATAAATTTTCTGATTAATAATATTTCTGATTCCTGTTACAATTACGGTTTTACTTATATCTCCAATTATATACAAAAATAAGTTTTGTTTTTTATGTATTAAATCTATATGGTGTGATATCATAATATGTGTTTCTGCATTCTTCTAGAACTAAAAAGTTATACAAACATAGCATTATTTCTTTATTTTTTAATGGGCTATGTTTGTGTAGAAATACTGAGGTCAGTACTTGTTTCCTTGAAAAAACTGTCCATTGTGTACCACATAAATGAATCAGCATACTTCCAATTTATTACCTGTCTGAAGAAACATTGCAGGAGGCAGGCAGCGGCACCTCGAGCGTCAGGGTGATTACGATACTGATTTTCTGGTTGATCCATAAGTTTCCGGCCTAATCATTTTCTACGTATGATAAAGGCAAAGACTATATTTCACGATTTAATATAGTTGCCCTTTATTGCAATACATTTCTCACATCTTTGTGTTAACATTTAAACCCTCCCCCCCAAAAAGTCAGAAGACTTGTCTGCAAAATGGGCATAAACAGCATCCAATCTCCTCTTCGTCACACCTAAATTTTCTTCCTCGAAGGTCCTTCTTGAATTTTGAGAACAGGAAATAGTCACTAAGAGCTAGATCTGGGCTGTAGCGTGGATGTTCGATCTCCTTGAAGTTACATTTTTTCATATCTTCCTTTACAACAAGAACTGTGCGCGTTGTCGTGAGGAAGGTGCACATCACCACCACTCACTCAGTTTTCCTCGCCTTCTCACTTTGATGGAAGGAAGCACGTAGTCTGTAAAGTAGGCCAGCATGGTACTCCCCATTACTTTGGTGTTCCTCCCCTTGAAGTCAATGAAGAATATTTCTTCACTGTTCCAAAAGATTGTGGCCAAGATCCTCTTGGTTGACTGAGTAACCACCTTGGCTTTTGAGGCGGTGCCTCACCAGGTTTACGCCACTCCATTTATTCTCTTTTGGACAATAGATCGTAGTAAAGGACCATATTTTCATCTTCTGTAACAATGGTTTGCAGAACTTCCCTCTCGTTGTCACGACAGAGCTCCAAAAATGTCTGACAATAGATGACTCGTATCTGCTTTTGGACTGAGGAAAAAAATCTAAGCACCCATCTTGCGCTAACCTTACTCATGTTTAAATATTCATGAATAATTCGAAGAAATTTTGTTTTAGAAAGATCCAACCTTACTGCTTACTCTGTAACTATGAGCCGCAGGTATTCCATAATTTCTCCTTCCACAAGAGCGATGTTTTCAGGAGTGAGCACCTCCAAAGGCCGACCTGCACCCTGTTAGTCTTCAATGCTTTCTCGACCCATTCGAAAACGTTTGACCCATTCTTTAACGGTAGAATATGAGGGGGATGTTTCCCCATATGCACCGTTCAATCGATGTGTAATTTCATTTTGAGTAAGGCCTTCTTTTGTGAAGAACTTGATAACAGGTAGAAATTCCATTTTGAACACGTCAAAATCTTCTACACATAGCCTTCTTTATGTAACTAAACCTGATCAACTGAACACAGCGGAGCGGAAGTTACAGATGTAATTATTTACTTAACAGATAAGGTATGACACCAATAATGATTTTGTGTAGGCTATAATCCTTATCGGCGAGGCCGGAAAAAAATGCAAAAACTTGCGATGCATTGTAAGACTTGAAGCTTTTACGTAGTATGTTAGAAATTATAGCTTCTCGGGTGATCAGCCGTGTCAATTCGATAAAAGTCGAGCTTTCGACCGTTGTACACTCCATGGCCTTCATCAGAAACTGGAGTCTACAATGCCGGAAGCACGACTTTTATCGAATTGACACGGCTGATCGCCCGAGAAGCTATAACTTGCGATGCATTTTAATGGAGTTGCCTGACATTGTTGCGCGTCATCCAACCTACCTGAGAATGCTAAGAAAAAATGTAAAAGAGCCCCTCCTTACAAAAAGTATTTTTTTTATGTAGATGAAGCATAGTTGCATACTCGTTACACTGTAAACAAGTGTTGGCAGCATGATATGCAAGGTGTACATGTAAACCAAAATGTTGGGCAGAGGGCTATTGTTCTTCATGTTGATGAAATGAATGGCGAAATTAAAATAAACGGTTAAACGAACATTACATATCAAATCTGCCATCTGGGTGTATTGTTTTTAGATAATGCATCGTATCACACAGTACAAGAAAATAAACTACCAACAATGTTCTCTAGAAAGATGACACAATTTTGCAGTTTAAAAAATAAAAATTTCACTGCAGAGACAGATTTAACAGAACAAGAATTGATAGAAATTGTTAAATAAAACAAGCCTCAATCTGTATACACAGTGGATTTTAAACACCCTGATTTTCAGTACTACGGCTACCACCCTGACACTACGACCTAAACCCAATCGAATTCGTTTGGAAGTTGTGAAACAAAAAATAGCATTTAAAAATGTTGGTTCCATTTCTCTGCCAGTGTTCGTTTCACGCCCTAAATGAATAGGACGTTGATGACCTGAGATGTTAAAGAGCGTCCGTAAATAAATCAATCAAAAAAAAAATCTGCCAGTGTTAAAACGAATGACTGCACAAGCAATAAGCCAGTTCAGCAAAGAAGACTAGATAAAATGCCATCACCCTGTGAGATGGGCACTCTCCGGACTCGAACACTTTAGACAATTATCGTTGCCTTCTGATTTAAGTGTATGTATTGTTTTATTTTGTTGGGGTGAGCAAGTTTTAAGAATTCTTTTAAAGTAGCGAACCAGCCATCATATCCTAAATTTTGAAGGTTGCATCGGAAAGTAGCATTGCTTGTTAGAGGGAGGGTATACGATAGAGAAAAAGAGAATAGAGCAGCCATAGACGACAATACAGGAAAACAGTTTGGCGCGATAAAACGGAGTAGCCGTGGACGACAATAGAGAAAAACAGTTGGCCGTGAGACTGATAGCGGGCTAACTGCAAAAATAACCTACGGGAAGAATTTTTTGTAATAATTAAGTGCTATCATCTGTGCTCGTTTATTAGGTTATGTCCTTCGATAATCAATTATTAGTAGACAGGACGAAAAATTGATGCGGAAAACTTTCCTTATTAAAAAAAACAGTTGGAGTGGTGAGAAACAAAAGTGCGTATGAGCTTAGTGCCCACGCTTCTAAGAACTTCTTAAGATTTCTTCCATAAGTCAAGATTGGGAACCCTGGGCCATAGAGCAATTAAATAAATCAAGGCTGTTGTCGTCAAAACAAGTGCATTCTATCCACAACTACCTTTCCATCTCCTTTACCCTCGAGATAAGAAATTTGTTTCCAAAATACCAGCTTAACATTAGCCGGAGCATTGAGGAAACCTCAGCATTAAAACGCCATCAAAGGAGCCGTGAGAGGGCGGAGAAGAAAGTCTACACATCATCCTATAAGATTAACCGAATTCTTGCTTAATCCAACAATCATCCATACTTCCGCATCCCCCTACTCACCATTGTTGAACCGTTCCAAAAGGGTTTTCCAACTTGTGGTTGTTAGCAACTATAAAAAAAAATGCCACACCTGTTAAACAGATCGAAAAGATTATTGGCCTCGAACTACGTTAATGGAAGAGGAAGTTGAAAGGATGGTTAAAAATCATGGATACTGTGAATAGTGATGAAGAATATGATAAAAATTAGAACGATTATGGGAAGGTAGCACAAGACATTCAACAGAGGAAATTGAGATCTCTGCTTCGGGCATACAACTAAGATACTTGTATGTATAGTAAATTCAGTCATGGCGTTGGTAATTATATTTTATTAACTTCTTAACAGTCGTTGATGTTTTTATGGTCAGGCTGTACTCTACAGTCCTCAAGCTTACTCACTGCGCAGCGAGAGGGAGCGGAGGAATAAGAGCGCCCTCACCTGAAAACTGCAATGTTTCGTCAGAAGGGATATACCATCATTAGTTGTGTTGTACTGGTATGCAACAATTTGCATTAAGTTTATATCATATTTAAGCATCGCAATGAGAGTTCTCTGTATCCGTTTAAACATTTCAAACAATTATTAGCTATTTGTACTTGGACTCTTATCTGTTTTTAATCATTTTCTAATTTTCTAAAGCTTCAGAGTCATGAAGACTTTTGAAATCATAAAAATTAATCACTTTCAAATACATTTACAGACAGTATTTCGCACTGCGTTGCTTTTGATGTAACCAGCAACATTTAAGTGTTCTAAAATTTTTCATAATTAACTCTTCTTTTTCATAATAAAGAACGAGTTGAAGTAAAAGCTAAATTACCTATTGATTATTATTTGGTTTTCATGATTATATTTTGTACCCAAAATCACTTTTATGATTCCAATCTGTAAACATAATCTAAAGTTAAATCTAAGACTAGCTTCGTTTATAAAGCAATAACCAATTTAATAAATTTTCGAATATAGATATATCATTTAAATTAAAGAAGCATTTTATACCTACTTTGATAAAATGTGAATAGTTACAGAATTCAACTAATTACTACACACCAGGCACACAAATAAAGCCAAACTTTGCTGTGAAGTTGATGTGAAACAATTCTTTCCATATTCACTTGATAAAGTTTGTATTGTGGATTTAGAACACGGCATTGACCGGCCATTACTAAGTTAATTCTGTCAATGAAATAGAATCATAAACCAACAAGTGTTTGTGTTTTGCACTCCATATAGAACACACTTGCACATATTTGCGAGGGACGTTCTAAAAGTTCTCTGTCTAACTTAGATGTGTCTTGAACATGGGTAATTTATTGTGATAGTTGTTAAGTATCTTCCTTTAGATATCGCTTTCAGACGCGTAACTGTTTTCGCTTGTTTGTGAGGATCGCATAAACAAACTAGTGTTAACATTTCGTGCGAAAGGAATAAAACTGAAATATGAGCTGCGATAAAGTACTTCATTGAAGGGTTTAACCCCAACATAAATATAAAAGGAGTTATATTCTACATTCTTCCTTTTGTTTTTAATGGTAATAAAGTGAGCTGGTGAATTTAAGCGCGGTCGTATTCAAGATGATGAGCGCTCAGCACGTTCCAAAAGTGCTACGACCGACGAGATTATGACAAAAATTCACAACTAAATGATTACCGATTGAAGATACGCGAGATGGCTGACATTGCAAATACCTCAATAGGTCGTGTCTATTACATTTTAAGGGAAGGGTATGAAAAAGCTTTTCCCTCGTTGGGTGCCGCATATGTTAAAATTGATAAATAAAATGCATTAAATGAATATTTCGCAAGAGTGTTTGGACTTGTTTAAACTAATTTCAGTAAATTCCTCAGACGTTTTATAACATTAAATGAAACATAAATTCATGATTACACGCCAGAGACGAAGGAGCAGTCCAATCAGTGGCTGACAATTGGGGAAATGACCTGCAAAAACGGTTCTATCTGCAGAAACAGTCATGGCTACGGTTTTCTGGGATTCTCAAAGTGCGGTGCTCATACACCACCATCATAGGTGCAGAACTATCACCAGAAAGTATTATACTTCACTACTGAACAAGCGAAATGTGCACACCTTGTGAAAAAAAGTCCTCTTTCATCACGATAATGAACCTCTACAACGACTGTGATTCTTGTTGCTAAACTGCTTGACCTTCGCGTCCAAGCGCTTCCGCATCCGCCATATTCGCGGTATTTGGCTCCCAGAAATTATTTTTTTGTTCTCAAACCTGAATAATTGGTTGGGCTGAAGAAGATCCACATCAAATGATGAGATTGAAGCTGAGACAGACACTTATTTTCACAGTTGGACAGATATTATTATAATGAATGTTTTAAAATGTTGTAAAGTTATTGGACTAAATGTATTGATTTGCAAGAAGAATACATTGAAAAAAATGTTTAAAATCTTGTGTTTTCTCGGTCAGGCCGAGAATTTTAGAACCCTCCTCGTATAATTTAAATTGATCATAAAATTAATATTTTATGGAACTCTAAAAGTTCTTTTTTCTTGTCCGTTTATTGACTTAAAATAATTATCACGGAAATTGAACTCATCAATATCTCGAATTCTTTAATAACGTAGTAAATGATTTCATCTTCTTACAAGTTGTTAATATTTCTATTTTTAACAGTGAAAGTCCTAATTTTGGATAAGCGAAAACAATTAAAGCAATGTCTAATTTTTGTAAAAAAAAAAAAAAAAAGGAAGTTTAAAATAAATGAAAATAATTTTTGGTTTATGATGTTTGGTAGAGGTTTCAAGCAGATAACGAGAGATGTTTCTGGAAAGGAAAGGAAATTGACTAAGTAAATTTAACTATCTAAGAGTAAGATAAAGTAGTAATAGAAAGTAGAATGAGCAAAAGAAAAAGGTATTAACCAAGGGAAAATTGGCATTGACATCTATAAAGGTATATTTACAGAGAGTGTCAGAAATGCAAATTAATGGTTGCAGAGAGTTTATGGAGAGTATATTTGTATATCTGAAGATTGAGTAAATGTCAATTTAATTCACAGAAGTTTGTGTTAACTAATTTTGAATCTACCGAGAGATCTATCCAATGGCGTGGCTCAAGATGAATCAGAGCGAATAGGGAATAATGGGGAAAATAGTGGAAATGGTATTAAAGTGTTAGTTTAGGATAAGCAGGCTAAAGGAACAAATTAGAGGAAGTGTTTACTTTTATAAGAAAGGATAGTGTCAGTACAATTAAGCAGATTGGAAAAAAATGGTATAGGAAAAATCTAGAAAGTAAAGCAATTAGAAGCTAGAGACGGTGTTTTGGAAAGAATTTAAGTTAAGGATTGAACATGTTGAAATACAAGAAATATTTAATGGCTTTGATAGCAATAACCCACAAGTTTATATAACTGTATGAAATATTATGGGGTATAAAAGTATGGCGAGTGTTTAATAAAGCTTTGTGTGTGTGTCAGAGCAGAAGTTGTCCAATTGAAAGGAGTAGGGGGGGAGGATTGATATAGAGATTTTCCGATGTATGGAGAGAAAGATAGTATATGACATGGTTTATTAGAATGTAATGAAACTAGGTTATTGAGAGAGAAAGAGAGAAATTGCTTCTGAAGAAATAATAAAGTACTAACAGAAATAGTAGGAAATAAGATAGTGCATTTAATTTCAGAGGGAAAACGTGAAGAAATACAAAGAAAGAGAAATGTGTGTAAAATTAGATTTATCTTTGGATCATGTGGAAGAGATAAATAACCTGATAATCAATGCTGTGGATATTGAATCAATAAGCAGAAGTATTATTAGTTACTGATTAAGCAGCATATTCACTTATATTTAATGAACGTAAGCACACCATTGTTATGAAGCAAGTAAAAACAAAATTTGTAACTCAGAAGAAGAAAACAGAACGTATATCTCCTATAAAATTATAATCAAAGTTCAGCGATAATTTAAATAAACTCTGAAGTCATTTACGTGCATTTGATTTGTTGTTCAGTGCAATATTTTCCTCTGAGAGATCGCTTCAAGTTGATGGAGCTCTAATATGGCTAATCTTCGCCCTAAGGGGCTTTCATGCCAATGATAGTTGCTATTTTTATTGCATTTGTTTTGTAATGTTTATGGTAACCTAGCAAAACTGGTTCACTTGTGTTACAATATTTAATATATGTAAAGTGTTTTCTTTATTCGTGCATTGCTGTTGTTCACTCTTACTAGAAGTGATTCATACACGGGGGACTCGGATGCCATGCCAAGACGATACTTCCCATGATGCACCAGGCTTTCAAAATCTACGAACGGCAAGGAAGCTGACACTGACGCCAAGTCGGATATGACTGCTGCTGAATATCCGGCCAAAATCACATATCCCATCAGATAGGATGTGAGAAACACTAAGCGGCCACACCAATATATTGGAGTATCATCTTTGCCTGTAACACATCATTTTCCTCATATCAGGAACACAAAGTAGTTCCTGTCATAATTTTTATCACTTAATTTAAGCATGTTCACTATATTCCTCATTGTGTTTCGAAATTGTTATTCACAATTTTATATCAACTTATGAGAGGGACATGACTTTGAAACATCTAGGAACGGCTGCGTTAATTTGTTAATTTGGGTTATTTACGGACTTCATTTAACATCTCTGGTCATCAGTGTCCCATTCAATTCAGCGCGTGAAACGGCCGATAAATTTTGCGCAGATGCTTCTTTCAGGCTTGAGGTTCTTTTACATGCCGTAAATGGGACCCACGACTTGATTTCCCTTCCAAAGGAAACCATACTTAGAATTTTTACGCCCGAAAAAATTCATTGATCCTGGCCGGGCTTAGGAGGCAATATAGTTACCACTAAACCACCAGGACTGACGCGGCAGTGTTAACATCACATTAAAGAGATGTTTACCCGGAGCGGAGTATTCGTAATTGTGCCATAAATATTGGGACCAACTAATAAAAACCTAAATATTCTAAAGAGACATATTTGAATCTGCGATTTAAAAATGGAAACAAGGTCTGTAGTTTTTAGGGAATTAAATTTTTTTTTTTATAAATTTCAAATTGGCTCCATGAAAATTATGTTCCACAGTAAACTTGTAAGCTAATCATTGTTCATTGTTTAATCTATTCTTGGAGCTCAATTTTGCATTAGTGTGACTTACAGAATACTTTTTATGCCTAGCACTGTCCTCTATATAAACTAATTCTACGACTTTTGTGCAAAGCAACAAAATATTTTAATTAAATAAAATAATGTCTGACATATTTCTTTTAATTTTGATAAACACATTGTGCTATACAGAGGTTATAAAAATTCAACAATTTATAACCTTCTAGGCCTATATCAGTGAAATATATTAATGCGGAATATACATTCGATCATGAGACATGCTTTATGAGACCAAAGTCGTGGTCATGTGGTAAAAAAGAGCGGGATCTTTCAAGAAAATACTGGTGTATGATGTTAAATTTGTCTGTCATGATTGATGACAATAAAATGTTACGAATAAGTGGTTTTTGTTTTGTCTAGTCTACTGCTGAACTCATAATGTCTTCACAATTGGTGCGAGCTGATCTTGCAAGCAGGTACAAACTTGGCCTGACTTAAAGAGTGTGTTGTCAGACTTGATATTTTCTATGCAACATAAGCAAAGTCAAAGTTTTTGCAGGGAACACATTTTCTGTATAGGATTGATTGATTTATTTATTTACGGACGCTCTTTAACATCTCAGAACATCAGCGTCCCATTCAACTCAGGGCGTCAAATGGCCGACAAATTTTGCTCAGAGGCCTCTCTTTCAGGCTTGAGGTTCTTTTTCGTGCCGTAAATGTGCGACACGGGACCCACGGCTTTACTTTCCTTCCGAAATAAGCCATATTTAGGATTTTTACGCCCGAAAAAAATCTATCGGTCCTGGTCGGGTTCGAATCCGCGAATTTGGGCATGGGAGGCAAGTATGGTAACCACTACACCACCAGGACCGACTTCCTGTATAGGAAAAACTGGAAGTTGATATTCTAAATGTAATGCCAACTATACAACACTACACTGTTACCTTTTTGGCAAATTTTCTTTATTTCCTCGCATTACTTAGCACACTTAGTTGCTCTTCTTTTGTGTAAACTCGTTCTGCTACTGCAGCCGTTATAACATTTTCATTCAGTAATGCAAACTTGATTTTTACATTCAAGTCCTCGCACTATGAGCACACATCCACTTGCGGACAACCGAATCTAAATCCATAGTTTTCATTGCAGTATTTCACACTGTTTGCTATTTCTCTTTTCTCTATACAGAAGAGCTGATATAGCTATTTAAAGTTAAGAATGCGCCTCGGTATGCGAGAGGTTTATTTGAGAATTATGTTTGGAGTCTAGCCAATGACCTGATTTGTTGATCCATTTTACGAAGTACTACTTCATTGCCCTGATGTGCTTGCTTATCAACAGGAGATTTCCCTTGAAATAGCAAGGATGTTAAGAAATATACAGGTTTCCCAGAAGCAGCGCACAAGTTCAGAAATGCTTGTTTATAAACACAACACCTTCTACAACCTAATAGCAGATGAAAATTAACAGTGATTTTCTTGTCTGTACACACGTCTTCTTTTCTTGTATAACTTCTCTGCACTGGTTTACTCTTTATAGTCCCATAGGAAAGGCATCTTGATCATTTTTATAGATCTACTAAATCTCTTTGATAGAGCAGATTTTATCAACATTTTGCACTTCAATTGGCAGCTGCACTCAGAACACGGTTTCTTGGCATTCATAAGCCTATCTTCCCAGTAACTTACTCCTTTCTTACTAAATGAGCTCTTTTTCTCGTCTCATGGGCATAATCCTCAATATTTCGAACTCCTTTGCTGTTATTCTTTCTTGGAGATTCCCTTTTTGAATCACCCATTATAAACAGCACAAAAATAACCAATAAAGTTATACTATGCACTACAGGCACTTCCAAAATAATAATAATAATAATAATAATAATAATAATAACAATAATAAGCAATTGGATCCATGTATAATTTGATAAGGGAAACCAGTCTAGGACTTATTTCCTTTTTAAAATCAATGGGAGTTTTAATTTGACACTGGATTCAAAATTAACTTGGCCATGTTTCTCTTTTACACCAATACATAGCTTAAGGTCTGAGAAACAAAATGTGTATCTCAGCTCATTTCTGCAAAAAATGTATTTCCTTTTTTAAATCACAGATTCAATTCAAACCTACATTTCAGGAATTTTGATATGCGGGTACTCTCTGTCATTAGGAACAAACATGTAAACGCATGTGTGCTTGGAAAATAAGAATAAAAATTCAAAATTTTCTAGCTTTTACTGGCACTAATCTCGACAATTTTTAAAATTATGAACAAAGCCAACATTTTGTATAGTTACCTGTCTGGAACTATGCCAGCAAGTTAATTTCACTGTATTTTGCAGTATGCAAAACTGCATAAAATTTTAACATAAAACTTCTGGTAATTAATCCTCTCGCACCATACTTCAAATTAGGCTACTGGAACAATAGCTGTAAATATTTTTACGTACCTTGACCACAGAAGGAAGCAAAGGCTACCAGCAGAGCATCTGAGAGCGTGTATGGTTGCGGCTCCGACATAAAGCGTCCGGTGCCGAAAAGCGCTATAGCGAACGTCAGTAAAGCCGTTCCAATGGCAATCCACAGCGAAGCACTGAAGGGCCTTGATATGTAGTGCCAGTGTGCATTGTCGCTTGGCTTTCCTTGCATCCGAATAAAAACGTGCTGCCTATTGTTTGATACAAGAAAACAAATCATGTACAAAACAGCTATAGCTTGGCATAATTTCAGACACAGCACAGAGTGTTACATATTTTATGAGTGCTGGCTGCAACTGATGAGATTTAAGTTTCAAATTTCAGCAATTTATTGGTAAATATTATTGAACCCTTCAGATGAACATTTAATATTTTTATAATCGTATATGTTAGTGCTAAAGAGACATCTGTTTTAGGTAAATGAAATTAAATAAATTGCTACAACGAGGTATTTTAACAAAAAACATTTTCGGGTTAAAAATAGGCAGTAGATATATGTATAACACACACACATACATATATATATACATATAATATAAACAATTCAGTAAGAGTTTTTCATTTGTTTATTTAAGGACGCTCTTTAAAATCTCAGGTCATCAGCGTCCCATTCAGTTCCGGGCGCGAAACGGTCGACAAATTTTGCTCAGAGGCCTCTTAGTAAGAGTATATAATGTTCCTTTAATTAACTAAAATACGCAAGGTGGTATAGAACTATGCTTATTTGTTTTATTTGCCTTTATTGTTGCATTTTACCACAAAAAAGTGCACCAGTACAAGAGAAAATAATAATGATTTAAAAATTGTGTAGTTATCAGCACCAGCTCCTGTACATTGGATGATCAGAAGTTTCTAAATTCTGGAGTGTAATGCTGTGACGTTCTTCCCTCAGAATTATTATTAGAACCGAAATCAAACGCTTTATATCAGCACAAGTCATTAGTTAATAGTATGAATTTATCAAACTTTGGTTCATATAAAAAGTTTTCAGTTATTGTGAAATTCTTTCTTTATTTTCTCCCCAACATTATCTGGAGTTTTGACTCGATAATCTGCTTTCATTCTTTCCAGAATGTCAATATTTCGTACTATAGCCTTTCAGTATTTTTATGTACAGGGATAATAAACACTTGAAGTCTCTTTTAATGAATATTAAGTAATTTGAATGAAGTATCATTTATATTAGCTTTGTCTCAGTTAGGCATATAGCATCTTATATTTTGGATTATTATATATGACCTTAGAGGGCAACAAAGACCTCCTAACCTCGTTTTTCCTAACGTGGTGAGCTATTCCACGCTAGTTGTTCGTATGCTGTTTAAGACTGACTGACTTGTTCTTTGGTTACTCTATTTCTCACTGCACTAGTTGCTTCTCGACAGATTTCCATTTTTCTCTTCCTCTTACTACTCTTGACCAATTTGGACCTGCATGTTCCTTGAAGAGATCTGTCCATCATCTTCTGTCTGCCTAGTGTCCCTTTTTCCAATCCGGAGGTGCCTCATGGAGATCTTGTAAGTCCATCTATTGTGATGTGACCGCCACATTGCCATTTGATTTTGGTGGCTATTTGTGCGATGTCTGTTGTCTTAACATAACTGGTTTATTAATACTATAGGTATTTTGTCCTTCAAAGTTATTCCCAGGGTCTTGTGTTGTCTTTTTCTTTGGAACATTTGAATTTTGTTCTTTCGTTTTTCTGTTAGTGACCATGTCTGGTACCCGTAGAGTAATACAGGGTATGCACAGGTATAAAGCGTCTGTACTCTGATTTTCTTAGCGTTTGGTCTACAATATAAACTTATGGGCCAAAATGTTCTCCAGGTTAATGAGATTCTTCTTTGTATTTCCTTTTCCATTTTATCTTGGAAGGAAATCTGTTGTCCTAGGTATGTGTGTGTGTGTGTGTGTGTGTGTGTGTGTGTATTCGCTCGCATATGTGGAGACTGTTCCATCAATTTGTAATACGTTGAAAATAATCTCTCTAATATACAAAAGTTGTTAACCACATTCCATCAGCATCGGTTTTGGAATTAATACCTTTTTGGAAGTTTCTAAAGGAAATTCAACCCAGATAGGAATATTTATAAGGGCAATCTTAACTGTTAGAAGAATTAATAGTAATTTAGAGATTCTCAGCAACTCAGTTGTTTGAGGCAAGTAACGTGAATAAATTTAGAATGAAATACGTCGAGAATAGCAAAGCATGTGACTATATATAAAGATGAATTTGTAAATGGCAACAACTCTGTCATATTTATGGCTAAAATAGTGTAACTTCTTATGCTTGACTTTGTCAACAAGTTTGCAAAAAAAGTGTCCAAGACTAACTTTACAGAATAACAAAAGTCTTCTTTCAAACCCTCCTGAATCCTACACATAGTCTTCATAAGCAGGTCCAATATAACACTTTCAGAGAATTAGTTGTTAGCAACTTCAAGGAAACCTTGAAGTCTTGACTGTCCATCTTTTTGCTAAAAATTGTGTAAAATAAGTCTGTAATTAGTTTTTTTTTTCTAGATCAAGTGATAGTGGTGGTGGTGGTGGTTGCTCAATATTCACAACATCACATATTCAAAATATAGAAACAATATATATTTTGAAAAAAAGGTTCTACAAATTTATCTTAAAAATGTTTTAGCAATTATTTTCTTTCAGAACGCTTCACGGTTGTAGATGTAATTTGTGGCAGACGAAGCAATTGTTGTTGTTGTTGTTGGTTTTTTGTGGAATGATTTGGTTTATTTACGGACGCTCTTTAACATCTCAGGTCATCAGCTTCCCATTGATTTCATAGCATGGAACAACCGATAAATTTTGCTCAAAGGCCTCTTCTTTCAGGCTAAAGGTTTTTTGATGCCGTTAATCTACGACTTGGGACCCACGGTTTTACTTCTCTTTCGAAGGAAGCCACTTAGGAATTTTACGCCCAAAATTATTTATCCACCCTGGCCCTAGTATGGTTACAGACCACGAAGACCGATGTGCGGTACGTTTTCTCCGGACACTCCGGATTTTCCTGCACCATTATCATCGCAATCTGCATGTTCAATGTCAACCAGCTTAATGTAGTGCCCTGATATATCGTTGCGCGTGTTACAAATGAAAACCTACGCTATTCTAGTGCCCTTATCTAGCAAGCGAGTTGCTATTACAATACACATTACAAGTGCTAACCATAGCAGTGCAACATGAATAAGTCTGCAAAGTTTTGCTAACCCATTGTGAATAAAATGTCTAAGTGTGTGAGCGAAACTTCCCACATTTGACTAAAAAGTAAAAATTTCTATTGTTTACAAAAATATAAAAAAGCATAATATATATAAATATATTATAAAGAAGCGACTGTCACAAAAAATACGCACATTGGAAAAATTTGATCAAATATTTGACTTTAGAGTCTCTTTCTATTTTTTCACGAAAAAAATCAGTTGGTCAGTGTAATTAATAGGTTTTATTCAGGATATTCCGCACTATGAAAATGTATATACTGTAATTTTTAACTTATTAAATATTTGTGCCAATAAAGTAATTTTAATTTAATGAATGTTCTGTACTTACATTAGCAAACCAGAAAATATGCAAACTATGGCAAAGCTTTCCCTATATTTTTTTTTTTTTTTTTTTTTTTTTTTTAAGGAGAGTGGGATATGAAATTTTGTGCTTTGAAAATACAAATGCAATAATTAAATAATCTTAAATTAAAACACATTATTCGAAAAAACATAACTTAAAGTGTTTATCCTTGTAAAGTATTTAATTTTCCTGCACCCGTTCACAAGCAGAATCCTTTTCTTATCGCTATAATCTGCTGTTTGCTTTATTTGACTTGTTTCTGTCTCCTAGGGTGATTTTGTGTTTTCACATGAGGCACATTGAAGCATATCTGAGCACTCAATAGTTGCATTCAGCTACTTTTTACTTCTATGTTAAGGCTTTTATTTATTTATTTATTTATTTCACTTTGCCGATGCCTGCACTGTAGATTTTCACTTGAGGGCTTACACTTCATTAACTCAGCACTTAGGAGTAAACTCCTTTAGGGCTGTTCTATAATAACAAACTGCACTACTTTGTTTCTAGTCTTGTCTTTACTTGACATGGGTCTGATGATACGAAAGAAAAAAAAAACACCATGAACTTGAGTAAGCAAAGTATTTGCAATGCTCATTGTCTTATAATAATCTTAAAATGGAGCGTCTACACCCAATTTAGAAAGAAAACTTTAGCAATTTTTACTAGTTCGTACTCTTCAACAAACATTGCTGAGTCATAAAATTACTTCATAGCTACATTTGTTAAACATTATCAGCTGTATCCTTGCACAAAATTCTTAATTGATAAAATTGTTTTAGATAAAAAGCATTAAGCAGTAGTTTACAAATTACTTTACAAATGCAGGTGTACGTACTTTGCTTCAAGTAAGGGGTCCAAGAACTGAATGGCGCGGGTCCTCATTGAGGACATTGAGACTTCGCATCCGCTCGCATAAGCCTCCTTCCGCTTGATTGCGCCGATCAGTCCGGTCCATCTGCGATTTTCTTTCATACCGTCACTCACCAACACGTAACTGCTCCTGCAATAAGTCACATTCGTTTTACATTTCTAGCCTCTCTTTTCATCAACATTAAGGCGGGTGTTGAAATGGTGAACCATGCTGCAATTATCAACAAAACTTTCTCATTTAAGGTTCTTCTCCTAACGCGTGTATTGCAATTAAGGCCAGATCTGACCTCACTGTTTAGGACTTAATGCTGTTTAAACAATGGTGAGTGTTATCTGATACAAACAATAAATTATTTTAAAGAATTACAAATGCGACATATGAAACTTTTCTCGCGTTACAGATCTTTGCAGATGTTCAATATTTACATTTTATCTAGTCTTTTTTGAAAGTGCGATTCTGGAAACCACCCAGATTGTTTAAAGCTTGCACATCTATTGGCTTATTAATCTCCAACATAATCAACACCCAGAAGTTCCAAAAAGAAAAGAGTAGTGAATCCAGATCATTTTATGGAGTTAGGCCTACTCTTACTAAAGTCTCATTTCAGTTACTTCGCCATACATTATTGAAAAAACACATGTCAAAACCTGACCTAATCCACGATACTTATAAACGAGAATAAAGTCGAATGACTAGAGCCCATTCTATAAAAGTATGCTCTAATACCTTACAAGTATTTGCACTAATAACTTTATTAGCAAAATTGTGTTCCACAAAGATTATTTCTACACATGTATCTTACAACTCCATACTTATAAGTGTACAAGTAATTATTTCATTGTTTTGTTCCATAGAATTGTTAGTATAAGTCGTGCTTTAAATGTTGTATAAATATTTTTACAAGTGTAGGAATACTGGAAACGTAAACTACTAGTGCAGTCTTAACATCTTTTTAGCTGTTCCGAAGCTATGAAGAAGCTATTGCGGTCGTACCAAAGGAAAATCTACTTATTTTTGAGCGAATTAATTTTTTTAGCCAATTCCAAAGGTTGCTCCCATAGAAACGTTTTTAATAATACAATTTGTTAAAATATATTATACATGTGTGTGTGTCCGTTAACTCTCTAGCTGTCGCAATTTTTGTTTTTTCTCAACGAAAGTGCACATAACCATCAATTAACAAAAATATTTGTCGGGCTCGTTAAGCAGCAACATTGGGCTATTGCGTGACAAAATACCAAAAATGATTTTGGACTTTAAAAACTTCTGCAGTTCTGCTTTTTCTCAAAACATCATGAGTAGTGTTTCGTTCACGTGTGATCCCAATTTTACCCTGATAGGCATTAAAATTGCAACACATTGTGCGACCCAAAATAGCCATGCGGAACAGACGTCTGTCTTCTTGTCCTGTTGTTTGATCCTCCGTTATGCTTCGTGTTCGTCCTTCCTCTGTTCGCTGATGGATGTTAGTTTTGTTGGGAAGCATTTTGTTCAATAAGAGAACCAATCAATTTCTCAGAATGACATTCCGCCCTTACGACATGCCACAATTCTTCCGCGATCAAATTCATAAACTTGCTAATATTGCTGTCGTATTCTTCAACAGGCACACTTATTCTTTCGAACAAATGTGAGGTCGATTGCACGCGTTTTTCTAGGTGTTGTAATTTAATGGCTAGCACTCAGTCATAATGAAAGCTGTGAAGGAAAGTCATCTCCGTATTGTTTCCCGTGAATTGTCATAGCCTAATACCTCAAACTCCTCTACAGATTCATAAAAGATAATACCATCTCTCTTTAGTGTGAATTCATACTGTTATTCAAATGATAGCTTCACCACAAGGGAGGATACTAAAGACCACAATTCACACATTTCTTTCTCTGTAATTCTCAGTATATCTAAAAGGCAACACGCAAAGAGGCAAAGAATGAAGGCTTATAACCACAAGGGACGTAAAATATGGTTTAAATATTTAAACCACTATCGCAAGAAAAAATAATAAAAAATAGTACAATAAAAAATCAAATAAAAGAACAATAAACCACTTAAAGGCGAACGGCTATCAACTTGTAAGGTAAATGTAACTGTTTTATTACTGACATTGATTGAACAGTTGACATGGTCCTCTGTAGGTAGTACGAGGTGTGGCCATAAGCCGTGTGCAGCTGTAAAGTATACGTATAAAAACCAATTTTTAAAACAAATTCAAATGCCTCAATTAAATCTTCACTTGAATATGTGAGATTATTTCGTTTTTGAGTACGATAATACATATGGAATTCATTTGCTATTAAAATAAATAGTTTTATATAAAATCATTGACATATACCACTGCAACAGATCAACATTGAGAACATGGTTTGTCCTTAAACATGTTGTGTGGTTATTTCAATACTCCGCTTTTAAAACTCAAACATGCAGTTCTTTGCTGGTTGCGTTAATAATTGTTCACTTAAAGTTACTATATATATTTTATTTCAAGCATTTATCTAATATTAGGAATTATTATAAACATATTTTTCTTATTTATCTATCATGGCAAAAATGTCAGCATTGTAAATCTTAAGTTGAGAATAAGAGCTGAAGGGTCGTATAAATACGCTGAAAATGGTCTATTCCTATTACTTCTTTTTATTGATTTAGTTCTTTCTCCCCTCAAGTACTTAGAGTTTTTGCAAGCGTCAGCTAGACTTTCATCCTCACGACACAAATAAAAAAATGTCCATGAGTTTTGTATAAAATATTTATCCCATTGTCAATAATATTTAATTATACCTCAAATGCTTTTTGTACGTACGTGAAATTTAATGCTGTCTCTAGTAAGTGCCAGATTGTACCAAAATATCCTCTTGGTGGCGTTATGGAAAAGAAGGGTTTATTCTGAAAACATAAAAACAATTAACTTTAATTCTATATGAAAATAATATTTCACCATTTAATGTACTTATAAATTCCCGCAAATCTTGATAAGTATTGAGCATATCGAAACTGTATATCGAAGAAATATTGGTTACCTGAACTTACTGGGAACATATATTTACGTTCGGCTACTTTTTATATACCTAAATAGATATTTAAGAGCAATAAATATTTATATTAGCCAATAATACAAGCTGTATAAAAACCGTTCCTTTGCACTAGCCGTGTGTGCAACATAAGTTGGAAATGAGAAATCGGATTCGAAATTTTCAGGTTTGATTCTTCATTTATAATAATCACCACGCTATTTGCGTGGTGCTATGTAGCTTAGTAGTGCAGGAAAACTTAGTTTTAACACTGGTATGGGCTTTCGTATAGAGAATGTAATTAAACGTGATAATTGAATATAAGCACAATGTAGCAAAGAAACTTAGTACGAGAATAGGTCCATAAGTTCCCGATTTTCTAGGTATGATAAGTACAAATGATATATTTCACTTTTCAATATAGTTACCCTTTATTTCAAAACATTTCTGACATCTTAGAATTAACATTTCAATCCTTCCGCCCCCAAATAGTCGGAAGTCTTGTCTGCAAAATGGGCATAAACAGCATCCATCACTTCTTCATCACCTTAAATTTCAGTTTCCATCTTCAAGGTTCATCTTGAGTTTTGAGAAGAGGAAACAATCAATGGGAGCTAAAACTGAGATGCTGGGTGATGATCGATCTCCTAGAGGCCACATTTCTTCACATTTTCCTTTCCAAAAAGAGTTGTGTGCACAGGCGCGTTGTCGTGAAGCAGGCGCACACCATCACTCAGCTTTCTTCGCCTTTTCTCTTTGATGAAAGGAAGCACGTTCTGTGCACTAAGCCAGTATAGTACTTTCCATTTACTTTGGTGTTCCTCTCCTTGGAATCAATGAAGAGTATTCCTTAAACTCCCAAAAGATTGTGGCCATGATCTTCTTAGTTGACTGAGTGACCTTGATCTTTAGAGGCGGTGCTTCGCCAGATTTATGCCCCTCCATTGATTCTCTTTAGGACAAGAGATCATAGTAGAGGACCATAGTTTCATCTCCTGTAACAATGATTTGCAGAATTTCTCTCTCGTTGAAACAGCAGAACTCAAAAAATGCCTGGCAACAGATGCTGCTTTTGGACTGAGGAAAGAAGTCTAGGCACCATCTAGCACTAATCTTATTCATTTTTATATGTTCATGAATAATTCAAAGGACTGTTGTTTTAGAAAGGCCCAACCTTGCTGTTATTTCTGTAATTTTGAGGCGTCGGTCTTCCATAACTTCTCCTTCTACAAGAGCGATGTTTTTAGGAGTGAAACCTCCAAGGAGTCGACTTGCACGCTCTTCGTCTTCAATGCTTTCTCGACCCATTCGAAGATGTTTGGCTCATTATTTAAGGAAGAATACAGGTACCCATAAGGACCTCCAATAGCTGTTTCATTTTATTTGGAGTAAATCCTCCTTTTGTGAAAAATTTAATAACAGTTCGGTACTCCATTTTGAACATGTCACAATCTTCAACACATAGCTTTATTTATTGCATATATGTCTGAGCAACTGAACACAGCGGAGCGGAAGTTACAGCTGCAATTATTTTCTTAACAGATAAGGTATGACATCATATAAGGGTTTTGTGAAGGCGATAATCCTTATGGTGAGGCCGGAAACTTATGGACCGACTCTCGTACCTTAGGCACACGAAGATAAGGCCGAGAAGCGGAAGGCGGAGTGGAGGAAACTGCAGCTATATTTAGTATTAAAAACATTGCGGACACACAAATAAGAATTTGCATTGCCAAGTGGTTTTAGAAGACTCAGCAACACCCCTCTTTCTCTGTCTGAGATCGTCCTCGGCCATTTCTTCGCGCACCTATAGCAGTTGCGGGAGCGATTTAGGGTAAACAAGTGATATCTAGAAACTCTGCTTCCTTTATCTATCCCCCTACTCTAAAGTTCTTAGCCCAAAGTAAGAGAGTACACGTTTACCTTTAAATATGCTGTTTTTATGTTTAACCCTTGCAAGTTACTGCGACTAACTTTGTACAGTCCATTGGAAATCCATTTCGCTTGCTTGCTATACCACGTGCCGTAGTGCCGTGTTCTCAGCTGCGTGATATTTTCGAAATGGTACACAGCCGTCACTTGCTCAGTTTCTTCGTCTGTTTTTTCGGTGACCAAGAACTCGCAGTTAAAAGGTATCGTGATGTCTTCGAAAAACTCGTATAAACGTTCGTGATCTTCAGACGTATGAAAGTCTCCAATCAGAAGCCACTTGTTGGACGACAGTGTTTTCCCACTCTGTGATGCCTGACAAGCAGAGAGAAGTAAGCGTACATTTAAACTCTTTGTTCCAGTAATTTAAAAGGTTAACGATGTTCCTTTGACATGTAATCATTTACTTAATTGTTAAATTAATAGCTCAAATTTGTAGCTTAAGTTACAAGATCAAGAAAAGTGCAGGTAATGTACATAGTACGAGCTTATTAGTACACGTGAGACCAGCGAGGTCGTGACAATACTAAAGTTATTAAATATGTTGCAATTAATTTTATAAAAAAAGTTAAACACCAGAGTGTACATAAATGGCGTACGTTTATGCACAAGCCGTAAAAAATGGAGCAGGACAGTAAATAGTTGACAAATGAGGATAGGAACTAACTCTCTAACTTGCAAATTTCATCCAGAGATCAACTCCTAATACAAATTAAATTAATTAATGCTGTTTTTTAAAATTGCTGTTATATTTATATATTATTCAAAAAGGAAAAAAACCTTTTTAAAAAGGACAATAGTAGGGAACAGAAAGTAATTGTAAGTGATTCACTCTTAAAAATACCAGAAAAAACGCTGTCTTAATATATTAAAATAATTTAAATGTTTTAATTCGCACAAATTTTAAAATGAAAGTTATGAAGCTCTTTCTGTTTAGAACAGCGTTTCCCAACTTATTTACTTTGCAATGGAAAATTTTTCGTTTATGGGAATAAAAGTGTTACACTCGTAGTCACAGCAAATCATCCTTACTTAATTTACGAAAGCGTAAATTAAATATTATAAATATAAAAGCCCACGTTATTTAATTCTTAAAGTAATTATTACAAATATAAAATCCACTCATGTTGTTTACTTAATGAACATGGTTTTATTATGACCTGCTGCGCAGAATTCTGTTTTTTTTTCATAAGTGTTACAATTTAATTTTCAAAAAACAATTACTAAACATATTTCAGACATACTTATGGTACAACAATAAAATTGGAATCTAGAAACTCAATGCGAATGATGATTTTTGTTATTTATCACAAATTAAGTTAAAGTTGGGTGACAACTCGATCTTCCGGTAAGATGCGGCGTTTAATATATTTGTGTGCTTTGTTTTCGTTAAAGTATAATACACAAATCCCGTTTTACATAGATATGTTATCACAAAAGGAAGCACGTTTAGTAATATTGGGGTATTCTTCCAAAACACTGCACTAAAAGTCATTTAATACTTCAAACCAGTTAATACTTCAAAAAAATTAGTGGTTTGAGCGTTGTTGAAAACGTATTCCATAGTCAAGAAACTGTAATCTCGACAATCGCAGGAAAATACTCCAATAACGTTACCTGTAAGTCTCGTAAATGCTGCACGATGCTGCTAAAATGTCCTCCGTGGTTGTAGATTCTGTTTCATCCAGAAGTCACTCAGAGTAGGAAAAAGGATAAGTTTTTCTCTCTGCAGTTGCTATCCAGGATTTCAGTTTCTTTTTTAATGATACAATTTTATTGGACATTTCCAAGATATTGATATCCTTTCCTTGCAAAGACAGATTATCCTCATTTAACTTTGCGAACATATCTGCAAAGTAGACGAGCTTCATTAGCCATGATGAATTTGTCATATTTTCTCTATCAAATGTAAGCTGTTCTGAATTATCTGTTAAGCAATTCGCTATGAGCTGCAGATAGTCAGACAAGTATTTTATGCCCAGATAGCCACTTCACTTCCTTGCCCAGTAGAAGCGATGTATTCTGACTACCCATTTCCTTGCAGAGTATTTTAAATAGCCTGGATTGAAGAGGGGCGGAATTTGAGAACATTAAAATTTTTATCTGCATTACCAAATGCACTTTTAAAGCTTGCTGGTGTTTTCTTTAGTGCGAGAGATTGTCTTTGTAAAGCACAATGGCTGCTAGCGCGTTGCAGAGCAGCATTCAGGATTCTCGTTACAGCCCATCATCGCTCGTGCACCGTCACTGCACACATCACAACGTGTATCCCAACCGATGTCATGTTTCATTACAGTCATTGACGGAATCGAATATTTCTTCTCTAGTTGTATTCTTTTTCAAATATTCACAAGGAGTTGTTATACACATATCGAAAAATAACAGCATTATGGCCAATCCGGAAAAGTCACTAACTGACTCTATTGCATACACATCGGGATTTTTCAATCGGTGAACTACGAGTTAATGTATTCATCACGATCACGAATTCGTCGTAAAACTGTATTATTTGACAACTCTACTTTTTCAGTTTTCTTTACTGACTCTTCAGCCAACATGCAGCCCGCAATGTCTTTTGAACACGATTTTACAGATATTGTCCAATATATGTACTTCCCCAGCACGCTCTACGACGGTTATTTGCTCTTTAGTTATCGGTCTTAGCAATGTTATTCCTAATAAATTTACAATCTTCAAGTGAATCACTTTTTCTATTAAAGAACTTTAAATCTTTTGCATTCAGGGCGACTGGTTTCTAAACGTCTGCGTAATTTACTGGAAACCATTGAACTATGGGCCAGGATTTTGTTGCATAAACACATTGGGCATTAGGACCACTTTGGTTTCTAACGCCTATAAGACCGTAACTCAAATAACGCTTTGAACTATCTTATTACTACCGATTTTTTCTTCTTTTAAATCTGCTGCCTCGGAAATACAAGCATGGAATTTTCTTTTCTTTTCAACTCCCGTGTTTCAACCACAAATCCATAGCGAACTAGTAATTATATTTTTCTTGTGAGATATGTGTACTAAACTACTTCCAAACTGAAATGCGATATATTATTTTATTTTCAACTTAACCTTACATGGAGGACCATGCTGGTACAAGTAACGCCTCCTTTCACGATCAGTGGGGGAGAAAACTGAACGCTTCTTTAGTGTTGGACACATGTTGCAGGTGCGAACGCTATCGCATCCTGCGCTGTTCTATGCATAGCAACTTTACTTCTGTCAAAGACAATACACTTTAACTCCACGTCACGCTGCAATAAGGACGAAATAAAATGTCTTTTATATAATTTTACTGCATTTAAGACTTAAAACAAGCACAATAAAATCTTATAACATGTAATTAAATTCTAAATGCCTAATAATGCTCCCGTACGAGCGGTGTATTATTTTTTGCATCAAACAATTTCGTATGCCTGGAATGGGGGAGGGGATATGAGTACAATAAAACCCTGAGAAGGCATGATCACTGTGCAGCAAGAATTTCAATTGTGCATTCCACTCCAAACGCCATTTTATTTAACTTTTTATGCATAGTCATTTTACTTCTGTCAAAGATAATCAATATTACGCTTGAGCTTAGGTTATATCGCAACTTTAATCTCGCCATTCTGCTATGGAGGAAAAAGTTAATATAACACAAAAAGTGTGAAATTAAAATCTGCTCTATAAATAAAATGTTTTCAGTAAAGGAATTATCGCAGGATAAGAAGATACAAAACGTTCCATTGTAATAGTCTTGGAGTGCTTCCTCTAACTTATCAGATGATTTAAAGTTGAGAAAACCGACAGGGGGATTTTTTTATTCTTCATAATAATGGAAAAATTAAAGAATGCTCTTAGTAAGTAATTATCATTAACATTATAAACGTTTTCTGTGTATTTAGCCATATACTTACTTTTAAGAGAAAAGTTCGTATAAAATTGTCAGCTCCTCCAAGCAGCACGAAGAGTGTAGGGGACCGAAACTTGCTTAAACCATTTCTCTTCCAGGTAAATTCACCCAGATGTCCAGCTGCAATATTCTTGCTTGCAAGTTCTTTATTTAGCCCAGAAATCTTGTATCCCACCATATCTGCAATATTGAAATTTATTGAAAATATACCAATTGACTTCATAATATGCTACATTCAAGTATACATACTTTATCGATTTATTACAAAATAAGATCTAAAACTACCCAAAAATAACGCTAATCTTACTTATTAGATATGTTCTTTCTAGAGTTGCTTGCTTACATACACTAGCCCCAGATTATTCATGTGCATCATGTTACTGTATTATCCTATCCTTGTTTACGCTTATCTGACTTATTGTGCTGCTAAAATTACGTTTCTTTCTATCCGTAACTTTTTTTTTCTTTGCTTTCTTCCTTTTTATCATATCATAATTCGTTCTAAATTCACAACTCCAGTTCTAACCCCTACAAACACTTCCCGACCTATACATGGAACACATTGTTCTATCTGATGTTCTAGGAAAATTATTTCTGTTCTAATTAAATTCTCCTGCCCTAATAGTGTCTTAAAATGAGCACACCAACTTTCTGAAGTTATATTTTTCCCCTTATCACATTTCTGCATAAACGTTTGACTACTGGCCATATCTCCCTTGTACCATATATTTTTGCTGTATCGTTCAACATTTGCTTACTTTTTTATCTCATTCACTCGATTTGTCCTCAATTAGGCCCCTATATTCGTACCTAAGGACTAAGAACTTTTCTCTTTGCCCCTTTTTCCCTGACTGTCTCTAATTTCTTAACTCTCTTCTTTGCCATTTGACAGTTTTTATCAAACTATTTTCTTTTGTTATCATCATTAACCCTTGCTTTCATTTCGCACTATATTCTAATTACTCGACAGTCTTTATTAGTACGTATTAAGTTCTATTCCCCTCTTTCCGCGTTTAACTCTTTACAAAATGAGTCCTACTTCTCTTCCCTTCATTTATATATCTCAATATGCTTACAGCTCCCTCTACATGCTTCTTTTCTCCCCTTGCCCCCCCCCCAAGTTTAATCTAAGTGGGAAATGACAGGTCATTAGTATCATACTCGTAACTTCAAAACCACAGCCAAGGGTGGCCGAAGTCGTTAAGGCGTGGACTCGTGAACAGGAGGTCTGGAGTTCGAATCCCACCAGGACCGTCCTCCCTGACCGGTTTTTTTTCCAGGTTTTCCTCAGTCCTCATAACTGGCAAATTCCGGGGATGTTGGCCTGGAACGCTTCCTTTCTTAAAAAAATCCTTTCCCAATTTATCATTTCATTTCATGTATCATCAGTGCCCACCGCCTGTGGTACCTCAGTAGTAAAAATGGGCCTTAAACACTACTCAAAAAAGTATATATCAATAATATGTGAACGCGACATGTAATTTTTCTTGTTTGAAATGCAAACTCCCCATCTAAATCAGACCCTATCATTGAATTACATGATATAATATTATTTCCGTTCTTTATTTAAAACTTGTCATGGTTCTAATTAAAAATCCATATCACACCATACCTGCAATTAGAATAGATAAACATCTATGTCTTACTTTATAATCTAAAACGTCTGTTTCACTTTCTGTGCTACATATACTTTCATCATTAATTTAATACATTTTATTGTGTTTTTCTTTTTATATAAAGAATGACACATTTTCGTGAGTTTACCTTGTTAATATTGAATGCTGCAGAAATGCGTGTTGAGCTACGATTAGTTTTATCATATACTGATCGATAGACATGCAGCGTTTAGTTTCAAGTACATAAACAGTGCTTCATTAAAAGCTACAAATAGTGTCATACATAGCACGAGGTGTTTGCCTAAAGTAAACAATGCATTGATTGTATGCTTCTGAAGTTCATTTCCCCTCCATTTCTCCTAATTCGCAGTGCAGAACGCACTTCCTTGACACATTTACGGATCATTTATTAACACCTTTCTCCATTCTTTAAAGGTGTAACAAACTTTGTACTCGGATAGATGATCGTTTATAAAACACTTTCCTTTAAATCTGAAATTGTTTCAGTGCAAGGGTACTATAGGCACTGAGATGTGATGTGGTGGGGTTGGGATGGTAATGGAGGCTACTACAAGTGTGTCGAACCTTTGAAACCATCCTGCCCAAGTGTGATCATGTTAGACTGAGGACTTGCCGTTACACAGAGGACAAAACCCCTTGAAGCTCCAGTTCCGAGCAACAGCGAAGAGAACCGAGCTCCACAGTCTCCAACGGAAGATACAAGAGCGTGAATGTTGCAATTATTTTTTTTTTAGTTTCAAATAACGTAACCTATGCGTTCGTTGTCCTCCTTAACTTTCTGGGTGCAATATGTTGTTCCTTATTACAAAACGGAGCTATTCCGTTTTGTCATACGTTGTCTTATTGGGTTTCGCAATTAACTAATATATACACACCCACTAACCTTAACGCTAACCTCGGGTAAATCATAGAATCCGGTGGATCCAATGATTTGCTGCGGCTCGCTACGGCCTGACGGCCTATGCTCGCCTCTTTTCATAAATTTAATTTCTTAGAGGGGGTAAATCACAGTAATGGTGGCAAGTCTCCTTTGATTCCAGCAGAAAAAAATCGTAAATATCAATTTATAGATCTGTGTATGCGTGGTACTATGAGAGCGAGTAAATCACTTTAATGGCGGCAAATGGCAAATGTCCTTTAACTCCAAAAGGGGAAAAAAAACTTCTGGACTTAAGGATTCGAACCAACCACCTTTACACGTATGGCATGACGTTCTGATCATTTAGCTATCGAACTGTTGCGTTAACGTGTCATATTATCTAGCTATACCTGTGCAAGTCATTACCCTCGACTTTCTCCGCTACCTCCCGGGATTGGCTCGGGACTAGAACTCCAGTGAATTTGTCCTGTCTGTAACGAAAACTTGCTCACTTTGTTATTCCATCGCTGGCCTGCTGCATGTTATTTTGATGTAATGAGCAAAGAGAGCATGGTCCTGCCCTATGACCAAACAGCAGCGCCAAGACGGTAAGGATTGCCTGTTGCAATCATACATTACAGATCGACCGAGCCATAGGGCCGAACTTAGCCAGGACTACAGACCAGTCCGTTAGTTTGTCATGTGTTGATTACCCTCTTCTTCCGTGCAAATTCAAATTTTCAATATTTTATGGAGAATTGAATCTAGCAATGTTAAAAGAAATGCATATGTGTTATTCAAAATTAATATTTCCCATTAGAAAATTAATTAATGCAATTTTCTACTTAAAGCACACATACATATATTTAGAGTTTTATGCAATATTTATAGACAAAAGACCCTACTGAATTATTATTATTATTATTATTATTATTATTATTATTATTATTATTATTATTATTATTATTATGTTATCAATGTTTGCTGTTTGCATAACATAACGCAATTCTTTAAAAATTTATTAAAGCATGTAACAGCGAAAAAACAAATGGTTTAAGTAAGCAAATATTAAGTAGTGTTATAAGTTTTCTTGTTATTTCCTATCTCCATAATAATTATATATAAGTTGTTTATGGGGAATACACATAATCATTACATAACTGTGTAATAATAATAATAATAATAATATAAATAAATTAAATGTAGCATTATAACCGCATTTATGAAAAATTTTAACTATATAGAATAGCTGTATGTGTAATTAATTAAATAAAACCATTATAATATAATAAAATAAAAATGTGATATAATGCAATTTATATATTGCCCTATAACAAGTACAATAATTATTTTGTATAAAAAAGGTGCGCAAAGGAACAACTCAACTTCAGGCCAACCAGTCTGATGTCCAACATATACAAATTATTCTTTAAACCAATAACAAGATCAATTGCAAAGTTGGATGGAAACCAACCAGAAAAACAAGCAGGCTTCCGATCGAGTTACAATACGGTGTTTAATCACCTACAAACGATTAAACAAGTCAAGCAGACAATGGAGGAATTATATCTCCGTATATCGCCTTTGTTGACTATTCCAAAGCCTATGTCTCCGCAGAATACCAAGGTATGATCCAGGAATCGTCGAGGAAAGGAGTTGAACAAAAGTATAAAGACTATTGGGCAAACTGTAAAGTGAACCATAACATAAGGTAGCAAGAGATTAAAAGGGCAACCCTTCAAACCAGGCAGAGGGTTAAGGCAAGGCAATCCAATCTCCCCGAAACTTTCTACAAGTACGTTAAAGGAAATATTCCGCTAAATAAAACGGAGAAAAGGATTTGGAATTAACATAAATGCTTAAAACCTCACGAATCTAAGATTTCACAGATGACATAGTCCTATTTGTCAAACCAGCAGGGAGCCTTCAAAATGCTACAAGTCTCAACATGCACATTAAACTGCCGGTCTATCTATGAACATGGAGGAAAAATGGATCATGACAAACAGTCACGTAACACCCTTTACCGTCAATTCAACAGCACTAAACTACGATAGAGAGTACGTTTACTTATGACAAATAGTCGCAATCCAGTACCACATGAGCAAAGAAATCAGAATAATAATTTCCTCCGCATAGAGAGTATGGTATATGAAATTCAGACTGCTGGACAATACTTTGAGTAAAAAACTAAGTTAGATGTGCTGGACACAATTATATGGATGCATAACTTGTAACCTAACAGAAGCTCAAAAGAACTCTATTAGAATCTGCTAAAGTGAAATGGAGCGGAAAATACTAGGGATATCCCTCATGGATTAATATCATCTGTGGAACTAAGAAAGGTGTCAGGACTAAAGATGTAGCTCAGCGTGGAAACATGAAAATCAGGCGGCCATATAGCAAGATTACCGAGATGAGCAGACTCCTTCAGGAAAACAGCGTAGCACGAAACCGCTGCACCTAGAAGAGAGTAGGAACAGATCTGCAGAAAGGAGAGCAACAAACTGGAGCCTATAGTTAGAGTACTACTAAGCTAGTGATACAAAAACTTCATATACTCAGCACTTAGAGCCTTATAGTTCAAATGGTGCAAATTTGTAAAACAAGAAACATGTATAGCCTTAACAAATTCAAAGGAGTCAATAACTAATATGTGGACTAACACAACATATGAGAAATCGTCAGTTTCCGCCACTTGCAGAGAGCCTAGCTCCGGGTAGGATATAAATGGTTCAATTCATTGTCCTTTATCTCTAATCAATAATCAGTTCAATGAACACGAATGTAGCATACCACTGCATAGAACGCAAGCAAATCAGTGAAAGGCCATGATTAAGCTTACGTCACATATTGTGCCTGTGACTGACAAGGTAGGTGACCACTCAGGCTCAAGCCTGGCCCGTGCACGTCTCTAGTAACAAGGTTACATAAATCTGTACGCATCTGGGTTACGACCCAAGATCGGTCCGCATTAATCGTATCACCCAATTTTGTAATTCACCCACCCAGTCTGCTGATTTCATATGCTCATATGTGCAGCACAGTGGAATGGAACACTTGTGCTCGGAAAGAGTTGAAAATGTGCATTTGATGTACGGAGTAGCATTTTGTTCTGGTTGTGTGACTCAGAAACTTTTCCAGAAATGGTTTACAAGCCGACGTGATTCTCACCACTTCATTGCATTGATCACAGGCTACGCGAGATGCACTCGTGGATTGACGAGCAGTCGAAAAGAATGGTGGGGGTCTGTGCGTCCCAAGATTGAACAAGTCGTGCTGTGGTATATAGAAAACAAATTCTCGAATTATACTCGTGCTTTCGCTTACCAATTGAATATTAATCGTCATTCGTTCTGGAAAATTCTACAGAAACAGCCTTGAATTCCTGTCATCTTGAAATGGCATGCTACCGAGCCAGGCAGCTACCTACTGCTAAAGCAATTTTGTCTTTTGTGTTTGGACCACCTCCACTTCCATCACACAGATTCAAAGTGGATGAAACATGCTTTGCTCTTGAGGGGAACAGCCACGTGTGGCCGAGGTTATTAAGGCGCAAACTCGTGAGTTCTGAGGTTCGATTCGAAATAACCGCCCTTCCGGACTAAGATTTGTCCAGATTTTCCTCAGTCCTCATAAATGGCAAATGTCGGTGAGGTATCCTAAATATACTGGAATTTTTTCTTCGTTGATAAAAATGTCTTTCCCAATTTATAATTTCCACCCATGTATCAACACTGTCCACCGCCTGTGATGTCTCAGTAGTAAAAATGGGCGTTAAACGCAATTAAAATTTTTGAATTGTTTAATTCCAGTAATTCATATGCTTGGGGTTTGAAAAACTCCCATGATGCATTTTCCCGATCATATCAAATGACTATTTTGTTTTTAATGACATAAAATCAAGTTGCGCTGAAAACATGCATAGTGCACGCATCCCTTAACGAAATACTTTAAAATCTCTTATTTTTCTGAATCCAAAGTTTGTCGGTATAACACTAGACGTGCGGGTGTGTGTTTGAAGAGAGAGAGATAGAGAGAGAGAGCGCGCGAGCGAGAGAGAGATTGTTAAATAAGCAAAATGAATAAAACCCTGAAACAGTCACACAAGTGTCTAGGATGGTCTAAAAATCTTTTAAAAGTAAACATAAAGGTTTCATTTACAGATGTAAACATTCACATAAACTTTTATTGAAACTAATTCTCAAGTCGTTTAATCAACTTTAATTTGACAGTTTCATTAAAAATAAACAATTTCAGAACATTTAATTATATATTTTGAGTAGCTCAAGTAATAATTTATGCGTAAATACTTAAGAGAAATAAATGTACTGCAGGATTAATTAATAAAGCATGCAGCAGGAGAGTTGGCACCAAATCAGATCTGTTAGTGATAAAGTTCATATTCTTGTTGTGAACAATGTTAATAATGTCTTGAATTGCTTTGCACTCACTGTTGTTTTATATACCTCTTTATTGTACTAATATAATTGTTTCTCTTTAGTGAAATAATTCTAATATTCTAACATCAATGTGCTAAACTAATATTCTCAAGCGACATTAGATACATAACTCATTTGCTGTTTATTAAGAAATCTGGTTCTAGTAGTGAATTATAATTAACTTTTTATCTTTTAATAAAACTCTAACCAACATTTACAGCAGCGTACTCTAAATTTATTTTCTTGCTTATTCATTTATCTTTTACATATAGAAACATATAGGCTTACATATAGTAACAAGACAAAAGCAAGAGCTACAGCTGGTTAATCAACCAATCAAATCTACTCTTACTGGCAATAAATTACCTTTAAATGAAGAGTTTTTGCTGTCTTTTCGTATTATTATCTATTTGGAAAAAATTGGTAAATGATAGCCAAAATATAATTTCCGATTTTTTGGAATAAAGCAATTATATCAGAAATGAGCTAATATAAACAGAAACTTTATTCTCTTTACAAGCGATGAAAAGGTCTATAAAGACTCCTACCTGAAGCTATTTATATTTCTGGAAATGAACACTTGTTTCAGAGTGAACGTACTAATGCATTACGCATTATAAAAATGCAAGAAGTTAAGGACTTTCCCAGAGCCCATACAGAATGTTGTGTGGAATGTTTCTTAGCAAAAAAAGGCGGTAATGACGTACGTAGACGCTGTTTCCAGATAGAACGCCGTGACGCCGGCGGAGCACCACGTCCCTCAGAATTCCATACCAGACACCAAAGCGGAATCCATTACACCGCAGCAGCCACCTCGCCCCGGCACTTTTGATCCTCTGTTTTATATTATTGGCAACTTTATGCTAATTATCACTTTAATTACGTTACACCTTTATTAGGTGCGACTTAACTTTTATCTATCAAAATATAATAAAATAAGCCGCATGTGAACGACATGCTAAAGGCATGTCAAGGCCCCTAAGGACCTATGGAAGTCTTTGTGTGGTTCGTTAAGGGCATCTATCAGAATGTAAGAGACAAAAATTTAGCTTCACTCCTCATATTGCAAAAAATTACATATTAAAGAAGCCAAACGCTTAATAGTAAATGCGACTGTTTAA
Organism: Metallyticus violacea; assembly: GCA_030762175.1. Lineage (NCBI taxonomy): Eukaryota > Metazoa > Arthropoda > Insecta > Mantodea > Metallyticidae > Metallyticus > Metallyticus violacea. The sequence goes on along the minus strand of CM060838.1, from coordinate 49,052,751 downwards.
ATTAAAACATTTTAAATGTGAAAACTGCATCTAAATACTTTAATAAAATTTGTTATACAAAATTTATAAAAACATTAAATAGTTTACTTCTAATTAGAATTGTAAGCATTTCTACAAAAGTGAGATCTATTCAACTAAACAGTTATGAAATGATAACAAAGAAATATTCCAAAACGGGCTGCCAAAATTACATGCACATTTTACTGGTAACAATTTACATACAATGCAGTTACCAAGAAGGCAGACAACGTCCAAAAATACCAACAGTTATTTGCAATACGTTTCTTGAAACATTAATTCACAATAAATGAAATACAGTCAAATGGCAAGGATTCCTCAAAAGAAAACTTCCCTCCACTACTGTATTTTAAAATTTCCCCATTCCATATTTATTCACATAAGCCTAACACAACTAATACTGAACCTGGGTCATATAAGGCAATCAGGAACATCTCAGATAAATTTATAATGAAAAGCCGAAATAAACCCCATTCCGGAACTTCTTACCTAAGTCCACTCACTACAAAAGCTAAGGAGAGAATCCACTGTATAGTGTAATGGAAGAAGCTTAATGCTCACGGACCTGCAAGATATGCGTTAACCATGCGTTAACTATTCGGCATATACATGAAATATGAAGCGACCTCAACCACTTGTCCGTACCCCGGAAGGAATAAAAAAAAAAAAGAAATATCGATTGACATACCTACTTACATGCAACAACGGCACAACGGAATAAAGCAATATGAAATTGAAAATATTCGTAGGAAGAAATTCATTCCAGCATTCGCGTAAGCGACCAAAGAATAAAAATCCAAGATCAGGAAGACAGTCCCAAGCGATTTGAACTCGGAACCTCCCGAATGTTTGTGCAAGCATTATAGCCTTAACCACCCCGCTCGGTAAAATGATATTATTGACCCTCAGTGAAAAAATAAGTTATCTTCAGCCACTCCTATTGATTGAAACCGTCTGGACTGCCTCGACAGGACAAAAACACATGATCTTATTGCAGTGTATACTTTAAAACTTTTGCAGCAAATGTTATTCAGACGATTGAAGTACTTTCAGTGGGTTCTTTCCTATAATTTGCAAAATTCACTATTTGATTGACTGGCTGAGCAGATACGTTACTTGCTTTTCTTTTTACTGTATAGAGCCTGTACATTTCTGCATCACTCCTGCAAGTGATAATCAAATAAGCAAGAAAATAATTTTAGATTGCACTGCTATCTTTATTATAAACAGTAAACACTAAATATTCATTAATAAAACAAATTTCTTAATAGAGAGCAAATGAGTAATCTACCATGAAAATATTAGTTTAGCATATGGATTTCAACATAATATTATTTCACTAAACTGAGAAAAATATACCAACACAATGAAGCTGTATTTAATGACAACAATTGGTAAAATATACACATTCAGGACCAGCAGCATATAATTAATATAAATTAAACATTTTTCGCAAAAAGTTTAGATAGGAGACTGAATTTATCAGTTGCATGTACTGCTGAGTGTTATCTAAACTAAAATACAGATAATCAGATTTTATAAGAGAAATTTTTAGTAAAGGAGAGTACAGTCCCTTCTCTTCCACTCAACCAGGCGAGTAACACCAGCGAAATACAGCGTACAACATTCACAGTGTTTAACGTCCGTTTTTAATACTGAAGTATCACAGGCGGTGAACACTGGTAATACATTAGATGAAATGATAAGGAGAGAAAACGTTTCTGACCCAAATTTAGGATACCTACCCGGCATTTGCCATTGATGAGGACTGAAGAAAACCTGAGCCAGGGAGGGCGATTCTGGCAGGAATAAAAATATATATAATTATATAAATACATATATAAGTACATTACTGGAAGAAATTAAGGCTATATATTGCATATAAATATGGCATATATTTAATAAAGATAGAGAGTTGACAAAAATGTAGTTATAATTCGACTTGTTCTTCAATAATTTTTCTCAAGGACAAAGGGAGGAAGGAGGAATAGGAAAATGAAAAGAAAAAGAATTAAGGGTGCAAAAATTGTGTTTCCTAGGGTTTAGATGACAATTTAATCTACACTTAAGTTGCATTACTGTCCGACACTCTGACTTCAGGAGGAAAGTTCCAGATTCTGGGAAGTGATTCTGATCATTTAAGGAAAAAAACAAAGGCTGTAAATTGTGGAAAGTTTAATATTTATTTTACACGGACCAAAATGCGACCCTAAAATATTTTCTGGCCCCGCTATAATACGAAAAGAATTTTTTTTTTGATCGGCATTGACTAACCTGGCAGGGTAATAAGTAATATTACCCAATCTATTCAGCTTCATTGAAGCGGTTGAAACGACTCAATAAAATATAGATGAAATAGTTATGCTTATAAATGTATATTATTCAAATACAGTGATAGCAAGGAAGTAAGAGAGAGAGAATAGGTTATCAGAACACCAATACTAAAGAAGAAATGAGACCGTTACAATTCCTGACTGCTTACAACATTTTGTGTGCTGGAGATATATTTTCACAGATCAACAGCTTAGCAGCATAGCGTAGCCTTCACGTGTCCAACAATAAACGACAAGTTTTATACCGATCATCTAATTTGCATTACATATGCGTACATTAAAACAAAATAATATCTAATAAAATAAACTTAGTTCAAGACAAAGCTGTGTTCTTCCCTCTATTAATAATAAATGAAAACTACCTGTTAAAACATGTGCATTATTTCGGTGTACAAATGTGAGAAACTTAAATCAGTTTGGAGACCAAAACTTTGAAATTTCTCACTGCTAACACACAACACTCAGAACAAATAGCTAATGCTATATCAATACAATAAGATTGACTTTTAAGTTACACAACAATCAAATGTATACAGCATATTTCAGGTGGGCATTTCTCACCCGGTCGGCATTTCCCTGGAGCTTGATCATGTTCAGCTAATGCTTGTTCAAAGTGAAGCGTTTTATCTACGAGTAACTATAAAGTTAAGTCGCATGACTCTCATGTCAGAATACTGTGAGATAACTGTTAACCTTTGAAATACCTGATAACATTGGATCCTCAGTACTCACCGCTGTGAACCAAAACAACACGACCGATGCCAATTTGGTTTCTCACGGCCTCTATGAGTAACCCATGGTGTTCTACTGGAGAAGTGATGTGTAGCATCAAGATGCAGTGAATTAGAATCTGCCACATTGTCTTTCCTACAACAGAAACTTGTATTGTGTGTAAAACATATCACGGAAGTAAATGTGTGACATCGGAATTCTTAAGCACTAAACGCCAAGTTAGGTACACTCAAAAACAGGTTATGGCTTACGTGCCAAGGCTCGTTAGGTAAACAAGAACTGACGAACGACGCGGATGTAATGGGGGAGAGTTTTTGTAGCTGTGACCTATCGTAACCTGTTTTCTATTGTTCAATACCAGCATAACTATATACCGCTTTTAGCACTTAGAGATAATTCCCTTAGTTAATTCATTCTTACTATAGACATTGAGATATAGCTTATCCAATAGAGCGCATTAATAATTTCAAAGTATCTCATATATGATCTGAATTTCTTTTCCATCTTTATCATTTGAAATGGAATGTAGTAATATTTTCTTCCCCCAAATACGAGGGATTATTCATAAGTTTTGACAACCATTTTTTTTTTCTCTAGCGAATAAGGGAACACGAACATTCTAAGACAAATTATTGAAGAATATGGTATTTACTGCCGACTGGTGCCACCAAAGGAAGACTGAATATAAGTCATAGTGGTAGGGAAGAAGCAAAATACAGCCAAACGGACAACTTTGGTTTATTATAACATAAGCAAAAGTTACACACAACTATTTACACAGGGTTGAAGTATGCACAGGACGAATCTCTCACGGTGTTTAGCAGCCTTCAAAGTAGTCTGCAAATATATCGATGTTTCGCTGTCAATGATGGGGAAGATGCTGAATTTCATCTGCTGCTTGTGAATTGCTAACGTGAGCCACACAAGCATATTTTGACTGTCATATGCCAGAGTGACCATGCCTTTTGTTGGTGCAGGAGTTTGGCGAATCTTGTGTGACCAAGGGTGACGCCATTCATTTTACTGTTGCTTGAGTTCTGCATCAGACGTCTTTGCCCACGTTTCATCAATGCAATGATGTGAATCAATACTTTTTCCTGAAATTTCGCCATATTGATGTGACGTGCTTAGTTACTAACGAGGATACTTCTGTACCTTGTCGATATTCTTCCCCGTTTAAAGTGCTGTGTCCACCTTACCACTGTTTGAAAGGGCGGGGCACGCGCACCCGTGCGTCCAGTAGCTCTCTGTATCATTCGCGTACATTCCTGAATTGAAGAAATGCTATTTTATATGTGCATGTTGTTCATTCTTCGTGACCTCTATTTTTGACAACTGTCGCTCACCAAGTGAACTTCGGGGCCTGCTGAGACACGCAGCTCTGCTCACATACATCATCCGGTGGCTTTATTTGAAAGTCAATTCCATACATTTTCAATCATATACGAGTATCTATCTTACATTTTTTGTTTTGTCATTTGTTTGCGAGAGGAAAAAAGAATAGTTGCCATGGTTTATGACTGTACTCCCATATGCACACATTTAATGATTAAATGTGCTATTTTTTCTGTGAACACAAAACACGTGACAATCAGACGAATCTATATTTTAATTCGCTTAATACTTTACATATACACTAGACCTGTATTTCTGTATTTCATCTTACATTTTCTTCCTTAAGAACACAGTGATCCGGAAAACATTTCCTGTCATTGATAGCTTGTGTCTTTCGTAAAAAAATTCACAACCTGGCGAACAGTTCTACTATCTGAAACACGACTGTCAGGATATTTTGTCTTACCACCTCTCTGCAAGAATACGGTAGATTAAAGTTCGTTGTTCAAGACTAAATGATGCATTGGCATAACTTACGAAAGATAATTTACATACAATGAAGGCACCGAGTAAGACGCAAACGCACTACACTCATTGAAAAAGCCTCCTTATAAGACTGGACCACTGGCTTCTCCGGTATACATCCGCATTCTGCTGGCCCGCAATTCAAATAACCCCACTGCATGTGTTATCATAGGGTTTTTCAAAATAACCCATAATTTGTTTAACAGGTAGATGGGAGATTTTATAAAAAAATGCAAAGACACATCCAATCTTGTTTCTTAAAAAGATTTATTTTATAAATGCAAAATTTTTGCATTCATTTTTACATGATCTATGAAGATAGAAGACAGAATCATTGAACACAGAATCTAAGATTTTTTCTTCGCATTTTCTGATAGAATGTATTCTTTTTTGTCATTCTGCATCTTCATTTGTTTTATACAGTACCATCATTTATTTACACAGAAGCTTATTTTAGTAGTTTCCAAACTCGAGATCTAATAAATATATAAAAAAGATTTTATTATGCCTCAAATATTGCTGTCACAGTAACATACACTTCTGTATAAAAGAAATTAATATGCAGAGTGATAAAAAAGAAGGCGCTCTAATCAGGAGAAGTGGAAAAACCAAAGTTTTCTTCGATGATGTCTCAGCTCATATGATGATGACCACAGAAATGTTTCACATTTATAAAATAAAACCTTTTAAGAAATAAGACGACGTTTATGTTACAAAAAGAGAATCATAATAGTTGCAACTTTATTGCAATAGATAACATTTTACAAAATCTGCCAACGCACTGTAATTATCTCTTTTTTAACATTAATACAAGGTGGTGTACGACATCCTCTCCCAATTGATGCCTGCGCTTCGAGTTAAATTAGGAAATGCGCTAAGGAATGCATCCTAAATGCGGTCGGGAAAGGTAGTTTCAGTTGCGGTAGAAAGTAATGTAATGCATGTATTGTAACAGGGAAATAATCAAGGATAAATTACTAAAACATTTTGCAATGAACATTGCTGTAGGCTTACACTATTCAAAAGTTTAATGACAATGCACAATAAGATGTAGGAAAAAAACATTAATATGACTACATACTTGCCCTCAATTTGAACATTAAAAAGATATTTAATGAAAATTATACAAAATGTTAATTCCAAAAGAGCTTGCTTGCAATTACGTGTATAAAAAGTTCAATAGCAAATACAAGAAGTATGAAAACTAATACCACTAAATGCTTGCATTCAATTTGAACAACAAAGATTTATATTGGGAAAGCACAATAAGAAACTGACATAAAATATGAATATGAAAACGTGTTTGCCTAGCAATTTTAGGTATTTAAATCTGAATATTCCATAAAACATAATAAAGAAATCTCTAAAATTAAAATTATTACACTTGATAATAAGTAACTTACATAAATGCAGTGGTTAGTGGGAAATGCATAGGAAGGAGCAACAAACGTACAAATTTTGATTTTTGGCCGAAAACGTCTTTACCTTTCGAAGTCGTTACTTCTCACTCTGTAGTCAGAGGCACGCTCATAGTAAGCCCAGAGTAAGACTGTGACGTTATCATGCTAGAGCTTCCACACTATTCTCGACCAATCAAAAGAAAAAACAAGGGGAATCTGTTACAGTATGGAAGCAGGGATTTGGCACTAAGGAACAGATAAATCCGTGGAAAGACGGCACAAAATGTGTGAGAAAAAGTAACTTTTATTAACATGGTTACTGTTTTAAGATCACACATTCTTCTTTTTCTAAACATTTTTAAGTCGCAAACTAATACATAGTTAGCTATCTACATTAAATAGCACTGCCCCTATAAGCGCTGCTGTAAATTTCTGGTAAACCTGAGTTCCAAATACTGCTACGAATAGCCGAAATCGTTAAAGCGCGGACTCTTGAGCGGGAGGTTGCGGTTCGATTCCCACCAAGACCTACTCTCTGATTGAAGAATTCTCCAGGTTTTCCTGTCTTCATAAATGGAATCCTTTTCCAGTTTACTATTTCATTTCATGTTTCATCAGTGTCCACTGCCTGAGGTGCCACAGTAGTTAAAAGGACGTTAAACTCTACTAAAAAGAGTTCCATACACAATGGTGGTATTAAATTAAGGAGTATGTGAAGGAAGCAGCATAAGATAGGGTGTTTTAGAAAGTATCGTGCCTTTTGGCTAACACATGTACTAACATAAATCTGCATTTGTCACAGCACTTGTGATAACGCTGCTTTCCCACAGTAGCTACTGTTGAGCATTATTTTAATTGTTGATTCTGAACTTAATATTACAACAAAACCAACATTTGCTACGAGTTGGTGGCTTGCTAGGGCAAAGCCAGGACCACTCACAATTCATGTTTATTTTAAGTATGTAACATGATGTAACAAACGAAAATACATTTGCCTGCGTAATGCTGCTGTAAATGGGCGTTTTGCGACATTACTATACCCGCCATGTGGGGACTCTATCTGAGTTGTGTGCTATTATATCGGTCATTTTCCGCTCAAGAGAAACTGTGCGTACTTCAACAAAATATATTTGAGGTAAAAAGGGACCTTAAACTTTCCACTCTCTGGAATTCTGTACATTCGGCGAAAGGTCTTGTGACCGTCAATTAATAACCTTTATCAATCCTGCGCATGTCAAATTTGCTTTATACGAGTATATAGCATATTAAACACGCAACTCTCATTGTAATTACAGGCCGTTGTATTAAGTTACGCTTTGTTTTAACGAATTGTTAAAAAGCGAACTACATTTTTATCTTCGCCTCGGGTTCTCTTGGTTATTTTGTTAACGTTTTGTACACACAGAATTGTGCTGTGTTGAGCGATATTCAAGCACAAATCCGGGAAATATATGTATTTGCTTTAATAATTTGAAAATGTGGCATATATTTATTTTTCATTGCTTTAAAGATAATTTCATTTTAACTTGCAATTAAGGACTATATTTTACACATCATCATGTATGGCAGGAAATGAGCTTTAAAATGAGCTATTGTTTCAGATTTTGTGTTTTAATGACATTGAGTGCTGTTAGTATGTTTAAAAATACAGTTTTAATAAAACACGATAGTTTTGAGGAATTTTTTCTTTAAAAATATTGGACCTAGGAATTTCATTTTTCACAAAACATAATGTATTTCACTGTCGTAGTAATACGAAAATGTACAAAAATTTTAAAGTACGAGGTCAATTTCTCTAATTTTTCGTTTGATTTCACATACAATCGTCCAGACTTCACTATTTAGCTGTATGGAGCCACCTAGAATCCGTAAGAAGGAATACTGTGATTTCTATGTGAGAGCAATCTAATTATTTTTGTTCATATTAATTTAAATTGGATATTAAATGGATATTAAATTACTGTATGATGTATATAAAATACTAGTATTAATATAATTCCTGTACAACACATTTTGACGATCAATGTAATAAGAAGATTCGAATAATGTATGCATGTCCCCCATTGCAGCTGATAAGAACATACACTCATATACATATGATTTAATACTACCTTACCCTTGCCCACATGTTTTCGCTTATTATCTGCTTCATTAACTTCATTGGATTTTAAAGATCAGGCCAGAAAGTACAAAATACATACCCTCATACCATATTCAGACTGTTTCATAACATACAAAAAGCTATTATTAAATACACTTTATACAATTCCAAGTACGGCATATAGGTTTTTTTTTCCCCCCCGATTGCGGTTTTGCTCGACTGAGAAGCCAGCCTCTTGTAACTTGAATCACCCCGCACTACATTGTACTGTGCTAAAATCAGTGTTGAGTTCTACGTTTTAGTTTGCATGCGAGGTGTGCGTGTCGCCGTTTTTATCAATATCTCATTCAGAAAGGTAGCGATAAGATATACATTTTGAAATTGTTTTTTTCGGAATTGTTTTTGTTTTGAGCGCATGAAATATTCCGTTATAATAAGATCTCTAATGATAAACTGCTCATGGGCAACTCTCTTTAGTGCCCTATTTTCATATTAAATTTATTTAAAAGTATACACATTGCAATAAAACTATTTTATATGCGTTCTACAGTCAGGTATTCAGCTAATAAAATATTTACATATATGACCTTCAGCAGAGTATCAATAAAATTGTTAAGATCTCACTTATAATTTCTCCGTATTTTTTTCGTGTTATATCCAGTTGCTTCATCCTTTCATTGTACCGTTTTTTCAGTAATTTATTTAATTTAATCATTTTACATTCTTCTTTTATACAATTTACAGAATTTTCTCATCTCACACCAGTAGCAAAAATACCTTCAAAGGAATTAAAATATTTCAAAGTCATGTAAAAAACTTGGTGTTTTCTAGCATTGTCATATGGAAGTATGAACATAATATTGGAATGTGAATTAATGTTGGGGTGATCTTTACATGGAAATTTGTGACTGCTTTTTAATGATTGAATAATTAATTGATGACATTAATTTATGCTAATATTTTGATTTGCCTTGGCTCTGGAAGTCTGCAGTTCGCTGTTTCCTATCTCACCGCTTCTCAGGGGAAAATGGACTGTTTTTAATGACTTGGAGTCCTTATGGAAGGAAGGGGATTCTTTACTGGACTAATGCACTTCTGGGTTCTAGTTGGAGCCTGTCACTTGATGGTTTTAAGGCACGCTGGGCGTTCGTCGCGTGGGGATATGTCTGGTTGTGTATTCACTGTATATTTGCCATCAGGTTAAAGTTCACTGCATTCACTCCAAGATCTAATTACACTGTTCACGTAACTTTAACTGGACTATTCCGTAATAAATTCACGCGGTCGAAAATCCGACTGTTACCAATAACTTTACTACGATACTTTATAATAACATTTATTACTTCGATGTACGGCCTTTACAGAAATAATTAACAGACTGCCGCAACTTTTCTTCTGACGACGTATTTCTCTCACTGAACTGGTCGCAATAACTAATGCAGCGTCTTTCAACTATTTACTGCCGTACTATTTCCTGCTAGTAGCCGATTACTCTTCCTCTTTCACTGACAGCTTTTACGTGCACTGCACTGTTACTGTTGCTGTGTGATATCCTCCAACTACTGCCTTGTTACTTTTACCGTGTGTCCTACTTCATTCTTTACACTCTATACGAAATCTATTGTATGATTTGGCTCCTTCCCCGAGAAATTTTATTTCTTCAAATATTCTACAATTTGATTCCATCCTACATCGTTTTATTGGCTATCGTAAGAAATCTTTTATATTCCATGTCCTTTCCCATTCATCAGATTTTAAGAGATGTTTGTTGATTGAACTAGTTCACCCCTGTTACCTTTCCAAAACTGAGTTGTGCAAACTAAAGTTTTACGATAACATGCACCGACCATAAATATGTGGCATCTTTTTTAATCTGACAGACACAGTTATCCTATTGATTTCATGTTAAGAGTAATAAAAACTCATTAGCTGTTTGGTTCAGCCCAGATACGTTCGAAAATCAAAAGTTTCTACGCTTAATGTTTTATTTCAGACACCTGTTTGAGCACGCGGGTTTCTTTTGAACTTTACCAGGGGCCGCTAACCATTGATTTTATATTTCTGGCTGTTCCCATTAAGTGCTATAAAATATTTTTTTCTCGAGTCTACGAAACCCATTATGGAGTATTTACAAAGAATAAAGGTGCATGACCATAGCAAAGAAATAACTTCTTTCAGAGCGAACCTATTGTCATAATAGCTTGACGGTCGCGCCAGGGATTATCAGGGTAACAACAGAACGGTCAGTCTGACTTTTGTAAAGAAGTTTTGCCTTTCTTCACAGAAAGGGAACCGTTGTCTGGGATATTCCTTATTATACAAAGACATACACATGCACTGTCAATCATAACATTACAGAAATGTAATCCCTTGTCTTGAATATTACTTATTATACAAAAAGACATATATACCTATATACATACAATAACAATTATAATATTAAAATACCGATCGTAATTGTAATATTGATAGCATTGATTATTATATCATTCTTGAAATTGTTGATAATTCCTGAAATTAAATTATTTCAAATTATTATTATTATTATTATTATTATTATTATTGTTGTTGTTATTGTTGTTGTTGTTGCTGTTGGAATTCTTGAGACAATAATTCCTCCTTCAGTATCTCATCTTACAAAGGAAGCAACTGCCACGCAAATTACTTGGGGAACTACTATTGGCTCTCCACATCACTACTAAAAGCTGATAAAAAGCTACTTACGTCGCGGCATTGTTTTGCAGCATGATAATGCTCGGCACACCGCAGCAATTTCGCCGGACATTACCTAGCCACCCACAGTCCGGTTCGCTGACTGCAGCACGTTACTGAAAATGCTTTAAATGGGCGTCGTAAAATGCAGGAGTGGTTCGTACATTAACAACCACAAATTTCTTCACTGTAAGAAACTTGCTGACTGTCAAGTTGCCTAAAGAGTAAGGATGATTTCAGTGCAATATCTAAGAGTAGATGACTGACATTTTAAAATTTGTTCGTAAGATAAGAAATATCTTTGTTCTGTTCCCCTTTCAGCTACCCATGTTAAAGTGTACGGAAACTAAATTTTAAAAATTAAAATTGTCATTTGATCTTAATAAGGGGAAACCCCCCCCCCAAATAGCTTCTCCTTTAGCTCTTAGAGTTTTCGAGCCGATAAATACTTTATCCCAAAACACATATATATATATATATATATATATATATATATTTTTTTTTTTTTGGGGGGGGGTTGATGTATTTATGGACGCTCTTTAACATCTCAGGTCATCAGCGTCCCATTCAACTCAGGGCGTGAAACGGCCGACTAATTTTACTCAGAGGCCTCTTCATCAGGCTTTCGGTTCTGGCCGGGTTCGAACCCGCGAATTTGGATGTAGGAGGCAAGTATGGTAACCACTAAACCACCAGGACCGACAAAACATATATCAATGTTGCTTAGTGTTCTGCATGCTTAATGTATAAATTTAGAATGCGCTAATGGCGGATATTCGTGATATGTTTGCTTTATCTTACCCCGAAAACGAATTCATAAATAATGTTGCCTACCTTTTAAACCTTTACATACATCAGCGCTATGACAACAATACAAGTTGTTCTGCTTAGAGGTGTCAAGAAATTAATCCTCGCTTTTTAAAAATAGAGGAAGATATTTTTATGATTTGCATCTTACAAGATGTAGAACTTCTTCAAATTTATAAAACATTGTGCAAAGGACATGCGCAGGTGCGTCAATGTTTTATGCGAAGACAAGCTTGGTGCTTCATATTTACTAGAAACGTTACGGTTTGCGCAAGCAAAACAAAAGGTTCAGAAAGCAAAACAGAATGTACAGTGCCATGCTCGCCGTGAACGGGATGAGTGAAGTCTAGAAGTCTGCTCGGCGACTGGAGGTGCACACATCGAGTTGCATCGATTTTTCTCCCAAACTTGAAGATTTTCTACATCTAATTACGTAACGATGTTTATAAAAATTATTTATATTTACAGTAATCACTTATTTCTCGACATATTTAAAAGCAGCACTGTATTAACTTAGTGGTATAAAATCTAATTTTCCGAGCACAAAAGATTCACATAACTTTTCAGGTGAGTGTATGTCACATTTAATGAAAAAATAATAAACGATATTATCGTTCTATTTCTGTTTGTCTATTTGTTATAATTGAGACGTATAAATTCCTACGCGTTAATATAGTGCAGTACATGCAAGATAACGCAGAATACAAAATCTACAATTGTATTAAAATTATTGTTCCGTTTAAAGCATGGAATCACTCCATAAAATTATGGCACCGAGTTCCCTTTCACTCTATAGTTAGGCGTTATTTACTAACAGGAGGATTATGTACAGAAATAATTTTAAAACATTCTAATATATCTTAAATTAATTGCAAAATATGTTCAAGAAAGAAAGCGGGAGTCATCAGGCTTCTAGCAACCGAGTTATTTTCAAGCCAAATATGCTATACTTATTAAACATGTAAAAAAATTACATGCTAATATTCAAATTCAATTAAAAATCTTAGAATTAACACATCACGATACCAAGGATATAAATATGAGAATTATTTAATTTTTTATAAAAAAGTGAACAATTACACTGCACTTGCTATGCACAGAAGAAAGATTTCTAAAATAAAGAAATATGATTTTCATAAAGTATTATAGTTACAGATAGCTTTTTTAGCTATTTTACATCTCTTTTCAAGAATTGTTCAAATTTAGAAAAATAAACTGGGTCAGTATTTAAAATGATATAGTTAAAAGCTATTACCAGGTACAACAAAAACTGTTATGATACTTTTATTAAAAATATGTTGTCCTACACTGCAAATTTAAAGTTATCATCTTTAAGGTTCAAAATATTTCTGCAGCATTACATAACCAAAATAATAACGAATTTTAATAAAATTATTAATTTAATATAAGTTTCTTTTTGAAACTTTTAAAAATTCACTGTAATTGATATATGATTAATATATCTTCACATACTCTTAGTACAAAATATTTAAAACTGCCTATTTACAAATTAAGGAAATATTAAATTATATAAAGGCGCATAGTTAATCAAATAATAAATATGTCTATGGAATATAAACATTTATCCATATTGTGCAGTTTTAATGCAGTCTCATATTGTAGCCATCTATGGTTACTTGTTTTTTGGTATTTACTCGATAACTCCATTCCTCATAGTATTTGGCGATGATAAACTGCCCCGATTTTAGTAATTTATCGGGACTCCAACTCGGGACAGTGTTTCCCGTGTACGTTTCCATAAAGTTATATCATTGCAAATTCCAACGGATTCTGGAAACTTCTCGAAACCTCTTTTCCTAAGTTTCGCTGCTCGCTTTCGGCGACTAAGACAATGGATATGATAATGCGGTCGTACCTTAAGAGACTAGATTTAAAATAAAAAAGTGTGTAGATTTAAAGATGAAATTTTGCAACAGATAGAGAAGGGTTAATCTGCAATACATATCAATCCTATAAAAACGAAAGTAGGATATTAATCAGCACATCTCTACGGCTAAGCATCAAGCTGACAAAAAATTAAATACCGGACTATATCAAACTTTTGTGTTGTATTGGATCAACACCAGCAAGCCAATGCTGATCTTTGCCGGGCTCGCATCGAATAGGTTAAACGAGGCTGCTATCAAAACGTTCCCGAACGGGTTCTGTTACACAGAAAGTTCTTCATTTACCTGATTTTGAACATCATCTCCTTCAAAATGGTCTCTGTTACAGAAATACACCAGTCCCGGCGTTTCTGTCACTTTTGGAATACGGCCTTAAAGTCATTTTTATAAGTGAAACCTTCTGCGATCCACGCTGTATCTCGTCGACGGTATAAAAAGCTGAAACGACGACTTTTTCCTGCACTGACCCAAACGACACATTAACTATATTAGCAATGATTGCTCTCCTATGGTCCTTATAAGCCGTTTCCGGACTATTTTTTAACATTTTCGCGGTGATGCTGGTCCTCTTTCAGGGTTATTCCTCCACTTTTGAGGCGCCCGTACCATTCGAAACATTGTATGAAGGTAAGTCCATAAGTTTCCGGCCTAACCATTTGCTAGGTATGAAAAAAACTATATTTCACCATTCAATATAGTTTCCTTTATTGCAATACACTTCTCACATCTTTAAATTAACATTTCAACTCCCCCCCAAGCAGTAGAAGTGTTGTCTACAAAATGGGAAGCATCATCCAATATTTCTTCTTCACACTTAAATGTCCATCCTTGAAGGTCCTTCTTGGGCTCTGAGAGCAGAAAATAATCACTCAGAGCTAGATCTGGGCTGTAGGGTGGATGGTAGATCTCCTTAAAGCTACATTTATTCACAGTTTGCTTTGCAACAAGAACTGTGTGATAGGGTCGTAGTCCTGCAAAAGGCGCACACCACTATTCACCTTTCCTCGCCTTTTCTCTTTGATTTTTGAATTGGACAGCAAGCTATCCGAAAATATTGATACATCTTGCAATGAGGTAAATTGTTTCATAATTCTATTAATTACTTCTCTCAGAAAAACCAAGCATTTGTAGAACCAAACTCAGTTGTATTTTCACTGTCAATTTTCATTCAATTATTTTCTCCAATTTTGTTTTGATATTTTCCACCTGTCTGTCTTCTCTGAAAGGTAGTAAAAGTTTGAGATTTATATTTATGGAAGAGGAACAAAATTAGCATTTTTTCTAAAACTATACTTATTTGTATGAATAGGCCTTCATGACAACCAAAACCGTCACGAGTGGCCGAGGTCGTTAAGGCGCGGACGGTGTCGGTCCTGGTGGTGTAGTGGTTACCATACTTGCCTCCTATACCCAAGATCGTGGGTTCGAACCCGGCCAGGACCGATGGATTTTTTTCCGGCATAAAATCCTAAGTATGGCTTCCTTCGGAAGGGAAGTAAAGCCATCGGTCCCGTGTCGTACATTTACGGCACGAAAAAGAACCTCAAGCCTGAAAGAGAGGCCTCTGAGCAAAATTTGTCAGCCGTTTCACGCCCTGAGTTGAATGGGACGCTGATGACCTGAGATGTTAAACAGCGTCCATAAATAAATCAATAAAAAAAAAAGTCGCGGACAGTGAGTGGGAGCTCTGGGTTTCGAATCCCGCCAGACCTTCCTCTTGACAGGTTTTTTCCAGGTTTTCCTCAGTCCTCATAAATGGCAAATGTCGGGAGGTACCCTAAACTTAGGCCTGGAACCTTCCTTCCTTAAAAAAAAAAATCCTTTCCCAAGATTTCATTTCATCTCATGTATAATCATTGTTCACCGCCTGTGGTGCCTCGGTAGTGAAACAGGCGTTAAACACTACAAAAGGGGGAAAAAGAGGGGGAATAGAATAAAATGTCCTTGCATACTATTTCAATAGCTGAATTTAGAACTTGTAGTAAAATGAAAGTGAAATAAAAAAAGCAATATTAATAAATTGTTGAATTTCAAAGTTTGATGGGCTTCTAAAAAGTGCAATATTTGGTAATCCAACCTGTAATTTATTTTTATTCCATATTTACCTGTATTTAAGAAAATGTAATTACATTTGACACATTTTTACTATTTTAATACATATTATTTGTGCATATTTTGGACATTTTAGTATATAAATCCTAGCCCTACATATCATCCACTAGAGTCCAGTATTGGGCAAAAATGGGTTTGCGCCAAGGTTCACTCTTGCCATTAAAATATACTGCTGTATCACATTTCCACCGCCACGAGTGGCCGAGGTCGTTAAGGCGCGGATTCGTGTGCGCAGGTCTGCGGTTCCAATCCCGCCAGGACCGTCCTCCCTGAGTGAGGTTTTTTCCAGGTTTTCCTCAGTACTCATAAATGGCAAATGCGGGAAAGGTACCCTAAACTTATGCCTGGAACGTTTTCTTCCTTAAAAAATCCTTTCCCAATATATCATTTCGTTTCATGTATCATCAGTGTCCATCGTCTGTGGTACCTCAGTAGTAATGATGGGCTTTAATAACTATTAAAAAAACACAAAGTTCCCTAGGGTTCCTGTCGTTTGTTGACAAGCTCTCGTTTAATTGACATGATAATTTCAACAACAATAATAACGATGTGTGAGACGAGGAAAATCTTGAAGTCAGTTGAGTTACAATATCTGGATTGACCCTGTACAAGACTCGTATCTTATTAAGCCATTTGTCAGGACAGTCTTCTTGTGCAAATTTTTGCTTGAATTGTTGGAGGATTTACCCTTGGCTGACCGTGAGATGGTGTCACTTCTGCAATCTTCTGAATGGTACATTTCCGGGTCAGCGGTTTGGAAGGAGATGCCCAATTCCATGGCCTGCAAGGTCATCTAGCCTGAATCCACTCCTCTTTTTCTTAAAGATACATTTAAAAGCATTTGCTTGAGGCTCCCAATAGGCTTTAACATAGAACTATTTTATGAATTGTAGCTGTGTGTGATGTGATTTTATACTCCCCAAATACGTTTAAAAGAGTGTGGTAGAATTTTGTACGCCGGCGTCGTGCTTGTATTAAGATGGTGGTCGTCATTTTGAGCAAATGTTATGAGGTTCCAACTGGTGTGTTATTTAACTAAAGCTATGAACATGTTTACAAATTAAAAAACAAAATGTAAATTACCGAGTTAAAAATAACGTAAATAATACACGTAAATAAATGTGAATAATAGGTATATAAAGGTAAAATGTGGAAAACAAGAAGCAATAGAAATAGACATGTTAATCCTGAATCGAATTAATCAGGCTTCGCAGACCCCAAGTTCCTTCTCTGAAAATGTTGAGTAGATTCATCCCCTATTTCCTGCTTGATTTTTGCAAGCTTTAATATATCTATATTGACGGAAATGAGGCGAGCGTACGCCGTCGAGCCTAATATTTTACCCGCGTAACAATGCACTATTAATTTATTTTTCACAGAGTAACACATAGGTTACATTATTTTGAACAAAAAAAAAAAATACATTCAACATAAGATACAAGTGCGTGCCGCACGGAGATTTAAAGGATTGCACTAGCAGCAGGAAATTGCACTAGCAGCACTAGTGCTTTCAGTCCTACTTCTAACGTCAAGTCTTCTATAGCATAAGCTGGCAATCTCAAGTGAACATAAGAGGTAAATATTAAACATATATCAGAAAAATGATAATTATGATAATTATCTGGGGGTACGAGGCTGGGAAAATTCCCGTCTCTCATGATTGCTTTCGAGGTAATTCTTCACTGCATTCTAAAACTACCATTTATTTTTCAAAACCATACATATTAGGTCTATATATTTTCAACTAACAGAACAGATCTGTGTTGCAGTTGCGGGTTATTAGTCAGTTCATTTTCGTTTCATGTAAGGTACTCAGCATCAATAGTTCATTTACATATCCCATGCTAAATTAATATTTTCTTTAGATATTTTTTTATTCTTTCTGTAGCTTTGGCTGCATTGACATTCTCCCAAAGTGTGTAGATTGGAATGAATCGTGTAGGTGCAAATCTTTAGCTATGAATGGAATTAAATGAAATAAATTAATCATTGCGCTTATAGCTAATCTGACATCCACTTGCTCAGCGTATGGAAAAACTCCTAAATAAACCTTACCAGACAGCTTGACCTGACCGAGATTCGAATCCATGACCTCAAACGCCAGCACTACACCACGAAGGCAGGTTGTCTGTAGTTCTTAAAATATAATGAAATAATTTAATTTCATAAAGAGCATTAATATATATTATAGTTGCTGGAAATGATATCCAACAATAGCCCCGTCGGTTCTGGTGGTCTGGTGTTAACCATAGACACAAGATCGCGAGTTTAATCCCGGCCATGATCGATGGATTTTTTCGAGCATAAAATCTTAAGTATGACTTCTTTCGGGAGGGAAGTAAAGCCGTGGGTACAGTGTCATAGATTTACGGCGCGTAAGAGAACCTCTAACCTGAAAGAAGAGGCCTCTGAGTACATTTGTTGCCGCTACACGCCCAATCAAGTCTCACTTTTCTGGCATGTTTGAATACATTTTCCATTCACCTGCAAAGGCCGTGCTTTCGAAATTCTTCCAATACCTGTCCTATATTTTCTTTAAGTTCTTCTAGTGTGGGGTTTAGTGTGAACTTTATTTTTACTGCCCTAGTGGCGATATTTTAATGCAACACAGTTACTGTAATTAATAACATCGAGCACCAATAGCTGTAATAACATACTATAACAAAAAAATTCAGCTATACTAATCTCTTAATCGCAGATTGAGTTATAAAGCTTTTTTCTCGTAGCAGCAAACTGCGACTGTTTATTCAACTGACTGGCCCGACCTTAGTCTTCGGACCATTGCGCTCAGCTGTGAAATCGCCAAATAAAAAAAAAACTCCGTATTTCAAGAGCACGATTACAAAAGGCATTGGTTGTATGTTTGTAAGTTTTCAAAAAAAAAAAACGGAAAAATGACTGAAATGGGCTATTTTATCAGATATTTTTTTCCCCTTATAGCCAAGAAAGGTTTAGTTGGTTAAACAAAATGTATTTTTTTATTATTATAAAGATCACTTTAGCATTATGGTGTATTTTAATATATTTTAACAAAGGGAGAAATGTTGTGCTAAATACCTGGTGTAATGGAAAACAATATAAACTTTTTTATTTTTATTTTTCTTGCTTTGCTTGAAATACTATAGAGGCGAAATAATTAATATTCTAGATTTATTTTACGACTGTGGACTGTAATGTGTTTCTTTGTAAGGCGATTTACACAAACAATTGACTTTTGTATAATGAAAATTATGACATTACAAATTAAAGTTATTGTCAAAATGGTGAGTTTTTCTTTTCCAAGCAACAAAACAGAGCATTAAAACACTCCATAAGGAATGGAATTTCAGATCTAACAAGCTTCGTGTTGGCTGCCCAATCTAAGCTTTTGAGTCACATGATCGGCTTTTGTAATAAATGAAAACGAAATGTGAGTGTCATACACGTCCCATATAAGAACACGCCATTGCGATAGTCCTGGTAGCATCATAATAAAGTCTGTAGATTAGAATGTGTGTATTGGAGATGAGAAAAGGAGAGATAGAGGCATTTTATTACTGTATTCTACTCTACTCTCTCAAGAAAGTCGGTCCTAGTGTAGTGGTAACCATACTTGCCTTCTACACCCAAAATCGCGGGTTCAAATCCGGCCAGGATCGATGGATTTTTTCGGGCGTAAAAATCCTAAGTATGGCTTCCTTCGGAAGGGAAGTAAAGCCGTGGGTCCCGTGTGGTACATTTACTGCACGAAAAAGAACCTCAAGCCTGAACGAGAGGCCTCTGAGCAAAATTTGTCGGCCGTTTCACGCCCTGAGTTCAATAGGACGCTTATGACCTGAGATGTTAAAGAGCGTCCATAAATAAATCAATCAAAAAAAAAATCTCTCAAGAAACGCAGCAGGGAATAACTATTGACAAATACCTATTTACTTCTCATGGATATATCTCTGCCCGATTTTTTTCTTCTTTCTTTTTCATTGCTTTTCTTTTTATTCCCTTCTCCTAGGACCTTCAGCACCAAATAAGTCAGTCCTGGTGGTGTCACTTGCACAGTTTCTTCGTCTGTTTTTTCGGTGACCAAGAACTCGCAGTTAAAAGGTATCATGATGTCTTCGAAAAACTCGTATAGACGTTCGTGATCTTCAGACGTATGAAAATCTCTTATCAGAAGGCACTTGTTGGACGACAATGTTTTCCCTTTGTGTGATGTGATGCCTGACAAAAAAAAAAAAAAAAAAAAAAAGTAAGCGGCAATGTGTTACACTTGCATTCGATAGATACGTTAAAATATTTCCATTAATATGGCTCTGGAATGTTTCTTTCTATACTTAAAGTTATCTGTATAATGATCTATAACCTAAAATGTTATTGGATTGTACGCCACTATTATGTACTTTATAAATAATGAGTGTTGAGTTGAAATAATATTCAGATTAGGATAACCTATAAAATGCTTTTTTTTTTTTTTCCTTAGAGGTTTGCAGCAAAATGCAATTATAGGCTTAACATAAAAACATCTATCCAAAAATAGCCTGTAGAACTTTTGATTTTCTGAACTTAGAGTGATGTCCGTCTCTTGCTGATCTTTACTGTCATTTCTCTGAACCCTTAGACCTATTTCACACCAGTTTCAAAGCAATGTTCACTTAGTTTCGGTAGCTCTGTTTGGAATGTTAGCACTTCACAGCGATTTCAGCTCTTCCTTTCATGATCATAATCAAGAAATTAATGTCGGGTGATCTAATTGGCTAAACAACTATTCCTTCACTACCTATCCATTGATTGGATAGACAGCATGCAGGTCCTTCCTCTTTAAAAGAACTAACGAGCATGAGCCTTGAAGCAATACAAACGGCAGACAAATTTTGCTCAGAGGCCTCTCTTTCAGGCTTGAGGTTCTTTTTTTTGCCGTAAATGTACGACACGGGACCCACGGCTTTACTTCACTTCCGAAGGAAGCCATACTTAGGATTTTCACGCCCCGAAAAAATCCATCGACCCTGGCCGGTTTGAACTCGCGATTTTGGGTGTAGAAGGCAAGTATGGTTACCACTACACCACCAGGACCGAATCTTTTTTTCTTGTTTTATTTCGATTACTTATATCTAGCTTTTTTTTTAAAAAAAAAATTAAAATTCGGCCATTATGGCGATTTTTATATTTGGGTTTAACCCCCAAAAATTGTTCAGGTATACACCCTCTCTCATTTATCCGATTATTTTCAAAAATAGTTTTTCTTGTTTAATTTAAAAGGTATAACCGATTTTTGTTGTGAAAAACAATTATTGGTGCTGCTAGAGCGATTTTCAAATTTTGGGTTTCTGGTAACCCCTGTTTTAATAGTTCAATTTGCTTGACTTTCAGAAAATATTTTACTTGTTCTAATTAAATGAAATATAGGGAGTTTGGTTGCGAAAGAAAAACATGTGCTAATGCCACTAGAGTGATTTTTAAATTTTGTGTTTCACATAAACTTGACCTCCTCATAGTTTGATTCCACCGATTTTCAAAAACCAATTTTTCTACTTTATTTCAATGGCATATGCCGAGTTCTCTTTAAAAATGTTGAAAATTGCAGCCCCTAGAGCGACTTTTAAATTTCGCTTTGACCCCCCATAATTTTAAGTATACCTCCATTCATGTTAGCCTGATTGCCATGATTTTGTAACTATTTTTATCAATTTGTTTTAAAGTTTTTTACTGAGTTCCGTTAAGATGAAGTAAAAATTGCGGACACTAAGCCGATTTTTCAAAATTAAAAATTTAACAAAAATATTCTTTGATTAACCCCCCACCTCCAATAGATCAATTTTACTGGTTAAGGAAATAGAAAAATCGTTTGTTTATTGATGGTTATGTGCCAAATTTCGTTGAGAAAAACCAAATTTGCGACCGCTAGGTAGAGAACGGATACGCATACACATACGCGCGCATATATATACACATTAAATTAATGTAACACTATTAACAATGTAACTAAAGTAGCAATAACTATACAAAAGCAGAAAAGGATAAAATGCTAAGAAAGGTCACAGATTTGTAATCGCTATATTTCGAACTGCTTGAGTTCCTCTTGACATATTTCGCACTCAAGCAGTTCGAAATATAGCGATTACAAATCTGTGACTGACTTTTTCTTAGTGTTTTATTCTTTTCTACTTTTTCAGTTATTATATAAATATGTGAATATCTATAAATATATATCTATAAATATATATATACACTTGTGCATATTTTCGAATTGTTTTCTTTTTCTAGATTAGTAAAAAAGCTTTCCATTGGTACAATCGCAATAGCTCACATTCCTTAAGAATTTGCTAGAAAAAATCCGAAAAATAAGCAGATGTTTCATGGTACCAACCGCTATAGCTTCATTTCTTCGGAATTCGCAAAAAACTACTCTATATATGGACAAAATGTTCTCAGTGAGTTTCTTATAACAAGATTGGAAGATATGAAATATTCCATTGTAATATTCTTGGAGTCCTTCTTTTAGCTAATTATATGATTTAAAGTTGGAAAAGCCCACTGGAGAAATTTTGTACTCTTTATAATAATCTGAAAATTAAAGAATGTTCTTAGTAACTGTCACTAACGTTGTAAACACGTTTAGTTGTATTTAGCAATATACCTACATTTAAGACAAGTCTTCGTATAAAACTGTGATTTCCAAGCAGCACGACGAGTGTCGGGGATTGAATTGGTAAAATTGGTAAAATTTAACTCTGTGCAAGCTAATGGCGCCCAGATCTCCAACTGAAATAAGTCCTTTAGTTAACCTAGCAGTGTTGTATCCCATCATATCTGCAATAAGAATAGATAGCTATATCTATGCCTTAAATATGTTGTTAGTGTTACTAAATCTTAAAGTCCATGTTTCAGTTTCTATGCTAATTAACTAATTATATTTCATTAAAGTACTGTTTAATTATTCAATTAAATAGTACTTTACTTATTGCCTTCTTTATTATTTAAACAACGGCATATGTTCCTGAGTTTATCTTGTTAATATTGAATGCTCCAGAAATGCGTGTTCCCCTACGATTATTTGTATCATACACGGATCGATAGACATGCAGCGTTTAGTTCCAGATACATAAACAATGCTTCATTATATGCTACAAACAGTCTCATACATAGCGCGGAATGTTTTTCAAAAGTAAATAATAAATTCATTTTATGCTTCTGAAGTTTTCCCTCCATTTATTCTAATTTCAAATGCACAATGAATTTCCTTGATATATTTCTGGGTCGTGTACTGCCACCATTCTCTATTCTTTAGATGTGTGAAAATTTTATTAACAAAATTGGTGCTCGGATAGATAACAGTTTTAAAACACTTTCCGTCAAGGGAGAGTAGTATTAGCCCCCCGGCGGGCTATTGACGTCTTGCGGTCCCGCGAAGAAACAGTCGCCGGCAAAAATTTTGATAGCCCATAAATAAATAGAATGATCGCGTTATAAACTTTTTTTATTATTTGGCTACGCAAGATATCAACTTTGTACCGGTTTTTTTTTTTTTTTTTTTTTTGCAAGTACATACATATGATTATGGAGTATGACAGGCCGGACGGGGACTTTTTTCCCCTTGTTTCTCTTGTTTCAATCTTTTTTTCCTTTTTAATTTTTCCTTTTTCTTTTTTTTCCTTTTCTTTCTTTCTTTCTTTCTTTCTTTTTTTGTCAAATACGTGTATGTGGTAACGGATGATAGACGGGGCAGGTACTTTTTTTATTTTTCTTTTTTCAATTTTTTTATTTAATTCTTCGATTACATGTTTTAAGCACTTTTTAAAAATTGCGTTATGTTATGGAATTAGCAAGAGCAATATTATAATAATCCAGTAATATATTTATCTATAATTATTACATGTAAATTCTATATTTCTGTTACTTATTTATTTATGTTAAGTAGAAAATTGCAATTGATTAATTTTCTAATGGAAGATACTAATTTTGAAAAAAACACATATGCATTTGCTTATCATTGTCATGTGCAATTCACCAGAAAATGTTGAAAAGTTTGAATTTAAACGGAAGAATGGTATCAACAAACACTAACAAGCCAGTCCTTTAGTCCTTGCTAAGTTCGAACTCGTGGCCCATCCGGGCTCTAATGCCTGACGTTTGCAACGGGCAGTCCTTACAACCTTGGCGCTGCTGTTATGGCGTAGCACAGGACCATAGGCTTGGTTTGTTGATCTCTATCTATTACATCAAAATAACATGCGGAAATTATGGAATAACATACTGAGCATCCTAGTCTAACATGATCACACTTGAGCAGACAGGTTCGACCGCTTGTAATAGCCTCCATTATCATTCCAATCCCATTTTATTGCTAGTGACTACCGCACCCTTGCACCGAAACAATTTCACAGTTCATGGGTTCATAGTAGCAGCAATTGACGTCTTGCTTTTCCGTGAAGAAACAATCAAATTACCACGTTGTAAACTTTTTTTTTGTTGACTCCGCATGACATCAACTGTTTGCCGGATTTTTTTTTTTGATAAAGTTTTTGCAAATACATACATATGGTGATGAAGGATGATATGCGGGGGCTTTTCCTTCTTGTTTTTCTTTTTAATTTTTTTTGTTTTGGTTTATTTTTTGTAAAGTACATGTATGTGGTGATGGAGAATGATAGACGGGCGGTCCTATTCTTCTTTTTTCAATTTTTGTATCCAAGTACGTGCATGTGGCGATGAGGTATTTACAAAGAAGCTGAGAGCGAAGGTTGCCTCGGCAGATGTTCACACAACCATGTCCAAGTAGTGACTGAATGAGGGAATGTAAGTCAAGTTATAACGCGCAGGTAGTTGTAGCACGTTCAAGGCCATATGATGCCACCAAACAAGATTGCTTAGCTCGCTAAACAGGACGAAATATGCACAAGAGGTCTTAGTAAATTTTTTCGGACATGTACGCCAAGGTCTTGGCATCATCAGACAACTCAATACATGTCCGACTGTCATGTTCAGCGGTTATGCCATAAATAAGACATTTGGGAAGTAGTCACTGGCCACGTTGTCGGATCATTGTAAGCCTGTTTGTACCTACACGTCAAATTCGTGGTATCACCAGAAACTAGTAAGCACTATTTAAGTTTGCATATATACATGAGTTTAAAGATGTTACATCAATAAAAACCCATATTAGAAACAAATATTAGCTTTAAAAACAAAAAGAACTAATTGATAAACAAAAGTACATGTTGAGAAACAAAATTAACCTTGAAAACAAAAAACTAGTTACACTATTTAACTTTGAAAAAACTATGTTGTGCAAAAAGAGGTAACATTGCAATAATAAAATCTATATTAGAATGGAATTATTAACTTTTGAAAAAAAAACAAGTTACATTATTTAACTTTGCAAAAAAAAAGGCTTAAGTTGTGCAAAAAAAGGTATGTTGCAATTTCAGTTTCCCTTTCTTTTAACAAATTTATAAACCAAAAGTATAAGCAGAGAAACAAAAATGATTATTAGAGAAAAAATAAGCTTGGTAAACTATTTAACTGTACAAAAAGAGGTTGTTGCGCCAAAACGTTATTTCATTGTCCACCGGGGGATACATACTTCTGCTGTTAAGTTGCCAACGCGCATTATAAATATCATTAATTAAGTTAATATAGGTGTGGAAACTGAGAATTGTAATTGCCGGATGTAATGAACATGCATTGTAGCAGTTTTCCCAAGGTCTCCGCTCCAAATGTAATGAACTTTGTACCTGATGCATCGTTTCGCATTACAATATCCGCATTCCTGCGTCAGTATTCCGGCCACTTGCAAATTTACAAAATCAGCATACGACGGCCCTCGCTCCGGATGTAATGAACTTTGTACTGGGAACGTGTACCAGTTTTCCCATGGCCTCCGCTCCGTGTCAGCATTTGCCCACCTGAGTCGTTTCGCATTGCATCATCCGGTTCCCCACGGCGTGCGCTCCGGACGTAATGAACGTTGTACCGGATGCATTGTTTAGCATTACAATATCCACTTACCCACGGTTGTAGCTTAGCATCTAATGTTTTTTCAGCTAGATATGAATCGATCGGCGGACCAACTTTCTTAACGAGGTAAACAGAATTAAGCATAATTACTTAGGAAACAGTCGGAAAATACTAAAATAAACAAAGAAAGGCGTGGTTATTACGAATTGCAAGAAACGAGCTACAATAAGCCAGGATAGGCAAAATGATTTTGCAAATACTTGAAAAAAGGTTACAAAAGACTTAAATAACCATAATAAATCAGGAAAGAGAGGAAATTGGCTAACATGTATGCAGAATTTATTAGAACTCCCATAAAAAAGCTAAAATTGGCAAATATATGCAAAATTTATTAGTAAACCTGTGAAAAATGCTATAACATGTCAAATAGGCAGAATTATTCATGGAGGAGGGCAAAAGGAATGGGAAAATATAAGGAATAACTCTTTAAAATTAGGAAAAATAGGCAATTATAGCGAGAGACAGGTAAATTTCTTAGACTACAGCGTGAAATTTGTTATATTAAGCCAAAGTAAATATAATTATTCAGGAAACAGTCTAAAAAGGCTAAAATAGGCAGATAGTCGTAGTTTTAAGTAAACTATAAAACAACTTCCTATGTTAGTCAGAATTTTACCGGAAACAGCGGGAAATATTCTTAAATAATCACAGCTAGATTGATGTCCTTCACAAACTGTAAGAAAAATATCAACATAGTGGAATATGTGCAGAATTTATTAGCGCTTGGTAAAAATAGGCAGAATTATTGAGAAAACAGGGTAAAATCACTAAAATTTGCAAATACAAGGTGAATTTGTTTAAAAACAGAAAAAAAATCAAGGAAAGATTGGAAGAACTTCTTACGGAACTGATAAGGTACTTAAGAAATCTAACGGGTTATGTAAATTGCAAGAAATGGGCTAGAATAAGAAAAATGATTTTGCACACACGTAAAAAGGCTAAAAGGTTTAACTAAGCATATTATGAGCTGAAGCGGGTGGTCGCCATACGTTGGATGTCCGAGTTGAAGCGATTTTATATGCAGATGTGCATGTAGTCATTGGACCGAGGGTCCCACTTCATACTCCGGGTCGTTCAGGGGCCCGAAGTCGCCTTTCGCGTTTTATTGGTCACGGGAGGAGGGAGATGGAGAGGGGAGCCTTAAATCAACGACCTTGCTTCATTTAAACGCATTGAAAAGTTTAGTCACACTACACTAGTTATCGGCCACCTGGTTCGTTATATCTATAACTTTGATGACACGTGCTAAATATGCTGCATCTGTGTGCCTCTCGTCTACTGCTCATGGTAAAGCGATGTTGATCATCAGAGAACGAGCGCAACTATGTTGACTGAGCGAGTGAATGACTGAAGAACTTATATGTGAGTGAGCCGGATGTAAGACTGGAAAAACGTATGTGTGAATGTGAATAAATACTGAGAATCGTGGTACAGCCTTAATGTCCTGATGTGAACTGCGGCTACAATCTGGTAAAAACTGACGGGTAGAAAAATGTGCTTTTCTAGATTTGTTCCTTCTTATATATGGAATCCAAACATCTCTAGGTTTCAAAGCGTCACGTGGGATTTACAGCACAGCACCCTTGGCTTCTCTGAGCCTTTGAAATATTTAATTATTATTGTTGGACTTCAAAACGCGCCTATTTTAAATCTATCGCCTTTCAGGCACTTTATTTGACAGTTCATCATACGACGTGACGGGTTATCTGTCTTTATGTGACAGATCATCACACCCACGCATGCCCAAGAGTAAATGCTGTTAAATGAATGAATGAATAGTGTTTAACGCCCGTTTTTGCTACAGAGGCACCACAGGCGATGGACACTGATGATACATGAGATGAAATGATATATTGGGAAAGCATTTATTTTTATGGAAGGAATCGTTCCAGGCCTAAGTTTAGGGTACCTCCCCGGCATTTGCCATTTATGAGGACTGAGCAAAACCTGGAAAAAACCTCAGTCAGGAAGGACGGTCCTGGCGGTATTCGAACCCAGACCTCCCGCTTACGAGTCCGAGACTTAACGACCTCGGCCACCCGTGGCGGTAAAAATGCTGTTAGATAATATAAATAGTAATAATTATAAAATATAGCTTATAGTAGTAAACTGGCACATTTTATGTATTGCTAAATTATATTAATGACTACCTGGACGTTTACTCTGTGACAATAGGGAAAAGGTTGTCTTTTGTCATCCTTTGTGTTTCTTCTGCTGGTAATGGCTAGAGCGATGGGTCTCTCCACTGTAACAAAAGTAAGTGCATGCAGGTGGCCGAAAAATAGATCCTTTTGTATATTAGTTGCTGAAGATGCTTCAAAGACTTCTCTAACATATCTTTCCCTACAGTGGAAAGATCATCACTGGATGTAATGTTCAAGTGAATTTTACCACAATATTTACATTACCTGAACAATTTATATTCTATATATATATAAATATGAACTGGCCTAACTATTTTTCTTTTCAATAATACAAATTTCGTGAGTTACATTTATACTGCAGTAGGTATTACTATTTACATGCCTATTCTTTTTATTTTTTTAATGGGTAAAGCAAGAACATTCATAATTATATTATACAAGCTACTCAGAGCACCACACACATGCGATTTTCTTCGAATTTAACACTCCTCATTGGCTAACCTAAATTGGTGCCAATGTGTTGTAGCTTGATTCCACGGCATTTATTTTACCTTTTATAGTTCGGGGTGACGTCCTTCACTTTAACGACATCGTAACCATTTACACTGCTATTCTTCTTACACACACACCGTCACAGGTGGCCGAGGTCGTTAAGGCGCGGACTCGTGAGCGAGAGGTCTGGGTTCGAGTACCGCCAGGACCATCCTCCCTGACTGAGTTTTATCCAGGTTTTCCTCAGTCCTCATAATACCCTAAACTTAGACCTAGAACGATTCCTTCCTTAAAAAAAAATCCTTTCCCAATATATCATTTCATATCATGTTTCATCAATGTCCATCGCCTGTGATGCCTCTGTAGCAAAAACGAGCGTTAAACACTAATCATTCATTCACTCTTCACACTGGGCCACTACATAAAATACTATGGACCTGCAGTTTTGCCCGCGGTCACTAACCTTTGCTAATCACTTCACTCAAAACAGCTGTTGTCCATTTAACTATATACATATACTGGGTCATATTTACATCAATTCTTACACATTATGTACATCTTATATATATTTAACAATTCATTTACCTTTTCCGTTACATCTATTTACATTTTGATCTTATTCATTCTGCAACAAAACTTTACTCCTCCTTGACAACATTAATATATTCTTATTTGATTGTTCTCATCCCATGACTATTCTTCCCCCGCTTTTTTTTTTTTTTTTTTTTTTTTTACAATTGTCTACTTTCATACCTTATTCACACTTAATTTTATGCTACATGTATATAAATTTTCATATATTATTGGTTCACTAGTGAAATTTTATACCTTTTTCTTTCCACAATCATTTATTTAAACATCATTAATATTTTTATTTTATTCCTACTCTTTACATTCTTCGTTTTATTTTCCCTTATCGTAATTACCTCTACTTTCCTTTTTTATAAATATTTCTAACACCCTTATCTAATTCTTTCTCTAATGCCATCACACTTCCCTGTTACATTTATATTAATTTCCCGATCTTTCTCCATCTCTAGCAACATTTACACAATTTTCTAATACTTCCTTATTACATACTTAATTTATTTCCCTTCTACACATATATCAATTTTCATACCTCATTAATTCTCTATTGACATTTATACCTTTTTCTTTCTTTGACATCATTAATACAAATATTTAACTCCTTCTAGAACAACATTTATATAATTACATATTTAAATTTCTCTCTTCACATGATTAGCTTTTCTTCCCCATTACAAATGTTTACTTAAAATCTTATTTACGCTCTTAACAATCTTATATCTTATTCTTTCTCTTAAAACATCAATATAACTGTCTAATTTCCTTCTTTTTATGTGTTTCGTTTAATTTAAACATCGCTTATATATTTCTTTTATTCCTTCTCTTTTTACATTGACAAATTGTTTAACAATTTTTCTAACGACACTTTATATCCTATTCTTTCTTTACAACATTTTATATAATTATTTCCTTATTACAATTATTGTTTATTTGTATAATCAATCCTTTCATTTAACATCGCCAGGATAGTCACCTGATTCTTTTACATTCTGTTTGGGGTATGCCTCCAAGAGCCGAACTGATAGATATGACACTAGGGTGGTTTCCAAGTTTGGAGTTCGGCCACCCCTGTTGACTTGCGACTGTTTTTCAGACGTGCCCATGCTCCAAGAGGATCTTGGTTCGAATCCCTAATTGGTATTTTATGAACCACTTCCTTCTTCCGACTATTAGTAACTATCAAAAATGTGCTAGCGTCAACTCTGTCGTTTCTATTTCCTGTTTACTATTTCTGCGCTCCCCAGATTTTGCGTCTATTTTTCTTTCTAATCCCTTGCTAAGTTTCCCCTGTTTATCAATTACTTCTTCGTTTAGTTCCTCTTTATTATTAGTTTGTCTTTCCTCTGGCTCATTTTCCTTATTAATTGCATTTTCTCCCAATTCTTTTTGATTATTGGTTACTTCTTTGTTTAGTTCTTTCCTTGCTACATTTACTTCCAACCTTATATTCCCCATTTTTTTATCCGACTTCACTAGATTCTCATTCAAGTGTGACCTTATTTCCTCTTGAATTCTGCCTTCATTAAATCTTTCTTCTAGTTTCCCTTCTAACTCATGATGGCTATTTTTTACTTCCAGTATGCCCTGCTGATTGTTTTTTACCTTATTGTTTAATTCCTGTCCATTATTTTCTAGCTTACTATTTAATTTCTCATGTTCTTCTATTTTAGCAATATAAGCGTTTGAACACGTTTCTTAGAATATTCAATTTTAGCAATTAAGCGTTTGAACACGTTTCTTAGAATAGTCTGCCTATATTTTCCAATGCTAGACTTTTTCAACGGTACTACATATATTTATCTATTATCCTCCGTTTTTACTTAATATGTTTATTTAAGGAATTTGGCCTTTTTCACGTGTTTATAAAAACATTGTGCCTATCCTATCCTATCCTATCCTATCCTAACCTATCCTATCCTATCCTATCCTATCCTGTCCTGTCCTGTCCTGTCCTATCCTATCCTATCCTATCCTATCCTATCCTATCCTATCCTATCCTATCCTATCCTATCCTATCCTAGTCCATTTCTTGCAATTTACAGCCTGTTAGACCTCTTAGCTATGTTGCCAGTTCTGTAAGAAATTTTTCAAATTCTTCCTATCTTTACCTATTTTGTTTTCTGTTTTTTAACAGATTCACCTTACATTTGCAGATCAATGAAAATATGGAGTAATTTAATCTCCTCTGTATATCACCTTTGTTGAATATACCAAAGCCTTTGACTTTGTAGAGGACTAAACTATGACCCGGGCATTGTGAGAGAAGGAGTTGAACAAAAATACATAAGGCTACAGACTAAATTGCACAGTGAATCATATGTGAAGGAAGCAACAGATAAGTAAGGGCAGCCCTTCAAACTAGGCAGAGGGTTAAGACAAGGTGACCCAATCCTCTCGAAACTTTCCATAAGTACATTAGAGGAAATATTCCACAAAATAAAATGGGAAATAAGATTTTCAATTAATATAAATGAACACATACTCACAAATCCAAGATTCACAGATCATGTAGTCCTATTTGTAAGACCAGTAGAGAGCCTTCAAAAATGCTATAAGATCTCAACAAACACAGTAATACTTCCGGCCTATCTATGAATATTGTTTTTTTATTTGCTTTACTTATGGACGCTCTTTAACATCCTAGGTTATCAGCGCCCCATTTAATCCAGGGCGTAAAACGGCCGACAAATTTTGCTCAGAGGCCTCTTTCAGAATTGAGGTTATTTTCCTGCCGTAAATGTACTACACGGGTCCCACGCCTTTACTTCCTTCCGAAGGAAGCCATAGTTACAATTTTTACGCCCAAATTTTATCCACCGATTCTTCCGGGTTTGAACCCGCGAACCTGAGTTTAGGAGACAAGTAAGGTTACTACTACACCACTAGGACCGATATACCGGCAGTTAGATTATCACAGATCAACAGGATAGCGTCACTGAGCGTAACCTTCACGTGTCAAACAATGCCATACATCCAACAGTTTTATATCGATCATCTGATTGGCATTACCTCGTCCTTCAATTTTACATTTAAATTAACCTGGCGTGCATAAAATAAAATAATGTCTAATAAAATAAAAGTAGTTTAAGACAAAGCTATATTTCCTTCTGTTAATAATAAATGAAAACTACCTGTTAAAACACGTGCATTATTTCGGTGTACAAATGTGAGAATCTTAGATCAGTTTGGAGACCAAAATTTTAAAATTTCTCACTGCTAACACACAATACTCAGAACAAATAGCTAATGCTATATCAATACAATAAGATTGAATTTTAAGTTGCAGCAACAATCAAATATGGACAACACATTTCAAGTGCGCATTTCTCACCCGGTCGGCATTTCCCTGTTCAGTTAGTGCTTGTTCAAATTCAAATATTTTATCTTCGAGGAACTGTAAAGTTAAGTCGCATTGGTCTTTTCTCATGTCAGAATACTATGAGAAAACTGGTTTACCATTGAAATACCTGATAACATTGGATCCTCAATACTCACCGCTGTGAACAAGAACAACACGACCGATGCCAATTTGGTTTCTCACGGCCTCTATGAGTAACCCATGGTGTTCTACTGAAGAAGTGATGCGTAGCATCAAGATGCAGTGAATTAGAATCTGCCACATTGTCTTCCTACAACAGAAACTTGTATTATATGTAAAACATATCACGGAAGTAAATGTGTGACATCGGAATTTTTAAGCACTAAACGTCAAGTTAGGTACACTCAAAAACAGGTTATGACTTATGAGCCAAGGCCCGGCAGGTAAACAAGAACTGAAGACGATATAGGTGTAATGGGAGAGAGTTTTTGTAGCGGTGACCTATTGTAACCTGTTTTCTATTGTTGAATACCAGCATAACTATATACCGCTTTTAGCACTTAGAGATAATTGCCTTAGCTCATTCGTTCTCTTACCATGGAAATTGAGATATAGCTTATCCAAGAGTACCTTAAGAACACCAAGCATCTCATATTTGTTCTGAATTTCTTTTCCATCTTTATCGTTTGAAATTTAACGTATAATATTTTCTCCCCCGAATACGAGGTATTAGTCATGAGTTTTGGCAATTATTTTTTTTTTTCCTGAACTTCGTGAAAAATCTAAGACATACGGTTGAAGAATATGGTATTTACTGCGGACTGGTGGCAACAAAGGAAGGCTGGATGTAGGCCGTTCTCGCAGGGAAGAAACTAACACAGCCAACTGGATAACTTTGGTTTATTATAATATGAGCAAAAGTTACACACTACTTACCCAGGGTTGTACATCCGGCTCACCAGGTAATCCAAGGTGTTTAGCAGCCTTAGAAGTAGTCTCCAAGTATATCCACCGTTTGTTGCCAGCGAATCAGAACACGCTGAATATCATCTGCTGCGTGTGAGTTGCTAACGTGAGTCACACAAGAATATTGGGGAAACTTGTGTTTCCATGGAGATCCAAGGTGACGGCATTTACTGTCTGTAGCTTGAGTTTTAGTTCATGAATTGCAACGTTGCCCAGTTTCATAAATTGCAATGACGTGAATTCAACATGGCAATCCTTCTTTCTGAAATCAGAGGCCATATTGATGTGACGTGTTTAGTTAGTAGCGGGGCTACTTCTGTACCCGTGTCGACATTCTGTCCTGTTTGAAGGCCTCTGTCTACCTCGCTACTGTTTGATAGGGCAGGGCAAGTGCACCCAGTGCTTCCCGTAGCTCTGTGTGGCATTCTCGTGCATTAAATACATACTTGTTCACTCTTCGTGACCTCCATTACTGACCTTTGTTGCTCACCAACTGAACTTCGGATAGTGCTGAGACATGCAGCTTTGCTCACACACTTCATCTGGTGGCTTCTTCATTTGAGAGAGCATTTCATATATTTTCAAACTATATGTTATATTTTTCGTATTTTCACTTTTCGCCAGAAAAAAAAATAGTTGCTATGACATGACATCCCTCGTATATACACGCATTAATTGATTAAATGCCCTATTCCTTCTGTGAGCACAACAGATGTGAAAGCAGACGGATATATATTTTAATTTGCTTGATCTTTAACCGATATACTGAACATAGTAAACTTATTACACTTATTCTTTGTCTATAAATTTAACTTACTCTCGTTTTTCACTTCTGGTGAAAAAGCTATCAAAGTTTCACTTTATTACCTGTTATATGAGCATATTTCTGTGGCTGTAGAATTAAAAATATGCTCTTAGGATGAAGAACATATTAATATAATAATAAAGCGATTACACTTTTATTTCTGTTTTAAATTTAGTTCTACAGAGATTTTTTTTCAGGCGCAAAAATCCTAAGTATGGCTTCCTTCGGAAGGGAAGTGAAGCCGTGGGTCCCACGTTGTACATTTACGGCACGAAAAAGAACCTCAAGCCTGAAATAGAGGCCTCTGAGCAAAATTAGTCGGTCATTTCACGCCCTGAGTTGAATGGGACGCTGATGACCTGAGATGTTAAAGAGCGTCCATAAATAAATCAATACAAAAAAAGAGATTTTGGAAGAAGGATACACACCTATGAAAAATAATATGCGTTTGTATGTCAGCTTTTAATGTTTATTGATTATTATTGTTGTTTAAAATAATTACAAAATTATTATTAGCTATTATTATTATTATTATTATTATTAGTTATTATTCTGTACCTTTCTTAATTTATATGGAACTAATATTTATGTGTATATATTAATCTGAACACAATTAGATCGTATTACAAATACACATACTTGATATTAATCAAAATCAAAAATATTTTCGTTGACTTAAAGGATATTTGAAACGAATGGAGACACAGGATATAGACTGAGATAGTCAATAAAATAACCCATGTGTCCCCTTCTTACGTTTTGTTAGCTCACAAGCAAAATAATTTTGCTTAAAATCCACAATTTCGATATGTGTATTGATTCATTACGACAGTTTACTGTTACAGATGTTTAATTTATTGCTCCTGCATTACTTTTTGTGATATTCAGAGTCTAGAATGTATGTATAAAATAACTGATTTACTTAAAATTATTTAAGTTTTAAAAGTATTTATAATACAATTTTTTATAAATAGCATATGCCGTGGTAATATTTAGTGAATGTGTTGCAGTTACTGGCCATCTGTTTGCCTTAAAAATGGAGAGTTGCACTAGTATTTGTGCTTTAGTATTTAAAATGTTATTGGAAGCATAAAATAGTACCGTATTTAAAACTGAATATAACAAACATTAGCCTGTGTTATAAGGGACATTGAAAATAATATCCCTTACAGAGGTAAGGAACACATTTCTTGTCATTGATAGTTTCTGTCTTTCGTAACATTTTCAACAAGTTGGCGAACAGTTCCTCTATCTGGAACATGATTGCGAGGATATTTTCTTGCGAATTGCCTTACCACTTCTCTGTAAGAATTCTTTTTCACATATGTACTGTAGATCAAAGTTCGTTCTAAAAGATTATATTACGTAGTGGCATAACTGAAGAAAGAAAATTTCCACACACGGAAAGCACCGAGTAAGACGCAAATGCACTACATTTGCTGACAAAGCCTGACGACTGGTTTTTCCAGTATGCATCCACTCTCTGCGGGCCATAACTTAAATAACCTCACTGTACATGTTATACGGGATTTTTAAAAAGTAATGCATAATTTGTTTAACAGGTATATGGGAGATTTTATGAAAAGTGCACACACAGCTCAAATCTTATTTCTTATAAATGCTTGTTTATATATAAATGCAAAACACTTTGTTACATGATCTATGATGTCATCAAAGGTAGATCGATGAATTTTTCTGCACATTTTCTGATACAGCGTCTTCGTTTTTATCATTCTGCATCTTCATTTGTTTTGTTTTGTTTTTTTTTTTTTTTTACACAGAAGCGTATTTTAGTAATTTTCAATCTCGAGGACTAACATATATTAAAAAAATTATAATATGCCACAAATATAAATAATAACTTCTGTATAAATCAAACGAGGATACAGAGAGATAAGAACAAGCCGCTCTAAATTAGGAAGTGTGAAAAAAGCATGGACTCATTTTAAAATTTTTCTTCCATATGCTGTTTCAGTTCATATAATAATTACTAAAGAAATGTTTCACATTTATGAAATAAAGCATTTTAAGAAATAAGACTTGACGTGTATGTTATAAAAATAGAAACATAATAGTTGCAATTTTATTTCAAAGGATAACATTTTAGAAATTCTGCAATATGCGCTGTAATTCTCTACTTTTTCACATTAATACAAGATGTTGCACAGTAGTTTCAGTTGTTGGAGAAGAGTAATTCAATAATGTATTGTAACAGGGAAATAATCAAGCATACAACACTCAACAACAGTGCAATGAACATTGCTATAGGCTTACGCTATTCAAAAGCTTAATGACAATGTACAATAAAATATACAAAAAAAGATTAATATAACCACGTTCAATTTGAAAATGAAAGACATTTGATGGCAAAGCACAATAACACTGTTATATAAAATGTTAACAAAAATGCTTGCTTGCAATTACACATATCAAACACAATCAATAGCAAACACAAGAAGAGGTAATAAACGTAATAATATCACCAGATGCTTGTCTTCAATTCGAACAACAAAGAATTATAATGGCAAAGCACTATAAGAAATTGACATAAAATATGAACATGAAAACGTGTATACCTAGCAATTTGGGTATTTAAATCTGAATATCCTATATAACATAATAAAGAAAACCCCTGAAATTAAAATTATTACACTTGATAATAAGTAACTTACATAAATACGGTGGTTAGTGGGTGATGCATAGGGAGGAGCAACAAACGTACAAATTTTGAATTTTTGGCCGAAAATGTCTCTACCTTTCGAAGTCGCTGCTCCTCACTCTGTAGTCAGAGGCACGCTCATAGTAAGCCCAGAGTAAGACTATGACGTTAACTATGACGTTAACATGCTAGAGCTTCCACACTAGTCTCGACCAATCAAAAGAAAGAACAAGGGGAATCTGTTACAGCATGAATAAAGGAGGAAGAAACATTATTTTTTATTTAAATTTTTGTTGTTTTAACATCATACTTATGTTTCTAAAAGAATATGGGTCATAAACTTATACATAGTTGGCTCTCTACATTAAACAGCATTGCGTCCATAAACCATGGTGTATATTTCTTATTTACCTGAGTTCCATATACAAAGTTGGTAATGAATTAAGGAGTAAACGGAAGAAATAGAACTGGGTAAGTTTTGTAAAGTACCATGGCTGATGGCAAAAACTTGAATTAATATAAAAATCCATTTGCCACAGCTGGTGTGATAGTGTCCTTTCCCCCACTGTAGCTAAGGTTGAGCATTATTTTAATTGTTGGTTTTGAATATTACACGGCAACAAAACCAACATTTGCTGGGAGAGGGGGTAAGTAGGGCAAAGCCAGAACCTCTTCGTGTTCAGTTAGGGTTTTAATGTAACATATGAAAACGCTTTTCTCCACGTAATGCGGCTGTGATTGGGTGATTTGCGACATTACTATACCCGCCATGTGGGGGTTCTATCAACTATCACCGCAATGTTGTGTGTCATCATATCGGTCATCTTTCGCTCAAGAGAAGCTCTTGTGATCTTGGGCGAAAAAAAAAAAAAAAACAATATGTTTAATTTTAAAATGGACCTTCAACTTTTTACTCCCTAGAATTCCGTGTATTCAACATGTATTCGTGTGATTGACAAAATGTTCTTTATCAATCCTGCACATGTTTGCCATGTTAAATATACTTTATACATTCCAAATTGAATAGGCAATTATTATTGTACAGACACAATGAGATGTGGTACATGTTTTATAAGTTACTGATACAGTTAGATAAGTTACACTTTATTTTAATGAATTATTGGAAAGGAACCACATTTTCATCTTCGCCTTGGACTCACTTGGTTTTATTTGTTACACGTTTGTACACACATAATCGTGCGGGGTTGAGCGATACGAGGGCAGGTCCGTAAGTTTCCGGCCTAAGTATTTTCTAGGTCTGATAAAGACAAAAACTATATTTCACTTTTCAATATAGTTACCCTTTATTGCAATACATTTCTCACATATTTGAATTAACATTTCAATTCCCCTCCCCCGAAAATAATCAGAAATCTTGTCTGCAAAATGGGCATAAATAGCATCCATCACTTCTTCGTCACACTTAAAATTCCACCTCGAAGGATCTTCTTGAGTTTAGAGAAGAGAAAATAGTCACTGGGAGCTAGATCTGGGCTGTAAGGTGGATGGTCGATTTCCTTGAAGATACTTTTTTCACTATTACCTTTGCAATAAGAGCTGTGTTCACAGGCGCGTTGTCGTGAAGAAGGCGCATACCACCACTCAGCTTTCCTCGCCTTTTCTCTTTGATGGAAGCACGTAGTCTGTGCAGCAGGCCAGCATAATACTCCCCATTAACTGTGGCGTTCCTCTCCTTGAAGTCAATGAGAGTATTCCTTCACAGTCCCAAAAGATTGTGGCCATGATCTTCTTGGTTGACTGTGTGACTTGGTCTTTAGGGCGGTGCTTCGCTAGGATTATGCCACTCCATTGATTCTCTTTTGGACAAGGGACCATAGTAGAGGACCACAGTTTCATCTCCTATAACAATGGTTTGCAGAACTCTCTCTCTTTCGTTGCCATGGCAGAGCTCAAAAATGCCTGACTACAGATGACTCGTTGCTGCTTTTGAACTGAGGAAAGAAGGCTAAATATTGCACAACCTTATTCATGTATAAATATTTATGAATAATTCGAAGGACTGTTGTTTTAAAAAGGCCCAGCCTTGTGCTATTCCTGTAACTTTGAGCCTCCGGTCTTCAATAATTTCTTCTTCCACAAGAGCGATGTTTACAGAAGTGAGCACATCCAAGGCCCCACCTGCACGCTCTTCGTCTTCAATTCTTTCTCTACCTATTTGAAAAAAGTTTGGGCTATTATTTTACAATGGAATATGAGGGGGATGATTCCCCATATATACCGTCCAAACACTGTTTAATTTCATTTGGAGTAAGTCCTTCTTTTGTGAAGAAATTAATAACAACTCAATGCTGCATTTTGAACATGTCACAATCTTCTACACATAGACTTCTTTATGCAACTATATGTGAACAACTGAACACAGCGGAGCAGAAGTTACAGCTGCATTTACTTAACAATTAGGTCTGACACCAGATGAGAATTTTGTGAAGGCGAGGCCGTAAACTTATGGACCTAGCCTCGTAAGTCAGCTGTACATTAGTTGCTTAGACTTGAGAGTTTTGACTTTGTGATAGCTCTATCGGCTTGTAAGGCAGATATAAAGACTCTACTTTTAGATACATTTATTTTTATATTCGTTTACCTTCGAGCACAAATGAGCAAAATATATTTTTTGACTTAATATTTTGAAAATTTGCGATATTTTTATTTTTCATTGCACTAAAGCTAATATCTTTTAAAGTTGAAAATTAATGACTCTAATTAACAGATTATCGTTTTTGATGTGATTCAGGCTTTGGAATGCGTTATTGTTTGAGATTTTTTATTTTAAAGGTTTTGTGAGCTATGGGTATGTGTTAAACAGTTCTATTTTCTCTTTTTTAGGGAGAAAGGCGAGATCAGGAACGGCCTGGTTTAGATTGGGAAGTTAGAAGGCTCAAAAAATAACGGAAAGTTCTGGTAAGAGAATCTGCCCATTTTGTGGTGGGGATGAGGTGTGGGTATATATTCTGGCAGAATGTACTCACTGGGAACGCCTGAGAAAAACTCTTTATCCTGAAAACTTTCTTTTAATTCTTTTAAGGCAATTAGAGATAGATTGGCATTTTGGGAATTGAATGCGAACCACACTAATTGTTTGAATAAAGGCATTTTTCTATACAAAGGGCGCGAAGCTAGAAACGGTTTATTTTGTCGTTAGAATGTAATAACTAGTGTAATTATAAATAATATGTAATATGTTTCCATTCATACATCTGTAAATATCATTTAATATTTATTATTATTATCATTATTAATGGTTTTTTATTATTATTTGTTCCTCTTTCTAATTGTGTATTAAGGTTTGCGTTTAGCATTTCTATTTGGAAGTAATCTATTTGTATATGATATTCATTTAAATTTTATATTAAATGGAGAATTTTATTATTGTATGATGCATATAAGGTGCTTTATACAGGTACAAATATAATCCCGGCACAACAAATTTTGACGATCAATACAACAAGAACAGTCAAATAATGTATGTCCCCAGGCAACTGATGAGATACACTCACATACACCTCTTGCACATACATCTAATAGAAACACATATGATTTATTACTACTTAAGTTCACTATGATCTCGCTTATTATCTGTTTCATTAACTGACAGTAATAGTCCAATCATAAGTTATTGGCTTTTAGCGATAAGGCCAGCAAATACAAAATACATACCTTCATAACATATTCACACTGTTTCATATAAGATCTCTAATGATAAACTACCCATGGGCAACTCTTGTTAGTGGCTTATTTTCATATTAAATTTATTTAAAATGTTACAGTAAAGTTCTGTTTTCATATGCGATCTACAGGCAGATATTCAGTAAATAAAATACTTACATATACGACCTTCAGCAGAGTATCAATAAATTGTTAAAGTCTCACTGATAATTTCTCCGCATTCTTTTCGTTTTTATATCCAGTTGATTTTTCATTGAATGTTTTTTTTTAACTCGGTACTTTCTTTAATTTTAGTCTTTTTGATAGTTTTACTTTTATGTAATTTACAGAAATTTCTCGTTTCTCATCCACAGCAAAGACAAGTTCAAAACAATTAAAAAAATTGTTCAAAGGAATGTAAAAGTCCGGAGTCTTCTAGCATCACCAAATGGAAGTAGGGGCATAATACCTCAGCTTGCAAAGCAAGCAACTGTCAAGCAAAGTCCTTGGGGAGTAACTATTGGCTCCCCATATATCTTCTAAAGCAATGACAACTTACGTTACGGCATTGTTTTGCAGCATAATAACGCACGGCACACAGCAGAGATTTCGCCGAAAGTTACCTAGCCACCCAAGTCCGAATTGCTGACTCTCACATAAAAGCTTTAAATAGGCGTCGTAAAATGCAGGAATGGTTCTGACATTAACCAGCAAACTTCTTAACGGTAGTATAGAGAAACTTACTGACTGCCAAGACTTCTGCCTAAAGAGTAAGGATGTTTTAAGTGCAATACCCAAGTAGTTGACGAGTGACATTGTAGAAAGTGTTCGTAAGATAAGAAATACCTGCATTCTGTTCCTATTTCAACCACCCATATAGAGGTGAAGGGGAACTCAGCTTTAAAAATTAAAACTGGTAATTGATCCTAATAAAGAGAAACATAAGCTTAAATACTTTTCCTTTCGAGACAGTAAATATTTTATCTCGAAACATATTGCAACATTGCTTAATTTTAAATTTAAAATGCACTAGAAGTAGATATTCGTAATGTGTTTGCATTATCTTAGCTCGAAAACAAACTCAGAAATAGCGTTACCACTTTTTTAATCTTTATTAACATCAACGCTATGACAACAATACAGGATCTTCTGCTTAGAGGTATCAAGAAATGAATGCTCACTGTTTAAAAACAGAGCAAGATAGTTTTATGGTTTGTATCTTACAAGATGCAGAACTTCTTCAAGTTTATAAAAAATTGTGCGAAGGACATGCGCGTACGAGCTCATGCGCAGGTGCGTCAATATTTAATGCTAATACAAGCCTGGCGCTTCGTATTTACTGGAAACTTACGGTTTGTGACGGTCTGTAAAAGCAACAACAAAAGGTTAAGCAAGCAAAACAGAATGCACAATACCATGCTCGCCGTGAACAGGGTGAACAACGATTATTTATATTTTTAGTCATCACTTATTTCTCAAAAGCTTTAAGAGAAGCCCTGTATTAACTTAGTGATACCAAATCTAATTTTCCGAGCACAAAAGATTCACATAAATTTTCAGGTGTGTTTACATCATCACTTATGAAAAAATAACAAATGATATTATTTGTTCTATTTCTGCTTTCTGTATGTAATAATCAGGATATATAAATTTCTACATATTAATATATTGTAGAAAGGTAACGCAGACTTTTTTTCTCGGTCCAACAAAAGTAAATGTCTACAATGATATTAAACTTTTTTGTTTCATTTATAGCATGGAACCCCATAAAATTATGATACTGAAATTCCCTTTCACACTGTATTAAGTGTTATTTGCTAACAAGAGGTTTATGCAAGGAAATAATTTTAAAATATTCTAATATATCGTAAATTAATTTGCAAAATGTGCTCAAGAAAGAAAGTGGGAGTCATCAGGCTTCTAACAACCGATTTATTTTCTAGCCAAATGGTACCTTTATTAAAAATGTAAAAAGTTACATGCTAATGCGCAAACACAGTTAAAATTCTCAGAATCAACCTATACAGTTCCAAGGAAGTAAATATTAATATTCTTTTTTGTACAATTAAACTACACTTGCTAAGTACGGTAGATAGGTTTCTAAAACGATTTTCATAAAGTATTATAGTTACAGATAAATTTTTAGGTACTTAAAATCTCTTTTCAAGAACACCATTCAAATTTAGAAAAATGGATTTATATCTAAAATGATATAATTAAAAGTAAATAATAGGTTCTACAGAAAAGCATTTAATTATAATTTTTGATTGTCCTCCATGGTAATTTTAATATTATTTTCCTTAAAGTTCAAAACATTCTGCAGCATTTGCATAACTAAATCGTGATGAAGTTTAATAAAATTATTAATTTTAAAGAATTCCTTTTAGAAACTTTAAAATTTCACTCTAATTTATATATTATTAATATATCTAGTGATATCTTCACTATAAAATATTTAAAACTACCTATTTACAAATTGTGGAAACATTAAATATAGAAAGGAGCATTATTAATCAAGAAGTACAAGTAAATACTGTAAGAACAAATGAGGCTGGCAGGAATAATTCGCAAGATATCCATATCCTTGAGGATTTAGAGAGGAATAAAAAAGAGTAACTTTGATCGTATAGGTTTAACTTTAGCTTAATCATTTCTAACAATAAAATGAACCAATATATTACGCTGTTCCCATTAAAACACTTGAGAGGGTATAAGGCTAAAATGGTTACTTCTG
Source organism: Metallyticus violacea (assembly GCA_030762175.1). NCBI lineage: Eukaryota > Metazoa > Arthropoda > Insecta > Mantodea > Metallyticidae > Metallyticus > Metallyticus violacea. The sequence continues at coordinate 49,009,409 of CM060838.1, read as the reverse complement.
GTGTAGAATCTTCTAATCATGTCGAATCCTGGGTATGTTTGTTGTAGAATACCTAGTAACTCCCTCTGCCTGCCGAAACATTGAACAGAATATCACTTATAGATGTGCTTACGAGAAAGTAATGTAATGTAATATTGCAGAAGCAGATATGAATAGTTATGTTAACTATTTACTTTGGGTGGTGAAATAAGGACTAAGCAGTAGAGTAATATTCTAAAATGTCAAACGTATGTTAAATATAAAAGCATAGAATGGATTCAAGTTTTTAATAAATAATGTATAGTTTAGAACTAAATTTCAGAAAATTATCCTGCTTTAAAATATATCTGTCGATATATACAGAGTAAGTCATACCAAACAATTTTCAGGAATGGCTCATGGAACCTATCCGTGTATTTTCATATAACAAATATATTATTTTTGCTGACATTTCATTACTCTGCTCTAAGTTATTAAGTTTATCAAATAGCCAGTATAGGGTAAGATGCATTTCTGCCAAGGGAACAGCTGTGCACGCTTTCCTATCCTGGAGTAAAAAAAACCAAAAATCTAAAGGGAAGTGTTAGAACTTAAATTTATGCGGATTATTACAGGTCCATGTAGTTTTTTAATGGTGTTTAATGCCCTTTACTACTGAAGCATCACAGGCAGTCACCTCCGATGATATGAAATGATAAACTGGGAAAGGATTTTTTTTTAAGGAAGGAAACGTTCCGGTGTAAGTTTTGGGTACCTTCGCGGAATTTGTCATTTATGACGACTGAGGAAAACCTGGAAAAAAAAAACCTCAGTCAGGGAGGACGGTCCTGGTGGGAATCGAATCCCATTTCTCCCGCTCACGAGTCCGCGCCGTAACGATCTCTGCCACCCGTGGCCTGTATTCATATTGAGGAAACAAGCACCGCTTTACTTGGACAGAGTTGACAGACATGCACTATGCATATGGTGCAGCTTTGGGTTAAGTAAAAATGATGTGTCAAATTTATACTGAATATATCTAAAGCGGCATTTGCCTCATTACAGCACTTTTACGGCAATTGTCACACTTGACACATTTAATGCATTCTTTCTTTCTGTAGTATAATCATTTTCCCAACATTGCATATTTATTTGTATACGAGAATGGAGGATCTTCACGGTCACTAGAATTTATTTTCTTTCTTTGGACTAGAGTTAATGCTTTTATTCTTTAATTCTTTTTCTCCTTTTGTTCTATTTCCTTACAGAGAAATTTCTTTTTCTCCGGGTTCTCGGGCGAAATCAGTTCCTATTGTTTCCTTGTATTCAGTTTTTTTAGCTGGCAGCTTTGGAAGAGAATTCACTCAGTGAAGAATCTTATTTAATCTAAAACTCTCACTAGAAATCCAGGCAAAATTGGCGGATTTTAAATGAGTTTTAGATGCTGACGCTGTCTATGATGAGAGCTTAGGTTAATCTGGAATGACATCCGCAATGTGGCAGGTATAGCATGAGGAATCTGAAACGGTAGATTTCTACACAATGGACATCCCCAGGTAGTCACCTTAACTTTGCTAGGTGAAGAGAATACTGTTTGGATATTACAGCATATTAAAATTGGTTGATTTAATATTTTAAGTAAGTAGTTGAATATCAGATCCTTCTAGATATTATAAAAGGCCGTCAGTTCGGCGACCAACAAAATCTTTCAGCTGCAGAAAGGGCGGAAAATAGCCATAAAACGTAGACTCCCTCTTTCTCGCAACAGCCCTTGTGACCATGAAATTAATAGTAGCTAAGGTACCGTTAGACATAACTTGAACAAAAGGAACTTTGATTTTCACCCCAAGGAATGCTGTTACGCAAACTTCTGGTAAACAAGAAACGGAAGACCGTTGAGGTATATTTTTCGCGCAAATAGAAGCTATCACCCCACCACTAGCCAGAGGGACCGCGGAAAATATACCAACCAGAAGATTGCGTAACACAAAATTCAAACGCTATAGCCAATAGCAACATGGCGTGATATTTTAAAATTGTTGGAAGCGTCGGCACAAACCGACTGACCGCCTAGACACAAAACTCCCGGATTACGGAGAATCGGGGCAGTTGATGGGGAGTAGATGTTCAGTCGGAGAGCAGTCGGAGTCAGTAAGGGAACAGTTTCGAGATAGTGAAGTCGCGCAAAATTCTGTGTTCATATTACAAGTTGGGAATAGTTCCTTAATATAACAGAACTGTAGTTAAAATCACTTCAACCCTGAAAGTAGCAAGAACAGTTATTAAATACTTCAGTTTTTACAACGAACAGATTTTTTCTTTTTCTTCAAACTGGTCTACAGGACCAGTGTCTATTCACAAATTTCTTCCACCCGTGAATTGGTTTATCCTACCATTCCAAAAAATTCCCATTTAAAAGTCTCATATATAGCCGGAGCAGACGGAGGCAGGTAGAAAGGAGGACGATAAGATTTCTACTAGCCGACGACCATCATAAACCAACTCCTTATTTCCCTCCGCATATCAGAAGCTACATACCACATGCTATGAAACCGTGACCGTATTGTCTACGGAGACAATTTTCTTCCACTTGCTGACCAAAAGGTAACTTATACCTTCTTCACACCGTACTGTTCTTCACTTTCCATTGCAAATTGTGATTATTAAAATAATGCTTCAGTGACTGAAGAATGTTTAGTTCAATTGTTTTGAATGAGCATAACGGTTGGACAACCACTATAAACACTTCATTTTCATCAACAAGTTTCAATAGACAGTTTATTTACTAGAGGATTTATTTACCACAAATACCTATTCAAACTATTTAAAGATGAGTTCAGTGGGTTTATATGCTAATTTGAATATAAAAGTATTAGATTTTGGTAGTAGCTCTTCACAGACTTCTCTTTTGTTGTTTGTTCCTTTCATAATGAAAGGAATTGTTTGTTACATGCTATAATGTCACCATTTCTTCTTTCTCTACAGTCATTAACTTTCTTGTAGCTTTTTGCTGCAAGAACTTCCGAGACATTATTAATCTATATCCCTAACTCGTTCATATTGGACAAATAATTAGGCTTGCCAAACGGCTAATGTTCGTTCTAATGCTTTCAATAAAATAAAAAAAAATACTTTACATTTTTATGGGATAGTCCTACTTATTTATTAATAGAAAATCTTTGCTACTGCTTAAGACTTATTTCAGGGTTTGGAAAATGATGGCATCTAAAAATAAAAAAACCTGCCTATTTGTTTTCTAGTATGTCAAACAGGTGCTTTAAATCCGTGACTGAGTAAAGTGAAACGCTATTTCACGCACCGATCATCGGTCTGTTGCAAAACCAATCGAAGCAAATCATTTGATATGCTTTAACAACCGTTTTTCGTTCTCCCTCTCAAAAATACTTTTAAAATCAAAAAAATGTTTGGTTAAGTATTTGAAGTCTTCCTCCTTTGTAGAAGGAATGACCTAGAATCCCATTTGATTCCAATTTCCTCTGTTCTAATATGTACGAGTATTGCTTAACATTAAATCACCGCCACGAGTGGCCAAGATCGTTAAGGCGCGGATTCGTTAGCGGGAGATCTGGGGTTCGAATCCCGCCAGGACCTTCAATCCTTCCTGACTGGGGTTTTTGCCAGGTTTTTCTCAGTCCTCATATATAGCAAATGCCGGGAAGGTACCCTAAACTTAGGCCTGAAACGTTTCATTGCTTAAAAAAAATCCTTTCACAATTTATCATTTCATCTCGTATATCATCAGTGTCCTCCGCCTATGGTGCCTCAGTAGTAAAAACGGGCGTTAAACACCACCAATACACTACTTCACATAAACTTGTCCCCCCTCCCTTTGCTTTCTATGCATCTTATCTCCACGAATAAATTAAAATTAAATAAAGAATTAGGCCTAAATAAAGTGATGCTATTAATAAACTTTGAGCTAATTTTTTATATTTTTCAAAAATAATCTGTAAAGAAAAATGATTGAGCTAGTTTTAATTATAATTGCAAACTTATATAATCAGTAATTGATAAATTTATGATTATATTTATAATACTAAAATTCATTCACTCTATTCATGCATTGTAATTCATTTATTTGCAAGTTTATTATATCACTCGTGTACAGTTTAAACGTGTACGCTGTTACTTCTAAACCTATCTGCGCACGCTATATACTCCTTCATATAAATGGCGCATAGTTCTGCCATTCCATAGATATAAACTATCCTTCAGCTCCAGTGGCAAGCCTTCATCAAGTACCCACTCAACCGACCTGTGGTGTCGTTGACGAGTTTATTCTTATCTCATGAAGATAGTTTTCATCTTGAATCTCTTACCAGTTTAATTTTTAAATATTTCAAGGCTTAAAGTCAGATAATAAATTAATGGGACAGAATGCATAGCTTCACAAACAGGATATAGATCTTCTTACTATCGCTTTCTTTGGTGGCAACATTCCATTCAATGTAAAATCAGTGCACTTTAAACTTCAATCATAATGTGTGTCTGCCTATACACCACCAACCAGAAAACACTTTCTGATAATTTTTTGATAAATTGCACGACACAATCATAATATGTGTCTGTCTATACACCACCAACCAGAAAACACTTTCTGATAATTTTTTGATAAATTGCACGACAAAGTTACTAGAATAACCATCAAAGCTAGTATAGACTCGATTTTGCTCATAGATGGATGGAAAAAATATTCAGTCAAGAGAAATATATCGTAAATATTATTCACAGTCCAGGGAAAGTAATGACAAAGTTCAAATTGTTTTCCTTGACGGTTTCGAAGTGTCAGCTTCTTCAAAAACAGGAGCCTCTTTGTAATATGGTCGGTGAATAAAAAAATTAATAAAGAACAATTACAATTCAAAATAAATTTTATTATATTGTTTCAGACAATGTCAGAAATATGTTTGAAATGGATTAAAATCACCGCCTCTGATGACCTAACTGATAATCTTCTAGTTACGAATATTTTCCAAAATATTGTATTTCATATCAGCGTTATGTTAAATGTCTTCAAGAATTAATATCGGGATCATAAATTTACATAAAATTTATGATTCCAAAATATGCCTCCCTGCAGATATTCACTAAAGTTCCTTGACCAAGCGTTTAATAGCAAGGAAAGTTGCTGCTACAATGAAGCTGAGAACATGCCATCAAATAAATCCTTCCTCTATAATACTTCCTTTTCAATGAAATTGCCCATACAACCACAAATTTCAATCCAGTAGGTCAGTTAATAAGGTTAATGTTCAAAAAGAAGCAGCTATTTCAGATACTATCGAATTGAGGATGAATTTCCATCCTTATGGCTATATGGATGCAGAAAAGGGGAGAAATCATTTGCTAAACATATTCAATCTTGCTGCCAATGTATTTTTACTCTGCATACCAGGAATTTGTGTCGTAGATTTGCGGAACGTTAAAGAACCCCATATCTGGAAAAAAGTTCCTGAAAAAAATTATCGGCTGTTTAAAGAAAAAAAAACATAGTTTCCTGTCGGATACAATAGCTATCAGACAATAGCTTAGTATTGCTATGTAATAAAATAACTTGTGTTTTCACTCCTGTGGTTCTCTACATGCAATCCACGTCACCTTTATAACAGAAGAGGGGGGGAACAGATGAATAAGGCGAGGTATTTTCAAACTTAACCTAATTGTGTATATCAGTATAGTTTTGCACTCAAACTGTGTAGTAGATACTCAAAATTATTTTCAAATTAGGTGGAGATAGGGCTGTATCAACTTTATAAGTATGAGCCGCCAGTGTTTACATTTAAATTATAGAACTCATATGTATCTCTGATGCGCTGATGAGTGTTGTTTTTTTCTGCAAATCTCTGCAAACGTTCAATAAAGGCTACTACAGAGGTAATTATAGAAGGCACACTAATAATGCAGATATCTTTACTACAAATGCAAGTGAGAACTTTCATCAAAATGCTCAAAGCAATAAGCATGACTACAAAACACGTAGTGAAAAATTGCAAGTTGGTTACATTTTATAATCGCACATTTTTAATATCAATGTGGTGCTATTTTTAATGTTATCTGCAGGTTCACCATTATATTAACCAACTTTTAAGAAGCATTGATGTATAAAACATCCGCAGACAACTCATTGTAAAAGGCAGAATGTAATTTTATTATTAAGGATCTGCCATGTAATTTTGGCTGTTCGTGACTGTAACGTAATTTAATAAAATGGCGTAGATTTTATATTGCCAGATATTCTGTATATTTGATAGTTTTTGGTGGGGTAACTTTAAGTGGCGGAGTCGGCATGGCTTCTAAGAACTACTGCAGAAGTTTATAGACAAATGAATATCATTAGTAGAGTAAGGGGCTTCTAGATGATCCCCTCAAGGGATTTTGGCGCAAATTTGTTTGTTCGAACTCAAATACTTTCCTTGTCAGAAACAGCTGGAGGGAAAGAACGTATTCATCGTTGTTTTAATGTGTTTACGTACATATATATCAATCAACGTTGTATTCTATTCTAAGTTTATCTAATACGTTTTGTTTAAATTTGTTTTACTATATTTGATCTACAGAATGAAAATTAGCTCAAACTCAGTAGATTGCTTACCTAAATAATATTAAAACATATTTTGCCTTCATTCTTTATAATTTATTTATTATCTTATGATTCTTTATGATCTGTACCTCTGTATAAATGCCTTTTTGTACACCATCCTTGAAAGCTTTGCGTTTTATAATTCATAAGCAACTTTAAAAGTATTATATTTGCATATAGAGTATATATCAGCTTCAAGAGGAATTTTTTTCATCATATCGTCGCTTGTCATGAAAACAAAGACATAGGTGTTCAATAATTTTGCCCTCCAAGCTATCAGCCCCGAGAAACCCTACTTTCCGCCAGAATATTACCAAAGCTCATTGTCTCGAACCCCAAAGCATCTGTGCACAAAAACCAAACATGAGGTCAGGAGCTGATGTTGAAACTTTCCCTTTTGCTCCGTTTACTAGGGAAGTGGAAGAGCTTTATTATCAATTAAATTATTATTATTATTATTATTATTATTATTATTATTATTATTATTATTATTATTATTATTATTATTATTATAATTATTATTATTATTATTATTATTATTATTATTAAACATTTGTTAAAACTAGCTAAAATTTACGGGGAAACAATCCAACGCAAGGGCTTTTGTACGTATGTTTTGAGCACTTACTATTGTGTACGAAGAAATCATGTCCTACTTGTTTTCGATTTCTCACAGCCCTTATAAGGAACCCATGGTGCTTCGCAAAGACCGCTATGGGCAGAAGTGAAAGGTTGCACGTCAGTAGTTGCAACAGCACAATTTCTTCTTATTTTTTGGTGACTATCATCAGTCTAGTATTCTTAAGGTCAGATTCCACAATAAACTTATTTAGCATCCAGAAGTCAAATGTATTGAGTTCATCTGATATCCCAGAAAAGAACTAACTAGCTGAAATTAGAGCTTTAACATGACAATAAAAAGCATATCTTTGTGACACTAAATCTTTTAAGTTTTTTGAATAAGACTGATAAATTATAAATGTTTTAGCGCTTAATTATACAATTATTTGTAATAATTAATTAGAACAACATTTTTGCCTTGTTTTACTTTTAAAACGAGTCATTGAAATTTTATTTTTGAAAGCTAACTTTTCTGAACCTTTATTTAAATATATTGAAATTCCCTTATGATTATCATCCAGTTTATTCTTTAAAATTCAAGCGTGCATAAGAACTAATGCAGACATTTTTCTACGCGTTTTATTTTATCAAAACAAAATAACTGAACTACAGTGTATTTAAAGTAACTTTATCAAGGAATTCTCCCCATATTATTCTTTAGAAACATGATTGATTGGGGAGATTTAGAAAGTTGGTACTATGAGCCCCACACTCGCATGTACTCGTGTAAAGTTTACTCTTAACAGTTTAGAAAACTGTCACTTTTGATATGCGTGATCAGAATGTTTGTGCTTTTATCCACTTTGATATGTGGTAGATGTTAATGAATTTTAAATGTATATAAGGTGTATTTATTTCGCTATTTACCATATACTAATTACATATCTAGCGCACGGGCTTAGCAAGATCTTTCATTCTCTTATTTATACATGAGAAATGTAGAAGAAAAAACATAGACGCACACAGAATTACATATATACAAACACTAAGTCATGTACTAAAATGTCAATGAAATAACCCCTTTCCTCAGTCATAATTGAAAAAAACGTCGATCCTCATGAACGAGGTGTTGAACTTTGGCAACAAAGTCAGGTATTATGCAGCTGACGAACCTACCAGTGTGAACATCGTCTTCAGTAGCTGTACGGCCGGCCCTGAACCGACCATGCCACTCAAACATACTTATACGGCTGATGCTTTGTCCCCCAAATACTTGTCGAATCATTGCGAGGTTCTCCGTAGCACGTTTCCCGAGATTTTCACAGAATTTGATGCACACTCTGTGTTCTAATCTTGAATCCATCGTAAAATCGCCACACACTACACACAGAATATCATGAAAAGTACTATAGAATCTCAACACATTTACCCAGCTGCATGCAACTTTAAACACTCACTCATCAGACGTGTTATGTTGCCATCTAGCGGTACAAAACTCTGCAACTACTGTCGAGATGGCAGCACCAGTCCCAAATATTGTGGATACTAACCTCATATTTCAAGATCATTGGATAGGGCGATGAGGAGCCGTAAGCTAGGCCAGCCCATTCCCCAGATTTGAAACGGGTGAGGATGGAGATTAAAGATCATTTTTACATGGACTAGCCGATTACGTCAAAAGATATGAAACGCCATAATGAAGAACTTGGCACAGCTTCTTCTTCTTTTTCTACCACCACAAGGATTAGGCCGTCGCGCTTGTTCCGATTTCAAGAAATTTTAATTGGTCTTGCCATCTTAAAAACCACCTGCTTCTGTTTCTGTAACCTTGCAGTACATAATTAAGTATGACTTTTGGAAATCTGTGCTCTGGCATTCTCCTTAAATATTTGTACCGTTCGTTCCCTTTTTCTCTATTATTTCATTCAGGTTGTAGCTGTATAATTCTTCTCTTATTCCTATATTATTCTTCTGATCTATCAAACTATTTTTCTAAGATATTTCACTTCAGAACTTTCTATTCTCCTTTTGTCGTGTCTGCTTGCTGTCCAATTTTCACTTTCACAACAAAAAACCGTGCACTGCCATTGTTTTGTATAGTTTTAACTTTTTATCTCTTCTTGTTTTATTTTTATTTTTATTTTCTGATTGATCTACAAATCGCTTAAATTTTATTTATTGTTACGTCTAATGATGTAGCCTAAATAATTGAAACTGGTGACCTGTTCTATGATTTTATTACTAAGCACTATTTTACATCTTTTCTGTTTTTTTTTCATGGAATGTCATTATTTTAGCTTTTATGTAGCTAAATTATAAAATTTATCTAATTAAATAGGGGCTTCTGTTGTAGCAAATATAACATGGTCGTTCGCTGAAAGTATTGTACCTAAATTAACATTATTTTAAGTTGTTTATATGTTGTTTCCACTCATTTGTGACTGTAAATGTGTGCGTGTGTGTGTATGTGAGAGAGAGAGAGAGATTAAAATTGTGGAAACTTGACAGCCTTGCTTTACTTCAATGTGTCTGTCCTCTTTCCCACTGTCGATACATATGGAGTCATTTGTGTAAATGTTTTGAATTATTTTAATAATGTGTGCTGGTTATCCCCTTTCTCTTATTATGGTGCGTAGTTTATTTCTGGAAACTTTGTTGAATATTTTTCAAAATCGATGAACAAGGTGAAAGTCGATAAATTATATTTTCTAATTTTCTCTATCAACTGCTGCATTAAAAATGTACAATCCGCTCAAGAACTTTCTTTTCTAAACCCGCGTTATTCTTTCTGTAGTATAGCCTCATTTATTGTATTTATTCTTCGGGTATTTATTTTAGAGTATATACTATAACCCGAATTAATTAAGAAAATGTCTGGATAATTATTACAATCAACTCTTGTTCAATTTTAAAGTATATTTGGAGTTACTATTGCTTTATCCCATTATTTAGATACTTTTATAAATGCTGCAACGTGTATTAAAAATTTGGAAGAAGCGCAATTTTTCCGCTTTTTTAAAAATAATGTTAACGTCTTGTGCAATATGCTTGCATGAAACACATGAACCTTGTAATTAATTATCATCATTTTGAACAAAAAACATGAACATAAACGTAAACATATGATGAAGGTAGCTAATTAATGTAAGGTACATACCCCACTAGCAACATTCAAATGAATAGATAAATATTTGTTTCAAATATGCAAATAATAATTATTGTTTAAATATTTCTACTAGAATAATGCAAAAAGCTCATTGCGATTCTAATCTTATCTAGGAAATAGTCATGCTCCTTATTAAGACCTGTGAAACGTATACTTTGTTATTCTAATTTGAATTAAACTGTTTTAAAATGGATATTAGATCGAAAAAGTTTATATTTATTATGGTTATGACTATGTAATGTGTTTTATGCAGATAAATATATCATTTTGGCACAATAATTTTGACGATTAGCGTAATAAGGAAAATCGAATAATATATGTACCAACTGATAAGATATTCATGCACATATATAATATAGCTGGATCACTGTTAAACCCCAAATTCTCACTCATTATCTGATTCACTTATCCTAGATATTTGACTCATAACGATATAGCCAACGAGCACACACATACCTTCATATTAAAATCAGACAAATGTTATTTGTTGAAATTAAATTCATTCATTCATTCATTCATTCATTCATTCATTCATTCATTCATTCATTCATTCATTCATTCATTCAATCATTCATACCTTACCATTAAAATTGCAGCCTACAATAGCCATTTGCCAAGTCTTGTCTTCTTGTCCGGTTGTTTGATGGATATGCCTTAAATCCTCTTGCTATCAAATTCTGTAGCCACTAGTATTGCTGTCATATTCTTCAACGAGTTATATTTATCTCTTTTAAGCAAATGCAAACAAGTATTTCTAGGGGTTGCAAGATTAATGGTCAGAGACGTGAATAAATCTACTCTTTGCAAGTTTATGGAAATATTTTATTATAGAAACTGCGGTGATTAATCTACAATTAATTTACAATGTATTATATTGTGATCTAAAATGCCTTTACGTTATATTTAAATTCTGGCAAAGTTTGGCGCTATCTGACACCACGAGGGAGCAATGTCTATAAACAGTGGAACGTCATGCTAAGTAAGCGGAAATTAGATTTCATTAAATTATTTACTGAGAGGGAACCATCGCTTTGGCACCGAAACCGCGAATCTATTGTATCAATTTCACATTGTGAGAGAATATACCAATGATAACATGAAACCGTCTATACTATCTGCAGCCTCCCTCATATTCTCCCGCTGGCCCAAATTTCCCGAACTTCTAAGCGGCACCGGTCGATTCATCTCAACTTGGACGAATTTTAATTGCTGAAAATCGGCGATTGCGAAAGACTGATTCATTGAAACCAAGAAAAACGGACTGGTAACATGAGATCCACCTGCATTTTAAAGAAGCTATGTGACATATTGCAGCGGAACACACACATAGTAGCTTTTGGCGATTAGTTTCATGAGCAATTGTACCCATGTCGTCCACAAGAAGTCCATGGTTTGGCTTTAAATGAATTTAAACCAAGAATCGATACTTACCAATAGTTATATTAACAATTAATTGCTCGGTCAGATTTCATGCCATTTTCTGACGAGACCTCATTAAGTCGCAATGTTAATTTGAAGAGCAAGAACAGCAATTTGAGAGATTAGGTAATTCCTAAATTTACAGTCGAGTCGCGACAAATTTCGCTCTAGGTAAATATCCATGAAGGCGTTGTACAAGATCTCATTGATTCTTTTGTTCTATCTGCCCTTTTGAATTTGTGTTATATAAAGAGCTTTGCCTAAATTGTTGAAGGACACTTTTGGCTCTCTGTGAGAGAATGTGGCTGCAACACTACGGAGCACCGGCTCAATTCTTTGTGGATGTCCGCCAGCTTCTAAATGCTACAGAATAAAAGATCTGAAAGTACTACATTATTTCCTATAGTTATACCTGAAATCACTAGGATAAGAGATCTCCAGTGAATAGAGGCATGCACTTAGTTTCAGAATTGTGTTATTAGTGTTATAAATATTTGAGAGGGTGCGGCAAAAACTCTTGCACCGATTTTGTGCTTTCATTGAGATTAGTGACCGTCGTTTTGAACTACTGTTATGAGATAAATACTGGTACGTTGTGAACTCAGGGGTTTAAATGATATGACATTTTTATAAAATTTAAAACTTGTAAACTAGTGGCTGAAAATAAAGGTACATAATGCTTGTAAATAAATAAAACTAGTAAATTTAAAACGTGGAGAAAACAAAGAAGCAATAGCGATAGACATGTATCGCGTAATCTAGCTTCGCAGACCTCATGTTTCCTCTACCAAAAAGTTAAATAGACTACCTCCTATTTCCTATTTAATGTTAACTCACTCTATATATAAAATTGTTCGAAGCAAAGAGTTTAGAAATACAGTGGTTTATCTTAAATATGTCACGAATAGTCGCTAGTCACTATAATGATATCGTTGCTGCATGGTAGTTTAGGAATTAAATTCTGTATACGTTCCTTGGGATTAAACAAAGGAATAGGGAATCCATCAATTTTAGAATCAATGATTATTTATTGTGATTGAATTGTACAGGTGAATACCGCAAGAACTGCATGAAACTTGCAGAAAGAATTCTTAACATATTTATATCTTTTAAGATTTAGAGAGAAAAGGGTAAATATTTTCCAGCGTCCTAACACACAATGGTTCGCTTCAATACAATTGCACATAGCATAAGCCTTGGATCTACAAAGTCAAAAATATTTCCGTTTATCCAGTGCTGCGGAAGGTATGGAGGTCTTTCAGGAAGATAAACACACTTCATCACACCTAATGGGTTTGCTGTGCGTTAGTTTATCTTAAACGTCTTCTTCCATAATGCGAAATGGGATTAAATGCTGTTCTCCTTTTGCGCCGTCTTAAAGGAGTAACTTTAACCGTATGGCTATGAAATTGGTTGTTTTCTTTTGCTACAGCTTTAGCAGTGATTATTTCTAGCAACAAGATGAACCAAGATATTACGATCCCCCCCATTAAAACACTTAGAAGGGGAATAACGTTAAAAATAGTCACTTCCGGTGTAGAGTCTTCCAGTTGTATGAATGCATGGGGTATTGTTCGCTTTTCTAGAATATCCAGTAACCCCGTCTGCCGCATCCGTCGGATGCTGAAACATTGAACAGAATATGACTTAACATAAAAGTTGCAGAAGCAGATCTTTAACGCATCCATATTGAAATGTTCATTGTTTAGGTTTTGGGAAATAGATCATCTAAATATCAAGCATGTGCTAGAGATAAAGCCTATAGTTAAATTATAGTTTTAAAATGAAAGAATTGCTGTTAAAAATAAGGCAGAGAAAATTATAATGCTTAAAAACTGTCTGCCAGTTTTCTATTAGCTCGAAAAACAATGTATTTTAGTAGCTTTGCAAAGCAGGGAATAAAACAAAATGAATTTTCACAGAACTTCTCACAATGCAACTTAAACTCTTTGACTTGGATTTACTTTTATCTCCAGTAAAACTCTACAAATGAAGCATATAAATATTCAAAGAAAAAGTTAATAGGAATTAATATACATTTCAATGTTGTGAAAGCACTAAGTGCATGTCTCTCTCTTAGGTTTGTAACTGCCCATAGCTATCATCCCAATATATCTATTATGTATAATAATTGTTTCTCTTTTGCATACTTTTTATTGCAGATGTGAAATAACATTTTATTAATATAATTAATTACATGGATATTTTAATTAGTAATATCAATATCTCCAAGACTGTGTAATCAAGCGCCATTAATATAATCACAGTGTAATTACTCTCTCAATGTTTTTACTGTGTAAGGAAGGTACGGAAATTGTAGCTGGAAAGTCGTATGGTGAACCATCCTTAGGCAGCCACTCTGCGGAAACGCAGTCATAAATGTCACAACAATATTAAAAAAGTTCGCCTTCCAAAGCCCTGGACAAAACCCTTCTTAAAAGGGTAGAATCTTCCCTGGCCGTGTGAACAAAAAAAAAAAAAAAACCTTCCCAAGAATTTCAACCGCAAGCCCGCTGAGGACATCGACCTGTGTGGGAGTCACATCTTTAAACCTCAGAGGGAAAGCCTATGGCCCTGTTCGTATTTTCAGTAAATATTTCTAGCAAATAAGATGTAAGGAAGATTTTCGGAAGTCATCCAATAGCTTACGGCGCCAAAAAGTGGCATGGGCAGCGTCATGGCAGCTAGATTGGTATTGCCTATATAAAGGAGCCTGCGCCCCCTTTTGGCATTACTATTATAATAGTATTCATCTTATTACTCAGCTTCTAGGTGCGTAGTTCGATTGAAATTGCAGGGAAGTTTCAGCCAAGCTGTGGCAAAAGCCCCAAGTATTAATTTCAGTACTTGCTTATCAAAGCGTTATGCTACTTGTGACTGTTGTATTCCTAAGCGGCGAGGTTCACCAATCGACCATTAAATGATCCAACGATTAATGAACAGCAGTTCCATCGTATGTCGTATGTGAATGCTCTATTTCACCTGTTAAGTACCATCTTATCCACGTCTTTCGTTGAAAATCAGCGAAAGACCCGTGAGACGGAATCCCAGAGGAAGAGTTAGTGGTCGACGTGACGTTCTTACGTCATCAACTCCACCTCATTACAGTCGACCCTCGACAACCTCAGGTTATGTGATTAAGTTTGAATGTAAATTATCGTGTTATGCAGAAAAAAGTTTATTGTTCGTCATCTGATTGACCCTGTTCACAAGTTTGGCTCCTAATGGGGGGATGCAGGGAACTTTACTGCAATAATAAGAATGTGGAATGTATCAGATTAGATAATGGGAGTTTGTTGGAGTTTTGTCAGCCTATAAGACTTATTGTGCAACCCCATAGGACGAAACGGTTTCCCAGAATCTGTTCCATAAACAAGTTGCAGTATTTTGGTTCTAATGTCAGCGTCCATTCCCAAGTCTGTCCTGGTTATACAAAGGGTATACAAGGGATGGGCTGCCATTGCAAAAAAAAATTAATTTTAATTTAATTTAAACTAATGATGAGTAAATTTATAAAGGAAGACAGGAGAAAATTTCAGCACCTCGGTCACTGTGATAGATTTTGTAACTATACTGTATAAACGGAGCACATTCGGGAGGAAGGGAAACATCGAACAGCCAGGAGTCAAGAGCGACAACTCACAGACATACTCGAAGTCTCTGACGTTATTCAGATCTTAGGTTTCAGAAATCTATAGCCTGCAAGAGTCGCGAGGTCTCCCCCAAGGGGCTCCATTGAGGGGTTCCAGGCAAAATTCGCCAGAAAGAAAATTTCTCCCGCAACGCCGCACTACACCATTCCGCTGAGCCTGGTACTTTCGACTGCTATTCACCCTGAATGAAATGATAAGAAATGAGAGGGCAGAATTGCTGGAAATTAAATATCAATTAGCATTCGCCAAAATGACCAGGTAAAACCACAAAAAAACATAAGATTAAGATGACTGGCCCAAGGGTTTCAAATGAGCTTCTCCTCTCATGATTTATCCAGAATAAATCTTAAAAGTATGTTCGTAATAAAGGAAAAACCAACTCAACTATTTTAAATTGTTAAACCAAGGATTCCAGATGTTCTGTAGATAATATTATATGCTAATTCCTAAAGTTGTATTGAGACAATATACAATACACACATATATTCAAAGAAATTAATTTGCTTTATGAGAAGCATTCTTTATAATAAAGCCTAATAACCTAAATGCATGGACATTGCATATCTAATAACATTAGTAAAATCTTAATTATTTTATCCATTTTAAAAAATATATCTTTAATTAAGAAACGTACAGCATACCATTTTCAGACAAATGTACTACCAAAATGGACTAGAAAAAATATTATATAGTACTATTTAAAAAATTTAATACATGTCCTTCAGTTAAAAAAAAACTTAATGTTTTCTAGTACAATAAGGTGCAACATATCCTAAAAGAAATATTTGAAATACAAATTTAATTAATGCAATATGCCCAATAAAGTTGCAGACGTTCAAAATACCACGCAATTGTAAATCTTGGCTATTCGTCGATCGAAATATGGTCGAATTCTGCGCTTATTGGCTCCGATCCTCCATAAAATGGAAACTATTTACAAAAGTATTACCATGCCTATGAAAATATTGAATATGTGCTCAGTAATTTTTCTTTTTAACGTTAATATATTTCTTTCAGTTTGTAAGAAGTCAGTACCTCTAAATAATTTATTTACATAAAGATATATAATAGTTTTATATCAGAAATAATAGAAAAAATTAAGAAATGCTTATGAGACTGAATTTATTGAACGTTTGAAAGCAAAAAATATTTTAGCTTTTTCTGTTATCTTTATATTTTGAAACGATTTTTAAAATGTCATAATATTGCAGAGAGAGAGAGAGAGAGAGAGAGAGAGAGAGAGAGAGAGAGAGACAGAGAGAGAAGTTATGATTTTCACAGCGAGAAGCTGGAAAGAAATACATAATATACAACAAAATCGACATATTGAGAAATATTGACTGCAGTACGAGATGATTTCATTAGCTTTACACAGAGAGTTAATTTTAATTTTGGTAAATTGCAGAAACCACAGAATTGCGCTGGAGTAAATTTTTGGTTTCGCAAAAATTGCCCTGAATATAATATGAAGTGAGAGCAGTTTAATAATCACGCAACCGATATCGGCCGAACCAGTGGACCTACTCCCTTCATGTAGCTGAGATACCCCATGCGACATGTGCGGCGTCATTCTCTATTCTGACTTGCGAGCGGAATTTCGACAGTCGCGTATTTGTGTTGTGAACTTTCATTAAACAGAGCAGCAGTATTGTGCAATAGTGAGATACTCAGTGCGTCGTATATTCATCTTCAAGGGATATATCAGATAACGAAAGTATGGCAGAACAAGCGTTTAGGGGTAAATGTAAACACGAAAATAACATATTAAAGTTACTACAGAAGTTTAATGAAACAAATTCATTGACTGATAGAGAAAACAATCGAAGATTTCTCATCAATCAATGACGGAATTGTGTCATATATTTAGTTTCAGAATGATTGTTCTGGATTATGGCCCTCTCGTTCCCCACATCTTACGGTTTGTGATTTTTAACTTTGGGGTTCATAGAAAAATGGAGTGTATGCAATTAACCTTCACACACGTAAAACTTAAAACAAACATTCGAAACGAAGCTAGTCAATTACTGAAGGGGAACTGATAAGTATCAGTGATAATTTAATATGTTGTACCTCGTTAAGTATTAAAATGGTGAAGCGCTTGCGCAAGATAATACCGGACACAACACAGGGTCTAATCGTCGGCCGGCTGAACTATGCATCGGGACTTTAAAACTGTTCTCACTGCAAAAGAGCCCGCAAATATTGCCTAAATTATTTGAAAACTAGTAAAAGTAATTAATATGTACAATTAAGCATTTGCACTGTATTTTTAGATCGATTGAACTCAGTTCTAACGGTACCCATAAAAATTGTTCAGAGTTGATAATGAAAGCACTATTAACTCACATTGAGTTGAAAAGTCCGCGGTATTCACTGTAGTTTTTTAAAGCCATGGATAGAGAAGTCGGTATGAAAGCTTGTGGTACGGGCAAGACTTCACAAGTTACGTTATAGCGACCAAGCTGCCATCCTGTTTTGTCGGTAATGAAGGCAAAATATTTCTTATTACAAAGACTTTGCATTCCTTTTTCCACTGATTCTGGAAGCTTGTCAGGAGGCAGCACCAGTTCTTCTATCACCCTTTTCATCGTTGGATCCTCTGAACTCTAGAAATAGAAGCAGATTTTTATACAAATGTCTTGTTTCATTTGCATTGCAATAAAGACGTCCATGCATTAGATGCATATCTGCCTTTCCTGATTACAGTAGATTACAACTAGATAATAATGAAATTACGCTGTATGTCTTATGAATGCAATTTATTATTTTTATTCTCTTGTGACATTGTCATCAGGGTTTTGAATGCAAATCAAATCAGCAACAACTTAAATAGAAAATAAAATTATGTGGTTTGTTTATCCGTACATCACATGCACTATAATTCGACAAATAGTGAAGTTGACCATATATATATATATATATATATATATATATATATATATATATATATATATGTATAAATTTATTCGTTTGCTTTGAGATCCTCTATCAATTTCCAGAGCGTTTCCATATATTTTATTTTTACAATCTGTATTTGTGTTCATACACTTATGGCATGTTATTTTATTTAAATTTTGGACTTCATTAAATGTTTTCTTTTATAATTGCCGACTATAACTTTCGCTGATATCTAGAGACTTCATTTGCAGCTTGAAGTGTTTGCCTAACACCATTTTCTTTCCTATGATAGTGGTCTATTTTGACAGTAATTAATATTGTACAAGGAACCCAGTTTTTATACACCTGAAGACAAGAATTGTGTTAAAAGTTGTAAAAATAAGCAAGGAAAGGTCTAGAAGCTCAGAGAAAAGTCTGTGCCCGAACTACTGTTACAGTCATCACTGGACAATTCCTGTTCTAACCTACATCAAGCTAGACACAAATGATCCTTCAGCTCCAGTTGCAAGCATTATTCATCCTATCCACGCTGCCGTCGACAAGTCTAATCTCTTCACAAATGAGTGTTCACCTTGAATCTCTTCACAGTTTAATTTTTAACCTTCCAAGGCTGAACGAACTTGCTATGATAGAATTAATTAGATTGATTTTAAAGGGAGGAGGACACTTCGGCACTTCAACCTTCCTCAACGGCTGACCATTTGTGTGTATGCCATTAATATGGGCACCTCTGGCAGGAAGAATTGAGGCGAGGAAGATGTAGAACGGACAGGAGCCGCAAACGGTGTTGCGTGAATGTAGATAGGATTCCTAATTGTTTGCAGATAGAACACCCCATGCTGGTGGAGTCCCCCCCCCCCACACACACAGGATAGAAACTTTCCAAACCGCATCAGTCCACCTCGCCTGACACTTTGACTCTCAAATAGACCAAGAATAAAATTATACGAAATGGGAGAGCTGAAAATTCGAGGAAAGTAAAGATCCACCCCAGCATCCGCCTAAGCGACCATGGTAGCCACAAAAAAAAAAAAAAAAAATGGCCTGTACCAAGAGATTTGAATGCGTGATCTCCTAAATGCGTGTATCGAGCGATACCTTCACAAAACCGGACATCAATCTTGCTCTTACAACGTCTCATTCAATATGATACAATCATTGCACTTTTTAACCTCTGTCAAAAAATGTAGCCTGCCTTGAAACACTAACCAAAAACGCTTTCTGATAAGCTTCTGGGTAACGTGTACAATGAGTTCCTGGGAAAAAAACCCATCAAAAATGGCATAGACTACCTTTGGTTCAGATGATTGGAAAAAATATTCGATCACACGAATAATGATCGTAACACCATCACATGGAAACGGCATCAAAGTTAAAAGTGTTTTCCTTGAAGCTTTGGACTTGTTCAACCAAAAACAAACAAACAAACAAAAAACCGGAATATTTTATGAGATGGTCAATGAATCAGATTCCTAAAGTCGGTCCTGGTGTTGTAGTGGTAACCATACTTGCCTTCTAAACCCAAGGTTGCGGGTTCAAACCCGGCTTGGATCGATGGATCGGGCGTAAAAATCTGTATACGCTGATGACATCTCAGGTCATCAGCGTATGGCTTCCTTCGGAAAGTAAGTGAAGCCGTGGGTTTCGTGTCGTACATTTACGGTACGATAAAGAACCTCAAGCCGGAAAGAAGAGGCCTCTGAACAAAATTTGCCGGCCGTTTCACGCCTGAATAGAATGGGACGCTGATGACCTGAGATGTTAAAGAGCTTCCTTAAATAAACAAATAAAAAAAAAGATTCCTAAAGAACGATAGAATGTGAATATTTTTGTATCTTTAAGACAGTGTCAATAATATGCTTAATTTTTTTTATTGATTTATTTATGGACGCTCTTTAACATCTCAGGTCATCAGCGTCCCCTTCAACTAATGGCGTGAAACGGCCGACAAATTTTGCTCAGAGGCCTCTCTTTCAGGCTTGAGGTTCTTTTTCGCACCGTAAATGTACGACATGGGACCCACGGCTTTACTTCCCTTCCGAAGGAAGCCATACTTAGGATTTTTAGGATTTTTACGCCCGAAAAAATCCATCGGTCCTGGCCGGGTTCGAACCCGCGTTCTTGGGTATAGGAGGCAAGTATGGTAACCACTACACTACCAGGGCCGACATGCTTAAAATGGGTCACGGTCTTCATTTTGTCCTAATGTCCTACTGATAATCTTTTAGATAAGAATTTTCTTTCAAAAACATTGTATCTCGTTGAACATACGCTGGATTTCCCGACTGAAAATATGAATTTACAAGTACTGAAGCAGGAAATAATGTTGACTTTATTAATTTAATAACTAAAGGCTGCAGAGCTATATTTATAAAGGCATTAGATTTGATAAGGATAATAGTTATTATGTATAGGTATAAGAAATATTTTAGAGATAGATATAACATAAATAGAAATAATTTGTAACTTGTAACTTACAAAAGGGTTTTGTATACATTTTGTGTAAAATATGTTAGAAAGAGACAGATGTATACCTGACGACTCGATCGCTGGCAGCTCCTTAGACAAGGCTGAAGCAAGGGTAAATTATCTTTTGTTAGGTCACGAACCTTCTACCCAGGAAATACTTAGGAGTTGACAATAAGAGAAACATGTGGCCGTAACGGGACAGTATTTAACAAAGTCAGAGGTAGCAATAATTTAAGAGAAAATGAAAATGTCAGAACGGAGAAGAAAATGTTTTATTACAGGAAAGCCGAAAAACAGCCATCAACGCGTGCGTTATCTCCGAGAACATTTAGAAATCTACAGACTAAGGAAGGCAAAAGATTATCAATAGAAATCAGAATGTAAGGAACAGGCCGAAATTTATGACGGGCTGTTCTGGGAAAATTCAAGTTCGTGGGAAGACATTAGATCAGGGGGGAAAGAATAATTCTAGCCAATGGTCTTCGGATAAAAGTTAACGAATCAGGAGAGCTTAGATACAAATAAATAATTTTAGGATAGCCAATGACGAACATGTAATACAGAAATAGATAAAATACGAGGGAATTTAATTTAGCGAAAGGCGTGGCGATGTGGTAGAAAAACTGGAGTACAGAAGTCAGAGGGGCTCTCAGTAGACATTCACACACTCATAGATTCACATTCAGATTCAGACATTCATAGATTCACATTCAGACATTCAGTAGAGATACATTCACAGATTTACACTCACACATTCATAGATTCAGAGGGACATTCAGACATCCAGATATTCACTCAGGAAGCCAGTCTAAGAGAGTAGCGAAGTCAGCGGCGAACAGTCAGGAAGTACTTTACATGTGAATAAAATATTTTAAACAAGTCATCCTGGTGTCTTTTTGGGCAACACATTTCTCGTTCCCTCTATACTGATCCGCGAAACACTCCAGTGGACCCTGAGATCACAAACTAAACAGATTTGGAGCAAACACCATCCGGTGAGTAGCCCGAGCCGAACATCCAGACCACGACCAGCCCCACAACACTACACTACGCCCCCGCACCTTCAATTACTGCTCCAGTACGCCTCGCTGCGGACACTCACTGAAGTCCTTGACCAACAATTTAAATGTGTCTGCCACTATTGAAGTTTCTTCATTTAAATATCTTTCTCAAACAATTTGCCGAAACAATCACAATACTTAAATAGAATGAATGCCAAGGGCAAGGAGCAGCTATTGCATATGTAGTTGAATTGTGGATGATCTGCCATCCGCCTGGTGACCAATAGGAACATAGAAAAAAGGAGAAACAGGTTGCTAAACATATTCACTCTTGCTGTCGAAGTTCTCCGTGCTGCATATCAGGAAATGAAACTGAATGAGGAACAAGCAGAGTAATCATTTTAGAACACTTCGGTTCCTTGATGATAACCAATTTTAAAAATATGGAGAAAAATATGGGAAGTTTGCAAAGCTTAAGAAGAAGGGAGTTAGATTACTATGTCTTCCTTCTTAAAAGCACAACGTTTTATCAGAAGTTGGTTTGAAGTTATTTATCATTGTATACTCAGCCCAACTTGAAATAATTTTTTCCAACTGTTCATTTGTTCACAATATTGCAATAAGACAGCTCACCTTCCAATGATCCAAGAAATCCCTTAAAATATACTGCACACTTAAGTTGAAATACTATATCAATGATGAATATTGGTGCTATTGAAGTTGTGTGAGAATGATCACAATATTAAACCTTTTCAGTGAGAATTAAAAGTATTAATAATAATTTCAGGGTTGGGTGTAAAACCATATATATTTGAATTTGTTGTATATATATAGGCATAATAAACAAACAGGTCTCTATTCTACAACTATGTACAATGAAAGTGCAATCCAAATATTATTAAATTTTTGAAATTCAATTCAATATAATTTAAATACTATTGCAAAAAGTATATATAACCGGTGTTTTAAATGTTGAAAAAACTGTAAAAATGAAAAACAATTTTATATAATATTAAAAACGTTGTGTTCATTTGTATAAAAATCATCAGAAAACAATAATGTTGCGCTGAAAAGTGCTAGAAACTTAAAGATTATAATATTATATTATTAAAGACAATCCTACCATAAACATATGGGAATATCACACCTTTAGGTAATCCAATAAATAATAGCCTTTAAGGAAACCTAGCTGATATTGGCCGTTCTCCACCATGCCCTTGAAATCCGTGAACGGAAGCGTTTCGGTGTAGGATGCTAAACTAGAAATAAGAGATGCGGAGTAACCGGCAAGAACAATAACCCCAGTGAGATAGCACGTAAGGAACACCAGCCTTCCTGCCCAAGATGTTGGTGTATCATCTCTACCTGTAATATAAAAGTCTTATGTTAGCACTTAGTCATTATATTTGTAAACTGTAAAAAGCACCGTGAAGGCACAAATAATTAGAAATGAACTATGTTTTATTTGAAGCCGGAATTTGTTTTAAATATACAATTTCCTATATACTGTTACTAGTATATGATCTTATTTTCATATTTTCATATAAAATATTGTTATCGTTAAGAACTCTAATTTTCAATTATAAAACAAAAAATAGAATATTTTTGTATAAAATAGAAGTAAGGCTCTTGCGGACCAGGTTTTACGAGTATACTGTATAATTCACTTTTAAATCTGTGCTTTACAGATAAAACAAACAAAAAATAATCTTTGCTAACCATTTAATTGATTATGTATACAAATGGAGTATATATAGGAAATGCGGAAATATTCATTAATACAATATAAAATAATAGAAAACTGTGCTAAAACCGTAAATCCAATTTAATAAGAAAATTTCAAAGGCATCGTTAATGAAAATAAGAATTGGAAGTAATAAAGCAATTAGAATGTGCATGAAATTCTAGAGCAAGTTAATACATGAAATATTTAGACAATTACTTCAACTTTGATTAATACAGAGTACCTAAACAAAAATGCCTGACGCTAATGCATCAGTAATCACCATTTGCTAAACTTCATCAAGTTCTTGTACACGAATATTTAATTTACGATGCATCATGTGTCATGACTTGGACCAAAGCAATACAAATTACTGTACAAGGAAATATAAATTTATGTAACGCAATGAACGCTTCATACTGAAAGCGTAGATATCACAAGTTACTAATGTTTAATATGAAATAGAAATATATACGGATGGTAGTAAAATGCATGGAAATGCCAAACAGCAAGAGTTGTAGTTAAGAATAAAACAGTGGTTCAACAAATAAAATGTAAGCTACAATAACTAAGCGGAACACTGTTACGGTTTGTTTCCTACTTTCCACATTTAATGGAAAAACTAAAATCAAGTTTTGAAGTACTGGTTATAGTAAAATACCTTTTAAATTATCTTTAAATATTAATTTTGTATTCCTAAAATATGAAAATTATTTAAATTTCTGCACAAAATATACGTAAAAATTTTATATTTTATTTCATCATATAACAAGATACCTTGAGAGCAGAAACATGCAGTTGCTATAAGGAGAGCTTCCGAGAGCGGATAGTGTTTGCATCCAGGTGCAAATCTCCCCGCAATCATCAAGGAAGTAGCAAATGATGCAGTAGTTATTATCACAGCAAGCCACAATTTTGTACTAAATGGACTTGTAAATCCATGCCACTTTATTTCATCGTAGGTCGATGCCTTTCTGATAAATACAATTTTCCTGTCAAAGAAAGGAAATACGTTTGTAATGACAAATTATGCATTAAAATTAATAGCATTTATTATGATAAAATAGTACCTAATTCAATAACGGCGTCCACTCTCTTTTGTCTAGTTCAGTATTCAATGGGATAATTTCGACCGCTCTCCGCATATTTTCTTCCGCTATGCATTCTTTTGGTCTAACGTATGCGAGCATAAGTGCTAGGCAATCAAATTTATCCTTTTTTTTTTTACCTCAAATCAGTTTAGAAGAAAGATGCTAGTCACCGCAGTTTCCCTTGAAGGGTATCGGCGCTGAAAGTACGATTCTCTGCAACCTAGCGAGTGGTTATTGAATTGATATGACCACATTTTGTAAACAGACTGACTTATAATTACGACGCTCTCTTTCCATTTCCCGCCTTGCACAGCGAATTCTAAAAAACAGATTAACTGGTTATTGCGGTAGAAACTCGCTCCGCGATTGTGACGTGTTTATTTCAAATGACTCGTGGTGAAGTTGAAGTAAATTTGATCACCCAGTATAGTTGTGCATGGTCATCTTTTGTACTACGGACTGGGGAGATACAAGATTTTCTTACTGGTGTATTCATAATAATTAAGTGTAATGCAATGAATATATTATTTTCATACCTGCGAAGTACATGTTGAACTTCGTCGTGATCAACAATGAAAGAAACATTTTTATTTCTTTAACATTTATTAAAAACTCTAGTTGAAAAACATTGCTACAGAAAATTATGAGAAATGTCCCCTTCCTAATAAGTTGACAACATAGAAATTAGTGGCAAACTTTAAGAAACCGCGTG
The DNA here is from genome assembly GCA_030762175.1 of Metallyticus violacea. Classification (NCBI taxonomy): domain Eukaryota; kingdom Metazoa; phylum Arthropoda; class Insecta; order Mantodea; family Metallyticidae; genus Metallyticus; species Metallyticus violacea. The sequence goes on along the minus strand of CM060838.1, from coordinate 48,984,157 downwards.
TATCTTAGAGAACAACTGAACTGAATATGCCATATTTAAACAAAGAAATTAGACTAAATGTATCTAGATTATAGGTTAGTTCTATAAAGTTACTAGTGAATTTAGCACAACATGTGAGAAAATCAAAATTTTAAGTCCATACATCTACAAAATTCTTAAATTAAAGTTTTATTAAATTCAAACATGCATCAATTTACATAATTATTTAGGTATCTCATACAAAACTTTTCTTTAAGATCAAAAAAACTTTGTTGTTCATGAAATCAATGCCTAGTAAGCTTCAAATTTTGGAACAAAAGATTTTTTGAAAAATGTTACGTTTCTTCATAAATAAATTATAAAATATATAGAAATGCAATACTGTAAAATAAGTATGTTTTATTTACAAAGTCGAATACGATTCGAAATGTAAAATAACTGCAGTTAATAACCAGGCATATACAAAAAGATCTGTTAATATAAATTATTTTTACTTATGAAGAAGCTATGAACTGAACGTAAGCACTGATAACACCGTTTTTTAATGTATAAGAACTCTTTTTGTGCTATGGGTAAATGCGAATAGAATTTACATTTTTCCTTGCATAAATAATGAAAGAATGTAAGACGCGTAGTACTTAGACTGAAACAGTGGATCTAGGAATGTCATCACGTTCAACCGTTCTGATGTCATCCCAATATTGCACGCCGTAGCAGTTGTCTCATTTCGCAAAAATGATCCGGCTATTCCATTCCAAGTTTTCCCTATTAGTTGACCTCCGTAGCCTCCATCTGTCACGAGGACGAACTCACTCCTGAAACAATTTGCATTTTGAAAAAAGTTTAGTGTCTAAAAATAAAAAATAAATTCAGTTATAATATAAGTTTTTATTTAGTTAAGTTTCGATTTGAAATTTATCTATAAACGTTAAGTGTCGAAAATATCAGCAAAATTAAACGTTCTACTATGTGGTTGTTATAAAGATAAAATAATGTTAACACTTGAGGAATAAAATACTAGTGACGTATGTGCACTACAGTGAGCACTTTCACTAAATAAATTAAAATTGGATAGGACACGACAGGATAAGATAGGATAAATTGAGGATAGGATTAGGATAGGATAGGATAGGATAGGATAGGATAGGATAGGATAGGATAGGATAGGATGAGGATAGGTTAGGATAGGTTAGGATAGGATAGGATAGGATGGGGAAAGGATAGGATAGGGTGAGAATAGAATAAGATAGGATAGGATGAGAATAGAATAGAATGGGGATAGGTTAGGATAGAATAAGGATAGGATACGATACGATAGGATGAGGATGTGATAGGATAGGATAGGATAGGATAGGATGGGATGAGGATAGGATAGGGTGAGAATAGAATAAGATAGGATAGGATGATGATAGAATAGGATGGGGATAGGTTAGGATAGAATGAGGATAGGGTGGGATAGGATGGGATGAGGATAGGTTAGGATAGGATACGATAGGATAGGATAGGATAGGATGGGATAGGATGTTTCGGTACCTCGGCCATATTCATTGACTTTTGTACCTACGCTACCCCAAGGAACTTCCGGGAGGAAGGAATGTGATAAAGGAACTTCCGGGAGGAAGGAATGAGATAAAGGGGACATATTAATTAAATGAATAACAGTAGTGGCAAAAGCGTTATTAATTAGTCTGCATTTTGTATTAATAAACATTTTCCCCTCCTGGATATAGCTCATTCGCAGGAATTGAGTAATTACTAATGTCCTTGCAAGCAGTTGTACGATATAATTGTTTATTCCAGATGTTGTTCACGAGTTAAGCCTTTTAACTCATATTTACTGCGGCTATTAAATGCAGATTGCTTTCCACCATGGAAGAATAAAAAGTGAATTTCAGGCTGAGTTTGTTAACATATTGAAAGAGTATCCAGTATTATTTTCAAAATTACAATTTCCAGAAACTAGAAGAAAGAAATCTAAAGCAATGGAAGGCACGCGATCAAAATGTAAAGAATATTTTCGGTCTGAATAACATTCACAATAATAACCCAAACAATTATTTTTCATTATAAGCATTCAACTAAAGCATATATATTCACTCTACGGATATAATATTTCCAACGTCACTATTTATTACAGGAATTTATCATAATGCGTGCTATAAACAAGGTTTTGTATTTGCACCAATAGTTTAATAATACAAACATCACCATGACAACAACAAAGCCTACTTTAATCACAAAAAGTGATGTATCAAATCCTCTTAAGATAAAAGGCTATGGTTTACAAATTTTACAGGATAGAGAAATCGTTTTAATTACGTGCATGTAACCCTCTAACTACAAGGAAAACGTTATGAACTATCCTAAAGATAGTTCATAAGGGATAAATTTCATCATTCCTAAATGTAACAAAGTCACTAAATCGTCCTTTATATCCCTCTTTATAATTTAGTAATATTGACTAGTTTCTTGTTAGATACTAATTTTATTATTTTTATAAATACTGAACTTTTGTGTATAAAATGAATGCACTTAAATAAAGGGGCTAAATAATCATTTGCTCTCGGATTGGGAATAGATTGGTAGTGTTCACTTTTCATAAATATTTAGTATTTATTTAATTTTTATTAATGTTTAATGACATGAAAAAGAAAGGAAAGCCCTTTTGCCAACTTTATATTTAATAAACTGGTTTTCCTGTCATATTTTTCTTTTCAAATACAAGTTGTCATAATGTTAAGAAATTTAACAAGATAATTTTTGGATACAAATTTAGATATAAGAAAAATATGATGTATCGTATAAAGATCTAAGGCCTCCGAAAAGCGAGATCTCGTGTAGAACTCGTATATAAGCTAATCCACATGGCTATTGCGGTAATTTCAGTCATTCTTCTAGTCCCGTCGATTAATATACAACAGAAAATATTTTTCTCTTTATAAAATATTAACACCACAACTATATGACATTATTTTGAAAGTAGACTAGCTAATAATAATAATAATAATAATAATAATAATAATAACAATTTATGTGTGTATTATTCTCGCTATAGCATCTCCTCTTGGCTGGCCTCTCTTGTAATACTTGCACACGACTGCTTCTCACTCCATCTTCCTCATCGTCCTGCAATAATGAAACCTCGTAATCTTCACCAGATAATGTGCAATACAACACAACATTATATGATGGGCACTTTTCAATGCCTACCATTACTTTATTCTGCAGATCAGAGAACCTTTGCTTCAACTGACCAAAGCATCTCTCTATTATCGCGAGTTCTTTTGTTATAGCTTAGACCATCTCTGGGAAGATATCTAACAAGAATGGAAAAGTATAAGATTTGAATATCTACAGGGACTTAAAAAACCAAACACCTTGGCAGCTATTAAAGTCAATGTGTTAATTTGACGAAAACAAACTTTTTTTGTTCCATGTAATTGATACATCATTGTATTTTTGATGTATCATATTTCTGTGCTGATTTATTCATTTGTGTTTGGATGATATTATAGTACTTATAAATTTGATTGTTTTTCTATCAAGGGCTAGCCAGCTTTGCGACAAATTTTCTATTTACCTTTCGTTTAGCAAAATTGGTAAGAAAAACATAATCAACATTAAGAACAACAAAAATTTGTTATCACACTTTAAATTAGAAACTTTTTCGTGGATGTTGAAAATCCTAAATAAACTCCGTCATAATAATTATGCATTTTTTTAAATTTTATTAAGTTAACTTTGCTGAATTTATGGATGTAAAGCAGTTGTGTTCATTTTCCTGATACATTAGTCATATATGACTGGATACATGTACTTCAGTCTGCTGAATGGCAGTCCTGAAAATCGGCGAACTGGTTATTACATAACGAACACACTACATACTGAAACAAGAAAGTTTCTTGTCTTGCGCCGAACCCGTGAGAACAGAAGATTGTATTTATAAGTAATCTTAGCGAATTACTTTTTGCAATTTTTTCATTAGAGAACCTATTCCTTTTTGTTCTGTGATGCACTTATAAATGTCAAAGGTGATGATTATTAGCTATGGTAGCACATAATAATAAATGTGCAATTTGTTGTCTGAATGAAACTAAAATTAGTGTAAATTTTATAGTTTCCTAGATGTCAATTTAATTAACTATAGATAACCTCAATTCTTATCAACTCCATCAAAATGCATTTTATTCTTAGTGCCAATTTTAAATTAAGTATCGTTCTTAAAATTGCTAACATTGTAACAAATCTGCCTGAAAAATAACTAATAAAATCATACTTACATGATCAATAGCACAAAATCATTTTATGTAATATAAAGTTGCGTTTCTCTTCTTTTTTCTTTTTTTTTTCACAAATAAACATTTTTCTACCTCCTCACACACCACATATTTATTATTGGTACTGGAATCATTTACCATTTCCTTGTACATTTTTTCTTTTCTTTTTCTTTTTTTTTTCAATTTTTTTTTTTTTTTTTTTTGCCAACTGAAATTGAAATAAAATTAATTTATAAAATTGGCAAATGTATAATCTTTCTCCTCCTCTTCCTCCTCCTCCCTTCTCCTTCTCATAATTATCTTCTCGTCATAATTATTATCTCATCTTCTGCAATTTTATATCATGAATGCAACAGCACACCTAGCCGGTCAGATTATTTAACGCTTTTAATTCATTCCTCTATATTGTATTTCGTAATGTAATTTCATAATTTTATATTTGATTAATTCAGAACTTTAAAAACATATTCGAATATCAACATGTCTTTAAACCAGCTTGCTTGGATTTGCCACTTAAAATTTATAAATTCTGATTCACCTCATCATATGCTCGGTAGTTTAGTGTGATACTTTTGTTGTAGTTTAACGTTTCTAATATCAACGAAGGTCTAAACAGACGAATTGTTGTCTGATGTAGCGAATTCGTAAATGAGTCCGGAGTCCACAAGTTATCTGACAATCGCTTACAGGGTAAGGAAAAACTCAGGAAAAAACTTTACCCAGGTAACTGCCTTTCCGGGATTCTAACCCGGGACCTCCGGATTTACAGACAGACGCGCTGACCACAAGACTATGGAGTCGGTCTTCGGTATTGTGTTTTTACCCATCTGAGATAAACCCTACAGTGTTTAAGTGAATGAAAGGGTAACTATATGGTTATTACTAGATTCTCTTCGCTAAGAAAATAAAAGATAATTTGTTAAATTAATCACTTATTATTTAATAAATCGCATTATGATTTTATTATATTATCACAGGTTACCAAAGAGAATTACATGCTTCGTGTAAATTACTTTCACAAGTTTTTGAACTGGTTCCTCCGAGAGGGATAAGAGACGCCAATAGGTCCGATCTGCTTGTGAGCCTGTCTCGAACTGTCCAATCCTTACACGTTTCTCATGCTTACTTTAATTATTACATTATTGATGGAACTCCAAATCAACAATCAGATTAAAGAGTGACATCATTTGTTTCCCGAATTTTCCATGCCACACTAGAAATGGACATTTTTACTTAACGGACGATTGCACCCCTCCCGCAATAATGCTAAGACAAACATACACCACAATAACTCCAACAATACATTGGCCGCATCTCCCTCACACCTCCCCTGGAGAACATCGCTCTACGTCCTAAAGAAGAAAAAGTTAAGATGTTCTATCGCTTGCTGCTATATTAATTTATTTTGCCAATTTTAGGTCATCTTTCTGGAATAGAAGTCTATATAAATTTAAAATAAAGAAATTACAACCTTTACACCTCAGGCATTTAAAAAGTGGTGTATTTTTGACAAGAAAATTGTACTCATTTACTCTGCTTATAATTTAGAGAATTCGGTCGGATAGTTGCGTTCTTTGGCTTCACAGAATACACAAGTAAACTTTAGAAGTCGGAACTAAAAATACTTAACCCATTTCGCTCTTAAATTTGATTCACCCCAAAGTACTTAATTTGTTTCAGATTTAGTGAAATTAGAGTTTTAGTACTCTGTTTTAGGAAAGCTATGAACTAAAAATTGTACACAATTAAAGTTTTAGTTTTATTACTTATATCGGAATAAAAATGAATGCATAAAACAAATTATTGATAATAATTAATAACACATAAATTTTATCATAATTAAATAATTTCTTATCCAATAAGGGGAAAATATTCAATATGCGCATTTGTCTTAAATTTTTTAATCATGTTACTTCTATATCACAATGGATATAGAAGTAGAAGTAATGAATATACATAATGGATATCTTCACATTCTATTGGTAATACTTATTTTCAAAAGAGAAAAGCTAGTGATCTAGAAAACATTTTAATATTTTGTATTTTCTGTCAATTGTGACTATTTTTTCCTGATGTTTCAGTTATTTTGCAGACATCACGCTTTATATCTGCGTTAAGGTATAAAGTGAAACAATCAATAAAACTTACGTAAAATTCAATGCCTGTTCCAGCGACTTCCAGATGAGGCCAAACAAACCAAAAGGAGGATTCGGTGAGAATAGAGATGCAAACTGTAAACAAAAGATTAAAGCATATTAAGATTTGCGTATGCTTCTTCAGAATAAAGTTGACAGCTTCAATCCCAGTAGAATCAGGGAACGCCAGTAAGATTTTAGCATAAATATGAGTGTCCATAGATTTAGAGTCGACCAACTGCAAGATAATGCAAGAATTAACAACACATTATATTTATTGGTACTTTGTATAGAGGGAAACCTAAGTGACGAGAAATGAAATTTCTTAATAGAGTTAATGTGGGTTATGCTCACAAAATAATCCTGACAGCCATCCAGGAGTTAACCTCCCAGTGTTTCAAATACCCTAGAATCAGACACATAGGATAAGATCGACATACGATCCATTTACCATAACCAATTGCAAGTACATTTTGCTTAACATATTACAATATTGCTTAAAAGGGAACTGTTTCGGTTGGATCACACTAATCTCAATGAAAATTGGTGGAAGGCATCCTGAATTTAACTTTTTTTTAATAGTGTTTAACGCCCTTTTTTACTGCTGAGGCACCACAGGCAGTGAACACTGATGAAACATAAAACGAAATGATATATTGGGAAAGGATTTTTATTTTAGGAAGGAAATGTTCCAGGTCTAAGTTTAGGGTACCTCTTCGATATTTGCCGTTTATGATGACGAGGAAAATCTGGAAGGAGAGCCCTGGTGGAATTCGAACTCCAGACCTCCGCTCACGAGTCCGTGCCTGAATTACCTCGGCCACCTGTGGCGGTGTGAATTTAATTGAAATAATAATTTTGTAGCCAGCACATACATAATAAAATGTGTAAATTATTTGTGGCCGATTTAGTACAACTCCGCCTATCACCAACGGCACGGCCCGGCCACTAGAACACCTTCGCATATCTGGGACTACAACATCGGCTGCGCCATTCATAGGATAGAATATTATTCATACTAAGCAGGAATCCGATGTTTTCAGTTTTAGCATTGAAATGCAGTTTATATATCGATAGTCTGAACACACAGTGTGTAAGCAGCACTTTAACTTTCATTACAAACAATGTAGAAATATTAGAACTATATACTTTTTTAAGAATCTGTGCAAATGATTTCACTCCACTGAAGTTCTTTAATCGCAAGTTGCTGCATCATATCCGGTCTCTTAGGGTAATTCTTGAACTCCCGCGTATTTTATTTCTGTCATTTTCACTTTCCTTCTCAAATGTGTAATAAAATCCATCAAAGAAATCCAACATCTTCTCCAAATTTTTATCTAAGACACGGTATTGTATTTTTCCCATTTTACATGTTTCAAGAATGATCACAAACTGTTGATCGTCACCACTATGGCTTATGTTATTCGCGAACTTGTCATGTCTAATATTGTGGCATATGCATTGTTTAGATTGTTCTTTAATTATTGGGGGAGATGTCCCTTAAAGAAACCGTTTGTTAGAAGTGATTGGTTGTCAGTTAAGTACAAATTTCTAGAAGCAAGTCTTGTGCTTTGACGTGGTTGGTCGTTGCGTGTTTCCCCCACCTATGTAGCAAGTCGTGGCGAATACTAGGAGTAACGGAGTTGTGAACAGACCACCAAACAGGTAGGACGTATCGCGTGTACATCTTTCTTCCTCCAATTTTAACTAACGAGAAAAGGTATGTAGTAATTGTAACATTCACTTGTTGATAACCTGGAATAATGTAACACATTTTATACTTTGACAAAATTCCTGTACATTGCCGTTGATCTCCTCTCAACCTTTCTAACATGAATGATTCTTCCTGACCTTCTTCCGCTACAAGCGCTTTGTCTTTTAACAGGTGCATAAACGGCAATGTTCTGATGAACCTTCATCAGATCCTATCTACTAGGCACTGAAAATTACAATTAAAAAAATTGAAATATTTATATGTAGACAATTATTTTTTTCTGAAAGGATGCTGAGTTTTATTAACATTCTGCGTAGACCACTGTCATTGTTTAGTGGTAACGTTTGCGCTTCCCATGGGCAGATCCAGATTCGATTCCCGATTGTGTTAGTTTCCTGACTGAGGTTGTTTTCATCAGTTTTCCAAAAGTTCTTTAAGTGAGTGCCTAGGAAACTTCCACAACCGAATTATCATCTATCATCCTTCATCTTGTATGATAGATCTTGAGGCCAAAGTGTATTGATCATTTAAAAAAGCATTACACAATATGTCCATCCACCTTTTTATGCAACTTCTTACATGCTACTGAGGATCCCCCGCGTCCTTGTGATGAGCGTATCTGCCTGCAACACCGAATATTCCGGGTTTGAATCCGTAAGGTCATTTTTTGGTTAATTTTTTTCCCCAGAATTTTTCCTCGTCATGAAAAGGTATATGCCAGGAAACTTGAAGCGTTTTGGGCCACGAGCTTATTTACGCAAGTTTTAATCAAACATTTATTCATCCTCTCTTTAGACTTTCGTTTTATGAGGAATACTAAACGGTAACTATTCAAAAATACTCACTGACACTACCATAAACAAGGCCATAAAAAGAGCATTGACTGAGTGCCGTATCGACTTGAGCCTTTGCCTGTTTTTCAGCAATTTTCATAAACCTATTATTGATTTTACAGCAAAATATTACCATTATATTTAGAATATCTTAATATTATAACGTTTCGTTGAAATTAGCCTGATTCGATCGAAACAATTCCCTTAGTTTAAGTATTCCACTTCACAAAAGTAGTTTATTTGCGATTCGTATATACTAACATAATCAGCTCGTTAAGCTAGAAACTGCTATCAACAAAAATTTCCAGTTAAAATGTTCATACTCGCTAAATAAATTAAATAGGGAGATTGTTATTGACTTCAAGGATAGAAAATCGCTTAAAAAGGTAAATATGTATTTTGCTGAAAACATGGATTCTGTTACGTACAGTTTCAAAACTATTATAGATAATACAACCATTAGTTATAAAAAGCTAACTTACTGGAGTGTTTTTGTGAGTACATTGTAAGGCCGAAGAAGTAACCACCGCCAAGTTCCTTGGTGTGACAGTCAATTCTTGTTTGCATTTAATAACTTTTCAGCTGAACGTTAGCCACGTCCCCATTATATATAACGTTATTCAGGAATGTCAAACGTTAAACCCCAAAAGTATAACATTGAGTCCAAATAAGTCAACAATAACAAAGCAAAATAAAGTTTTAGAAACCTTCAATATGCAAATCTCTATTAACAAAACTAAAGTGATGGATATGGAAGGAAGATTATTTGGAATATCTCTAACAGCTAAACTGAGAAGTGCAGACATAAGAAAGGAACTGGATGTAAGAAATAGTATGTACAAGAGGTAATTCACTACCAAAAGAACTGGCAAGAGCATAACAATGGGATATCCCCTGAAAACGCTTCCTAGCAGACTTTACTTTATAAAACAATTGGAAGACGAAATATAGGACAGCCGAGAACTACACGGAAAGATCAGTTTAAAGGTTAAAATACCTTTGGCGCGTAACGGGATAAACCCAATCCTTAGAAAAAGTCGTAGGTATGGGTTCCTTTGGAAGGGAAGTACAGCCGTGAGTCCCGTGTCGTACATTTACGGCATGATAATGAACCTCAAGCCTGAAAGAAGAAGCCTCTGAGCAAAATTTATTGGACGTTTCACGCCCTTAATTGAATAGGACGCTGATTACCGGAGATATTAAAGAGTATCCATAAATAAACCAAATCTACAACAAATCCTAGAAAGACAAGAATAAACAGAAGAAGAAGAAGAAGAAGATGCTATCCTTGCCGTTAGAAATGCTCATTGAAACGAACATGGGCATTTGGCGTCGTATTAGTCTCAGCAGAGATTGGCGGAACTCGCATTAACGTCTGGACGTGTGTTATTCATTTATATTTCATAAAAATAGCATAACAACAGCTCTGTTGCACTTTTCGCCCAGTCTGTAATCATCGTGGTATTCATTTCCGTAAAACATTATTGAAAATACATCATTGATAAGATAAAAATACGTGAACAAACACTGTGGAATTCATTCAAAAGACAGGAAGATTGAGCTTCTGTAGAGAAAATTTATAAATAGAGTTTATACGAAATTTAAGTCTTTGGCACCGTACATGAGTCCTATAACCCATAAACACATGGTTTTGAGAAAATAGTATTTGGAGTTAACAGAATTATATCCTCTCATGTGCTCTCTTTCTATAGTGGAAAATCTGTGCCTATTATAGGAACCCTGATTTGTCATGGATTGAAACACTAAAGATAAAAAAGAATAGATGAAGCTATCATCTTAAAAGTTGAAAGTTTGAGTTTTATGAGGTTCATGCACGTTGTCACAAAATTAATTATACAATCTCTTGTGCCTCCCTTATCGAGCCGCCATTGACCAAAGGTGACATGCATTGCTTCTCTACAAAATGCAGACTTAAAGAAATGTAAGAATTTGTTACAAAAGGATAAAAGCAAAGTAGTTTGTCCCAGTATTCTTAAGTACTTTTATTTGCATTAAGGACGGTTCGCTATTCTATTTGCTAATAAACATTCATATTTGTGGTATGTACATGCCATGCTGTGTTGTCACCGATTCAATTACTGCCACGGGTGGCCGAGGTCGTTAAGGCGCGGATTCGTGAGCAGGAATTCGTGACGGGAGGTCTAGAGTTCGACTTTTTCCAGGTTTTCCTTAGTCCTCACAAATGGCAAGTACCCTAAACTTAGGCCTGGAACGTTTCCTTTCTTAAAAAAAAATATTTCCCAAGATATTTCATTTCATGTATCATCAGTGTCCACCACCTGTGGTGCCTCAGTAGTAAAAATGGGCATGAAACACCATTAAAAGAAAACCTATTCGATTATTGGTGTTGTTAAGCATACTAGCTCGTTATTGTGCGCTTAGCCATCTATAAAATAGCAGCTCGTAGTGGCCCAGTAAAATAAATATAATTTGAGACCGATTATGAAATATAAATTAAAGAAATTAGACTATACTAATTCAGTAGACTAACAAAAATCTAAATATTTAAAAAATCAGAATTGTAATTTTTTTGTCATAGCATAATTTATTTTAATTTTCGATAATTTAAAATATTGTCTGTCACAACTGGTTACACTTCTAATTTTTTCGGTCTCCATTCAGTTGTGTATAAGAAAATATTAAATTAGACAAACTCTGAATTATTCAAATACTATAATAATTTTTATATTTGATATTAAATTCTTCATCAACATCTTATTCTTCTTGTTCTTCAAAACATAACACAAAGATTGAGTTAGCATTCATACTCTGCTTAATTTTTCTTTAATTACAAATGTGCCTTAAAGTAATTCTGTAATAAATTCCACTGCGTTTAAATGTAGGCTAAAGTGAATTAATTGGTATTATTATTTCGAACATAATTTTAATTTTGGCAGTCACCTTTTTAAGTGATGAAACCTAAGAAATGTATTTTAGAGTTATGAAAATATAAAAATTTACTTTTTAAGCTTTAAAAACTATTGCACTAGCCGATTTCAGGTATAGCTAAGTAAACAAAATATCTCCTGTCTTAGAGGTAAAAATCCACAGTGGTCAAAAAATGGATGCTGTGTTTTACTAATCTAGTGCTCGACTTGTAACATTACCTTTCCATATGCCGTTTTAATTGTAAGGTGCTCAAGGTTGCTTCTACTTAATTTGTATAAACCATTAGGAATCCATTTTTCTTGACGGCGATACCATGTTCCATAATGGCGATCCCGTAATGGTAACTTGGGGTGAAAATGATACACAGCCCTTACATTCACTTCTTCACCAATACTCTCTTCCGTGACGAGGAACTCGCAATCAAAAGGGATGTGGACGTTCTTGAAAAACTTCACTATACTGCTAGCGTATATGTCAGTACTGTAATCTGACAGAAGCAGCCATTTATTGCCGGCCATCGTGTCTTGGTGATGAGAAACCTACATTGTTGTAAATAAGGGTAAGGATTCTGTTAGTGAACATATATGAGCGTATTAATTCAATAATTTTAATTACATGATTTATTTTAAGCTGAGGGCAAATTAAACATGTGGTTCTTTTGTTTGCATACAAAAATTACAAAGTCTCAAATCAGATGGTATACATTACATACATATAATTCCAATGCCAAAAGAAGAATGAAAAGAATATTATAAGCATCTGTCAAACACAGAAGATGAAAAAATAAGTATAAAGCCTACTGTAGTGAACAATTCAATTTAGTTCGTGGCAATTGAAGAAGAATTAGTAAAATCAAAAAAATAGGAAAAGTGAAGGAAACGATAACGATAAGGAAACGATGTCTATATGGAACCAATAAAATATAGAGGCAAGAACTAAGAATATAATCCTTCAAATTTTAATGACATTTTAATATACGGAAATATACCAGATATACCAGACGAATTTATACAAAGGAATACGAAAATAACGCCATAATCACAGGGTAACAGCATTATTATGTACATCAAAATTATTTGCAAATATTATACGCTTATCGTAAACGGAGTTCCACATCCGATGCAATTTATACTCTAAAACAAATTATTGAGAAATGGGTAGAATTTAATCTGTCCACATACTTATTATTTATTGTCTATGAAAAGGTATATGTACAAAGTAGATAGGAATAAATTTATTAAAAATTTAGATATTAGACAAGTTGATAAAGTTATACGCAACGCAATAAAAGCAGTTTATAATGAAACATATACATTAGTAAAAACTAATAATTTAAATATAAATAAAATTAAAACGAATCTAGGACTAAGGATTCGATCTATCTCCCTTATTATTTAACATATATAGATCAAATAGTGAAATAATGGAAATGAAGAAACCCAAAAGGAATCAAAATCGGCCAAAATAAACAACAGAACTCTAACATAAGCGAATGATCCGTTTTTAATTTTTGATACAGAAGATGGCCTCCAGAATTTACTAAGATATTAGCAGACGTTGCAGAACAGTAGAATATGCAAATCTCCATAGATGAAACTATAACGGTAGATTTTTAAGAAAAATATATGAAAATAGCAAAAATAGTTATACGGAACCTGATTATAACATGAGTGAGATTCTTTAAATATTTAGGCTGTGAAATAAGTAAGAAAAGAAAAAGAAAAAAGATAAACACATTCAAAGATATAGATATATCAACGAAGTTTTAAAAATAAATTACATAATCCCAATAAGAAAAGAAGTTCTATGATACTCTATAATACAATGGGTAAACCTATGTTAATGTATGGAAGTGAATCATGGGTCTTGACAAAATAAAAAACGGCGACTTGAGAAGGCTCGGATGAGCTTTTCGAGGCTATTAGTAGGAGTGACTTGAAGAGAGCACGTCAGATATGACTATATTCCCAACAATTCGAAGTCCAAAACATCACATAGGAAATTCAATGATACAGAAAGGAATGGTAATACCTCGTGAATAAGATGGAACAAGGTAGACAACCTAATGTTATACTTCAATATAAAACAAGAAGATCTAGGTCATTAGGACACCCAAAAAAGAGATAAGAGAGATCAGATTTTCACAAAATCGTTGCTTCGGAAGAGGGGAAATTAGTGTTCAGACCTTGAATGGGAAGAAGAAGATGAAGAAGAAGGTGGTGGTGGTGGTGGTGGTGGTGGTGGTGGTGATGATGGTGGTGGTGTTCCTTTTTCTAAAAGAAATATTGCTCTTAAAATCATACTTTTTA